>OZ012684.1:44334823-44637100 GCA_963942565.1 Maea johnstoni | reverse complement strand
ACCAAAAAAAAACTGCCTTTTCCCTTCACTTACCCCTGCTGGATAGCTATCAAACTAACAAGTGGGCGTTCAAAACCTACCTCTAAACATACGAGAGTGAACTCTCTGAAGGCAAAGGACGGTGATTCGTCTTCCTTGAGACACGTGAGCTGGAGGCAGCCAAAGTCGCAGGTCTCGTACAGGTCTGGCCAGTACTGGTGGCACTTCACCTGCAGGGCACAAACAGGAAAAAACATCATAGGATGTGGAATAAAACACAATAATAGTAGTACATCTTAAGTCAAGATATGTGATCAAATAGGACATACATGTATATGTATCTAGTTCTAGGCATTGTCAATATACAAAGTCAGTCTAACACACCAAATAGAAGATACATGCTACTGATTTAAAAAACAATCTCCCCCCAAAAGGTGGTAATCAATCATGAAAAGAATTAGATCAATAAAAAACACCATTTTAAAATTGCCAATATATATATATATATATATATATATATATATATATATATATATATATATATATATATATATATATATATATATATATATAAATGTATACATATATATATATATATATATATATATATACATATATATATACATATATATATATATAAATATATATATATATATATATATATATACACACACATATATATATATATATATATATATTTATATAATATTATATATATATATATATATATATATATATATATATATATATATATATATATATATATATATCAGGGAATTAGTAGTAATTACCCTATTAATAAGATATACTTACCTGTTCATATCATGAAGCTTGCTTCGCCAATCGCTCCCTGACAATCGCCAAAAGTTTTAATTCCCCGTGATGTCCGTAGATGGCGCCTCCGCATGGCCTCCAATCACGTGACGTCGCCATCTTGTTTAACCCTCTAAATGTCAGCGCTCGATCGGGAACACGGAACGATAGGGGTCGGATGGGTGGGGATATGAACAGGTAAGTATATCTTATTAATAGGGTAATTACTACTAATTCCCTGATTAATTATGATATACATTACCTGTTCATATCATGAAGCAGTGTACCACCGTCAAACAAAAGCTGTGGTATCGTTTCAAGGTTTAAAGGTGCCTGCCGTGGAAAGGACCGCATTGCCAAATTTACCCTTTTGATTAGGAAGATCTTTGAGGTAAAACTTAGCAAAGGTTACAGGGGTGCTCCAGGCTGCTGCATTCATGATTTCCGGAATGGACACCCCGGCTGCTCTAGCCCAGGATGCCGCTACTCCTCTAGTGTCATGGGCTCTAATGTTCATAGCTAGACGCTCTTCCAAGGGAAGGTCGCGATATGTACCAGCTATGGCTTCTTTAACCCACCCAGCAATAGTCAGTTTTGCTGCTTTTGAGTGGGGCTCCTTTGAGGAGATAAAGAGAGCCTTCTCTTGGCCTCTAATGGTCTTAGTTTTATCTAAGTACCATTTGAGGGCCCTGATCGGACAATGTAACTTGTCGTCAGGAGAATGGTCTGATAGGGCTGCTATAAAGACCGGTTCAGGTGTAAAGTGTGCAGATTGGTTTTTGTCAAGTATGAGGGAAGACAAGAACGTAAATCCACCTGATTCTTTACGCAGGTATGCTGGGTCCATGCGACATGCATGGATCCAGCCGCCTCTACGTCCAGACGCCAGTTGTATGAGAAAGGCTGTCTTGACTGAGAGATTTCGCAAAGAGGCTCTAGCCATAGGTTCGAAAGGGGCCTGCGATAGGTGCCCTAGGACTTTGGGTAGATCCCAAACTGGCTTTAACTGTCTGGTTGTGGCTTTGGAATTGAAAATTCCCTTCATGACAGATTGGAGGACTGGATGATTGGATACAGTCACTCCCTCAGAAAAACCAGTATGGATAGCCCCTATGGCTGTCCTATACCCCACGATGGTGTTGTATGAAAGTGAATGACCCGGCTCAGTCATTTTTGCTAAGTCTGACAAGAACTCCGCTATTTGCTGCACAGGGGCAGAATTGGGGTCCAGACTTCTAGTAGCGCACCATCGGGAATAATGGGCGAGACGGGAATCGTAAACCCTATAGGTTGAGGGTCGTTTACCACAGGAGGCGAGTTTAGCAACTGCCTCAGAAAACCCTTGTGCCCGGTAGGACTGGCGGAGATTTTCCACGCAACCAATCGGAGCTTGCTGGGCTCTGGGTACAATTCCCCCGTCTCGGAGTTCTTCAGGAGGTTCCACTTGTCTGGCAACCTCCTGGGGAAGTCCACTAACATCTGGGTTAGTGGGTGGAACCAAATTTGGCTCGGCCAAAATGGGGCCACTAGGATCACCTCCGCCGTTGGGTGGAGTCTGATCTTCCTGAGCACTCTGGGGAGCAGTGCTATGGGGGGGTATGCATACCCGTACAGAGCGTCCCAATTCTGAGTCAGGGCATTGACCCCGCTCGATTCTGGTTCCCTGTATAGGGAGTAGAACATCGGTAGTTTCCTGTTCTTCTGTGTTGCGAACAGGTCTACCATGGGAGTCCCCCAGATTGAGAACAGGGCTCTGAGCGTCGGAGGGTGTAGGGACCACTCCGTCGGGCAGTACCTCCCCCTGGACAGTGCGTCCGCTAGGACGTTGCGTGTCCCTTGAAGATGGACTGCTACTGGTACAATGGCCAGTTGGTCGCACCACTCCCACATGTCCAGGGCCAGGCGGCATAGGGTTAGGGAGTGTGTCCCGCCCTGCCTGTTGATGTAAGAGACCGTGGTGGAGTTGTCTGATAGGACTTCCACTACTTGGTTTCGAACCTGGTCCTGAAAATGTTTCAGAGTTAGCCACACTGCCTGGAGTTCCAGCCAGTTGATGTGCTTGCTCTTCCATTGGTCGGGCCAGACGCCAGAAGCCGTCTGGTCGCCCAGGTGACCGCCCCATCCGTAGGATGAAGCATCGGTCACTATTGTCAGTGCCGGGTCTGGAGTTGAGAAAGGAACTCCTAAAGTCAAGTTGGTGGGGTCTAGCCACCACTCGAGCTGGAACCGGGCACTTTGGGTCAGGCGTATCCGGGTTGTGTCCGGCATGTCCTGGGACCATTGGTTCTGGACAAAGAACTGGAGCGGACGGATGTGTTGTCTGGCTTTTGGGACCAGATACATCATGCTCGCCAGATGTCCGAACAAAGATCTCCACAGACGGGCTGTGGACGATCCTTCTTTCATGACCCGTCCTATCAGACGACGGAGCCGGTCTATGCGGTCTCCGGACGGACGGGCCAGGGCCCTGACTAGGTCCAGGCTGGAGCCTAGGAAGGACGGGAACTGGGTCGGGACCCAGTCCGATTTCTCCTCGTTTATGAGGAACCCGATTTCCTGGACGCAAGTGCGGACCAGGTATCGGTATTGTAGGGTTAGGTCGTATGACCCGCCTACTACGAGCCAATCGTCCAGATATTGGAACAGATTGACTCCGCATGTCTTGAGGTAAGCGCCCACGGCCCGTACCAGACGTGTGAACGTTCTTGGGGCCGTAGAAAGGCCGAACGGCAAGACTTGGAACTCGTAGACGGTACTGTCGTACGCGAACCTCAGATATTTCCTGTCGCGAGGATCTATCGCGACATGGAAGTAGGCGTCCTCTAAGTCTAGAGAGACGGCCCACATGTCCTGTCCCGAGCCCAGCGTATTTGCTGACTGGGATAGACGGATATCCTCTCCTAGTGAAACTAGGACGGACTGAAGGGTATCCATTTTGAACGACGGGGGTTTTACCGCGACGTTTAATTCCTTCAGGTTTAAGATGGGTCTCCAACCTCCTGATCTCTTCTCCACTAAAAAGAGGGAAGAGTAGAAGCCGGGCCCGTCCAGCAGAGGGTCGACGATCTTCACAGCTCGTTTTTCGAGCATTTTCCGGAGGCCCGTCTCCATGGCGAGACGGTGGCTCTCCTTTGCCGGGATCCTGGTCCACATCGGAGACCGGGTCAGACGGCACGGGCCCGTGAATTCGATGCGGTAACCCGTTTTGATCGTCTGGAGCACCCACACGTCGGACGTGAGGCGCTCCCACTCCGGCCCGAAGGCCTGGAGCCGTCCCCCTACTGGTTTGGGTATCTCATTTCTGAGATGCCCCTCCCCGGCCCCCGCCGCGCCCCCGCGACGAGGAACCACCAGCACCTCCCCCCCCCCTTCCTCCCCTCCTGCTATAGGAGGACTCCTTTTTAGGCGGGTGGCCTTGAGGAGGAGGATCACGGCGGCCGGCGCCATGATCAGAGGTTGTGGGAGTCTTGGCCTGGCCCGAAGACGAACGCTTCCGTCCCTGCGGCTTCTTCGGGATGCGGTATCCCGAAGTAGAAGCTACCTGTGCAGGCAGCAGTCCCTGGCTCAAGCGCTGGGCTTGGAAAGCGACCTCCTGGGTGTCGGTGGTGGCTTTCACTGTCTCGGAGAACTTGCCCGCGAAGACAAGGTCCGAGTTCAGCGGCAGCGCCAGGAGATCTTTCCGGTTGTACACCGGGAAGCCAGGCCGTCCGGAGGCGGGGACGACGGACTGGAGCAATCGCGCACGATTGTCCAGTCGGACCTCTGCCTGCATGTGCAGGGCGATCCGGTTGATCGATGCTGTGAGGAATGCTGAGCACTCCATAGCATCCCGGACCGCTTCGGGGGGGAAATCCCCAGACGGAGGAGGGAGATTTCCAAGCGGGTCATCGCGGAGAGCCCGATGGATCGCTTCCTGCTCCAGGAACGCATGGTGCAGGAAGGCCTGCACCTGCACCTGGAAGGCAGAGAGACGAGCAAGACTGGTCGTCCTCTCCTCCACCCTTTTACACAGCTTATCGGCCGCAGCCAGATGGGGTTGTGCATTGCCGAAGGGTTTTTGGGGATTAAAGTCGGGATTAATCCACGACTTTATGTACGCGATCGCGTCCGGGTCGATTTTCTGGGGAGTGAGACACTCCCTTTCATCTCGAGCCGACATGGGGAACTTCTTCGCGAACGTAGAAGCCCCCAGGGCCGTCGTTGAGCCTCCAAAGATATCCTTTGCGTCTCTACTGGCAATAGAGACGGTTATAGGGTCCATGGGGACTACAACGTATGGCTTGGCCACGAACTCAGGAACGTCCGCGAACAGGGAACGGGTTTGAGCCGGCCTGTTCGTAGACTCCGGGACTTTGTCCGTCTCTTCGGTCTTTAAACCGAGAGCTTGGACGATCTGTCTCCGGGTTTCCTGAATTCGCGCCGGGACGCGAAACTTGAACTTTTCCCCTGCCCAAGTGGCCCGCCACGCGTTAACGTCGCCCGGAAGGTCGTCCGGGTCGCCCAACGACACTGTGTCCAATGCTGGATGCACTGGTACAGGTCTAGGGGGTGGGGTAGGAGCGGGGATCGGTTCTTCCACCTGCATCTCGATGTCCCTGTCCAAGAGACCATCGTCCTGGGCATGCACCTCAAGCCCCGAATGCTCGGAGAGCACCTCCTCATCGTCGGTTGCCTGTGGTTGGGCAGACCGACTGGGTGACCTCGGTAAGGTCCCATGATGAGGAGGGGTGAGCATCCGGGTGATGCTTGGGGGTGCTACCAGCGGGGCTGCACGCAGAAGCATGACAGCCCGCTCTTCCTCAGGGGTGAGCCCCTTCGGAAGCTGGGCTACTGCGGCTGGCGCGGGTGCCGTCGCCGCAGCTGGTCCTTGGCCGGGATAAGGAAAAGGAGGCAGGCCAGTCTTTGCAGCCGAAAACCTGGTGAAGGTTTGGTGCAGCAACTGCTCCAGCAACGCACCATCAGCGGGGAGACCCGACCCTGATGGGCGTGCTGGCGTCGCAGAGACGGAGGCCGTAGGCCGACGCTCGCCACTTCTTGACCTCCGTGAACGGTGTCTAGAGTGGTGACGGTGCCGGGAGTGGTGACGGTACCGAGGCGACGGAGACCTATGTCTACGTCCTCTGTCTGGCGACGTCCCGGGGGACGAGCCGGGAGAAGAGGACTCAGAAGAAGTCGGGGAAGAATACTTCCTCTTTTTCTTCTTATGCGTACGGGACGGACGGGATGTCCGGCGTACGTCCTTCTTCTTCCCGTGCGGGGCCTCAGCCCCGGACGGGTCCGGGCTGTCCAGCACAATAGGAGACGGGACCGGGGGTACCGGCTCCCGGGCCTTTGCCGGGGACTGGGAACGGGTTTTCCCGGACATAGCCCGGTAATCCCGCTTCTTTTGAAGCTGGAGATCTTTGGCCTTGAAGGCCTTCCAGATCTCCGCCGACCAGTCACTGCACACCGCACAGACGGCGCCTGAGGGTGTGCAGACGAGATGCGTCCCGCATAGACGATGGTGCGTCCAAGGCTCGTCGGCCTTGAACGTCATCGCCCACCGGGAGCAACTCGGTCCAGTGCACCGGGTCCCCGAAGAGGCCCGTGCTGCTGGCTTCGTAACCCCGTCTGACTCGCCGTCCGAAGAGCGGTCTCGAGCCGGAGAGGGATTACGGGACTGAGACGAATCCTGAGAAGAATCCGCCATCTTGGATTACACAAGTGTAAACAAGAGACACAAAAACGATAATAAATCGGAAATAAGACAAATAGAAGGGGTACAAAGTATACCCCTAGACTGCTTAAGATACTCAAATCCTAATAATTGCGGCGTAAATGCTTGATGCGGCACGAAAACGGAGAAACGGCAGGAAAACCGGGACCACGATCACATGCGTGCTATCGGGAGCGCTGACAATCGCAAGAGGGTTAAACAAGATGGCGACGTCACGTGATTGGAGGCCATGCGGAGGCGCCATCTACGGACATCACGGGGAATTAAAACTTTTGGCGATTGTCAGGGAGCGATTGGCGAAGCAAGCTTCATGATATGAACAGGTAATGTATATCATAATTAATATATATATATATATATATATATATATATATATATATATGTTGTTACAATATTTCTGAGAAAAACTGGGGCGGTATATATTTCTTAGCCAGCGCATCCTTCACCTGTATGTGTATTAAAATGGTTGGCTTTCGAAATTGTCCTTACTTACAGTTTGCTGGCGCAGAAAAGAGCATACGTATTCATACACCACACACACACGTAGATAGATAGATAGATAGATAGATAGATAGATAGATAGATAGATAGATAGATAGATATATTGATAGATAGATATGTATGTATGTATATATATATAACTTGGAAGCAGTGTTGGTTTCCGTGTCACCGTGTCTTAGCTGTTGCATGTTACAAGGCTAAGCATGGCCACACACAGGTAAGCTCCATTGGGTCTTCATCAAACCACTGTACGCATTCTATTGTGGAATAGACAACCATGACATGCCAACCTTCCGGTCCATCGTGACATCCCTATCTCTAACCCTTTTGCTACTGATGACTAATTCTGCCAACATAAAATGATGAGAAAAATCTGGAAAATGACTGACACCCTGCTAAATGGGTACTCATCTGTTAGTACTCAACGAGAGCTTTTCTATGAATGCCCAAAAGACGTGGTTCGAAATGATTTTCATATTTTTTGTCATTCTTGTGCATTGGACAAGTGACCTCAGCATCCGAAGGGTTAATATTATCATTGCTAAAGTACTCGCGATGAAATGTATTGGAAACCAATGGTTGGCAACAAGTTAGAGGTCACTAACGAAAGCCTTTGCCGTATTCAACATTATTTCAAGGACAATCGTTCCTTAAAAGACACGCGATGTATCTATCTTTAGTGCCTTTCTTAAACGTTTGAAAATTATCTGGCAATAGCGGGTTGTCATCTGGTGTAGTATCCAAATGTTTTATCAAATTGATATTGGCATACCACTTATCTGCATTTACGTTAAGTTGATCTGGGCGTAAACTTAGCAGATTATGATTAGACTTCTATGCAAAAATTATCTTTTGTTGTTTTACTTGTTTACCAGATTATGCGACATCCATGCGAACATTATCGTATGTTGCTGTGATAATCGCTAGAAATTGAATGAAATCGTCATACATTTGAAGAAAACAATTCTTTTTCAAATATTGAATATAGACTCCTTTCGTAAGAACATACTGTAGATTCACAAAAGATTGTGTAGAGTAAATTTTGCGAATTTATAGAAAATCGATTTTTGCGGTTTTTGACTTTGCGAATTGGCCGCAACATGGAGTGCCAGCCATACACTTTAAGTGGCAGCACTAATCATTGCGAATTTTAATTTTGCGATCGAGGCTAAACGATAAAAATCGCAAAAATTAAACGAACGCAATATTTTCTGATTTTACAGTATTGCAGCTGAGGTGTAGTCAGGCTATTTCCGGACGCCACATGGATGAATTGGTTGGACATGATATGCATATCCGTGATTGTATATGTTTTTCAGACATGCGAGCGTCGTCAGAAAACGCACCCTGTATTAATGAGCCGTAAGACAGGAAGAGAAAGTGGGTTAAAAGCAATGTACTGTATGGCTTAGATGAATAAAGCATCGACATTCGTCTGTATGCGTACCGCACAATGCAGGCACTGTCGATATAAAAGTAGGCTAGTGGAAAACCCCATATGCTACAGATCTTAAAATAACTCGTAACACATTAAGTTATTGCTGAGAATACACAGTCGTCAACAATTCTCTTTTATCGAAGTCTCAGCATATTTTCCCCAAAATTTAGAGGATAAATTAGACATCTATAATGGTATGATTCTGATCTGGGGTGTCTGAGTTGCATATAAAGGTGAACTCCCAACTCGACACACCAGATAAATTGCATACCATCTTAGGTACATCTTAAATCATTATTATTCGTATTTGTTGTGTATACCTCTGGTACATCTTATCGTTCGATTTAATACTTGTTTATTCCTAATGTCTTAGATGAACAAAATATCTTGTTTTTATTTAACTAAGCTGATGTATTTATTTTCAAAAATAAGGGACCATTTTATACAATTCTCACATCTAGATACGTTCTCAATAAATGTTCATTAGTTGGGGATATAGTTTAGCTCTAGAGAAAACTCCCATCTACCTTTTGCAGAATAAATTATAAATACACACAATTTTAAGCCTAATAAGTAAATCACTATCAACAGTGCATGGCATGCCAAATGGATTCTATTCCAAACTGAATGAATGCCCAGCTCTTTACTATAGACTTTAACAGAGGGCCTAGGACTTAAACATTATCAACATGTACACAATTGTGAAGACATGTCACACTGTTCTAAGGTCAATATTGTCGTGTTTAAATGCAAAACGCATCTGACATAAAACTTGCAGGGATCTTTAAAATGTTTGTTTATGCTTTAACATGGACTTTCATTGGGGAAATTCTGAAGCTGTCATGATGGAATACCTACCTGGTGTCATAAACTGGTGGAATAAAAGGGAATATCTCGCATGAGGGCAAATAGTGTATGCTAAGGCAATATTCCTCCAAATCATTTGAGAAGTTCACAGGCGGTAAAACTGATGACATGGGTAAGAGTACAACAAGGAGAATCACATATTTTTATAAAATATTTTATTCTTAACTTTATAATCTCATAACAATTTGAATACTCAGTGCTTCTGAGTTGAACACATGAGACTAATAGATTCCACTAGTGTGTTAAACTGGCTTTCTATCACATAGATGTGTCGGACACCGACAGGTGGCGCCACTGCTGCATAGTGACTCCCAACAGTGGCTCCCCCTAGCGGCGACCGACATTGACTCACTGGTACCAAGCCTGACATCACAATTCATATTCACACCAACTGACTGCACTGTACTGGTATACAGGTACATCCTAAACTGTACACTACAAAAATAATACTTCCAATATGAAAAGATTTGTTTTGCCCAAACTTGATGTATGGCTACGAACCGTAAATGGTCCAGTGCCCTAATGCAAAATTACACACTACCGAGCTGCAGAGCATGCTCAGTGCATATTATGTCCATATTTGGTAATTACAACCATATTTGGTAATTACTCAAGATTATCGTTACATGCTCAGATGACAGTATAATACAAACTTGTGTGCAGAGTGAATCTTGTCTTGTAGGATCGCAAACCCTGGTCTTCCTGTACCTTAACCCTTCCATCCCCCTAGTGGTCAGATTGGAAACCACAACCCTTCTCCCACACATATTTCCCATTGTTGAGAACAGATACATATCATGTAAGTTATTCAAAATCACAGAGTATAATCCAAAAGCTAACAGCCAAAGTTAATTGAAACACCCCATCCCTTAACTCCCCTCCTGCTGACTGTAACTTGGCTTTCTTCTAATAGGATCACTTGCAACATTTCAGAAGGATAGCATTAATGATTAACCGAAGTTGGAGCAAGCAAAATCAGATTTGAAGGCCACAAGTGATAGAGGGTTTATATGCATCGAAAAACAAAATGAGTAGAACTTGATCCTCAGTTTTGACATCATAAGCTTGACATTTTTCTTTTTTATGATCAAAGGTTGGTTTTGAAGAAAAAAACGAACTTATCATTTCTAATGGGTAACACAAAAGGCTTATTAGAGACGTCTTATAAGCCTTTGGAAAAACGAAAGAATAAGCATTGTTTATATACTAGCAAATTGAAATGTAGAGAAAGTTTTTCATATTTTGACGAAAAAACATACACTTTTTTGTGATCCAATTAAAGGCAGCCTCTGGGGAAAGTAACAAAGTTCCTCACAAGACAAGATCCACCCGCACGGACAGAAAACTATATATTCTTACATACAATATAGATACAACTCCTGCTGGTTAGGAACACACCATCCCTTGTGGGTGGCTATGAAACATACGTGACGTGGGTCACATACCAGTGCAGTCCCCAGCAGCACATACAGACAGCGTGGGTTACCCAAACGGAACTCAAATTCTATCTTCAGTACATACAAAAGTATCTTACAAATAAACAAAAATAGAATACACCTTTGCTTGGAATAGAACAGGGATTTTTCATGATCCATGTATGTCACAAAGATCACTATCAGGTTGAATCTGCAGAAAAGCTAATACTTGCAGTCATAAATTAATAAATATATTTGGTAGTCATTATACTGTAAGTATGGTTTGTGGGGGTCAAGTAGGTGAATAGGTTTCCTTTTTAGCTACTTATGGTGTGGTGTACCCTCCCTCACACTGGCCACCTGGTGGGCAAATGCATAACTACAATCTAGTCTATAATTTCAGGCAAACAAATCAAACAACTCTTTTTTCTAAATTAAAACTGAAATTCATTTGATAGTCCAATGGAATTAAGTGAAAGAAATTAAATACACATTAAGATATCAAGCTTAATGAACATTCAATCTGCCAAATTAACCATGGCGTAACAATATATTTTTTGATATGTATGTGAGAAAAATGAACTTTTGCATATTCAAATCTAATGGTAATAAAGTGTTGTTCAACAGCTGAAAATACAGCTTCTCTAACAACTTTATGAATTCAGGATTGGAAAATGTATAATTCTATCGGCTGTCTGATTGTTGGCCAGTCAAAAAGTGTTCTTATCATGATCAACATCCATCGCAAAATGTTCAACCAGCAGCAACATCACAATATTTACAAACTCTTTAAATAGCTCATTCTGTTTCATCATAGTGCACTGCCAGAACCACATTCTCTCTCTGACTCTCTCTCTCTCTCTCTACTTAGCCAAGCTGCAGATAAGCCACTCTCTCTTATCCATGACATCACAATTATCTAATTAAAATGCTTTAGAAATTTCTTTAGTAATTTTGATATCTGTATTTCAAGACTCAATACATATATATTCGGTTTTGTCCAAATGTACTGAAAAGTACATAATTTGAGGTTTTTAGTGTTCCTATTGGCATGTTTAAGAGGTAGCGGCGAATCTACTCGAATTTAGAATTTCATAAAAAGAACCCTGAGTATGTGCATATAGCCTAAGCACATGTAGTAATAAACCTTTGCAAGATCATGAATACCCCTTCATTCTCAGAGTGGACGAGTCACAGAAATCGTAAATGGAAGTGAATCAGGAAAACCTCACCAAATATATGCCTTAAAAGATTTTCCTTAATCATCAACGAAAAATCAAAATGAATAATTTTTAAACTTCCCTCTTCTCCCGTGCTATATATATATATATATATATATATATATATATATATATATATATATATATATATATATATATATATATATATATATATATATTGTAGGGATGAGACAGGCCACTCTGAGCACAACAGGGTGTAATTAACACAATGGATAAATGCCAGTGGATTCGGCACTTCATATTCTGACCGGTAAACAAAGGTCTGGATATTGATCATGATGCAAGATTCAAACGGCAACCCATACACCTACTTCATATTCTGTTCACCCCTGCCTGTTCGGACACTATGGATACGATTTCTGAACACAACACTCTGACACTTCTCATTGCCGAAATGCACTTCGCATTTCTCTCTACCCCAATATCTCACGCTCATCAAGTTGTATGAACCCAATATTACAAAAATGTACACAAATTAAATGACAGACATTAATTTACAAATATATAAAATTAAATTAGGTCTATTTATAATTTTTTGAAATAAAATATTGCATCATGCTAGCACCAATATCACAAGTTGTCTGCATCTCAGCTTCTGTGGAACCTACAAAAGTAGAAGAACAAAAGGTCAGAAAACAGTGTACATAGCATTTAAATATCAACTTGATCAAGCATTTTTGGGGGCTTAAACCTTTAATAATTCATCATTCCAAGTTAATAATTAATCATTCTAAGTAAAACAAACAAGTAAGATGTTCTGTCACTCTACAATATTGAAACACTTTGCCTATTGATACAGTATAAATTAAATGGAAATTCTATGCTTAGGTAATATCAAAGTAGAAAAGTTGCATTAAAATGAAATAGGTCTTAAGTATAGATAGAAGTATACTATGTATATGAATGAGTGTACATGGAGTAATTGCAAGAATTTTGTCTTTGATTTTAATTGCATAAACTGTCAAGTATTGAAAATCTTCTACAACTTACCATTTATGATTTCCCACTTGAATCTGAGTCAGAATTGAATGTTTCTTGTTCTTTCATCTTCCTCCTTTTGCTTTTATAACTGTGTGATTGTTCTACAGTACCTGAAATGGGCAAAGAATGGCTGTTAATATGTGCTTTGAATGGTAGTTAACCATACATAGAAAACAGAAAGACATTGAGCAAAATATTAATATTTACCCTGGTCAATGTTAAATACACTGTGATAAGTATAGTAGTATAGTATGTGTATTGACCGCACAGATATGCAAAATCATACAATAAACAGGTATTTTCAAATAAACATGAATTAATCATAAACTTGCTTAGAACATTTTATGTGTGTTATGAAATCATAAACTAAACATGAAGAATCGAAGAAGAGTGTAGAGATGTGACTTACCAGGCAGTTGTGTGTGCACCTCGACCGTCACGTGTGCTTTGGCCTTGACGGTCATCGAGTGACGAAGCGGAGGAGTTGACTGAGTGGACGAGGGTGGTGAATTCTACACAAAGGAAAGAAAATACCAGGTGAGACAATTGGCAAATAGGTATGATCAAATCATATCATATTATTGGTTCCGATAACAATGAGGTGAAGGCATAGAGTAATAATTCTACTGATATCTGTGTATTATTAATATCATTAACAATACATAGTGATCGTGATAGAGAATAATGATAGTCACAATAACATTTATGACAGTAATAATAATATTATATATGATATATGATATATATATGATGATAGTACTAATAATAAAAGTAATAGTAGTAGTAGTAGAAGTAGTAGTAGTAGTAGTAGTAGTAGTAGTAGTAGTAGTACTACTACTACTACTACTACTACTACTACTACTACTACTACTACTACTACTACTACTAGTGGTATTAATGATAAAATCATACTAATGTTGAAGATGATGATGATGGTGATTTGTTTTTATATTGTTAAGTAGGAGGTAGAAGCGTGTACTTACATTTCTACTACTGCTATAGTAAGCACCTGGCCCTGCCACCTCCACCGTCACTTCGGGCTGCACTATGATTTCGTGGGATGAATACTGAGTTGGCTCTTCTGTGATAGTTGTGAGAGAGATATCTGAAGGCATCCTGGGGTAGACCCGCCTCGAGATTGAGCGCAGAGGGCGCTCGGGAAGCTTGGGCGATGGTTCCGGGGTGGGCGTGGCGATTCTATCTGGATCGTCTCGCGGGACCACCTCGGAGGTAGGTCCAAGCATGGAGAGAAGAACAGGTAGCAGCACCAAGCCATTAAGTACACCTAAAACCACCAATGCTGTCAGCACATTGAAGAAATACCTGCAATCAAAACAGAACAGATTAAATGGAGGAGTTAATCAAACAGAAATTTTCTATAATCAAATAGAAATACAAGTTGAGGACATGAAATAAGTCATTGGTATCTGTCATTAATAAAATATATATATATATTCACATTTGAGTGAGGCTTGCATATTTTACTAATTGTTTTAAATGAGGATGTTAAACACTCAGTTCATAAGTAGTATGGCACACTTATAAACTCAATAGGTATATACATGTTCTGGCAGTCGTTAAGTCAAAGTGAGCCAAGTCAAATGAATATCAACATTTTGAGATGTGCGTAAACTACTTGGACAGTAGTCGTTACTAGCCTATTTTCATCTATGATTCCAGAATATATGATTCAGTGGACAGGGATCATTTCTTCTAGGGTGTGGCGGCAGGCCCCCTAGCCTACTTGTACTATAAACAGCCAGGGATTAAATACTAGGGTGTCAAACTGCCACCCTGGCTTCTCCCTAACTACTAATGGTAATCCTAAAATGCTGCTACCAGACACCCAGTCAGTAAATCTTAGGTTGTATTACAGGCGATGCATTATCTAAACGCAATAGAAATGCAAAGCTTTGATCCTTATCCTTGTTTCAGTTCAGTCTAGTTCTCCTCTCTTCCTCAAGGTTGAGCAATGCGAACAGTTCTACCTGCTGCAATAACTCATGACTGCATAGCCACCTATAGGATAAAAGTGGTACTAATAGGTTGATATAACTGGGCCTGAGAAGCTGGAGTCTGATGTCCATCTGGAGAGAGTTGGGCTGCCATGCAGGATGGTGTGTTAATGCCGAGCTACATGCCTCAAATTCTCCCCTTACCAACAAGACAAACACTAGTGACAGGTGACATGGTCCATGCCCGGCACTCTCCCTCTCCACCATTATCTCTATTTATCTAGCAATGGCCGGGCTTATCATCGGCACCACCATCGGGCTCTCTGCGGGACCACACAAACTACACCACCAGAATAACCCATCCTACTCCTATCGCTGCTGCTGCTGCCGCTGCACGACTAAAGAAAGGGAGGGGGGTTCCTGTAACCCAGCCTGGTCAATCCCTCCCTACCATTTCTAGTAGGAATTATTATTATTATTATTATTATTATTATTATTATTATTATTATTATCAACATCATTATTATTATTATTACTATCATTATTATTATCATTATTATTATTATTATTATTACTATCATTATTATTATCATTATTATTATCATTATTATTAGGAGGAATTCCAAGAGAGGAGGAGGAGAAGCAAGGAGCCACCTAGATTAGCTCCTAGTAGTCTAATTTCATTTCATTAAATTATACTTTTCTCTGTTCTAGTCTCTAAGTCTCTATCGTATGCTTGATGTCAAGATGTTAGTTCCTGTTGCTTATGATAGATGGCACCAAGAGCGGTCAACACCGGTCAGTCATAATCAAGGAAAGTGGAAAAATCTCACTGTGGGCCAACTGGTGAGCAATCTAAGAACTAAATCAGGGTAGACACATTTAGAGTTTTCACCTAAAATGTATGGAGATAAAAAATTCTTGGCTAGGACTAGGCAAGGAGTCACCGTGTGTGCTGACCATTGCCCGGTGCCAGGGCCCGCCCGCCCCCGGCACAGGCAGGAGGAAGGCTGGCTGGTGCGCAGGCAGGGAGGGAGGGAGTGGGGAGGAGGGCAGGCTAGAATTACTGCCTAGTAGCATCAGATCACTGCACCCGCTCTCCTGTCAGGCTGCATTACAAAACCATGTGTTGAGATATGAATTTGAAACGGCCGGAGATGCTGCTAGGGCACTGTAACTCCCGCAATACTGATAAACCCTAAACCTGACTCTTGCCCCCACAAACCCCTAAATCTGGCTCAAACCCTCAACAACACTAAATCTGGTTCTTACTCTCAAAAATTCTTTTAATACTAATATTTAAGCTCCTAATATCACAATCTTGCTGAGATATCTAAATGTGGGATACTTCATGAACAGATCTTTAAATCTTTAAACGTCAAAAGTTAAAAAGTTAGTTTTTCAAACTTAGGTTAGTTGATTTGCCATGAAAACACTTAAGAAGGAAATTTAGTAACTTTTCTTGGTAGGGAAACTTGATGAGAAATCCTACTACTGGTGGAAATAAGACTTTTTCTTCAGGCCAATTAAGCAATATTTCCAACATATCTACATTGAAAACATATGAGAGGAAACAATCTAATTGTAAATGGAATACCCTACTTAATCCAAAGCCTTGACAATAATATAATCCAGCCACATTTTCAACCATGTGGGAAACTTAGGCGAGATTTGCCAGCCCAAACTCAAGGGTATACAGTAGTGTGCTGAAGACACTTGGTGTGGTCCACTGGAAGTATTTATGACACATTAAAGCCAGTTCTGACACAGACTTTGGAGGCAGCCTGTCCAAACAAGCGGGATAAATAAAGTAGAAGTAGTCAAGGGTCTCTCAGGAAAACGTCTGTGTTTATCTCCATGGGGTCCGCATCTTCAAGTTTATGGAATGGGCCGGTAGCTTCCACTTCTCCTGGTGGGGTACTATTGCCATTACTGCCTGATACTGCCTGTCTCATGGCCAGCTTTTTTCTCTAATCTACGATGCTCCCACATTGTCAGTGTTCCTGGAACATCCAGCTCATCCCCGCAGCTTTCGCGCTGCCAACGAAGGCTGACAATCAAGCGTGTTGAAAGCTCAACATTTTCTGGCATGTTTAGAGCTTCCGCGTCGGCGTAAATTTTCCTGACAATAAGTGTAATTTCTATTCAAATCGGGAGCTCATGTCGCTGACTTTTTGCCGTACCCTTTTTCAGTGCTAATGGTCGATAAAAAGGAGGTTGCCACAATGCATCCCGTGGTTATCTAACTCTGCTTCTTAATGCCAACATGCAGGTTTTTCAGGGTTTTTTGAGCCCGATTCTAACTTTCGGGTTGTCATTTGGTGGGATATTTATGGGTGAATCCAGGGTGTATCTGAAATCCTACATCCGGCAGTGCAAAACCCACACTCCATCCAGCCCACATTGAGGCTCAGGATTGGGTTTTTGCCATGGAGGTGGAGGGGTAGCAGGCAGCCGGCAACTAGGTCACATGGGGAACTACGACAGGTAATTGATGTGAAGGGAAGCGGCAGCAGCAGCAGCAACTTGAGCTGCCCTTGACAAAGGAGGAGAATGCAGGCCCATTGAGGGAGCCGTTCCAGTGCCGGCTTCTGGGTGGTCCCTGCCTCATTAATTGTAGTCCCCACCACACCTCTCCCAGGCTTTGTCGGAGCTCGCCCCCTCTCCTGTTCTTCCCGGCAAGGAACAATGGCCAGCATTACACGCCTCGCCGGACACACTAAAACCCAAATTTGGCAACATTGTGGCATCTTGATTGACATGTGCAAAGTCACTAGCTCTATGCAGTATGCATCACCATGTAGCAGTATGAGAGAGGATAGAGAGGGAGGTCTCTTTGGTGGTTAATTAACGCCCCGTACCACCACTGGGAGTGTAAAACGATCCCTTAAACAATTCACATCAGCTTCTATCTAAAGCCATGAAATCTGTCTTCTCAGACCCCTCTTCTTCTTCAGTCTCGGCCTCAGCACTCAGGACGGCCATCTGCCATTGTTTATGGGATTTCTCATTCAACGGCGCCTTTTTTACCCCCTCTGTTCAATGCCTATCAACACCAAATCCACAACCGCAAAGTATTTTCCCATCACCTCCGATACACTTCGCATTCCTGCGCTATTCTTCGCACAATAAACCAACAAGTCTAACCAATTCTACTCTGCTATCAATGACACTTCACAATACGTTCACAAAATCTGCAAGCCTGTTTCCCAGGCCCACACACATATATCCTTTTCAAGATGGAAAAAAATTCCAAAATTGATTTTATTTCATCTGAAGATCATTACAGGGTAACGGCATATCCATGAGATTCCATGTTCTACCACATCATTTCCTGTTCCTAAATTCAATTATGTGGGGTGAGGAAAATAGGAAATATTTGTGGGAAAGAGTTGATGTGAATGTGTGTTTGTGTTGTGTGGTGGTAGAGTTGCATTACAGCATGTGTGGTGTTGCCCTCAAGTACTTGCAGGCCTAGCTATCTGGTGTGGTACTGTGTATGCTGGCCATGCCTGCCTGTGGAGCTCAAATTAGCCGGGATCATAAGGACTTTCAGCTGATCTCATCCCCACCAGGTGCGGCCCCCTCTTAATACAAACACACAGCTTCATCGCCAACATTAACCCTTTTAGTGCTGATGCTACTTTCATCCAAAGTACAAGGACGCAAAAATCTTTGAAAACCTTCTAAACCCTGTCTTGTTGGTACTCATCGGAAAGCTCTCATCGAGTATTCTCAGATGAGTACCCATTTGCCAGGGTTTCGGTGATTTTTCAGTTTTTTTCATTATATCGTATTGGCAAAATTAGCCACCAGCAGCATAAGGGTTAAGTGTTCCTCAGCTTGCTGTTTCTCTCCCACCCGGCCCTCACACACACATTGAAGGAGCCCTCAACGCACAGTGTAGAATTTATTGAATCATTCACAATGTTTTCCCATCCCGAGCAAAACTATTCAGCCTCCTACCTAACAAAATCTTCCATGCTTCAGATGTTATTCTTAAATTAACGCAAGTGCATGGTGGCTTATTTCTTATACAATATCCGAATTGCCAAAGCCAAATATGTGGGGAGCATCAATGCATAACGATGAGTAGTGGCAATCAGCGGGACTAGGATGGGGTTATTGTGGCTGCTATCTATGCTACCGAAAATTCTACGTAATTTGGGACACTTTTCAACAATAAGACTTTTTATGGGTTGAGGGTGGCCCATGTTTTCTGAAAGTACAGACAAAGCAGAGCAGTAATGGCACAGATTTAATGACGACCAGCGATAAATCAAAGGTGGCCAAGATTTTTCTTATATCATCTGCACAATAATTAGAGAGGCCTAAAGTCTTAGGGTGGTCTAAATTCCCGAGAATTTACGGTATGGTAAGTGGGGAACAGGGAGAAGCCGTGAGACACTGGAGGCAACGGGCGGGCGGTAGCAGTGTCAGCTAGGAGGGCTAATCTCACTTCAAACAGATTCCCATGAGGGTTGTTTGCTGCAGCCTCAAGAGGCTCCATATGCTGTGTGTGGGATGTGGCTTTAATGTGGGAAGTATTGGTGGAGGAGTTAAAGGAGGGGGACCACACAGCACCATCTCTGGGCCTCCACCAGTATCAGCATCACTACACATGATCCTCATGCTATTACTACTACTACTACTACTACTACTAGCCTAGCACAGGTAGTGTGCTAGCTGTGTGTGGGAAGTATTTGAGGAGTTTGTGAAGAAGGACCACACAGCACCATCTCAGGCCCACCACCAGTATCAGCACCACTACACGTGATCTTCATGCTATTACTACTACCACTACTGGTACTAGTCTCTCGCACACACAGGTGACTACTAGCCCACTGTGGGTGGTCGCGGCCACCACCTCTAATCCTGCCTGCCTGCATGCCTTCATCTCACCCTGCTATTGTGTTCACTGCGCATGTCTTAGCACACCTTACAAATCAGCATGCACAGGCTCCCGCGCATCAAAGACACCGATACCCAGACGATACCCATATAGTGACTTGGCTGCCGCCCCAGCGGTCAGGACGCATTGTTTCCAGCGCCATGTAGTCACCGCTAGGGGTCACCTGCGCCATTTGAGGAAATCCGAGAAGGGTGCGAGAGATTTCCAGGACCCTAGCATTGCAACAATAACGTTGCACATAGATCAACAAGAAAGGAATTCTCTCCATATGCTCCACTTTCTCCTCCTGGGCTTCTACTTCTGTACCTAATGGTTTCTGTCTGGAAAGATGGCTTTTGCTTAGCTTTAATAAGGGAGAATCTATGTGTTATGGAAATCCCTGGCTTTGAACAAAATCAGATCAGTTCATCAAAAGCCTTATCAGCAACAGACAACTACTGTAGGCAGTTTTTTGAAGAGGTGTTTTGATTAAACTCTTTTAATCTGTCCTGCTCTCGAGATGCCAAATATTTCTCTTAAAGTATGTATGTGGTAACAAAATCACTAGCTTTTTTTGTTTTGTTTCTCTACCTAAGCAATCACTTTCTCCAATAAAGGAAATATGACTAAAAGCATGGATGGCAATCTATACACAGAACCCTTTTTGAATCCACATGAGATAATGAGAGAAGTAAATGGGAGATGTCTTACCTAACAATGAAGTCAAACTCTGAGCCGACCAGCATTATGACACCCAACAAAGTGGACATTGCTCCATGTATCACGGGAGCAAACATGTGCTCTAATGTCATCTGCATACGACGGTTCCGACTGCCGATAGCAGTAAGGAAACCCTGAAAGGAGGAAGAAATACCATTGAAAAAGCGTGAAAAACAAACAATTCAATTACCAATAAAACAGTTAAAATGTAATAACCTAGTGCTAGGTACATCGAAAAATAAATCATAAATTTAATGCTTCTCATCAAAATATTGTGTACAAACATTTGGGTTCATAAAATGCAAAACAGTGTTCTTGCTGTATTCAACAGCAATATGAAGAGATATGTAAACCATACACCAAAATGCTCCATTAGGAAAGAGTTCTAAACTCTAAGGTATTTAAAAGGAATTTCTAGGTGCATTAAGACTAAGTGTGTCCTGTAAAATATGTTCACAAAAGGTGTTCATATTCGAATGTTAAACCAAGGCATTTAAGTATTATATTTTACTTACCAAACAAATATGTACAGTAAACTCCACCCCGATTCCAACAGAGACAATGAGTATAACTGCAGGTACCGCACTCAGCTTGATACCCGCCAGGCCCATGAAGCCAAACAGTTCAATCACCACCATGGCCAAGACAGCCACCTGTAGAAAACAACCACAAGAAACAACATTAGAAAACTCAGAATAATGTATGGCAATGAAGAGAGGTAGCAATACTGTGGGTTTAGGGACACATTGTCATCTTGACATTTTCAGATCTTTCTACATGAGACTGCTAATACAACAAGTCAACAAAAGCTTTACCACAAGTATTTCTCTTTAAAAACCAACTCATCTTACTTGGTCCAAAAGCCATTTAAAGCTGCTCCTGCTCCATCAAAATCAACCTTTTAACACTTATGCTGCTGGTGGCTAATTTGGCCAATACAAAATGATGCAAAAAACCTGTAAAAATGACTAAAACTCTGGCAAATGGGTACTCATCTGAGAGAGCACAGTGAGAGCTATCCAATGAGTACCAACATGACAGGGTTTAGATGGTTTTCAAAAATATTTGTGTTCTTGCACTTTTGACAAAAGAAGCCTCAATAATGGAAGGGTTTAGCTATAAAGAGGTAGAGGTACTTACCACAACAGTGGCCGCCCATGGGTTCATTAGTAGGATGGTGATGACTATGAAAATACCTCCGAGAACACACATCAGCGACAGCATGAGATAGAAGCGCAGGTTGATGTACTGCTCCCAAAAGGTAAAGGGAATCCCGCTGGGGAAGTTGGGCAGACCCTTCTCGATGTACTTTTCCGAGATGCCACGCACCTGTTCAATAGTGTCTGTGATCGTCTCAGTCTCACCGAGATTGTTCAAGTAAAACGGCATTTGTGCGAACACCAGCGGCTGAGATTTGGGAATCTTCAGCTCGTGTTCTTGTGCCACATGTATCCACTCCTTGGGCAGAGGGTAAAAGCTGGCCGCTGAGGAGGCGTAGGCCAGGGCGTCGTTAGACGTCCAGGCTGTGAGGTAGTTATAGAATCCACTGGGGTTGATTATTCCTTCGTCGTCCACGAGTCGAACTCGTTCCAGAAGTCGGTTCTTGTCCACCGGTTCGTCAATGTCTCCGGTTTGGACCATGAGTTTGTAGCCCAATATGGCATCGTCAGTGGCGTTATGACACCAGCGCTCCATTGTAATACATCCGGTAGACCAGTGGGTATCGAAGGCCCTTTGCAAATCTAGAAAAGATGAAAAATGAATATATTCAAGTTCTTTCTCTATGCTGTTAACATTACATCTATTTGAGATTGTATGAACATTTTCATATATGACACTTGTTTGTTTTTTTTGGTTAATGCGTATTGGATTTTTTTTTGTAAATATGTCATTGATGATTTATCAGAGATAATTCTTCAATGCATTCTTGATGAGCTATAGATTACACTCCAACTGTGAATAAATTGTAAGGAAATCTACCCAATTGTTTTACCTGTACGTTGTTTTCATGCTGATTAGTGATTTCAATGCATAAGGTGTGCTTTTTTCTCATACTTCACTGCACACCATTTACTCCATAGCCTCAAGACATGCCAGTGTAGGCCTAAAAACATTAAATTCCTTGACGGAGGAAATTAGCCTCTGCCCGCTTTAATTCCCTTATTCTTCACAGATCATAAACTGATACCTTAAACAATCTCCCCAGCCTAGTTCTTACAGACACTGTTTGTTCAATGATCTGATGTATGACATGTAGTTCAAGTGAAGACCACAAGATGTCACTCTGGCATGCTTGGATGACATCCCATAATATTCTGTAATTGACAAACAGGTCACCTTTGCCCAAGACTCGGCAGAAGGCATGTTCAGCCAAATAAAGGCAGGAGTTAATTGGTTTAGCCTCTAAGATGAGACTAGACAGGGAAAGAAGGGGATATTTAAGGGCTTAGAGGATGTTAGAGGATACAGGGACTAGGGAAAGTAGTGAGATGTGTCCAGGGACTCGGGAAACTCATGAGATGTGTCCCATGTCATCTCGTCTCCCGTGAGCCTGGTGGACGCCAATGACCCATGACTGGTCTATTACATCACTTGAGTTGTGTGGCACCTTGATCTAGACATGGTCACCGTTCCCCGGTCCTGTTCCCAACATAGAAACTTAGGCCCTGCGGACACGGGACCACCCTGACCACTTCTCCACTCCTGCCCCGACGACGACGTGATGACTGAGCACACTTTGGACATGGGAGTCATTTAGCACTGTTGCTGGCTTAGTCGAGTCAATGTGGCACTCACTCAATCATCTCTGCCCTTGACGCACCATCACAGTTTGGCTAGTGATCTTGGGACCCCTGGCAATGTGCTTACTAATGCCACATGGTTTGAATATTCACATATAACTTGAGATGAGGTGGAGTGGTTGCTTATTTAAACACAAATATACCTTCATAAGCAAAGCAAGAAAGAGGTAGCCCAAAATGGTTGGATTGTACTACCATGGTCATTAATTTGAAATTCCTATTATGTAATAGTATATGGTACATTAAATGCAATCCAGCCACCTGGACAGATAAATAGAGGGGCCATATACTCACATTGCTAGAGTGGAAAATGATTTCATAATAAATTGTGCCAGCATTTTTGTATGAAATTCTTCAGTGTACTACAATTAAGGCAGGGAAAGGGGGCAATCCACCCCACAAACACCCCTGATACCCAGCTGCACAGAAAGCAGAAAAGATAAGGGTTGGAGATCAACCAAGGGAATCACCACTCATTGCAAAGGGCTGGGCTCCCTTTGAGGAGTCTAGTGGCTGCCGCGGCCATCAAGGACAGATGGCCATTACTTTGAGGCGGCGGCCACTGTTTCATAAAGTACCTCTTTCCCCCCAGCCCCAGCCACGGCAGCACTAAAGGCCTTCTTTACAAGTAGCACTGGGAGACTAGTGAAGAGCGGAGCACTTCATATGGCTGTGCGAGGTGGGTGGCATCGCTGGCTGCCGCCGAACTGGGTCAAGTAAATACTGAAGGGGATGTGTCAGAACCAAAGACATGAGGCAACGTTTCTACCGCCGAGGAGAGATGACGAGGGAGAGAAAGAGAGTAAATGAGAGAGAGATAGATATATAGAGCGAGATAGATAGATAGAGATATATAGAGCGAGCTATATAGAGCAAGATAGATAGATAGAGAAAGAGAGAGTGAGAGAGATAGAGATAGAGATAGAGAGAGAGAGAGAGAGAGAGAGAGAGAGAGAGAGAGAGAGAGAGAGAGAGCGAGAGAGGAGAGAGAGAGAGAGAGAGAGAGAGAGAGAGAGAGAGAGAGAGAGAGAGAGAGAGAGAGAGAGAGAGAGAGAGAGAGAGAGAGAGAGAGAGAGAGAGAGAGAGAGAGAGAGAGAGAGAGAGAGAGAGAGAGAGAGAGAGAGAGAGAGAGAGACTCTCAGGGGCAGATCTGTTCATAAACAAAAGAAGAGGACTTCTGGGGTTTCCCGAGCATACCAATATTCTGGGGCTTCTCACAACCTTCTCATCTAATAAGTAGATGTTTTGGTCCAAACTTGATCTGTGCGCTGTGTGGGGTCAGATGGACTGATCGCACATTCTTCATATTGCGTATAAACACTCCATGAAACACACTTGTGATATATGAGTGCTAAGTCCATTCAATGATGTTTTAGAGACTATTCATTAACTCACAGGGTAAATAAACATGTTTCTGGAAGGATGAGGATGAGGACGAGGAGGATGAGAATGTGGAAGTAGAGGGAGATGATAATGAGGAGGAGAGGCAGGAAGAAGATACTTACCCCGAAGCCACTCCCTGAAGAGCTGCAGCCAGAAATCAGGCAGACTGCCATCCTCTTTCTTGATAATTTGTTCCACACGTAGAAACTCCTTGTGGTAGTCATGCAATATCTGTTGGTTGTCGGGGTAATCAAAGCCACTCTGAAAGCAAGAAGGATAAGTCCTGATTACCAAACAGCACACAAAGTAATTACTTGTTCATAACCATACCTCTTTTCCTAAGACAATGCATTTCACAATTTATTCCATATATAAGTTGTTACCATATCATGAATTTTGACCTTTAGTTACGAAGAATAACATTGTTTCAAAGCCTAGTTATATGTTATAGTTCTTTAAAGTCATGTTATATTTAACTTGCAATAGAGTTGCACATCAAGCAAATGCAACGAAAAGGAACACCTTTTACAAAGTAACTATAACTATAGTACAATGTTGCTTACCTTTGTTACAGCATACATGTTGTAGAAGCCAAAATACTTGGATTGGGAAGCTAGGAAGTTGAACTCGTTGGTATCCCTGGGAACTATGTCTGTTAGATCTAAGCCATCCTTGACTTTCACTGTTCCGAACACACCAAAGCCAAGGAGAGCGCTAAACAGCACAATCACCAAAACCTGAAAGTATGATGAAGAGCAAATGTAACCTTATGTAATTCATAAATCATTTTCCACTAGCATACAAATAAGAAGGGACAATACATATTTTCCTTTTAAAGAAATGCCCTTATATGAGCCAATTGATTAACCTTCTAAAGATTTCTTTATAAAAAGTATTTAGAATGGGCAAAAAGTTAATGTTTTAAAGGTTAACATACTATTTGATGTCTCTTGTACCTTTGACGGTTTTTTTGATGTAATTGGTACAAATGAGATATGGGTTTCCGCAATTCTTTCTCCAAAGATAAAATAAAGGTAATTTTGGTGTTACTATGTATTTAAGGTAATTGCTAATAGAAAAGGAAACTGATTTGATTTGCTAGACAGGTAGATGAAAGTGAGCTGCTGAATCATTTTAGAAAGGTAAGCCGCCATGCCTGTGGCCAATCATTATCGGGACACATTTGTCATAAGGCATAAAGATGACTTTTACTCCATGCAAATGATCTATACTTCAATTCTAGGACACATTGATTGAGAACATCGGGGTAGTAGAGTAAGCATAAATAAGATATGGAGTTAGGACACATTGATTGGGAACATCAGGGTAGGAGAGTAAGCATCAATATGATTATGGAGTGTACCCGAAAACCCTGCCCATCTAGCTCTGAATAGCACCCCCTAACGGGGTGTGGGGTGCGCAGGCTCTCCTCCCCAAGCCAGAGGCAGGGATAAGATAAGCATGGTAGAGCTCTAGCCATGGAGCAGTCTGTATGGGTGCTATGTTTGGCCCCAGGCCAGGCAGCATGAAATTCGAGTGTACTAGGGGAATGTGTGTGTGGTCGCCTGTAGGTCAGGCAAGTTCAGCAACAGCTCCCAACCAAGTGCTGGGTCGCCATGGCAACCCCTTTCAAGTGTGAAAATCTGATTCTGCATCTGGTGAGTGACAGCAGTGACTTTCTTCCACGCACCCGTCACTCCAGTGGCGGCGCGGCACCACCGATACCCATTCCTCTGCCGCCATCGCAGCTCCCCGGCCACAGGCACCCCCTCACCAAACCGTGGCGTGGATTAATCTCTACCCTAGGCTGGCTGTGCTGGGGTATAATTGGGATACTTAGTAGCTTAGCCCAGTTAGGGCGCTGGGCTGGGTGGTGGGCATCGGGAATGGGTTATACAGAGTTACAACGGGAGGGAGGGAGGGTGGCAGTGGGCACCACGATGATGACGGTACCCATACCCCATGGCCCCGCGCCCACCACACCACCTAGCCGCCTGCATGCTGCGCGTGGGGCATGTTCAGCCAGGCAAGGGAAGTTGTCTTTGCCACAGACTAAGTGTTTATACTGCTCTCTCAGCATGTTAACCCCTTCATGCCCACAATCCCTCCCCACATGGTCAGACACCTCTCAACATATCAAAATACAAGGCTATCACAGATAATGTCAAAAAAATATTCACCTTTGACAAAAATCATTTTTCACTTGTTTTAAAATTTTGCCGGCCTTTTGAAGATTTCTTACCTAAAATAGTGTGATCATCTGATCACATCAAGGTAAATGTGCTAAAAATTGGTTGCTGCAGCTATCATTACTGCTGCTGCTGGCACTACTGATGCTGCTAGTGTTTCTGCTAATGCTGTTGTTAGTACATAGGGGTTTATCATCATCCATTAGGTGTGGCTATCGTCAGCCTTACCCCCAACATGACTCTCTACATCTGCCACAATCCCACACCCAAATATCCCCTACCAGCCAACCAACCAGGACATTCTTGGAAACGGTTCAGAGTGAACAATCAGATCCAACTGAACTACACACACACACTCCAGCTAAAGAATGTGGTAAAGTGGTAAAGAATAAGAGAAATATGAAATGATTAGCTCACCTTTACAGGTGTTTTCAGTTCATGATCTCAGAAATGGACACCGCACCCCGCTACTCATGATATGAACAGGTTATGTATATCGATGTTAATATGAAATGATTAGCTCACCTTGACTGGTGTTTTCTGCAGGGCGGGCCCGTAGAATCTCTTGGCGAACCAGGTGAGGGAAAAACTGCAGCACTCTCTCTGCGTCTGCACGCAGCGGTCCTTGCACGTGGGTCCGTCCTCTGGCGTCAGGCACTGCCGCGAGGACGCCGTCGAGTTGGGACACACGGAATTCAAAGACGCGCTACGCTGCTGCTGCTGTGGTTGATGGTGCTGCCGCGTGGGGGCGCCACCACCACCACCGCCGTTCTCGTTGGCCAGCATGGTGACAGGGTGCGAGCCGTCGGAGTTGGTCTGGGTGACGGCCTGGTGCATCATGACGTTGTTGTAGCTGGGAGGGGGGCTGGGCTCACGGCTGTACTCAGGGGGAGGTGTCCGCGATCTCGGCTGCAGCTCTATCACCCTGTTAGCACTCGACCTAAAACAATAGAAAATGACTATCAAACAAATCCCAACAATCATATATATATATATATATATATATATATATATATATATATATATATATATATATATATATATATATATATATACATATATATGTATATATATATATATATGTATATATATATATATATATATATATATATATATATATATATATATATATATATATATATATATATATATATATATATATATATAAATGTATGTATGTATGTATATATGTGTTCATTGACCTCAGCTTTTGAAGAGGTGATAAAAACAATAACATTATACATAATCCTTCCCACCTATAGTCAAAAATCCCTGCATGAAAAAGTCTAATCTCTAAGGATCAATCTAAAGTCACTGACTGTGGTGAGTATTCTTCACACCTTCTCCTGGCCATACATCAAGACCCGCAAAAAAAATCCTGCAAGTTTATTTTTAATCAACGCAGGGCTCAACTTTTGGCTTTTACTGCCATATCAAATCAGTAAGGCGAGGCATTGAACTGGGCGCATAGCAGGAGATAGGCCGGTGAGATAGGGCCAGCACCTCATTCTTATTCTTTGTGCATCTTAAGATGATGTTAGAGATTAGCTGATAGGGAACCCGGGCCCGCTGACATCCCGCCACTGACAGGCAGATTAAAAATTTGAAACCTACAAATCAGCCTAAAAAGTATGTGAAGAATTTTAAGAGATTCTTTTCTAGCTCATTTTCTACTTGAACACTTTTTTGTCCGGCCACCAGAACAACCGGGGAGAAAGAAACACAAACTGCACATTGCTTTCCTGCCTTCTATGCCCTTCTTTTCAGTAATTTATGCATGTTTTTATAAGCAGTCTATCAAATCTGGCCCCGCACCATGTTTTTTGATACCAGCCTTTATTGGTTGTGCTCTCCTGTCAAACTGAATGAAGGAAGGTTTGAATGAGTGACATGTTTTTATGAAAAGGTACGTGACCCCCGCCTGCCACCCAGAGGCGTAGCGAGGATCTCACCAGGAAATTGACATGGAGAGTTATTTGCCAGCAAAGAGAAAGGGGGAAACAGACCAGCGATATTGGACATAGTTTCAGCTTGATCATTTTCGCTGTGTCCTCTGCAGTATAGTACAGGAGCACTACGGTGGACCCCAAGAAAACCTAGGGCACAAACCTTACACTCTTCGGAGGCAACCGAGCGTAGCCACCGCTCCTCGGCTTTTCTAAATAGACAACTCACTTCTCGGGCAGGCAAATTACCTTCTACTTTCCTGGCTTTATGTCACTGGAGCCAGCCTGTCCCTCTCCGTGTATAAACCGTAGTTATTAGCTGCCTTCCACATCGGATGTGGCGTAGTGTCAAACGCCTTCATGCCATTTCCTCCTCCAATGGGCCCGTGCACCCCTCACTTACTGCCATTACTCCCCAGGGATCACAACTGCTCACTTCAAGCTCGCCCCCTAATTGCAATCAGTTTTTTCATGTTTTTTAACCCTTCCAATGCCGAGACTATTATAATGCCCAAAACACAAATATTTTTGAAAAACATCTAAACCCTGTCATGTTGGTACTCTTGCTGAGAGCTCTCATATGAGTACCCATGTGCCAGGGTTTCCATGATTTTTCAAGTTTTTTGCATTATTTTGTTTTGGCCAAATTCACCAACAGCAGCATAAGGGTTAGGGTGTTTTTTCTTCTATTCGCACTTACCCTGTGAAGCAGCAGAAGACGTCGACTCGCTTCTCCTCGCGACGGATCAGGTCCAGACTGACGAGGGCGGGGAATACTAGCAGGATGGTGCCCAGGTTGAATATGACTAGAATTGCTGCCTGTAAACAAACGATACAAATGACAATAAGACATACTAGCAGTGACTCTTTTATGCAAACAAATCATACAGTGAAATGATGAATATGACTTGAATTGCTACCTGTAAACAAATGATACAGTTGAGCATTAAACATTTTAGCATTGACTCTTTTTATGTAAACAAATCATACAGTCAAATGATGAAATTGACACGGATTGATAAATGCAAATAAATAATGCAGATAGGTGATAAACGGAGATGAAAATGAAAAAAATCATGTTTAATATGATAGCAGAAATAACCATCATTATGTAATAAACATGTCAAGCCATTACAATTACATACTGGTTATAAGAGATGCAATAAATCATTTCATTAGTTGGAATACAGGATTTTCTTTATTATTTCTGTCATGTAAATGTATGATATGATACTGCTGTCAAAAATAGTATCCACTCTCTCTCTCTCCCCCCCCCCCTCTCACTCTCTCTCTCTCTGTGCTATAGTATAAGCATGGGGAAGTGAGCAGTGCTGTAGTAGTAGGGGGAACAGAGCGTCAGTGTTCCCCAGTAGTAGAGGCGAGAGGGGCTCCGTGTGAGGCGTCTCCCCTCCTGCCTGTCACAGCCTGACAGCGGCACAGGAGAACTTAGAGGGCGCACTCTACTCCGCGAGCAGCTCACTGTAACGTGATCAAAGTGCTCTTTCTTCCCCGCATATAACCTATGCCACCTAGGCCGCTAATGTGCCTTGACACCCAAGAATCTCCGGAATTTTTAATTTTGGTTACGATTCGATTTCATATTGCGAGATGCCTTTCGCAAATCTTTAATTTTGTAAAAGCCTCTTACAGGGAATCTGATATGGACGCATTCAGAAGTCTCGACCGGTCTTTTCAGATGCGCAGAGAAATTGTAGCTGTGTGATGTGGATGAGTGAGCCCCTCAATCAAAGGTTTTGCCATAGTTCACACCTTGCCTTAAAGTCATATTTCACCTGGTAAACAGGAATGGCAAACCAGGTATCCAATCCTTAGTTTCCTGTTTATGAAGTGTAGACATATATTGCTAAATGAAATGTTGCTTAAATATTTGTCCAACTGGGCTAAGACAATAGTAGATAAAAATTGCAATTCAGTATAGGTGCATTATGGTTGTTCTACACTGAGAGATAAATAAAATCTTTCCAATCACTGGTGAAAACCTTTACAACCTTTCTTTTACTATGAGAGGTTTGGAGACAAAGAGGGGATCTAACATGTTCAAAGGACCCCCCAAACCCTTACACAATTAAATCAAACAGGTCTTTTAAGCCACCTGGGTGTGGTCATTTTCTCGAACTAAACCTCTCATATCTGACCACTGGTGGCCTGGATCCAATGCGTTATATCAACTCCTGGATCTCTGCCTAAAATACTACCATGGCAGTCAGTATCCAAACATAACATCAGATTTCTTGGTATGTTATGGGACAAAGACAAAGTGACTCCCATGGGCCAGCTTTAGTAACATAAGTGTCATATACAACAGAAAATCCAGATGGATTCCTTTAAACGAGAATTGTTTCCTGGAAATCTATGATGACCATAATATAATGGAATGCTGTTATGAAAAGATGAGCTGAAGTATTTCTCAGTAGGGTATTCCTTGAGATAATAATGGCATTCCCCAGCAAAATGAGTAAGAGGGGAGGCTCATTGAGAGCTCTAGCAGCAAGAGGAGACCTCCCTAATAATGGTGTACATTCAGCTGGCGAAGGTAGCCATAAGAAATAGAACACTCTTGGTGTAGTAATCAAGAGGCTCAGGAAAACCCTCCTGAAAGGGTGGAGTCAAAGGGTATGCCGGCACCCCACAAGGGTTGGCGGTGCCACAAAGCGGCCGCCCTGCCAGTATCTGTGTGGCATTAATGGTGACGGCTGGAGAAGAAAGGCCCCCATTATTGCCAATAATGAGAGACCTTTGTATCTATGTCATCAGTCTTAGCGGCGAGCGCCACCACCCACCCACCCACCGGAGGGTCATCTGGCCTGCCAATAACTCCCAACTGCCAGACAGCCAACCCCACACTGATCCCCTTGCTTCTTCAGCTCCCAGACATATGTTCACGCACACCCTCGGCCTAGCCAAAAATCGTATCATTTTGCACTTTCTCATAATATCTGATGTCCTTTGATAAGCTGACAATGCAGCAGCGGAAGTGCCGAGGACTTTCCCAGCTCTGCTTCGTGTGTGCGGGAAAGTGGACCAGCGACGAACGTCATGAGTTATTGGGCACTGCGGTTATGTTCCTCCTCCTACCCCCTAGGATGCCGACAAAAGAGCACCACACTTTGCCGCACAAAGGCGCGCAAATATTTGTCTTCTCATCACAAGGACAGTAATTGATTTGAGGTGATTAATCCCGATTTGACGAAGTTGGGCCTTTATGCCGAGCTCGGCGAGGTTATTCTTACCCCGTGAATTGCCTTCAAACGGAAACTGATTGATGTGTAGACGGTTATGCATCTAACGTTGGCAAATTTATTCCTGATCATGTGGGCCTCCCGACCCATAGAGCCCGGCCGCCAGCCCTACAAACGCAAACGTCCGTGCGGCCCGGCCACGTAGACCCTCCGCAGCCTCAATCATAGGCCGCTTGTCGCTCCTGCCTATAATTAACTAGTAAGGGGGAGAAAAAGGCAGGAACACCTGTGTGCTGAGTGCACCAACGACAAGGGTTGAGACATGTTTTCTCCCTGCGCACCTGTAACAAATAGTACCACCAGAAAAGGCCCCCTCCATTGTATTTGTGCAGTGCCATTCCAAATTACCTGTTTTTATAGTTTAGGCACTTGTGTTATATCATCAATGACAATATACCTGGCCAGGGCATCGTATTACAAGTATCTCAGTCATCAAGGCCACTGCCGTATAGATTGGAAGAGAAAAATGTGCTTCAGTCTATTTCAAGCACAAGAGGCAATGTGATGAGTGAAATTAATCCTATTAAACCGAGGATCATCTTCCAAGATTAATTCTAAGGCCATTTTTGATGCAATTGATATTTAAATCATACAAAACTTTCAAGCATCTCAACTTGTCTTTTATTATGGAGCCGAACCATCTTGATGACAGATTCTACTTAAAGATAATGTGCCCTAATAATGACTAAAGATATAAACCAAAACAAAAGAGATATATAAAGTTTTTAAGAAATCACTTGAGTAACTCTACATTCAACATCATCAAAGTACCAGATTACATAATTAGTATTAGACTAATCCCTTTAGTTCTTGTGGTTTTTTAAACTCTAGTACTTAATCATCACTAAAGGTGGGCCAGGTACCAGTTAACCCTTCCAATGCTAAGGCTACTTTCGTCCAAAGCCAAAATGCAAAGATCTAAACCCTGTCAGGTTGGTACTCATTAGATAGCTTTCGCTGTGTACTCTCAGATGAGTACCCATGTGCCAGGGTTTAAATCATTTTTCATGTTGTTTTTTTGCATCATTTTGTAACGACCAAATTAGCCATCGGCAACATAAGGGTTAATGCCACATGTCTTTCAATAAGTCTATCTGCATCACATAGGTGGATATGACTTGCTTATTATACGCCAGAACTTGAGTAATGTGGTGGAGTTGGTAAATACAGGATACACCGCGACAGAAACTTGGGAGGCCCATTCCATCAAAGCTGGCTGCTGGCAGCGTGCCAGGTGCCGTATTTAGCCCATACACAGGGTAGAGACTCGAGTCAGCACGGCCCTTTTAGTGGACTAACTAGGTGGGCTTTCTCTCGCTGTCAGGCACCCCTCACTACCACTGTGATAACACGCTATTTCACTGATTACGCTGACCCATGCCACCACCCCACATCCCGACACTTCTTGACAACCGGCGTTGAACTTTTGTGGCGCAAAACCGCCCTTTCCTTTTCCGTCACTATTAAGCGGTAATCCTCCAATTGGAGGAGATTCTCGTCCTTCGAGAACACACCCAATAATCAACTCCGTCCTTTCTCTCATTCGGCCACATGGCTCTATGATACTGCCTTCGACACCCTACAATCCACCTCAATAGGAAACCCCTCAGTCTCACCCTTGCTTTTCTCTCCCTAAATATCACCTCCACCAGCAAAAAACATACAAAAAAACGCATCCTTTTCATTCTCCATCCTGACAACCTGGACACCTTAGAGGATGCTCAAAGCCACCTTTTACAATATCCGACGCCCATTCTTTTTTCATCGCAGGAACTCTGGGCGATGCGAAGGCGTGTGATTGACAAGGGGATAATTAAAAAGTTATTCCTTACCTGTAGAGAGAAAGCGCGGAGAGCGGGGATGGGTATGATGGCCGCCATGAAGAAGGCACAGATGTTGCTGAGGGACGTCAGCAGCACGCTGACGCCCGTCCTCTTAAGACACTCCGCAGTCTGATCCTGAAAGACGAAAAAAATCACAAAATGAATAAATATCCCACACAGATTGAATTATTGATATAAAGAACTTATCTTATACTTATACTTGTATATGTATATATGTATATATATATATATATATATATATATATATATATATATATATATATATATATATATATATATATATATATATATATATATATATATATATATATAATGGGGGAGGGGGAAATATTCATTGAATGTTCTATATAGCTCCTCTTGAGGTAAAAACATCATAGAAATTTATCTATGATATTGCTGTTGACCGTTAGACTGCCTATAATTATCCCAATAGCATGCAGCACAAGAAATGAATGGATACATTACAGTCATCATGCAGTATACTTAACTAGAACCACAGAAATTAATTTGCATTCAGAAACATACACTAAGTGGAAACAATAGGCACCAACAAGTACTATTCATACTCATACCAAAAAGTTTTTTCAAATCATGTTTGGAGTACTGAGATATGATCAATTTCTCTTATTCCCTACGAAATTTCTTATTCTTATCCAAACCACAATGAAACAACTGTAGCATATAGAGGAGGAAAGAGAACCATTTGTCTTGTGTCATAAATTACATGAAAGATGCCTGGCGGGGACTCGAGTGATGTTAGCGCCTCGGTAACATTACTCTTCCCTGACCACAACCAGTAATTTTGAGCTGAGCCGCCAGGGCCATTAGGTGAGAGGACTCTAAGTGACTGTAGCCCTGGGCCACCGCAGCAGCAGCAAGCCATGTTACATTGTTACATAACATGGCACTTTATCACTGGAAACATTCAAATAGAGCACAATCACAATCGGATGGAGCCGTGAGGGTGTGGTGTGGGGGGAACATGTGGCCAGGGAAGTCAGGGGGGAAACACTGGAGGCTACATACATAGAGGACATCCCATATCTAACACACTACAGATCGTACAGATAGGGAGAAAACCCCTCGCAGACATAGAACCGAGTCACAAAGCCAGTAGTGAGAAAGATCACCCCTCGTAACTGTTCCTGAAATATTCCCAATGAGGAACTTTCAAACTTGCTTCAAAACAGCTAAAATACAACTTCCTTAGCTACAAGTTCTTATAAATGGTGTAGTAACTATCGGTGAGATTCTGGATCAAAACAGTCAAATAGTTTCCTTAGCTACTAGAAAGTTCTTATAAATGGTGTAGTAACTATCGGTGAGATTCTGGATCAATTAAAACAGTCAAAAAAAAAAAGTTTCCTCAGCTACTAGCAAGTTCTTATGATTAGTGTAGTAACTATCTGTGCGATTCTGGCTCTCTGATGGGAGTTTTACTGGTCTCCTAGGCTTATGCAAATGAGCTGAGGAGGGTTTTCCAGAGGCTTCTTCCACTAATTGATTTCCATGTGTGTGGTCTGTGGGTGATTACATCAGCACGGAGGGGCTGCCAGGCAATTACACCACCGGCAGAGGAACAGGGGTCATATGGCATGGATCAGGGTAGCACGAGGAGGAGGAGGAGGAGGAGGAGGAGGAGGAGGAGGAGGAGGAGGAGGAGTAGTAGTAGTAGTAGTAGTAGTAGTAGTAGTAGTAGTAGTAGTAGTAGTAGTAGTAGTAATAGTAGTAGTAATAGTAGTAGTAGTAGTAGTAGTAGTAGTAGTAGTAGTAGTAATAGTAGTAGTAATAGTAGTAGTAGTAGTAGTAGTAGTAGTAGTAATAGTAGTAGTAATAGTAGTAGTAGTAGGAGGAGGACAAGGAGGACAAGGAGGAGGATAACAAGGAGGGAGGAGGAGAAGGACAAAAAGGAGGAGGGGGAACCAAGTGTAATACAAACTGTACAAACAACGCACTCACTCTACATCTTACCCACCGCAGCTCCTCTAATACATCAGGCAGCAACAGAAAAAGTGAAGAAAGTTGTGGTTTCCACATAACTTCAGCAGAGGCAACACAATGAAATACCTTTAACTACCTCACCGATATCTCTAACTAACCAATATCGACCAAATTTGCCTTTCCATATCTAATATCAAATCACAAGTTCCAACTCCAGGCGGTATGCACTAGTGACTTATCATATCATTGATAAAGAATGGTCCACCTTTAAGGTCCAACAAAACATCAAGCTGCGTGATATGACTAGAGGGGTGGGGGGTAGGGGGTATTTTAAGATGAACCCCCCACCCTGCCCCACCTGGCTCTCGCCTGTGATTAAACAGAGCTCCATAAACAACAATTTGTTTAGAGTGCGATAAGCAAACAGGAAAGCTGTAGCTTTATCTGCCTGCTTGCCCGGCCAGCCAGCCAGCCAGCCAGCCAACGCCAGCCAGCGGGCCGCCCGCCCGCCCGCCCTACCTGCCTCTGGTGAGTGTCATCATATCTGCTCCTTCACACCCTGCCTTCCACTGGATGGGATTCATTACAAGACATTCCAGGACCCCAACTCAATACACACACTACGGGGCCACAGTACTGTAAATGGCAGCTGGGAACATGGTTTTCTCTCAGTTTGCCATCAGTTAACGAGTTAGTTCCAAGAAGTTTAAGATGTAGTATGTTCCTTGTCCTCTGGGTGCAGGAGGGGGGGGGGGGGGACTGATAGTTGGGTTTGACCAAACAGGAACCCTCACCAGCAAAATCAACCTAGATTCAACGTTTAGAGGTGGCTGTAGTATTTATTCAATAGTGATGGTTTTGGTATTGCATTTAACATCATTAATTGTGTGCAGTTTCATCAGAAATATTTCACAAAAAGTATTAATACATAAAGAAATTATTTCAGCCCTTGAAATGATTACATCTGTTTTTGTATATGCGCACTGCTATGCCTAAATGCAATAAAGAGAACTCGTAAAAGCTGATCATACTAAATACAAAAGAAGGGCATTGTGGTATTGTTAGCTAAACCCTACTACCCCCCATCCCCCACGCACACCTCAACTTATTAGTACCCTGCTAGTGCTCCATCCTCTTCAACAGGTAACATTATCACCCGCTACAGGCTATTATGCAGCTTCCTGGGCCAACGCCAGCAGAACCAGTATAAAGGACACACCAAAGAGGAGCTTGGTTTTAGTGGCATACCTCGAACTTCCCTTACTGACACTTATAATGGCACCCCTACCACAGGCACCGCCTTGCAACACTGATCACCTCCCAGAGCATCTCTTCTGCCTCTGTTTACTATACACATGTTCAGGGCTAGGTACGGAATCCATGTGGCCCAGGACTGAGTGTATGATGCCTAAGTGGGTTTGACTCCAAGCCACCCAGAATGTTCCCCCCTGTATATAGGCAGTAATCTTGGGTCACACTGTGCTATCAGAGGGTCATTGGTTCAAGACTGAACATAGAGGAAACTGGCTTTAATCTATACAGCCATCTCTAACTCTCCCCCTCACCCACACTAACATGGGATACCCTCGGCTCTCCCTTCCCCCGACCCCTGCATCTGGAGCCTACATATGGATTTGATGATCCGGCCGGCAAGTGCACCCCTCGCCATCTAATTGGTCCGATGGCATTCTGGTTTGAATAATGGGCCTACATCTAAACTGTTTACTTTTTACACTTCACATTTCCTAATTAGATGGAAAGGGGGTAAGTGTGGCCATCTTGCGGTGATGTCCTACGCGCCACCCATTTGTACGCTGCTGCGGCGGAGGAAAGATGGGTTTCGACTGATTTTGACGAAAAGAGCTCAATGAATGACCATGTTCTCTCAGTCACACTTGAATGCCTTTTCTGCATGGCGTCCTCTCAAGCCCCACAGATATGTCACAACCCTTTCTCTGACTTGCAATCCTGTCAAAGGAGCGCTACCCCTTGCCTTCGTGCACCCAGCAATTTTCAATACCCCCAGATGTAGTCTTGCCTCAGCACTTTGCAATTTGATAGTGGGCCATTGAAATGCGTTGTGTTTGTAAGCCAAAGAGATTCCTTGGCGCAGAATGTAGGTGTCGTTAGTCGGGTACTGGCTTTAGAAAACCAGGTTACAACTTCTAGGACAAGGCCAGGGTGATGGTGGCCAGAAAAGGGGGCTATTCATAATATTCCAAACAGTGGCCCGAAAAAACATCTCCCTTTTCTTCCCGGCATTCTTGGCAAAATATATCCCCCAGCACCCCTGGGAATCGACGCTCTCCCCACAAAAAAAATATATTCCCGAGATTGAAAAGATAAGATATGAAAAGAGGGGCTTACCATGTAGGCAATTTCGGGCTTGTTGGCATTCTCTGCAAAGGTGTGGGCAATCAAAAACATATCGTCCACTCCTATTCCAAGAGCAAGAAACGGAATAATCTGAAAACAAAAACAACATAATATTGAGAAATTCGCTCTTTATCTCAATTGGAATACAGACAAAAGAAATCCTACATTACCAAAGTCCTTAAAAAGAAGTAGTGTAAGGAATAACAATGATCCTTTTGGTATGTAAAGGTCAACTGATCCAGATGTGAAAGGTATATACATATATACATATACATATATATATACATATATATATATATATATATATATATATATATATATATATATATATATATATATATATATATATATATATATATATATATATATATATATATATATATATATACATACATACATACATACAAACTACCTATATGAGAGGAGATGAGTTTAAGACATACCTGTGTAGTGGCAGCATTGAAATGTAATCCAAATACTGAGCATATCCCAAGTCCTGCCCCCACTGAGAGGGCCACAAGCAGAACTCCTGCTATTCCTACTCCACTCTGGGACTGGATGGCGTCAGTCCATCTCAGCAAAGAGATGCAGGCATAGAACAACTGAAAATAACAATAGGCATTGTTATGATGGAACAGGCATCCCCAATTCAAGTAAGCTATCATGAAAGAGTACAAGCAAAAGTTACAAAGGACCTATTGTTGCAATAGGCATATTGACAAACATTGTTGTGATGATGGAACAGGTATCCCCATCTCAACTAAGCTATGACGAAAGAGAATAACCACAAAAGTAACAAAGCAACTACCGTTGCATCATGTTGTTGTTGTTTTTAATTCTGTTTAGGTTTCCAAACTCAATGTCAGAGCTCTAAGGGATAAAAGAGGAATGTGAATAGTGAAAGGCAATCATTTTCTAAAAACAACAAAAACATATATTTTCGAAATTTCCTGGATTGATTTTTTAATCTATAGATCTAGATATGAAAGATAGATACGATTTATGGCACAATAATTTTAGGACATTGTATTATATTGGGTCACTAGAAATTCATATTGGGTCACTAGAAATGCTCACCATTAGCAAGTATCCTAAGGAGACCCGGATAGTGCTGACCGCTGAGAACTCCTTCAGGATATCCAGCAGGGAGGTAGAGGAAAATGCATGTAAGTCATCCTGTTTGGGGTTGGAGTTGTTGAGAATGCGGGCGACTTCGGCGGTGAACTTCCTCTGCCAGGTCTCCAAGACTCTCTTGGCCGTGTCGGGCGTCCAGTCGATGCTGTGCGTCTTGTAAGTACTCTCGTGGAATTCATACATCTGCTTCTCGCCCATCAGCTGCACGATGGACTGCATGGCTTCGGCTCTGAAGAAAACAACAACAATCGTAAATTATGATAAAATTGTCATTTGTATAGCACTTCCTCTGTTCAAAAATCCTTAAAAGTACTGCATTAACCCTTCCAATACTGAGCTACTTTGTACCAAAGCACAAGAACACAAAAACAATTTTGAAAATCCTTTAAACCCTGTCATGTTGGTATTCATTGGAAAGCCCTCGCTGAGTACTTTGAGTCTCAATATGGAAAATACTAGAAGAGATCTTGTTTCTTGAATCACACCATTTATCAAGATATCCTTTTGAAGTTTTTATGGTTCTTCAAAACAATGGCAACCCATGATATATTCCCTTCGCCTCACGTATTTCAAAGGGCATAACGTCTAATATAATACTTAAATTGCATCTATATCATCTCATGTCTAACACCAAAGGTGGCAATAAATATTGTCCAACAATGGTCACTACTAATCTTGTATCACCTTCTTACAAATCAATCACCGCCTATCTTTGCCATCTGTGTGAAGACGGGAGATTGATGTGTCTAGAGGGGGCTTAATAGCAAGGGAAGAGGGGAAGATAAAACTAAGCCTGACTATTAGTGGTCACTTTCTCTCTGCCCTATAGCTGCAGTCCACGGTGCCAAAGGCTTATAAGACATGTCTCATAAGCCTTTGACGGTGCCTAAGGCAGGGATTTGGGGTTTGGTCAGAAGGCACACTGGTCACTACTACTGGTCACTGACTGACCACGAGGAGGCAGACGGAGGATTTGCATATGCTTGCATCACTAATTTGGCCAATACAAAATGATGAAAAAAAACACCTGAAAAATGACCAAAACCCTGGGTTTCTGATCTGAGAGTACTCAGCAAGAGCTTTTCGAAAAGAACCAACATGACAGGGTTTAGATGATTTTCGAAAATTGTTGCGTCCTTGACATAAGTAGCCTCAGCATTGACTGGGCTAAGACTTCTCACGATACACACATGATAGGGAGTCTAGTCTGTCCAGTCTGGGTGGTTCTCAGCCCTAGGCCAGGTGGACACTGCATCGTTCGCCATTCCTCCAGCAGAGGGTGCTGTCCATGACTGACCGCTCACTGCACACCAGTTATGACCATTGCCCTACCACCCACATAGAGAGAGTGACTAGCACTTCACTGCAGCACAGCAATAACTTCCATCAGTATCAATACTGGAGGAGTCTATTAGTTCTTGATACATACAGAGATCTTGATACTTGATGAGTGTAAGTTCTGGATATATAGAGAGATTATACCAATACCCTAGTGCACTGTGGTATCCGCCAAACACTATCTGGTATTCATTGGATAGCTCTTGCTGAGTACTTTTAAGGGTACCCATGTGCCAGGGTTTCAGTCATTTTTCAGGTTTTGTGTATCATTTTATAAAGGCCAAACTAGCCAACAGCAGCATAAGGGTTACAGAGCAGAGATCAGAAATAAGTTACATTTCCTACAAGAAAACATTAAATTTTGAATTGGAAACGAATACCGACTCTATACCGACTAATTAGTTTCAAATATATATAAGGGTCGCCAGCGATTTTTTCTTATTGTTAGTTCTGATTCTCGACTGTAGAAGGCGCAGACTGGTGAGATTTCTGGGGTAGAGAGAATGGGAGCATGTGGCCGCCAAGGAGGTGGCAGCAGCAGCAGCAGAGTCAGCTGCCATTAGAGGAAACCAATATCAACACATCTTGCCAGACAGCGGTGTAGATAAACAAATGGGAGTGAATCTGAGCTGAGCACATGAGGAGGACGGAGGCGAGGGAGATTGGGGCCTGGCGGTTTTCTCAGCACTATAAACAGGCGGGCGGGCAGGCTACAAACACTCCTCCAGTCTCTCTTCCCTTTAGGGTAAGACAGTGGCCAAGTTATTCCCTACTAAGATGAATTAGCAAATTAATCTCAGCCATATAGTACAGATAACACATTTTTTGTTTCAGAGTGGAGTTTTGGTTAAGACGGTGACCTGTGGCCAAGTTATTCCCTACTAGGTGGAATTAGCAAATTAATTTCAGCCTTGTAGTACAGATAACATCATTTCTTGATGTTTCACAGTTGAGTTTTGGCATTTCTCACTACTGTGTAAATTATAGGTTCAATCACAAATTACACTGAAGGTGAAATAATCCTACAAATCAACAGGATTTATATAATCAAAATTCCAGTTAAAACACAGTTAATACCAAAATGCCATAAAACACCCAATATATTTTGCGATGTTGAGTAGTATTTTACAAGTCCATGCGGAACATCAAGTGAGTTTCGGCTTCGGAGTCTGCTCTGCTACTGTGACTGGGCATGGCTCGCTCCCCCAGTTATCTGGCAAAAGTTATGCGCAATGGAGGCCTGAGATTTAATTAGGCTGAAACATGTAAATATGCAGTTCATGTGCACCAAGTTTAAACCAAAACATTCACTGTGACAGTGTTGTTGGTGGAGGCGGTGGTGGTGGCAGTGGCGCCGGAGGAAGGGGTGGCAGGGATGGCGCGCGGCTGGCTGGCCACGCATGGACCACTGATAAGTCAATGTCGGCAGAACAGCTTCCGAGCTACTCAATCCAATATCAGATCATTCATCTTCCTCCAGAGGTAGTTCCTGCTCAACAGTTGTTTATCCCGATGGATGGAGTTCTATCGGCGAATCTGGCTCGAGGTGCTGCTTTATGGGTTATGTATAGGAAGACAAATGAGGCATGCCACAGGTGTGAAAAAAAGTGGAGGACTCACCTAACAATATGACCTGTCTTGTTTTTATGTACACCTCCCACAATCAGGTCTTCGGGCCACTGCATGTACTTGGTGGCAAAGCCAGTGCAGCCTCCCGTCAACTCCGCACCAAAGTCAGGCACCTGCCGGGGAAATAAAACAATTACCTTTAATAACATCAAAAACGAGTACACCATAAAACAATCAATCCATAGCAGAAGCCAAAACAGCAATGAGAAGCTGTAACTTGAGTGCTCCGCAGCGCAATTTAACCAAATTGAAAGGAGCATAAAAAAACATGTTGATTGAGTGATAAACTGGAAAGGATGTTTATTTGAGGTAATTGGCACCTTGTTCGGTCAGCGGAGGGATGGGGTTTCAACGTGTGTGGCTGGCGAGGTTACATGACACCTGGCTCCCGCCCTGTCGCCCACATGGCCGGCATATTCCAAGCGGCATATTCCAAGCGCCCGCCCGGGCCCAAAGCATCTCACACTTATCAAATACCACCTCTACTAGCAGAGGAAAGTTTCCCTATCTAAACCTGGAATAACATGGCGACGCTGAGGAGGATGATGCTGGTGATGATGATGATGATGATGATGATGATGATCATTATGTTAATGATGATGACGAGTACTAGGAAAATGATGACAATGAAGAAGATGATGATGATGATGATGAATGCAATATGGATGATAATTGCAACGAGGATGATCATAGATGTTGAAAATGAAGGATGATGACGATGATGATGAGGATGACATGGCTGCAGGAGTCATAGATAGCCTTCAGATGCTGAATGAATCCATTTGCTGCGTCCCCTAGCTGCGAGTTGCCGAGGGGGAGATTCTCCTCCCATTCAGGCTCATTGACTTGTACTCATCCATTGATCGGGGCTTTCTCCCCTCTCCCATTCACACCTTTATTTTCCTAGCTCTTTCTCGCGAGCTCCTCGCCTCTCAGATGATCCCACCTAGGTTTTGTATGTCAGTTTCTCCTTTCTACCTCCTCTCCGCGTCTCATTCAGCGGTCGCATATCCCCCTCAAAGGACCACAATGGAACGGGGAGCCGGGAGACTTAAATGAAAACCCATCAAGAGCCCCTTCTCAATTTACCAGTTATCTAAAGAGATGAGTTGTTATGTTCAGCCTGGCCCTGTGTGGTAAACAGTAGTGCCAGGCCTCCGTGCTCCTAAACTGTATAACTGGTATTTTTCACAGGCATTTAATTTTCGCTATTTTCGTGCTCCCCATGATAGCGCCAAAATAACATCCTTTAAATAAATATCCTGCTTTGTTTGAGTGCTTGAATGCAGGAATTTTAAGTAGCTACCCTCCAGCAGCAAAATTCTTAGCACTCCAAATTAAAACTTTATACAGTAATTAATCAGCGAGACTTACCTGCTTAGTTTGGTAGTTGCTTGCCGTGATGGGACACTCCATGTCGTGGGGGTTGATGCATGCTTTCTCCTGATACCCGCTTGTAATACCCGCCTGGTGAAACAAAGACAAAGACAAAATACAATAACTGCGCCATTCATAACGTTATTATCACAACTACCACCACCCTCAAGGCCCACCCTGGATGAGTGTGCATGTACTCAAGAATAAACACCACTACCCTCTACATGCATAAACACACTACCATTCAAAAAACACTGCATGGCTGGAGAAATTAAAGCACACCTTCCGCGAGCCACCCATAAGCTGTCTCCAGTGAGAGAATACTAAGTATCGATTCTGGTGGGCAGGATGTCCAATGTTTTCTCTATTTTCAGATGACCTAGAGAGCTGTGGGGAAGCTGAGGCACACTGGCATAGTTTGTGTGACAACCTGTGTTCAGTTTTCTCACCCACTAGCATTTCTTTACCCAATCGTTTCTCTTTCCTTGGCTCGAAATACTGCACTCTCTTCCCTCCCCCCTCTTGTAAACACCCCATTTTAACACCTTGATAAATGCTTTTGCTCAGCAGTAAGCCTGTGCTACATTTTCACTTTCCACCGTTAGAAATTTCCGTCTTTATCTTCGAGACAATGATTGACGACTTCCTACTCATGAAAAATGGCCACAATATAGAGGGAAGTTTCTCAGTAGGGGGTCAAAATTCCATGCCTCAGATTGACTCTCCAAGACACACTGCCCTAATTCTCATATTTTCTTTATATCAAGGTTCAGAACAGGTAGAGTGTTTCATATATTACATACAAACTTTCAAGAAGTAAAGAAGAAAAAATGTATTTAATAAGAATACTTACACGTGTCAGCAACTCCTGTATACTCTCTGTGGGAAAGTTAAAACCTAGATTTTTCAGACTCTCCACTAGCTGCTTAGGATTTAAGTTGCTCCATCGCACATTTGATGAATAACCCCTGAAACAATGAAAAGCATACAATGTTTAACCCACAAGGAAAGCTATAACCAGGGAGGACGACCATTAAGTAAGTTTAGGATTGGCATAAATATCCTCAAATGGGTGAATCTGGCAGGTAACACTAAGACCTTTGTGCAACGTGTTGAATTTATTTATTTGGGTTTTTTCATGAAATGGCCGCATAAAATGACTGCTGCTGCTACGGCTAGATGGTAAGCCAAGCGTACCATCACATAGCGAGGCGGGCTTAAGTCAACACCACCAGACCACCCAGACTCATGCACACAGGATCTTGGTCTCCAGCCTCATTTTGATTCAAGTGGGCCATGGCTACTAGTAGTAAAGAGTTGATTCATTAGCCAAGGAAGGAATTATTCATCTCCTTTACTTTGGTACTTCAGTTCAACTCTGACCTCTAGCACTGCAACTTTTAGATTGGTGAAATCAGATCATGGGATCGGTGATAACCTCAAATTTGTTATATTTGGAACAATTAATATTGTGTTATGATTTCTCCATGTGTTATGAAGAAATTATTCATCTCCTTTACTTGGTACTTAAGTTCAACTCTGACCTCTCGCACTGCAATTTTCAGGGGCGAATGGTGAAACCAGATCATGGGATTGGTGATAGCCTCAAATTTGCTATATTTGGAACAATTAATATTGTGTTATGATTGCAGTATCATTAGAAAAATAGCTGTTGTCCCTGGCCATGCAGGAGGTCTCTATAATGGGCTAGATAAGAGAGAGAGAGTGAGGCAGGAGGGAGGGAGGGAGCCACGGCTGGTCTGGGGAACAGATTCTCCTCCTCCCTCGGTGCCTCTGGAGTCTGGGCTCTCATCACCAGCACCCCACCACAAGCAGCACCCCGCTCCTTAATGCAACCAAGGAGTGGGCCGCAAATTTATCAGATTTCACGTGCTGGGCAGAAGATGCTGGCTAGCGGGCGGGGAGCGGCCGGGGAGAGGGAGGAGACAGCCACATTAATCAGATAGCGACGGCCCGGCACTGGCAGAGACCAAGCACTCAAGTTATGGCACTGACGAGAACTACACTTCTCCTTAAGTATAGAAGAAGAGGAGGGGGAGAGGAGGAGGGGGAGAGGAGGAGGAGGAGGGGAGTAAAATGAGGAGGTAGAGTTGGGAAAGGAGAGATGAAGAACTCCAGTTATGGAACTGACAAGAACTATACTCCATCAGTATAGAGGAGGAGAAGGAAGAGGAGGAAGGGAGTAAAATGAGGAGGTGAGGAAGGAAAAGGAGAGATGAAATACTCAAGTTATAGCACTCATAAAACAATACAGTCTTGAGTCAGTACAGAAGAGGAGAGGGGAGAAGAAAGAGGAGGAAGATGAGGAGGGGGTAAAATGAGGAGGTGGAGTAAGAAAGAAAGAGATAGATGAAGTATTTAAGTTATAGCACCGACAAGAACAATACAGTCGCTTAGAATCAATACAGAAGAGGAGGAGAGAGGAGAGGAGGAAGAGGAGGAGGAGGAGGGAAGTGGGAAAGAGAGTTTGTTCATGTTCATAGGAGAGGCCTCTCTCAGCTTGTTTATATGCCGAATAAACCAAGTCCCCGACATGAAACACTGGCCACCAATCAACGGCCGGCAATTAATAAGAGTGTTTATGCCCAAGATAATGTGGAATAACAAACTGGGGCTTAATGGCCGCTGGAGAAGGCGGCCCCGGACACAAACGATCAGCGGCCACCAGGCCAGGTTACCATTAACATAGGGCAGGCTTGTGATATCCGAAGCCGCTGTTTATGCCCATTGACCACCCATGTGCCGGCTTTGTCACCAGACCTGAAAGACATAGAACATCCCTCCACTTCTACTTTGTCATCTCCGCAAAAGCAGCCACCATGCTAGCACACAGAGACCCTTCGCTTCAGCTTAGCGCATTTTGAATAATCAAGCGGCACAAAATCGGCAAAATTTATATTTTTGACTATGATTTTGATAGGGTGGCCATGCTGAGATTGACCAGTGGATGTATGATCTTCATCGAGTGAAAACAAAAGCTCCATTATCAAAACCCACTTTCAATGGCCACCCATTTACTCGTACATGTCAGGCCGAGGAGGGGGCCACCGAAATAGCCTGGCACATTCCGCTGTTGTTCCAGTTCATCGTAGCAGCACGCCAACCCTCTCCATGGCGGCGGCCGATCCTCCTTAGCCTCAGTCCCTCCAACCGTCATGGTCTTAGCCAGGATTTAGCCCAAAATTTGCAATTGTAAAATTTTGGGCGTCCAAATTTTTAAGGGGGGACCACAATATATTCAGATTTCAACCATAAACATGTAAAGATTTATCAAAATAAGGTATGATGTTCTTAGACCATGTCAATGGAATAATATGGAGATGTAAAAATTCAATTACATACTTGAGATTGACATTCTAAGAAAATCCACACAAAAAAAGGTTGGGTGTACTGAGGGGTGTTTTTTAAGGGTTTGGGTGTCAAAATAGACAACTTCCGTGTCTCTGGTCGGCGGCGGCACCCGACGACACACCACGGCAACTCAACCATGCCACTAGCACCCTGGCTTATCAGCCCATGCCTTCCACCACACATTCCAAGCCATGGGTCATCCTGGCTTTTTCAACCGTGGGGCCAAAGTGCCTTGCCCTTTGCACTCGAGCCATCACATTCTACACAGCGCTGACCAATCAACTGAGTCGCTTTTCAGGACCCACCATGCAGGGTAGGTTTTCTCTCATTGAGAGACAGGTTCAATGAGAATGCATTGAATAATAGCAGGCAGGGGAGTCCCCTAAAGGTAGGGATCATTATTGGGGCATTACGCTGCTTTGTAGTGGTTCAGAGGTCTGGCCGTTCCCCCTGCAGTTAGGAATTTGCAGGTAGTGGATTTTACTGGCCCCTTGCTCGGGCTTGCCCAATTAGCCCGCAGCCCTTTCATATGCTAATCCCTTAAAAGGGGTGCTGTGTAAGGCTTACAATGCCCAACATGATTTTCCAATCTCAATTTTCATCCACCATTAGCAGACAATGTCTCAGACAAAGGGACTAGACACATAGAGATGGCTTAATTGACTGATATTTGCATATACCATAAACAGCCACCCCCCTTTAGGTAGGTCTGGGTACCCTTCTCCTATGACAAATACACCGGATATGGCGTAAGTGCTTCATCCATAGAACATTGAAGGAACTATAACTTGGGTGCTTCGAAGGAAAATTGCACCACATGAATGAAACGCAAAGTTTTGAGAAACTGCTAATCATTCTGATGTACCTAAGTATTCCTTTATTTCTCATAACAACCAGAAATCCTCCAACTTCGGGTGACCCAAGGGACCATCCGACCATGCATTTTATGAGTTGGACCAATGTCAAACTAACCATTTTTCATGTTGATTTCAATCATATTTCATTGTTTCAGTCTTCTTATCAGGCCAATCTCCATCGGAAGGCAGCTAGACTCAAGACCTAAATTACCCACGCTCAGAAAGGCGCACTGTAACCATTTGGGCCACCCAAGGGCCACAAGGTTGTTAAGGGAATAATGGATATTGAAACTCCCATTAGCGACTTGGCTTAATTCTTCATTCGCTCTATTCTTGGCGTAAAGGGTAGTGTTCCAATCGCTTTTCTTTGCCAGCACTTAGCCACTTATAGATAGTGGTGGGGGGAAATCAGTGGCAGGGGCTTCGGGCTATGTGCTATATGCTTATCATCCCACCTGCAGCATCTGAGTCGCGACTTCTCATTGGCGACAAACACTTCAAAACCTCACTCTGTGCTGCCTAATGATAAACCATTACCTGGCCGACAATTGGCTGGGTAGGATAATTTCATACAGCACCATGCCAAAGCGTTACATGGAAGATTCTAGAAAGGTTCTTAAAATGTTTAAAAAGAGTGAGGGTGGATTCGAAATGTTTAAGCTGTACACGCAAGATAAAGATTATACAGTTATCACTGTATAGTCAAATTGAATTGAAAAAAAAAAAGATCAACACAACATTTCTTAACATGCTTGCTGCTAGGGGGTAGTAATCGTCTTAGTGTGATTTCATCTGAGGAATCTAAGCTTGTCGTCTCTAATAATATTTGATCTGGTTTATTTATACAAAGCAAATGAAGTGGATGTCAATGGCTAACCACAAGAATTCCTAGCTCTCTTAACAAGGGCCCCCTCCTTCGGCTTTCCTAGCAATATAAACTTCCATTTCAATGGAACTGCACGGCAGCCACAAGCTAATTGATAAGACTACAATCTTGATGGACACCATCTTTTTTCTGCGCTGCCACCCAGGTTGTGGGTTCAACAGGTGCAGTTCTGGGTGACACTTCAAACAGGAAGTTGCATCAGACCATCGAGAACTCTTCATATTAGTAAGAACAAGAAAGGCACATGTTCTAACCCAAAAACATTACATTTGGAAGTCAGTCAAAGGCATTTATTCCTAATACCTCATAGCACTACCCTAAACTTAACTTGATGTCAATTTGAAAGAGCAGACATTTTTTCTAAAACACCATATAAATGTAAATAAAGACTGCAAGAAATAAAAGATACTCACGGTACTAAAATTGGATGTTCAGGTCCGAGAACTTTGCTCCCTTCCCAAAAACAGTCTAATGGAGTAATTATAAAACAGGGGACTAATTTTTCTAATAACTGAAAATAGAAAATAAAAGGCATATAAGTGATATATTCATAATTGGTAGTTGTACATATGTATCTTAAAACATATCAAATCCATTTTAATCTGATAAATCTAAATTCAAAATTTTATTACTAGTAAATTTTAAACAGATACAAATTTGACACAAGCCAGGAGAAAATGAATTAATGTATAAATTACCAATAATACTTAGGTAGTTAGCAGCCAACGCATCTTGAATCAAAAATACTTAACTTAAACTGATTGCATAGTATTTTCAACCTCCCAAAAATAATATAAACATATGATAAATAATGTTTCAATGTGAGACATAAAAATCATTAACTTACCTGATCCATTAAGGAACTATCAAATCTAGGAAAACTTGGTTTGTAGCAAATATCACTTAATTTCCATGTTCTGAAAGAAAAATGATACATATTTAGAGATGTATGTATGTCACAGATGTATTTAACAGTCACCGCATGCATTAATATTGTCATACAGGCAGTAGGAGCAGAAACTCTTTGAGTTTGAAAATCTTAGAAACTACTTTTTGACGAATTATTAAAAGGATTCAGAAATTAGAAGAGGAAGATTGATAGTCAATCTATACTACGACAAAATAAAGATTTGAAAGTCCAAAACACGATTCTGAAAAAAATTGTAACAGGTTTTCAATGTTATAGGATCGCATATATATATATAATATATATATGTATATATATATATATATATTTATATATATATATATATATATATATATATATATATATATATATATATATATATATATATATATATATATATATTTATCTTGGGTCATAGGTAATTTTATAAGAATTAAGAAATTCATAAGTTAGTAATTCCAACACCGTATTTGAACGATAAATAAATGAAGAGGGAGTACTTACATGTCAAACATATCTACATGAACTCTTGTGGCGGCTAATAAAGCCTGATAATGTAACGAGAGGGACTCCTGGCTCAGCACATTCACTCCTCTCTTTGGCGTTTGTATTATTATTTCACTCGTCGTACCGCTACCTTCCCCTAATGTTTTTCTTATATACTGCAATTCTTTTTCTAATCTTCCACCCTCTGAAAATGAAATTGTAATCACATATTATAACTTGACAAAACCAAACAATTTAAGTTTTAACCAAAACTCATTAACAAAAACTAAATAATGATCTAGAAAACTTAACAACAAAATTAAGTCATTAAAAGCTTGAAAATAAAATTTCAAATTCTTTTTAAAATTTTACTTTCTCTTCTTTGTTTCCTGTTTTTTTGTTTGTGATCACCGGTGATTGTGATGTCACTTATTGCTGTAAATGAAATAATCAAAAAAAAGTCTCGAGGTCAGTGGCCATTGTAGAAGTTCAAATTACGGTAAGGCAAAGTCAGAGGAAACAAATTGCAAAGTCAGAGGGAACAAATTGCATGCAAGCAAACTCTCACATGATTTTCATGATTACAAATTAGCACAATGGTGGTTACAATGAGGTACAAATAGCAACATGTGAGGTCTGATGAGGGGATGTCATGAACTCTGCCATCTGCAGCAGCAGCATCGGTCCTCACTGTGTGGTCCTGTATTTATGCACTGTTCGCATGCCGTGAATACGGCCCTATAACATCCCATAATACTAGTCAATATCATAATGGCCCCTATATGTATTCATCCCGCACTTGCCCCAGGCTCTCACTGCTCTCACGGCATGCCTTATAGTCACTTCGGAAACTCTTAGTCAAGTCCTTACTACGTACATACAAACCTACCAGTTCCCTTCACTAAGTCTTGGAGCCAACCGAATATATTGTATTGGCCTTTATGACACACTAGCTATTCTTGGTGGCTTTTTTCCACTCGGCTTTTTTCTTTGGGGTGCTGTAGACTTGTCTTGGGTGGTGCGAAACCTTAGGCAAACATGCCACATGAAAAGTGGTCTTTAAAAGGATTTATTTTCACCATCGCTAGTTTTTCGCAATACAATTCGTTTCCTGGCCGGGTGGTGGTGTTTGCTGGGAGTAAGGCTGTGCACTCCCCGGCATACCATGGGCACCAATGAGGCATTGTGCCGCGCCATTGTTCCGAAGAAAGAGGGTACTGTATAGCTGCAGCAGATGCACTCCTTGCCTGAGTAGATACATTCACTGCACTGTTTTCCTCCTTGCCCCTAAATTTCCCCACAAAGGGGCCAAGTGCGACCTGTTTACCCATAGCTTCCGTTGGGCGATCAGCCAAGGTGACGAAACAATGTGCTCGATAAAACTGCTCAAAAACCGCATTCCATATGAACAACAATTTGTTCACTGTGCACAACTGAAATGTTTACAAGTTGAACGTACAGGGCCCCGATGTCGGGGACGTTTCCAGCTTCCTAGACAGGAATTTACGCGCAAAGTATTTTTTTCCCAGCCCACCCATGGCCGCCCATGTCTTTCACCTGGCTGAGTTCAGCGACCGGGAATCCTCTGGCAAAGAAAAGGCTTCGCACTTCAGCCCCATTAGCTTCAAGACTGACCCAGGGACCCATTGTGCCTCGTTCAATTGTCAGCTTCTCACTCACTTGCTTAATTTGTTTTCACACAGGCTTCTATTCCTGGCAGCCCGGCAGAGAAAGAGCCGGGGCGCCAGCCATTATGTCCTTAATCAGGTTAAGGTATTGCTAAATACGACAAAACAATACAGCAAACAATACTTTCCATTTGTTATTAGAGTGTCACGCCAAAGTCCTACAGTCAAAGTAGGACAAAAAACTAAAATGTTACCAATTAAGAAATGAAATAAAAGGATAATATCAATTTCTTTAATTGTAGAATTCATTCACGCTACATGTGAAATTCATGCTTCAACTAAGTTACTATGATATAACATTTAAAACACAATTACACCAAGTAACCTACTTCCCAAAAAATTAGGGAGTTCTTTCGGCAAAGAGTGCAAGAAAATAACACACAGCGATCAACCGCAGAGTATAAAACAAGGCGCAAGCGGAACAGGTGCAAACTCTGGTACAGTTTTTGGGGAGTCCAAATGGCTTCCACATTAGAACTCTGCTTACAGACTCTACCTAAATCTAGCTCAGGTACTGTGTTAACATATGAGGGACTTTCAACGCCTAAGCCATGAGGTTTACTGGGAGTAATTATTGTATGCCTTGGCAGGCAAGGAAAGCGTGGATTTCCAGTTTGCTGATACTGATAGTGAGGAAAGCGAGGGTTTCCAGCTCTGTGCTAATACCGCGGCAGCAGCAGCAGCAGAAGCGTAGCTGTACTTAGCATTAAGTTCCAAGGTGGTCTAGCTGGGCTTTGCTGTAGGGGCCAGCTCCGAGATGAACTACTGGCAGCTGCGCCACTGACAGCCATGCAGAATTCCTACTGCATTCCCTACCAAACCTCCGCAGTTACTGACCTAAAACTGCCAGTGCTGCTCCTCCTCCTCCGAGCCGGCCGCCGGCCCGCGAGAGCCTGCCTGCCGCATCCATGGTGGCTTCACCACAGACGAACACACACAATCCCTATTAGCCTCATTTCACCTACTCTTCCTCCTCCTACTCCTACTCGCATACTACTAGCAGCTCACCCGACTTCAAAACACTCAGCATCTACAATTGTGTTACTGAGGATAAGTAGTATTAATTCCACCGCTTCTTTCTCTTAATTCTTGTATACAACTATTAGTAGCACACCCGACTTCAAAACACTCAGCATCTACAATTGTGTTACTGAGGATAAGTAGTATTAATTCCACCTCTTCTTTCTCTTAGTTCTTGTATACAACTACCATAATTAAAGCTTAAATTTCTCCTACTCTTCCTCCTCCTACTCGCATACTACTAGCAGCACACCCGACTTCAAAACACTCAGCATCTACAATTGTGTTACTGAGGATAAGTAGTATTAATTCCACCTCTTCTTTCTCTTAGTTCTTGTATACAACTACCATACTTAAAGCTTAAATTTCTCCTACTCCTCACATACTACTAGTAGCACACCCGCCTTCAAAACACTCAGCATCTACAATTGTGTTACTGAGGTTAAGTTGTATTAATTCCACCTAAACTTTCTCTTAATTTGTGTATACAACTTCAACTACCAACCTTGAAACTTCAAAATACTGAACAAGAACAACTGTGCTACTTCAATTGTGTTATGTGTTACTGAGGTTAAGTAGTATTAATTCCACCTATACTTGCTCCTAGTTCTTGTATACAACTTCAACTACCAAGCTTGAAACTTCAAAATACTGAACAAGAACAACTGTGCTACTTCAATTGTGTTATCTCCATTTCATACTCTCAGCAAACACAACAACCAAATGTGAGACCTAATGAAGATGCAACAGGCTCCATACTATAGAAGCAGTTATGATTAAACATGCTACTCCTCGCATACTATTGACACCTACAGTTTCAATTTCAAATTAATCAATTATATATTACAACAGCAGTTTTTTTCTGTACTATATCTCCTACTCTTTGCATACCAGCTCACCAAGTGTGAAACTCCTGAACAGGAAACAGACACAATTATTACAGCATTTCCTTTCTTATAATGCATCCCATATGGCAACCCAGTACCTAGCCCACAGAGCCTTATAACTACTGAATACCATACAGGCAATTTATCATCACTTCTATGTTACCCCATAATACTCACTAGGCATCTTCTCCTTGGCCTACCTATTCCTCATAGAGCTAACATTCATTTCCAAATCTGAATGCTCTTTATATTACCTAAACACAAGGTCAACATCAGCATTCTTATAGAATAATACGGGCAAACATGAGGAGATAGTGAAGACAGATTAAGGGAGTCTTTGAGGGTTTTAAATCAACCCTCAATTTGACAGATATTTACCAAACACACTTGACTTTTTGGCAATAAATAATATCTGGCAGGAGAATAATATTCATGTGAAGCCATTCATTCAGGTGTTTTCCTTAGTACATCTCTACATCTCACAAACTTTGGAATGTTTGAGTGAAATGGTGTGCTGAGAGAATGGACTGGATGAATTCCTGGGTTATTATAATGCACCTGGTGAATTCCTGGGTTGTAGCAGGCTCGGGGCTTTTAGACAGGGGCGGCCTGAGGAGCCGATGACAGGCATGGTGCCTATGAAGTTTTCTCGGTTCCCCCATTATATCATAACTGGATCTCCCATATGTGGGTCCTCACATGTAGTAAGCCGCTGCCCCCCCCCCCCCCCTCTCTCTCTCTGCGTCTCCGAGACCTTGGGAAGAGAACCTGCACTGAACAATGGAGGCGAGGGAGGAGAATCTGCAGGTCCCTAGCATAAACAATGATGCTGAAAACAAAACACAAATGTCAGCCTTATCTTTCCCAGTGCTGAATCAAAAGCCTCCTTGGAGAGCCTCGGCGGCCGGCCGAGAGTCGCCTGATAATACGTGATAAGTCACATGTGTGGGGGGCACCAGCGGACATCTTGGAATCTGACCCATCCGTCTCTAAACATAGATCATTTACAACATGGTTTATCCTATGAGACTGTGCACAGCCAGGGTGGTGGCCAGCTGCGTACTATTCTCTAAAGGGAAGGAAGGCTTCGAGTTAGACAATGCCCTTGGTCATTGTCTCACTCACATTGTTGTATTAAGGATTGACCACTTTATGCGACAAAATCACACCCATTCGCACACACACACACATATAAACACATACACACACATATATACACATATATACACATATATATATATATATATATATATATATATATATATATATATATATATATATATATATATATATGTATATATATATATATATATATGTATATATATATATATATATATATATATATATATATATATATATATATATATATATATATATATATATATATATATATATATATATATATATATGCTAGTAATGATGTTCAACCCATATCAAACAAACTAATGACTTTAAGAAACTATCAGTGTTCCAAGACTAAATATATTTCAGTACGTCACATTCTGGTCCAATTCAATCTCTATCATTTTCCATCCAAGGGGAAATATTTTTTTTCGCCTAGTGCCGATTCTGAGCCTGTGATATTATACAGATTGGCATTGTGGCCTATCAGGCGTGAATGCTGCGAAAGCCAGAGAATGCGAAATGAATATGTAAATGCAGCACGTGTCCACCCTTTCAGCTGTAAAACTTTCATCATAAATCAATCACCACTTTATGCTATGCACAGAATGGAAATGAATTAGCTTTTAAAATACACAGGTGCAAATTGGGTTGAACAGCACCTGCTGTCTAGTAAAACCTCGAAAATCTCCTGCAAAACTCGGTTAAGTAGTTCAAATACCTAGCAATAGGAAAAATCTGGCAAAATACATCAAACATATTGAATTCCTTTGAGTATTACCCTTTACAACTTCTTCGAATTGACCTTTTGCAATCCAATCAAACAAAATATGTTCTGATCCAATTAAGGTTCTTTATCATCAAATAATTCTTCTACTTTTTATTGATGCAAATTTTGAAAATCAAAGTAGGGCATATGATACTTATCAATTTTTAGAATATACAATTCAGTGTAAATTTTGGTATTTCTTGCCAAAGTGTTTGTGATTATGTGCCGTTTGTGTAAAAGGTTGATGGGTAAAGACAGCAGTGAGGAGATATACTGGGTCAGGGCATGCAACCCTTCACCTCTCTGCATTCTCTCTATTATATAGTAGCCAGCACAAAGAACTCCAGCTAGAAGTCCCCCCCCCCCCCCCTACTCCCCCCTGAATAAAGGTGAAAATGATGCCAAGGAGAACGTCACCCTAGAAAACCCTAGGAAGACAATATTCTCCCCTTACAACAACAATCTTGCTCTAAAGAGGCCTTTGAATGTGCTGTGCGTAACTGGCGAATGTGGGTCTTCCCTTGCTCTGGGCAATGGAAGCTATCAATGCATACAACTGACAGGCCTCATGCACCACGAATGCCTGGGTGGGCCAGGATTAGGCAGCGGGCGAGCTGGGCTACGCTTTCTGCCGGACCGACCCGACCCGACCGTCTCAGCCCCTGGCTACAAACAACGCAGCAGCGGCATCAGCAGCAGCAGCATAGACAATTGCTAGATTACCTCACAGCAGTTGTAGATATTCTGGGCCGAGATTTGTCTCTGTCACCCTCTCTAACCTAGCGTGCACGCAGCACTCGCAGATGACATGCAGATTGCCCCCACACATATCAATCAAATCCCTCTCGTAAAGAAATATCACAGGGGCAGATTCTCCACAAGCGAGGGCCCATTCACTTTTTCAATAGAGATTAATAAAAATGACACGCTCCCACAAGAAAATCAAACATTTTCAAAAACATCATTTAGTAAACCATTTAAAACCCAATGGATCCTTCTTCCCTTCTGGTGATGAGTTAACACTTAAACTGAAACCTAGCATTAAGAAGGGTAATACCATATCCTTTGCCAGATAATAATAATAATCCATATCAATTTCAAATACTGAGAGGACCTACATATAAACAAACCAATTTTTAATTTCAAACTAAAAGATCTATAAAACTTAAAAAGTTTTTAAAACTAAAATGCTCCTATTACTGGATATCAGCCTAAAGCAAATACAATTTTTATAACTGAGATTCCAGCCTGTATGTTAATATCACTTTCCAGTATATTCAGCAAACAATGCTGCACATGTAGCCTTCAGAGAGGCCTTGTGCATCTAGTATTGATCTGCTTTACTCTACAGATATTGATGAGGAGAACGAACGCGGTATGCTGTTCATTTCATTCACTAACCTCCCTTCTAGCCTCACTAGCTCGAAGGCATTTCGGGACTTGGACACAATGCGTAAATATCTCCACATGGCCAGAAGAATCATCAACATGCAAGTAATTTCAAGGTGAATGAGTATCATTGAAAGCGTATCATGGATTAACCCATATCTTGTCCAAGGTCGTCCTGACCTCTGAACAATGTTTATCTCATACTCAGAAAAGAAAAGGATGTTTCAGTCGTTTCACTATGCTGGGCTGACTTGAAGAAGCCATGCCATCTATCAAATAAACATATAATTAATTCAAACCACAACTGATTCAATTTTCCATGTCCTTATCAACTGTCCATTTTAATGCTAAAAAATTAATGAATATGAATCTTAAACTTTTTTATTGAACTCCCTCACTCATTACTCAAAATAAGGCATACATATTTCTATAAAAGTGTAAATTTCTATAATGAAAAGTTCAAATAAGATATTGATTTTGATGTATTCTTATTTTACTGAAAGACTCTTAGAGTACTCTCTACTACTTCTTCATAGTGCAGTTTCCTCATGAACTATCACACTTTTTCGCTGATCTACAGTCATTCCTTCACTCCCAAATAAGCTAATAACACTTCTTAGTATAGTGGGAAGTCTAGTGCAGGAAGTCTTGGTAGTGTCTTTCTCATCCTCTTCCTCCCCTCCCTGAGACCACCACCACCCCAAACACAGCATGAGGCCTACAGGTTACAGGTGAGCTTCTCACACAGGTAAGTGGGAGACACAGGTGAGGACTACCCTCCACCTTCGTTATCCTCTCCCCTGCCAAGACGGGATACCCCGGTACATGTGAACGGGCATGAGGGCAGGGCGCCCACCAAGGCAAACCACCCTGTCCCTCGGCCTGCCTAATGATAGCCCAGGGTGAGTATTAAAGGTGGGTTATTCTCCAAGTCACCCACCGCATCAGAGAGGGGCTTCATATGCTAATCCCTTCGCCGCACAGCGTTGGCATTCAGCGCCGGCACAAAAGGCACAGACGTTTGTGTCATCAAGTTAATAACATGGTAGTATTTTCATTTGCAGAGGAAGCCCATTTTGGGGCCCACCGCCACACTGGATGGAGCTAGCCATGAATGACACAATCTATCCCCCACAAACAAAATGGCCGCTGATGACCTATCTACACTGACTAATAACACATCCTGTACAGTCGACTTACCAACCCCCTTTCATCATCGCAGCAAAATCATCACGTCAAATATACATTCTCCTAATGTACGATCAGTGCAACCAGAAACTATAGAAAAACTACATAAACTAAACATCTCCATAAGTTACCCCTGCAACTCTCACTGGTAGTAAAGATATATGGGTAGAGAGTTCAAGGCAAGACATGCATCTTTAGATCTTCCTTTTACCAGCTAGCTTAATAAATCTAGGAAGCATACCAATGTTTATAAAAATGGTCATGCACTAAATACAGGAAATAATGATACCAACCTCAAATAACATATATGTTCAAGAGAAGAGATTTTTCTCTTGCGAAGTTTAACTGATTTAGTCCATACTGGCCTAGTGGGCCATTATTTCATCTTATTGATCTGCTTTGACCCTTTTACTGCTGATGGCTAATTTGGTCAATACGACACGCCGACAAAAAGCAGAGAAATGACTGGAACCATGGCACATGGATAAATATTTGATAGCCCTACAAAATACCTTCCAAATGAATACCAATATGACAGGGTTAAGATTTTCATAAATTTTTGCTTTCTTATGCATTGGGCAAAAGTAGTCCTAGCATCACAAGGGTTAATTTGGATCATGATCATAAGTACCATGTATATACATAATATTATATATATATATATATATATATATATATATATATATATATATATATATATATATATACATATATATATATATATATATATATATATATATATATATATATATATATATATATATATATATATACATATATATATATATATATATATTTACATACACACACAGTAAATGACACATAAATGACGCTGACTTGGGATAACTGAAGACTGCAACATAAGATGATGTCTTCTAGCCAGCAAGGGCAAAAAGAGAAGCCCCTCAGTGTGATAAGAAACTTAGCTGGTTTCCACAGAAACCTGATGAGTGTTTTCCTTCTGTGACTGTTTAGATAGCCTAATACGATGAGATGAACAGTTCACAAGGTCAGGGCCCAAACATGTGAATTCACAAAAAAGAGTGAAGGAGGCTCCAACTTTCATAAATATTTTTCCTGAGTGGTAGACTGAAAGGTGAATATAGAGGGCCGGATTATCAAAAAGGATATACAGATATATTTCAAGCCACTTAAAGAAATAGGTCATGAACAGGTTAAGATTCAATCCTTGAGTGTGCCACAAAAAATATTTGTGAGATATCATTCTACATACAGGGAATAACTGGGAGAAATAACAAACAGAACACAAAAACGCACTTTCCTTAAATGATTTAAAAATTGTATGAACATCTAATACTAAATGATGGTCAACATTCCTTGTTTATTAGCAAATTTTCATTTCATACACGTTCAAATGGTTGGACTTTTCTTGTAGTATTCCCTACGTACTTTCCTAAATACTTTTGAGTTATGGAGGTGATATTTTCTAGGCAGTCCTCCAAGTAGGAGTGATAGGGTTAAGGAGAAACCCATACAGTGCCTACTGGCGCCCCCAACAAGGGTGGTGGTGGTATCTTCCTCATGTTCTCAAAAGGAGACCACTGTACTCTCTGTTAGAGCATGACCCAGTGCTAGTACTGTTTTCCTCTTGGAGACTGTCTCAAAACACAATAGGAATGTGTGGCAGGGTGCCAGTAATATCCACTGTCTTGCTCCTCCGAGCATCCCCCGAAACCATACGGACACTCGGGCCCTATCTGGCCTACTTTTCGCCTTAACCCAAATTTCTCCCACTTCTCCCGCTACCCGTTCTCTCTCCTGTGCCTTTCTCTCTACCCTGTCACAGTGGTTCTTTATCTCTCGCCTTCCAAACGACCACTGGGGCAGCAGCCAGCTATCGGTTTACCCCACAGCCACTCACAAAGACGACAGCACAGCAGAGAATTCAAACTCGGGGCCTTGGGCCTTGCCCACATCCTTGCATTCTTCTTCTAGCACCAAAGAGTTAAGGCTATCCACACTCTAATGAATGGGAAAAACAATTTTCTATGCTTGACCAATGATTGGGTGGCCTTCTTGGACAATACCGAAAGGACAGTAGGGCCAGAGGGCAGGGGCTAATGGTTTTGTTCACAAAAATCATATTCTCGGCTGAATGACTGTGTAACACACATTCTGGCGGCACAATAGCAGTAAACTAGATATATTCTAAGAATAAAATCTGGCAACAAAGCGGCATGTGTACAAGGTGGCTGCCGTCCGTCTATCCGTCCGTTCTCGCTGGAGGGGAGATGTGCTGACCAGTGTTGGTCAAAGCGGTCAGAGCCACCATCTGCATTATGCAGGCAGTCCCAGCTATCACCCATCCTACTGGGCTAGCGGAGAGCCTGCATGCCTGACGGAACCTGAACTGAGAAGAGGCTGGTGGTCGAAATCCATCTTCACCATGCTCTACTTGAGGAGGAGGACTACCACGTTAGTCCAGGAATGCGGGCCAGTGTCAGCCGAACACACATCCTAGCAGCGGGCAGCTAAATCAGCCTGACACTTGCCCACACTTCAACTCACTGGCGCGGGATTTCAATGTGGGGGTCGATCAACATTGCTGATGCTTCAGAGTTCAGAGTAGAGCCATGGTAAAGATGGGCTAGCCTTTACCGACGAGGGTGATACAGATACAGTTATCTCGGTAATGAGAAATCCCCGCTCACCAGTATCATCAATAGGTGTTCCTCCGTCTCCGACAACCTTGACACAGATCGCGATATGCATGAATGGAAATCGTGTCAGATTTGGCTGACACCGCCACTTCACTAACACCACTCCTAATCTAAAGAGGTTCTGGGAGGTAGAAAGGCCAACCCTGACTCATCCTGGCCCGTCCATTCACTCCTGACCATTTCCTCCACTCTTATCTCTCAGTACAGGTGCATCTGACCTCTGTTTGCTTACCCTTAGGCTGCAATTAACAGCATTCCAGAAAAAAAGGTCTGGCTTAAACGACTCGCACAGGGGCCATTTTGTATGGAGCAATCACTGTTAGGGAGTGACCTCAGGCTATTCGCTCTAGCCATTTGTCTAGCTATTCTGGTCAGCAAAGGAAGGAAAAGGCCATTAAAGACATCACTCAAACGTATCTATGTAATTGGCATGGTTACGCATTCGGTCTCAATGTTTCTGGGTGGTCTAACAAAATTGTATGTATGAAAAAGCAACACTAAGAACGATTCTGTAGATTGTATTTTGCTCTGAGGATTCTTTCCTTTAATATGAAAAGGGACTTTTCAGAGGCAATTTTGTTTTAATTTAATTCAATGTAGAATCTCTTCTACACCATATAGATGGGATCTATTACATAATTTACCGTTCTACAATCCTGAAGTTGAAAAGATCTCAAGACTCACAAGTCCCCTGTTTTCCAAAGGTAATCCAAAATGACTTTTAGAAATAAAGTATAAAACAATATTGAACATAGCTACCAGATTGTATAAATAATACTGTTCATTATCATCCCAATATTTCAATACGGTACCAGAATGTCATTACTACAGTTTGTTGTTATCAGGAAAGTGATATCGATGGATATTGATGGCAATACTATCTTTCCCACATCTCACCCTGGCTTCTTTATCATCAGGTGTCTCCCCTTGAGATAATCAGGATGCGGTTGCCATGACAACCATCTGAAAACTCTCTGGTTCTATTTATCCCCCCTACCCCAGCAAGTCTTTTTATCCGCCACAGCCCTCAGGTTCCGACTAGTGTAAATAAACCTACATGGCAGCACTGATGAAGATTGGCTATAATACAACCCAGGCTGAGGGAGGCCTGGTGTCTCAACTGTGGAGACGACTACTGGAAGGGTTTTCTATGTGTTTGCTGTTCAAAGTAGCCACTCTTCGTAGTCATATCTTTCCTTAGTTTCATGGTGAAATACTACAAAACCATACGAAAAAATGTGAACACCTGAAAACCCCTGGCAAATGGGTACTCATCTGAAAGTACTGAGCGAGAGCTTTTCAATGAATACCAACATCACAGGGTTTAAAAGACTTTCAAAATGTTCTGCATTCTTGTGCATTTGACGAAAGTAGCCTCGGCATCAAAAGGGTTTGAATTTCTGTATCCATAATAGAGCATGATACCACAGTGGATACAGGGTTTGAGGATGGCAGGTTTGAATGTGAAAGATGATGGTTTTGTTTTGGACTAATCCACAATTAAATCAACAGTTATTCAGACTATGGAATGTACACGCATACAGTGAATTCATATGATTCATATCTGCCTATCACATCTACCACAATAGAGAACCCTTTGCCAGATCCCTTGATCAAGTCTCCCAATGCGTTGATCAATGTAAAAAAAAGTTTCAGTGCAAATCAAACACATATGCAGCCTATTTGTGCAATGCATCGCCCCAAGCCTCTATTATATTGAAGTTTTCTCTTTTACTGAACTGTAAAAAATAAAGGAAATTACTCTGTGCCAACTGACTCAGTCCTGGGAGGAGAAATAAAGGTAAACATTTAAGTAAGCAATTCAGTATGTTCAAGTGCTTTCAGTGTATAGCCAAGTCACCCTATCCTTCAGCATGCATGAGCTCACCACACAATGACAAACTCTGACTCCACCTGGCTTCCCCAAGCTGACTCTTTCCCAGGCCTACTACTATGAAGTACTGTTTCCATATTGAGGCCAATTATTTTTACATGACGAGTCAAAGCAAATGTTTAATATCTCTCCACCTCAGATTGAAAAAAAACTGAACCTCCACAACAATAAGGATGCATAACTTCCATTGAAGTCCACTCAGGCAAATTGGAAATCGGTGAAAAAAGAAATCAAGTCACTATGATTGTGGCACAAGTCAAATAAGCTATGTTACGAGAGTAGTTATGTGTGAGATGCGATTGATTAGCTAAGGGAGTTGACTGATCATCAGGAAGCTATGTAAAGTCATGAATATTGAGGAATACCTAAAAAATGGGTGAAAAAAGAAACCAAGTCACTATCATGTTGGCACGAGTCAAATAAACTATGTTACAAGAGTAGTTGTGTGTGAGATGCAATTGATTTGCAAAGGAAGATGACTAATCATCAGGAAGTGTTTTTTCATGAAACTCAAAGACATGAATATTGAGAAATACCTTTAGTGAAAGCGAAGGCTTCATTCTGGTCTTTTCATTCAAATTTCATTACATGTTGGTTCAATAAATACCATAATATTTTTCTGAAGTCACTTCAAAGGCAATTTAAAAGAAACACTTTCAGGAACCAATCTAGTGCCTGCAACCATCCTAGTGTTTGCAAATACGTCAATTTTCAATATCATTTAAAGATCATTTGGAAGGTTTTTAAATGACAACATTTCCTTAAAATGTGTCACTGGAAATCTATGATGAGAAGATGATTTAAATTTCTTCTTAATTAGTGTGTCAATATATATAAAAGAACTTGATAGGTCAATTCAAACTTAGCAGTGCTGCACTTTGCAGCATGCAAGAGAATAGAGAAGAGAAGTTAACCATCAGCATGATATATGCTATACAGGTCCCTGCATTTGTAAATGTATAAATGTAAATATAATCTTTATTTAAAGTTGGTATATCAATTACAAGAAACACAAGCTACTAAGGCTCTTGGCCGACGATTTGTGTTCACATCCCAAATGGCAGGAAATTGGTTTGAGTGTGGGATCAGCATATTTAGGAGGAGGAAGGGACCACACATGAGGGAGACGGAGAAAACCTTCCCACCCTGGCACTCACACCCTCAGCTTCCTTTGTTTACACACACTATATACACTGCAGGATCGCTGTATAAACACTCCTCGGCCCAAAAATGCTGCAGCCCCAATGCACACTCAAGCCCATGCTTTCTTCATCTTTCACTACAAGCCAAATAATTATTCCACTTCTTATCTCTCATCAACACTGAGGAAATCTATTGAGGAAATCTACAACTCAAAGTTGTTTTCTTTTGTGTTTTGTTTTTTTTGTGGGGGAAAGGGGGTTGCTGGAAAATTCTTAAATGTTAAATGATTTCTGAAGGAATCATGTCATATAACTCAATAACATTTGCAAGAGTTCATTTAGATATAACTAGCTGGGTGGTGTTCAAGCAATATGCTGGTAATACCTTTTTCAGGCTGAAAGTTCGTATTTCTTTTTCCTAAATATTACTATGATTGTGCCAGTTATAAAGTGCTACGCTTGAATAAAACCTTAACAACAGATTTATAAATCAAAGAATGAGTCAGATTTCAAATTATAAATCTGAACTACAAAAAGAGCACTGGTGATAGAAGCATAACTAATTTGGAATATGTTGTTTTTTCCTTTTGTGTTTTCTTATGGTTGTTGTTGTCCAATGGGTTGTGATGAAGTTTGCCAAGCACCTGGTGTCCCCCAGCAGCTTGCAGTGCTAATCCCCAGCAAGTGATGCACCAATAATGAGTGTCTATTAGCGGGCCCACCTGTTGAACGAACCACAGGAGTAGAGCACATACTCACTAACCCCTGACCTACACACCTGCCAGGTAAAAAACGCAACAAAAATAATAGTAGCACCAGGATACATGTTACTATGAAAAATGACATGCACACTGTTAAATCATGCAATATCACACACAACTATAAACACACACATATGTATATATATATATATATATATATATATATATATATATATATATATATATATATATATATATATATATATATATATATATATATATATATATATATATATATATACAATAGGAGTAAACAGAGAGTATGTTTTACTATTATCTTTTACAAAATATTCTAAGATGTCCATTGCAACTAAAAATGTAATTACTCCTAAACAGTGAAATTTCAGAATACAAAACATGGCCAGAGATTAAATCAAAATTTACCACATCACAAATCTAGTTTTCTGAATTTGATTTTTAAGAGATTCATACTTGTAGTACATGTAAATGCTGAGATCAACCTGGGCTTGAATTTAAGTGTCAACAGTGTTTCCAAATCAACACCCATCGTTCACAACAAATCTGTTGACAACTGGCACTGCGCTAAGGTTGTATGTAGTGTAAGAAGTGGGGTAAATGCTGAGGACTATTTCTGGCATGGGTTCTCTCTCTCTAAAGAACATATCTGCTCTGACCCACTCTCAGCCAACTGCTTTCAATTTTGAAAGCCAACATGGGGGCTGCAGAGCGAGCTTCTGACCCCAACACAATCCCTGCCTTGACACCTCAATACAAACCAGCTATGAAACTTCCACCTGGTTACCTGCCATCTTAACCCTTCCAATGCTGAGGCTACTATCGTCTAAAGCACAAGGATGCAAAGATTTTCAAAAACCACCTAAACCCTGTCAAGTTGGTACTCATTAGATAGCTCTCACTGAGTTCTCTCATATGAGTACCCATATGCCAGGGTTTTAGTCATTTATCAGCTTTTTTGTATCATTTTGTATCGGCAAAAATTAGAAATTAGCGGCATAAGGGTTAAATCACATCAATACCATTGTGCATGGTTTGTCATCCATCATGATGGTTGACTTTCTGTTTTCCCTGAGAAAGTCCAGGAGAGGTGAGCCTTCAGTGCAAGCCAGTAATCGAAGATGCTACTATCTTCATGGCCGGGCTATTATCATAAAACGTCTGGTTGCCTAGGAAACATAGCATCCGCATCACTAAGGACATCTCCACAGCCAGTTCTGGTCATTAAATGCAAGGTTTTAATTGCCACACTCATGGCGCTAGCAGCAAGCGAGATGCTTGGCCACCTCCTCCACTCCCGATAGCTTATCAGAATAATGATGCGGGTGGCTCCTGCAAATGACTAGAAACTGACAGAGAAGGTGCTGGGCAACTAGTTATAATGCCATGTCACTCCAGCAAAACAGGATTTGTAACATCACCTTTTAAAGCCACATAAATCTCCAGTAAAAGAGTCAGGACAGTAGTTTAAAATAAAAGGTTGCATTATTGCTGCTCCTACAACTCAACAAGAGACAAAACCCACTGATTTGGAGACATATAAATTGAATAGAGTATGGATGTATCAATATGTCCAAATTAAAATGCCATCTGAGAAAACTTCCAGAACTGAGTATCCTTGCCCAATTGGGATTTATATTGTTTAACACCCTTGTGAAAAGCAGATATTTTCAATGGCATTACTAGTAGGTGAAACAATAAATTCCATATCTAATTCTAGGAACCTATGATCTCCAGAGCCTTGATGCTCATTGTAAAATATGGAAATGAGATCTCAAATTACATACTATCAGTTCAAACGATCCATATACCACTTGTAGGTGAAACAATAAATTCCATATCTGATTCTAGGATGCTATGATCTCCAGAGCCTTGATGCTCATTGTGAGATATGCAAAATGAGACCTCATGTTACATACTATCAGTTTCAAACTATCCATATACCACTGCAGACAATGTAGCCTTTTGTTCTACAATATATCAGCATGGCACTGGTAGGAGCTGGCAGCAAACAATGTAACTACTATGTGGAAACAATGTAGCTCATTCTCCATATCTTGAGTGTACTACCAGATGAGTCAGACACTACTCAGCATTCTTAGGGGTTGTGTGAAGTTGAGAGAAGTTTGTGCACTGCAGCGAGATCCCATGTGAGTTATCCCAATAATTTCCACTACATTTCTTGTGCATCATTGAAGTCATGCCCGAAAGAAACACCTGCCAAGGATGTCTCCAATGAGCTTGAAGAAAGTGGGGTTTATATTCTTGCTTGCACAGATAAGGACTCCCAAGTCCCAACATGGGTGTCCACTTTCACCCACCTCAAACACAGCCAAAAGTAGGACAGGTTCACTCATAAATTCTTTTCACAAATCTAATAAGTGTGTAGGAACAAAAAGAGAAAATGCTAGGAGTATAAATTTCCATTCTTACAATGGGATCCAGAAACAGTAACTAAATTTTCAAAATTCAATTCCCAAACAAAAGGTATTATTTTTCCAAGTTTGAATCATGTATGAAAAGGCAATACAGGTAAAATATTTTAAGGGTGAAGCTCAACCAAAAAATGTGTGTGTGTATATATACATATATGTAAGTAAGTATATATATATATATATATATATATATATATATATATATATATATTATATATATATATACATATATATATATATATATATATATATATATATATATATATATATATATTATATATATATATATATATATATATATATATATATATATAATTTTGTAGTATCCAAAATAACAGCAATGAAACTGTTATTTCCCTTTATAATTGCACATGATTTCAAAGATAAAACACAAGTGTTGGATGTTATGGACCTAACAAGAATAAGTGCATGGCCTGAAATAGACCAATCTGACAAAGAACTTGTTTTCCTGAGTATGATGTAGGGCAGTCAACATCATAGATCTTCACCATTTCTCTCTTGTGCTTCAAAATGGCTGCCACTCACTTAACTCTGCCAGATAGTATTACAGTGGTTCCCATTCCTGACATTCAAGAATCATACAAGGAACTGTGACAGAGCTGCTACTATATACTTCAATTCACCCACCCAACAGCCCAACTATTTAAACATCAACCTTGTGCCTGCTTTACTTGAGTGTAGTGTTCAAATCACTGTGTTGATTCAGTGTGTACTTCCAAAACTGAGTCAACACACTGAAGTTCCTTTGAGACGTTGGGCAAACACCGGTAGTCATAAAACCCCCTAATCCAATCTCATAAACCCTCTAAATCACACAATCGGATATGTATTGATTTGTTTGCCAAACAGCACAATAGGCCCTTAGTGGTTTGTGTATAAACAAAGCAATTCAGGGTAATTGTTGGTAATCGGGCGCCGTAATCTGCGGCTGGCGGATGTGGATGCTAGCTCTGTCTGCCAAGAGGTCACACAAGTAATCAAGTTTCTCACCCCACTCAAGTAGAACACTTAACTAAAAGTTCCTATTAAATCTCTCCCATCCTCCCAACAACACAATCCTTATCCTAACTCTAATGCCTAGGTGACTCATGCAGTTGTACCCGATACATCAACCACACCAACTGATAAAAATTGTGCTCTATTTTGAAATGGCTCCAAAAATACAGGACCACACACAGGCGTTCAATTACTGGGTTTCAGGGTCATAAGACGCCAACAAGATGGCGGCGGGCCGGATCCATTTCACTACCCACGGTACAGCAACTAAGTTTTCACTCAAACCTGGAAGAAACACAACACATTCAGGACTGGAAAGAATAAAGAAAGGATAACTTACCTTCCACCCATAACTTTTCCACGTTGGTTTCTACTGTTGCGGTTTTCAGTCCAACGCAACATAATGATAATAATAGTAATCCAACAAAAAGTACTTTTCCAGAGTGTCTTTGTATAAAATTTCCAAGGTTATATAGATGTTTTTGGAGATGCCACCTTAAATACAGTGCGCACTCATTCCCTGTGGCTTTTCCCTGAAATATAAATGAGTATGATATTACTACTAAGAAGCAATTTAATTGCGGCGCATCTCAAAATCAATAGGCGTAGATTTAGTAAACATGGGTTCAACTACCTTACTACAACTACTATTTTCATTCAACAGCGCTCTCATTCAGTGTGGAATTTATTCATTCATCTATTTTCTATAGCCCCATTTGATAAACGTGACGACAGTTTTCGAACATCTCTCCCTGTGTGGAAAGTGGGGTTTGAATGAATGGCGTTCAGGTGAAGCGGGCTTCCAGCCTCTTTCACCACCGCAATATCGGGTGCTGCTCTGGAACGGGGACACGACAAAGAGCGAGGCGACGAACGCCGAGTCGCATGTACGCAGTGTGAGAACACCCCAAACACCCTACCCTCAATCCTCTAATACCCCTTGATCCCCTCTTTAAGTTGATTAACCTATTGTGGTGCACCAATCAACAACAATCAACTTAAACACCCAAGGGACGGTGATCGGTGCCACCGTTCTAATCTAATAGTCCTCGCGTGAATCGAATGTCAATTTCATGGTTCCAGCATTTCCGATATGGGTATACATCCGAAGTCGGCAATAATCCAGTCATGTTCCGCAGAATATTCCTCGATGCCTGCTTACTAAGTGTGTATATTATAGGTAGTCCATGTGAAGATAGTTGAGAACTTAGTAGATCGCCATCCGCTATGCTGGTAGTCCGTAATTCAGCATGGTAGGCCAAATGTAAACACTTTCTTCCTCGGGCTCGGATCACCCATGCCGCCCGGTATGGGTTTAACACATAGTCCGCGTAGTTCTCCCGATTTCGTACACACTGAATTGATAACCCACCTTTTTAATCTCCTTATACGCCACTCGGGCGTCCACCCAACTCGTCCTCGTATAAAGGTCCGATTCCTCTGTGTTTGTACAGTCCCTTGTTGTCATCGTTGGACCCTGAAAGAGAGAGCGAAGAAATGTGATCAGAGAAGTTGAACACAGGCCATGGCCATCACCGCTGGTGTCCCACATCGAAACTGCGGCAAAATTTCACTTTCGACACTAATCCAACACTCCAAACTAACCTCGGAGGGTCTAAAAGCTGGATGGGACCAGCTATCCATACTTTCGGCCGCATAAACTCGACATTTACTCCGGAATTACATAGGTAAAGTAAAGAACGATCCTCCTTGCACGGTGTTCTACTGTAGCTTGACTCAACTTCACTGTGTAGCAAGTGAATTTGCATGTTAGCTCCGCCCACCGACCCAGCACCGACATGATTGATGGTTACCAGAACACCACGCTGATTGGTCCATTATCACCCAGATTGCTCATGTAACATCAGCCTTACATTTGTTGCTAGGCAACAGCTCACCGAACTGGAAGGACCACACAGGCTGCAGGGACATGTCGAGGAACAAACACATTTTTTCGACAATGAACATTCGCATAATTACTGTATTTGGGCGAGCTCCCCGTACAATCATATGGTCTACTTGGGGCATTCTCAGGGCCAGAATGAAAAGTAAACTTGCGAAAATTGGGAATGAAACGATGAAATTTTAAAAGGGTTACTTTGAACAAATTCAGCGGACCGTTGCTATGGTGTCAAACCCCAAATCCCAGCATGTCAGAAGTATGTTATATACACCTTTAAGAAAAAGAACCACTGTGCTGCTTTAGTTTTTGCGGTTTAATTCAACTTTACGTCCCTCGTAAAACAAAATGGATCGAGAGCCCTCGAGAACAAACACAATCAAAGTTGGAAAAGATTTCACTCCATTTTAGAAGTGAATTTCTACACTGACAGTTGAGATGGGAGGGATGGGATTGGTATAAAAGGAGATCACTAAAGAGCAGAATTTTGCCTCGGGAACCATAAATTTGGGGCACAGTAGGCCCGTATGCAAAGGCGCGATTGGACACCCGATCTGTTTCATGGGTGGGCGACCTGCCTCAGCTCTAGCTTCGCAGTCTTTCACTCAGATCAGGTTACTGCCTCTGCCTTCATGTGTGGAAATACAAGCGAAGCTGGGGCCCGAGTAGGACTCCCCCGAAAGACTGGGCCACGGTACAACGCAGTTACGGGCCTGAACTAGGCTAGCATCGCGCCGCGCACCCGCCAAACGCATGAACAATACCAGCAACCAGGAACACGAATATTAACTTCGACTGACATTAAGTCTGCCTTCGACGTCACTATCAAGAAAAATAAATAAAGTGAAATGTTTTGCATCTTTGGTCTACAGATGGGGATCCTTTAATAGATCTCGCGATTTCAGTCACCAAGAAAATTCTAATTCTGAGACTGAGACTGGCCGCACCTTCGAGCCACACGCTTTAAGTTGTGCAGGCCGTATACCCTTAAAGTAATACTCTGACCTTGTCCTTCGGTGGCGGCAATATATGGATGGGGTGGCTTTTTCAATAGCAGCAGAGAGGAGTTTTGAGCGAGTCTGTATTTGAGCACACATAAAGAATTATTTGCAGTGTAAAGAATTCCGTACTGCTGTAGATCTCGTGAAAGGCAAAGCAGCGAGAAAGTCTACACTGAATGAGTGCTGTGTATGGCTGTGTATGTTCACACCCATTTACCGTACTCGGAATAAACAACCTTCATCTATACATAGTATACCTTTCAAGTCATTACGATAGAAATGAATATGTTCCTTGCCCTAAGAATAAAACCTACCAGCAATATTCACATGCCAAGTTTTCAAAGTCGGGGGCTAATGGAATACCCGTTATGGGCAAACAATACCTTCATTGGAGCGAAATGACACGCCTTTAAGATTGTTGTTTTAGTTTACCTTTTCCGTTCACTTCTGATATTGGGGGGACGGCTTAGTACTCTTTTAGAACCGAATTTGTTACAGCTTAAGAGGTGCTGTTTTTCTGACATCAGTTTTAGGGACTTCAAACTTGCCACTCACATCTCGTAGCTTTTCTATGGAACAGCTCCCGTGTCACCGGGTGCACTCTCCTTCAACGCATAAAAAGAAAGAACCACGCCGAAAGGTGATTGGCACTTCGTTCATCATTCAAAACATTGACCACAAAACATTTGTACAAATTGACATGTCAACGTGCACTGAGATATTGAAGTGTGCTGTTGACGTGCCGTCAGTTTGTGTCGTATCAATTAAAATAAGAAAGATCGACAGTGAAATATTTCTCACCAATTTTACTTCTCTGTTTATTTAGCATAAAGCAAAATCATATTTTGGATGTCGGAAGAAAATGTGTGAAATCTTAACCTCGGAAGTCGTGAACAAGGTCGCCAGTCTAAATGTTAGCCCTCTCCACACTGAGGCTACTTTCGTCCATAGCAGAAAATGTAAAAAGTTTTGAGAATCAACTAAACCCAATCATGTTGGTATTCATTGGAAAGGTCTTGCTGAATACCTTCAGATGAGTACCCATCATTTCGGTCATTTTTCAGTTTTTTGCATCATTTTGTATTGACCAAATTCGCCACCAGCATCCAACGGGTTAGAATGAATAGTGCATTTGAGTAGTAGTAAACTTCGATCAGACATTATCTTACATTCTGACTTCCACATCTCGCTGCCTTGGCCACTGTCAAAGTTTGATAAGTAAGTCTCACTTAATTTCCATTGAAATACAATTTACTCAAAAGAAAATGATCAAGTGGCGTTTATCATTGCCACTGGTCTCCTTTGCGATACGGCAACGCGGGCTTTAACGCTAGGAGCTTCAAATCAACTTGTTGCGCACCTTTTCAACCGTATGTTAACGCTATCGATGAATACAAACTCTTCCTGGTGGGAATTTTATCGCATTCAGCGGTTTTAGAAGTGATATTTTGAGAAATTGTATATATGTTTTTAATTTCTCACGCGGACCACCGTGTATGTACCTGCGTACGAATCATTTACCTTCCAGGAGCACGTGCTTCAACTGAGTAGTGAGCGACATCTATTGACGAGTATGGGGAACTAACTATTTGAATCTGAGGTTGCGGTGGCGGCGAAAGAGCGAGCTGCGGTATGTCGGAGTGACCTTGGAATGCATGTGGGATGGGTAGACGCTAAATGTAATGCAGTCGGGCCTAACCTTTTATTTTCTACATTTCAAATAAGAAATCAATTCATGATAAATTAGGAGAAAAATGGGACACATCCATATACAATATAAGTTTTTCCAATATGATCGATAAACGTACATGAGTACTATGGAAGGCCAAAGTGGACAAAAAGAGCATTTTCTAATATTAATAAATCATTTATTAATATTAATAAATCATTTATTAATATTAATAAATGCTCTTTTTGTCCACTTTGGCCTTCCATACATGAGCATGCAGACACCAAAGCCTCTCAATTTAATTTGAATATGTTCCTGATGTATCTTCAAGCAAGGTGTATTGCCTAAAAATATTATTACTACCTATTTTAACATATTTGGCATGAACGAGAAAGGTCATGGAAAATGTTTAAATAGACGATATATTCTTCACCACAACAGACAAGACATGAATCCACTGAATATTGGAGATGAGTACATGATGCGCCATCTATCGGGCATTGGATGTAGCTGTGGAGTCACTGCGGTATTTTGAAGTCGTAGACGCGACACGAATGACTTTAAGAGAACATCGGCATTGTGGGTATAGATGGTAGCTAAATGCAAACTTATTCATTTATATGAATACTTAGTTATTGGTTCTAATGGATTTTAATGCTTTATTTTCTTCCAGCATTATGAGAATAGCAATAAAGTGAAATATGCTCTAAATTCACTTTGTATCCCGCATGATAAAAACAAAGGGTCAGAAAATGGGCTTGTATTACTTTGTTGAATCATATAGTTAAAAACCAATGTATCTTTGTATTTTGAACCATATACCATTATTAGCAAACTCATGAATGTTATACTAGCATTGGTATACACCACAACCCTGATTAGTATACGTTTGAAGCATAGGGATTTGCAATTTTAAAGTAAAAGTACGATACGATATTGATATTTCCTTAACGATACGATATCTTAAACGATATTTTCAATGACACTGCCTGCCTCTCAGGGACATTGTTTTGTTAATCTTAAAGGGACATCGTCTTGTTAAATTTAGCACTGTCAGCTTCAGGAATAAATTTGATACTTTTTTCTTTTTCCGTTAGGTTTTCTGTCGGCTGGGTCGATATTAGCCAGTTTAAGTGTTAAAGGAAACCGGTGTATATAAACGGCTAAAAATTCCCCAAGTCTCTGGCAACTTTCGCACATGCCACACGCAACTGATCACTCAGCTACCATCAGTTGACAGCAAAGCAGCTGCTGGTGTACACCACTTTAATGATGATGATAATAATACTAATAATAATACTAATAATAGTAATAACAATAATAATAATAATAATAATAATAATGATAGTATTGATATTTGATATAGCGCCCCTTTTCCCTATAATGTTCAAAAGCGCTTTTTACAGAATAGTCAGTGAACAGATGTCTATAGTCCATGTAGCCAAATAAATTCCTTTCGAAATAGCATTGTTTTCAGTTGTGTCTTGAAATGTTGCACACAATCTGAATCTGCAGCCTTGATGTTGTAGGGGAGCTCATTCCGAAGGCATGGTACATAGACACTTTGTCACCAAACACTTTACAACCCAATGGAGGACAATCACCTTTTCAGGAAAAAATTATTACTTGCGGCCATTTACTCTTTGCTGTGTGCTTTTAAAAGTAATTGGACAGAGTGCATATACTAGCACTATCAAATTTCATATACTAAGCCAGTATAAAATTAAATTAGGGTAGATTCATCATTGAGCTAATATTACTTCTGGTTACATATTCACTATATATATATATATATATATATATATATATATATATATATATATATATATATATATATATATATATATATATATATATATATATATATATATATATATATATATATACATATATATACATATATATATATATACATATATATACATATATATATATATATATATTAGCGGGGCGGCTAAGACAAAAATTGTGCACTTTCCGTAAAAAGCGTGAAACTTGGTACAAATATACTTTGAGTGATGCTGATCAATATTCTTAATGGACGCAGGGCGTGAGTTACCATTAAACACTATTTTTGGGGCATTTTATGCAAAAAATGTCATAAAACATGATTTTTTAGGAATATGTTCATAAAAAATCTAGGGAAGAAAGTGGAATCTCCAAACTTGGCACACATACACTTCAAGGGTTGCTGATTATAACTGATTTAATAAATATTATGAAATTGACACATAGGGTGTGTTTTTGGGGTGTTTTCAGCAAAAAAGAGTAGAAAATGTGAGATTTTTGGGATCTGACAATAAAAAATCCTTGGCCTAAGAGCAGAAGCTGAAAACCTCACACAAATACACTTAGGGAGTTATTGATAATGACTGTCATTAGTAAAGTTTGTGAAAGACCCCCGAAGTAACTGCATTTTTGGGGTAATTCAGGCAAAAATGCCGTAAAACGTGATTTTTTTGGAATATGATGATATAAAACCGAGGGGAAAAAGTGGAATCCCCAAACTTGGCACAAATACACTTCAAGGGCTGCTGATTATAATATATATAATTAATATTATGAAATTGACACATAGGGTGTGTTTTTGGGGTGTTTTCAGCAAAAAAGAGTAGAAAATGTGAGATTTTTGGGATCTGACAATAAAAAATCCTTGGCCTAAGAGCAGAAGCTGAAAACCTCACACAAATACACTTAGAGAGTTATTGATAACGACTGTCATTAGTAAAGTTTGTGAAAGACCCCCTAAATGACTGCAATTTGGGGTAGTTTAAGCCAATAATGGCCATATAGAGTGAGATTTAAGCAATGTGACCAAGAACAAACATACTTCTGAGTAGAAAGTGCAAACCTTACACAAATATTCTTTTAAGGTTATTGATTAAAACTGCTTAAATAAAATTTATGAAGTGTACCAATAGTGCTTGATTTTAGAATAATCTTATTGAAAAATGACTGAAAATGGGATATTTTGGGGATCTGACTTAAGAAACTCTATACTTCAGAGTAGAAATAGCAAATCACACACAAATATTCTTTGAAAGTTATTGATTGAAACTGCTATTGGTAAGCAGTATGAAATGTAACCAATATTGCATGATTTATGGGTAATTTTATAAAAAGTGAGAATTTTTGGATATGTCTCCAAACAATGTTTCATAATGGAAACTAGAAACTACCCACAAGTGAACTTTTATTGTGCTGTTTCAAACTGCTATTAGTAAACATTGTTAATATGAATTCAGACTGCCTGATTTTGGGGGTATATTTATCAAAAAATGACTGTACAATTAAGCTTTAATTCTCCACCATATGTCGGTTTGGTGTTGTTATGAAAGAAGTGATAACTAATATCAATCTAAAAGCAATGCACATATGACCAGAGATGTTCCATGTACCCTTATCATTGAGTTTTATAATTTGTGAATCTTATATTCCCTATAATCTATTGCATACATTATGCATACTCAGTAAAACTGTTCTTACAGTTGTGGCTTTGTCTACAACATCAGAATGTGGTATGATCACTTTGCATTCAGAGCAGTTTGCCTCACAATGACAAAATACAATTGCTTTAAGACCTGTACTTGCCTCTTACAGGTTCATTTTTTGAGCTGAGTAGAGATAGTGCATATCTAGTGCCTGCAAAAGTATCATCCAGTTTGGTTTCCATGACTCTTTTTCTCCAAACCCAAGTTGGATTAGACTTTCGATCCTTCGATCATCATCATGTAATGATTTATGACTTGGGTTAAAGACCTACCCCCCCCCCCCCCCCCCCCCCCTGCCATTTATATGTAGAAGTTTACTTTTTGATAGTAATAGTGCATGCCTTAGGTTCAATAACCCCCATCGTTGTAATGAATAACATAACTATTTTGAAGTTACAGTAATGTCTGGGTTTAAACAACCTCCCTTCGTGTCCAGCACTCTATTTGTTCAAAGTAACAGTACATGGCTGGGGCACAATAACCCCCTATTCAGCCAAAGAGCCCTTACTTATTTCGAAATATCTAAATTTTGTCAGCATATTTTGGAAAATTTGAGAAGAATTTTTATTCACAATATTATCTGCAACTTCATTCTAGATATTTTATGATCTTAGTGTTATATGTTAGAGGTATTCTCTAAAGTATTACCAATTGGGAAGTCACATCAGAGGAGGAACTATCAGCATAAATTGGTTGATGTGACATGCAGGGACTATAGCCAGGATTTTGAACTTTTCTGGGTAATAACCAAAGATTTTCCTAACAAACCATCTTTTAAGACATAGCAAAAAGGTAAATTGCCTTTTTGACACAATAGGCTATTAAATGTAGTTGGTACATGTATAAGGATTTGAAGTAGATGAGTAGCTATTCTGGACGGGAAGCAATTTTGGCCCTGCTACCTTAATTGTTATGGATCAAATCATATCTATACTGGTCCACCATCAAATTATTGAATGTTTCACATGTAAATGATGAAGAGAGTGAAGGTGAAGTCAGCTAAAACTTTTAGAACCACACTATTCTATTCTAGTTGAGGTGTCAATCAATCCAGGTACAACAAGCTTGTAGAGATTAATGCTCGTATAATATGAGATTCTAGGGGTCATGTTTGGGTTGAAAGTTCTGGGAGACTGCAGGACTTCCGGTTTTTAAATTGCCATAGCCCCACCCAAGACCTTATAGCCATATATTTACTAAATTCTGCATGTCCCTAAGCAATTTTGAAGTAGTAAGCTATATCTTTGTTGTATTTCATTTTGGAAAAGAACAATTGAGCGTGTCAAATGGTGTTCTTCAGCTGATCATATCACTGTAATCCTCTTAATATGATCTTAAAATGTCACTTTTCATGTAGCCAGTTGGACTACCAAATCAAATATTATTGTAGCCCTGCTCAATTTTCAGTAGCCTCAGGCTATGCGGCTAGTGGTTAGCTGGAAACCTAAGATTCATTCTCATATAAATTTAAAATGCTGTTAATGTGTCAATTCAGTATTGTAAATCTAAGAAAGTGAACAATATGGGAATACTAGTTATAGGATTCATTACAAAAGGCTTTCCAAACTACACATTCACTTGTATATTAGACACTCTTGATTGTAATGGATCTTAGTAGACACACAATCACACACACACACGAACAAACAGGACTGAACTAAGATGTGCACTTATTTACAGGGCATCTACAAAATAAAGTCTACATGGCTACAAATGCATAAGCTTTTAGGACTTATCAGGTTATTTTGTGATGTGTCATTTTGGATAATTTAAACACTAAAGCCAGGCAGTATGAAAACAATTCATGATGTTACTAATACCAGTTCTAATCAGCAACCATAAAGTACTTAAGGCACAATTTGTGGTAAGTTTCTAATGTTTACTCAGTACAAATCTTTCAGAGACAGACCCTTAAAACCTCAGTTTTGAAGTCATTTGTTTGTATTATTACCCTAAATCAGGCAGTATTGGTTCATTTCATACTGTGTACTTTAAGCCGTTACATTGAATATCCTACAATTAATAATTTTCGTGAGGTTTGCAGTTTCCTACTTTGAGGTGAGGATTTTTTTGGGTCAAATCCCCAAAATATCTTATTTTCAGTCATTTTTCAATAAAATTACCCTAAAATCAGGCACTATTGGTATATTTCATAACTTTAACTAAAGCAGTCTTAATCAATAACCTTCAAGGGGTGTCTGTGTGAGGTTTGCACTTTTTACTCTGAAGTATAAGTTTGTTCTTGGTCACATTCCCAAAATTTCACTTTTTTAGTCATTTTTTTATTAAATTACCTCAAAATGCAGTCACTCAGGGGTCTTTCACAAACTTTACAGTCATTATCAATAACTCTCTAAGTGTATTTGTGTGAGGTTTTCAGCTTCTGCGCTTAGGCCAAGGATTTTTTTATTGTCAGATCCCAAAAATCTCACCTCTTCTACTCTTTTTTGCTACAAACACCCCAAAAACACACCCTATGTGTCAATTTCATAATATTAATTATAAATGTTATAATCAGCAGCCCTTGAAGTGCATTTGTGCCAAGTTTGGAGATTCAATTTTTTCCCCTAGGTTTTATATCATCATATTCCAAAAAAAATACGTTTTACGGCATTTTTGCCTGAATTACCCAAAAAATGCAGTCACTAAGGGGGTCTTTCGCAAACTTTACTGATGACATTCATTATCAATAACTCTCTAAGTGTACTTGTGTGAGGTTTTCAGCTTCTACTCTTATGCCTAGGATTTCTATTGTCAGATCCCGAAAATCTCACATTTTCTACTCTTTTTTGCTGAAAACACCCCAAAACATAACCTATGTGTCAATTTCATAATATTTATTAAATCAGTTATAATCAGCAACCCTTGAAGTGTATTTGTGCCAAGTTTGGAGATTCCACTTTCTTCCCTAGATTTTTTATGAACATATTCCTAAAAAATCATGTTTTATGACATTTTTTGCATAAAATGCCCCAAAAATAGTGTTTAATGGTAACTCACGCCCTGCGTCCATTAAGAATATTGATCAGCATCACTCAAAGTATATTTGTACCAAGTTTCACGCTTTTTACGGAAAGTGCACAATTTGGCCAAATTCCTGAGTTAGCCGCCCCGCTAATATACATATATATATATATATATATATATATATATATATATATATATATATATATATATATATATATATATATATATATTATATATATATATATATATATATATATATATATATTTATATATATATATACATATATATATATATATATATATATATATATATATATATATATATATATATATATATATATATATATATATATATATATATATATATATATATATATATATATATATATAAAGTGAAATATACTAGGCCTAGGGACGACTAGGCTACGATACTCCCTGCTTGCTGTGTGTGTTTTAACTCCAGGTAGCGTACAGCCAGCCATAAAGAGGACACAGGTGGGAATAATAGCCCTTTATTACTGTCCCCAACCAAAGGAACTCAGAAAAAACAGCATGGGGTGCACATCTTCAATACGGATCTTTGTTTATTTTACCTCATCTGAAAACATGTCATATTAGTTGGTATTTCTGTAATCTCTCTGCCATTTCCCTGTGCAAATACATCACCTGGTGGTCCTCGGAGCATCTATTGACCTACGACGACATAAAATGTGCATCAAAGACAGCGAACAGCAAGTGTTCCCTTTCTCTTCGCATGCAATGCTGGAAACTATACGAACAGAGGGAGGGACTCTTGTTGACATATCTTTTCTCATTTTCGCACACATGGACACATTTCTTCGCACTGCTTTTAATCCATTCTTGCAACAATGTTGTGGTTCTGTTTCTATAGAGAGTATATGTTTGCATATATTCAGACATCAGTTTCTTGGGAACAAGATGAGTTATAAAGCGAAAATCCCCAACCCTCGTCTTATTCCTCAATGTATCAACTCGCATTCCTAATGATTGCTATGACTCATTTCTTGTGTTTTATCGCTATGTAATGACTCTTAATCTGGTGATCCTTGTTAATAATTTTGATCATATGGATTTTTAAAAAATACTTAAGTCCTTTTTTCATTCTTTTGAACAGATATTTACTTGCCCTACATATGTTTTTTACTGTATTTTGACGAGCAGAATAAGTTGTTACAATGTGGTATGTAAAGGCATTTGCCCATGGTTTGTTTTGTACTGATATCGCAACCAGAACTTATAGATATCCTCCAAAATAGTTCTCAGGGAGCTTCCCACTGAATTGAGTTTTATTCATGAATACATGGCGCAATTGCATGCTTTTCAATTAAAAGGCGAAACGAGACTCTGCAAAGAGCCGTTTATTTTTTAACTCTTCTAGTTCTGAGGCTACTTTTGAACAAAACACAAGGAGGAAACGATTCTTGAAAACCATCTTAACCCGATTAAGTTGGTATTCATTGAATGTCTCTCGCTGAGTACTCTCAGATGAATACCCATATGCCAGGGTTTCAGTAATTTTTTTCAGGTTTTGTGCATAATTTTGTAATGGCCAAATTAGTCACAACAAGCATGAGGATTAACAGTATTGGCTGAGAGGGTTAAACAATCTCCGCATACCATCGTCACTATATATCTTATAATATTATACGCTCCTTTTTATTCAAATTGACCCAAAATGGTAGACTATGACATGGTAGAAATGACTTAAAACAAAACTTAATTTTAAACAATGCATCATGATCGTAAACACAGCGAAAAGTGTCGTGCGAAAAGGGAAATCTTTCCTTGTTTTTTATTTTGATTGAAATTTCTTAGCATTGCATATTTTAGCCTTTTTAGGAGTAAAACCGTTTGTTTGCCATTAGCGAGAGTCTGTTATTTTCTTTTCTTTGGGTGGTCTGGGGGTTGAACATTTTGCTTGCCAATAGAGTCTCACTCTTCAACAGAAAGCTACGCTTTCCTGTGAAACTTTCGGAGAACATGACGACTCATGAAACACGGCTTACTTTCATGCTTACTGTCAATTTCTATCAGTAGAGTACTAGCCTTGAAAGAATGGAAAATGACCACAAGTAAAGTTTGAAACTCGGTTCATTTTCCTATAATTAAGGTAAATTATTAGCGATATTAAAACCAACTATTTCATGGAAAGTTTTGACTTTGTCCTACGTGCAATCAATACAAAACAATCAAACATTTCCAAAGTATACTTTCTTTAGAAAAAAACCATCACTTACATAGTCATACTCTACTTTGCTGTCAAAAATAGCTCATACCCCTATTGCAGTCAAAAAAAAAAGGAAAAGAAAATACGAAATTATTTTTTCATCGTTTACTTTTGGTGTCTAGCAGTAAGCATTAGCCGAATCTATTCAGCGAGGGGCATGGGGCAAAGAAGAGGTCTACTTGCGCTGTCATTTTCAATAACGTAATCGCCCTCCAACTCGGGCAAACCGCATTATAATCACGTTAGGAACATCACGGACATTTCTCAGTTCAATATTCATCCCACCAAGTTCGCTTGGTTTGCTCAGGGACCGGTAACGTGAATTTACGCAGAGTTTTTAAATGTGGTAAGGATGTCGACCCAGCAGAGCATGGTATCATCACCGTCATTATTTCTCAACAGACTGCGGTAGGTCCTGCGAAGAAATCAGAGTCCGTACAGTAAACAAGAATGACGTCACAATTTTGCAGACGAAAACAAAATCAAGCTTGGGAGTCCGGGTAAGACATCCGAAGCACATATGCAAGACCTCTTGACCGCTGATACAAGCAGACGAAAGTAATAGAGGTCAGCGTTTTGATATAAAAGAGGAAATAAATGATGGTGTAGTTTGTTTCGGCGGAGATAGACGTATTCCTCCGCCACCATGTGACACCTCACCACCGGAACAACAACTCTGAGATTAGAAACATGCCACAGGAATGCATCACTAGGATAACGCGGTTCATCCAGTTCACATAAGTAATGGCCCCCCTCTCCCCTCTCCCCTCCACTAACCATGCACCCGTACTGCACAGTAAACTTGGCGATACAGCATGAACGGCTTTTTGTTTCTCGATTTCAAACAAAGCATGGGCATTCAGGGCCTTTTCGAACAGGGACGACTCCAATTTTTTTCGGGGGAGGGGGAATTTTTTTCAGCAGTTTTGAACCTATCTGTGCATCTGACGTCGTTATTGGTGGTCTATTTCATACCCTCCATATAAGAAAAGGAATGGGAAGTAGGTAGAGTTTATGTCTGAACTAGGGGAAATTCAACAGACTTTGCGAAGTTTTAATATGAAGTCCAACATCTGAATTTCCATACGGTAATGCTTCAATATTTTGAAAATGCACAGTTCCCTAACGCAGCACACATAGAATAAAAAATTTTGATTTTCAGATATGCGTGAGAACGGCATACGTGAACTCAGCAGCACGTTTAACATTAACTTGGGTTGCATTCCTAATTAAAATCCTAAGGCTGAGCAGCGATATAAGTAGGTTATATCTCAGAGATATAAGTAAGAATGTCAGCTAGGCCAAATAGAATATTCCTGCACAAACACTGGGTTAACTGACTTACAACAATATTTTGAAGGTGGTATTGACATTATCAAATGTTTCAATGTTTTTTTTTTATTCAAAAGAGAATGAGGAAACAATGAGTAAAAAAATATTTATTAATTGACTACGCCCACACAGAATGAGGTGTGCCCTAAATTAATTAAAGTAGCTATACTTTGACTCTATGCTTATTGATTTGACTATTCAGCCCATACGATGTAAATAATACCGGATAGCTCTTCTGATGAGACCTAGCCTATTACTCTGCTCAGCGAGTGATGGCTTAGATAGTCAGTCGCTGTGGGCCTGATAATGAAAAATGGATGTAATCCGTAACATATGCAAAACTCTCAAAATCACTCTATATTTACATAGTAAATCCTAGGAGTCACCTTAAGTTAAATTAAAAAAATGAAGCATCAAAATCGCGGAATTACATATCAGTACTTCCCCTCCAGACTCATGCTGCAGACTTGTATGTATGAATAGGTCTCTAAATTCAATATACGGCTAATGGAGAAGCATTATAAGGGTACCGTTAAATACAATTTAAAGGGATAGAAAACCCCCAAAAATATTACCGACCTAAATGGAAGAGCTTGTTTCAAGCTTTTGAATGACTCCTCTTTTGCGGCCGTGACCATTCTAGAATTAGAGTAGTTCAACAAAATTGAACCTTACCGTTAGTAGGATAACATAAACGGGAAGATAGGAAGGGTTTATGTCTGAACCAGAATTAGAGATATTTCCACTTGAACATGCCAAATCTAAGCAATCAGGGCTTCTGCTGAAGCTCTATTGGTGGAGCCATGTTGCCAGGTTATGCCAAATTTTTAAAAAAATCTTTAAGTCTGGAAGGTATCATCAAAACACTAGTACCAAATATTCTGTAGAACTGGATTTTATACATACATTGGATATTTTCAAGTCCGTTTTTGGGCTGGTAAGGTGCTCAAATTCTGGCATGGGCCAAACCACATACATGTACCTTTGAGAGCTCTGGTTAGAGGAGTTAATTTGAATAAGAAATTTGCAGAGCCTTTTTTAAGCATTTCTCTGCCACTCTATACTTTGTCGTCACCAGCCAGTAAATAACGGTTATGACAACCAGAGTGCCCTTGGAAAAACGACTAATCCCAAGTTACTGGCAACTTTGCCACATACCACAAAACGAGACAAACCTTGTGCATTGACAAGATTTAGCCAGCAGTTGGTTTGCGCTGCCAGTGTGACCACTTCTACATGAAGCCCGCCCCGAAAAATGTGTACATTCTGTACAGTACCGGCATTTAATTCATTCACTAAATGCAATTCACGACCTGACACCCGATTGCCACCCAGTTTCCTGGGCATGGAATATACTATGGATGCAACCACACGTCCCAGACCTCACAACTGAACGTAGCTTTTATTCGCAAGCTACGTGGGTAACTGAAGTGCTTGGCCCATGTTTTTGACATGTTGTACAACCAGGCACTGGCAGACGTCCGGTCGACTGGTGCAGGAATGAAATGTTTGTACTAAAGTAGGGAAACTGGCCAATTGATTTACCATTTCATCATAATGCAATGAAAACCGCGAAATACAAACCCCTCTTTATATAAAATCTTATTCATATATATTATTATAGTCTTATTTTGTTAAGGAATCAACGGCTCCATTGTGTGCTAGAGATCAGTGATACTGATAAAGTATAATACATTTGCCACGAGGTCATACCAAGACCGTAGTAGATTATTCTAGCACGGTGTATAATGTGCATTCGTCAACCTCTTCCGATATCGACCATAACTATCGCAGCTCATTTTGCTAACGCCGCCTATGATTAGTGCTTTGTTGAATGGCATAAACATACATTCGTACTTTCGTGCATTCATACATACATGCATACATACATACATACATAAAATAACATACATACATACATACATACATACATACATACATGCATACATACATATATATATATATATATATATATATATATATATATACATACATAAATACTGTCTTATACTGACATACATATATACATACACACACACACATACATACATACATACATACATACATACATACATACATACATACATTGTATATTCGACTTAAATGCTACTTATAAGAAGACGAAGACAATTTTAAAAAGCGTTGCATTCCTATCGTTCCTTTTTAAGATTTTTAAGGAAACAGTATGTTTTATTGTATACCCATGTCGACAAACATCGGTGTGGTCCTCGCCACACATCGTGCCATTTTGCCGGTTAGTGATGAATGCTCTTTTGGGGCTTTTGGCCTTTTTTCGCCTGGGCTGTCGAAAACCTAGACAATCATTGATGATGTTAAGCAGGAAATGCTACATCTCGCGAGGGTAATCCTGCACAGCAGGAATGGTAGGTATCTGGAGAGCTGCCATTAGCGAACTGGAACCTCACACATGAGTTCATACACATCCATCACTGCAGAAAGAGGAAAACTTAACTCTTAACTCTTTCACGTTCACACATGAGCTCATACACATCCATCACCGCGGAAAGAGGGAAACTTAACTCTTAACTCTTCCACGTTCACACATGAGTTCATACACACCCATCCCTGCAGAAAGAGGAAAACTTAACTCTTAACTCTTTCACGTTCACACATGAGTTCATACACATCCATCACTGCAGAAAGAGGAAAACTTAATCTTAACTCTTTCACGTTCACAAATGAGTCCATACACATCCATCACTACAGAAAGAGGAAAACTTAACTCTTAACTCTTTCACGTTCACACATGAGTCCATACACAACCATCACTGCAGAAAGAGGGAAACTTAACTCTTTACTCTTTCACGTTCACACATGAGTTCATACACATCCATCACTGCAGAAAGAGGAAAACTTAACTCTTAACTCTTTCACGTTTACACATGAGTCCATACACATCCATCACTGCAGGAAGGGGAAATCTTAACTCTTTCACGTTCACACATGAGTTCATACACATCCATCACTGCAGAAAGAGGAAAACTTAACTCTTAACTCTTTCACGTTTACATATGAGTCCATACACATCCATCACTGCAGGAAGGGGAAATCTTAACTCTTTCACGTTCACACATGAGTTCATACATATCCATCACTGCAGAAAGAGGAAAACTTAACTCTTAACTCTTTCACGTTCACACATGAGTCCATACACAACCATCACTACAGAAAGAGGAAAACTTAACTCTTAACTCTTTCACGTTCACACATGAGTTCATACACACCCATCACTGCAGAAAGAGGAAAACTTAACTCTTAACTCTTTCGCGTTCACATATGAGTTCATACACATCCATCACTGCAGAAAGAGGAAAACTTAACTCTTAACTCTTTCACGTTCACAAATGAGTTCATACACACCCATCACTGCAGAAAGAGGAAAACTTAACTCTTAACTCTTTCGCGTTCACATATGAGTTCATACACATCCATCACTGCAGAAAGAGAAAACTAAACTCTTAACTCTTTCACGTTTACACATGAGTCCATACACATCCATCACTGCAGAAAGAGGAAAACTTAACTCTTTCACGTTCACACATGAGTTCATACACATCCATCACTGCAGAAAGAGGAAAACTTAACTCTTAACTCTTTCACGTTCACACATGAGTTCATACACATCCATCACTGCAGAAAGAGGAAAACTTAACTCTTAACTCTTTCACGTTCACACATGAGTTCATACACATCCATCACTGCAGAAAGAGGAAAACTTAACTCTTAACTCTTTCACGTTCACACATGAGTTCATACACATCCATTACTGCAGAAAGAGGAAAACTTAACTCTTAACTCTTTCACGTTCACACATGAGTTCATACACATCCATCACTGCAGAAAGAGGAAAACTTAACTCTTAACTCTTTCACGTTCACACATGAGTTCATACACATCCATCACTGCAGAAAGAGGAAAACTAAACTCTTAACTCTTTCACGTTCACACATGAGTCCATACACATCCATCACGTTCAGAATTCCCCTTGAGATTGGCGTATGGCAGCCCTAATACTTTTTTAATTGACTTGGCTAATAAGCAGTTGATCAATTTTTTTAAAGGATGTTTAAATTATGATACATGATGGCAATATTAAACAGTTATGGGAAAGTTTATTTAATTATGATACATGAAGGCAAATGTGCAGTTAATGAAAACAGTTACTAGTTGAATTTGATTTTTAATTTCGGTTATCGTCAGTTTTCGGCCATATCTAGCAGGTGCTTTTCTTATTGCCTCTGAACATTATCTTATTTCAAAAGTTTCAACCATGCAATCAAGAAGATAGTTTAGTGTAACCATCGAGCATGTAATACTAATAATACTTTTATTAAAATTGCAACACCGTTAATGAAATTGACATCGTTAATGTAACTTTTATAACGTCACCTGACTGTAATCAATTAACACAATAAATAAGACATACTTAGTAAGTAACTCTTGTTCTATGGGGCACCATATTGAGAAAGGAATTCATGTATTTAGGCTGAATCGTGTTGTGGTTCGTTTAGGAAACCGGGGTACCCGGCGAAAACCAACGCTTAACAGTGTATGCGTTGGTTCAAAAGATACCTCAGTAATTGCAGGGCCTTTAAGAGTTATGAATGGATTCAGTTTGCATTGCAATGCGCTCTTATTTCCTATATGTACACACATGTAATCAAAACCATGCGAAGATTCTAAAAGCATCATTGGAAATTTTGGCGTTTTTTGCCTCCAGGCGTACGTGGCGATTGCGCATTCGCTTCACATACTTCTTTATCACATAAACTCGATAATTCAGACTCCAAATAAATGTTAAACTTCGCAAATAGATGCAAACTATCATCAAACAGCAAAGCAACACCTAAAGCCTACATTAACTCGCCATTCCATGAAAGATTTGTTTGCAGGACACCAACTTTGGCACGCACCGTTAACACCGTTAGTCTTTTCTCTAATGTTTGCACCTTCTCTGCCAAATTACTGCCCAACACAGTGTACTGCCACGGCAGATATTGCCGGTGAAAGCCTAACATTACAGCATATCAAATAGTAGTGTGCTGGGATTGCGAAGGTAGGCCTTGCGGTACAAAACAAAACAATTTAACTGTATTATACACACAGAGATATATGTATGTATGTATGTATGTATGTATGTATATATATATATATATATATATATATATATATATATATATATATATATATATATACTAGTATATATATTTATATATATAAATATATATATATATATATATATATATATATATATATATATTTATATATATATATATATATATATATATATATATATATATATATATATATATATATATATATATATATATATATATATATATATATATATATATGCACACACACGTGTGTGGCTTTTGTGAACTTTATACAGACTGCGGTTTCATGCGTACTCATCCCTTTGCTTCCTTCCAAAATGCCCTGTGGGAAAGAACTTCTTTTGACTTAAACATTTCCCATCCCTCCCAGACAGATATTGTGGACCTTGACCAGTGCTTATCTTGATAAAGAAGGGTGTGTGCGATCTAGCCACAAAATGAGACATCAAGCACTAAGAGTAAGTGTTTGAGGCTAATGCAGAATAATGAAGACACTAGAGATGTGGCGTCTCCGCTTTTCCTAACTCAAGTGGCAGAAATCTCACAGCAATAGTGTCTATGTCTCCCCTCCTCCTTCCCACGTCGTCGTGCGAATCCAGGCACGGACGGCTGCGCTATTTCATACTGGTATCTACATGTAGTCGGGCACCAGGACATCACCACTAGACTGCCTAGCTGCTAGTTATCACTTTACCCCCGTTATATATGTGTACGAGTCAGTGCCCACACCCCTATATCTTTATGCATAGACTGCTATCTGATTATTTAACTCATATTGACATTTTTGCTTGAAAGCTTCTCATACCAATATATATTTTCCACGTTTCAACATATATGAGGTTGTCCAAAAGCAATGCCGTGTGCTTAGTAGCTCCAATAAAGTTTGATCACATGACACCAATTCTAAGTGGTAAAAAGTATTGAAAAGAATTAGAAGAAAAGAAAGTATGAAGAATTTTCAAATTTGACTTCTTTTTTTTTTTGGGGGGGGGGGGGAAGGGTAATGATAAAATACCTTCCTAACAAACCATCTTTTAGGAACATGGCTGAAGTGTAAATTGCCCATTTTTACACAATAAGCTATCAAATGTATAGTTTGTATAAGGATTCGAGGTAGATTAGTAGCAAAATCTGGATGGACAGAAAATATTTTGGACATACATTTTAGAAATCCTGGCTAAGACCCTGATTATAGGGAAATGATGTTTACATGAATTGGTCAATGAAAACTGTCTAATTGGACCAACAATTAATTATTCGAAACTGTTGTTTAATATGTTTTTTAGCTGTGACAATTCAAAACAAGCTCAGGTCAATATGAAGTATTCTCTTATTATGTTTAACGCATTGGTCAAAGCAACGCTGATAATCGATACATGTCATCAATGTCTTCAGGTTCATTTAATGATATTTCAAAGGCAGATTTCAAAAAGCATTGCGCCATTGGCCAATGCAAATACTAGTACTCTATATCGTCGCATTCATGTTCTTAAGCTGAAAATTGAGAATTCACTTAGAGTGTCAATCATGCTTTTGGACAATGCGAATCTGCCAGTTGATGTGTGCTGTTAGACTAATGTAACTTCTGGAAAGATTGCGTTAGTTTAATCTTTGCGTTTTATGCGTTTAGCCTCGGACACAAAATTAAAACACGCAATAATTAGTGCTGCCACTTTAAGTGTATAGCTGGCACTCCATGTTCGCAAAGTTAAAAAAAAAGTAAAAATTAATTTTCTGTAAATTCGCAAAATTTACTCTACACAATCTTTTGTGAATCTACAGTAACGGTGAATTACCAGTACCCAAGGGCAGGGCCCATCATGCTGTACACAAACGTCAATTCTAACACATCTTTTCCTAAACATGTTTTCCAAAGTAACAGCATATGTTGCTGTTGTCATGGTAGGAAGTACTAGCTAGTAGGTGGCATTATGTTAGAGTTGAATAGGAGGGAGCTGAGCTGTGTCATACCTTCAATCACACCTGAGTTAACCCTTATGCTGCTGGTATCTAATTTGGCCAATACAAAATGATGCAAAAACCAGAAAAATGACTGAAACCCTGGCATATGGGTACTTATCTTAGAGTACTCATTGAGAGCTATCCAATGAATACCAAGATGACAGGATTTAGATGGTTTTCAAAAATCGTTGCTTCCTTGTCATTAGGATGAAAGTACATGTAGCATCAGCATTGGATGGGGTTAAGCATGACTCCGGTTACTGGACGAGCTAGGATGTATGGATATGGGAAGAAATATTCTTCTATTGATGTCCTGGGGATCATTGAGCATTTTGTTGAAGGGAGAGGGGTTGACCTGTGCTACCTAAAATCTTAGATGAATACACACATTATCAACATTCGTGCTAGAATCACACATGAACCATAGACATTCTATGGTATTCTTCTGTTAGCAGGGTTCAGGTTACTTAGTGTGCAAGGGGAGGGTGGGCTGTGAAATCTCCGGTTCTACGTCCCGAGAAGGACGGGGCATTATTATAGACAGTGTCCAAGAGGGCCCTCCAGTGTTACCTTGATTCGCACCTGTACTGGGTCAAGCATAGACTAGGTTCTAGTCTATGATTTCATTAAAGCATGCTTTTTTCTCTGTTCTTGTCTCTATCGTTTGCTTAATGTCTAGGTGTTAGTTCCTCTGGCTGGAGATAGATGACACCAAGGGTGGTCACACTGGTCAGCCAGAATTGATTCGCACCTGTCAAGCAGGGCTAAGGCTACTACAGTGCCGACATTTAATTCCTGCACTAAATACGTGGGCATAATACAAGACCGCACGCCCGATCAATACCCAGTTTCCTGGACATGGATGCATGAATGACAAAACAATTGAACTTAGTTTTGATTCGAAAGATACTTGAGACATTGATGTGCTTGGCTTATTTTTAGACATGTTATACATGGCTGTCTGTCCAACCAAGCACAAGCGGACGTCCAGTCGACCGGAGCAGGATTTAAATGTCTGTACTGTATATACGGTAAGTAAGGAGGGTGGTGGGTGCGGCGTCCTGGCGAGGACGGGGCATTATGTAGACAGTGTCCAAGAGGTCTCTCCAGTGCTACCTTGATTCGCACCTGGTCAAGGAGGACTCGGGTTACTATATATGTAAGGAGTCGAATAGGACGGGTGGTGGGGTGCGGCGTCCTGGGTAGGACGGGGATTATGAGGGGTGTTTCCAGGACGGGTCAATCTGTGCTACCTTAACAGGTTGACTAGTGCTACCTTGATTCGCACCTGTGTATCTTCACAGTGTTGCGTCTTGTGTGTGTGGGTGGGGTGGGTGGGGGGGGGGGAGAGGGAGGGTGGCATCGTGTGGAGTGTGTCCATAACAGGTTAACTAGTGCTACCTTCATGACACCTGAGCTTTGCAGGGCTTAGGTTAGTCGATTTAGATAGAGGTGGATAATTGGTAAATGGGCGCCTGGGGGGCATTCTAAAACCAAAACCCTAAAAAATTTCAGGAAACGCAATCAGAAAAAGCAGATTTTTCTGTGAAGAGTTTTAGATTTTTGATGATTTCAATTTCAAAATAATTGAAAGTTTAATCCCTATCTAACCGCTATGTCATTGCTTACAGCTATAATGCATTCTCAATAAGGCAGTAGGTGATTATAAATGTTATCTTGAAAATTTGGGATCTCCAATGAAAGAGGGGACATTGAAAAGTTTGAAAATTTGCAAAATTGAAATTCCTACTCAACCTATATATATATATATATATATATATATATATATATATATATATATATATATATATATATATATATATATATATATATATATATATATATATATATATATATATATATATAGTGTTGAATCTGAAAGGTGGCCAAGTCGATAGGTTCTACGACACCTAAAACAATTCATCACCATAAGCTACCTAGATCTAGAGTGACGCATCGGTTGCTGAAATCAAACTTCCCATACAAAATTCCAGTCAATAAAAACACCTTGGAGATAGAACCATGGAGTAGAAACCAAGTGAACCTCGGAGAAAACAATTTAAGAAATGTATGCATTTCATATTTTGCTTGACGTAATGATGACTCATACAAAAGATATCATGGCTCAGTGACTTGATATTTCAAAGACATTTTCTCACACACTGATCAAAAATACGGGATATTAGTGTAGCTAATATAGCTGTTCTATTGTCAATGATGATCTAACAATACTAGTATGTTTTCTATCTGTGGTCTCTATAGTATATCTATATGTAATGTTTAACGAAATAACGAAAATTACCAGTAACTTGGTGTAAGTTGGTAGTTTTCCCCGGGTACTCCGGTTGCACCAACCATTACTATGATTTGGTTAGATTCGATGGAATGTATGCCGTCCTTGTACTACGCGGTTAGCCAATATAGTAGAGAAATATACATAGAGAGAGAACCAATTAGAACTGGCGATTCACGATTTAGTTTTAGGAATGGCAGAAAAGGTGACAATAAATGAATTTCCAAATTGCAAATAAATAATAGGTGCTGGTGCCTGCCCTGATGGCCATGTGGTCCAAGGCATTACCACTGATTGGTAGCGGTCTTTCACCAGTGTCGGGTTCGAATCCCACCTGAGCATGTGAGAAAGCTCCCAGTGACGTGGGGTTTGGCGGTGGTTTTCGCCGGGTACTCCAGTTTCCTCCACCAGTTACAACTGGATAGTCACGACTTAAACGTAATATGTCAGGAAAGGTAGGGAAAACGAAATTAGCTTTCCTCCACCAGTCACAACTGGCTAGTCACGACTTAGCCACAATATGGCAGAAAAAATGACGAAAAACGAAATTCCAAACAACAGGTGCAAGATGGTCACATATTGGTGTGAAAGTTTAAAGAGGACTCACTGGTGTATCTGGCCACGGAGACATGATCCATTTGACCACGTTAGTGAGAGCTTGCTGAGGGGGCCAGGTAATAATGTCCGAGCGCTGCCCCTCCTCCTCCGGCCAAGACAGACGTAAGACCATGTTAACTGTGGCAACAACGTACAACTCTCCGCTGTCCTCAAGCGTAAAATATCAACTGAGTCTCAACCACGCCGGAGCTTCTACTGCTTGTAATGTACAGGCCACTGGCATTCTACTCGGCGGCAGCCACTTGAAAGGGGCGGGGGTCATTTTCATGACGTCACCAAGTTTCCGGATGATTTTCCATATCGATTAAGACAATTACGTAACGTTATCCACTAATCCAACTACATCGCTGACCACTGGTCAATATACACAAGGGTCGGACAAGAAATGACTTACGTAAAAGTATAATAAATGTACAGAAAGTGTTGTAAGGAACATAATTTTGGTTGTGTTATTGAAAGCCCGTCATGAGGGTGTTATCTATGCATCGCTCGGGTACATACCATCCGTATTGCAGACAATATTTATTTTGAAAAGCGCCATGGGTGGCCTAAAACCTGAAGACAGGATACTAATCTGTTGATGTCTGTTAAGTAAATATGGCAGATAAATGCCAGAAAGCTTAAATACAAGCCAGCGGCTTGGTTCCACGGGCTTACTACAGAGAGTGCCTATAACTGCTGAAATCGACACTTCTGATGATTTTATAAACGCTCAAGCGAGACTTGACATCATAGGCCTCGCGTTACTATGGTAACCACCAAACATTGTACGAGTGTTAAGCGGAAAACATTAACATTGAACTGGTTCAGGCAATTCTGTACGACTTATCAATTTTATTCGAATTGCATGAATTCCTTATCTTTGAATATGAAAATGGCACCATCTCTCTCATCTTTCAAGAAACTATACCTTGAAGAACGATTTTCAGTGAAAAACAAATCCTGTTTTTTACTGTGTTACCTACCATCGTCAAATAAAGATTATTATTATTATTATTATTATTATTATTATTATTATTATTATTCCTTACTGTCTGAGGCATTGCGATTTCCTCTATTCCTTATAAGAATCCTATCAGAAAACGTACTACTGAATATTGCACCAAACATTATAAATAGATCTTCTAAATGTTCATAAAAATGACATTTTTTAATCTCAGGAACATACACTTCCTCAAACGTTTGCATGGTGGAATACCAGTTAATATCTTACCATATCATATTGTAAGGAAAGAAAGGAATTAGTTTTTACGTCGCTTTCAACAGCTTAGGTCAACTCGGAATCGGGAAGAAATTCCCTTCTCGTCACAAATTGTTCCAAGGGGTCATTCAGTTGCAGAAGGACCATAGACAGCCCTCCACAACGCTGCATGTCTATATAGTGACCAGGCCAACCCCCTCTTGGGGATCCAGCGGAGACTCGAACCTGTGAACTCATTCTTGAGACATATCATATGCTATTGCAATGATGACAAATGGTATTATACGTGTTTTATTTCTTGTCCCGTTGTCGATTAGTCCAGTCCTGAAATTGAAACCTTTGCCAAATATAATAATAATAATAATAATAATAATAATAATAATAATAATAATAATAATAATAATAATTGGAATTTATATAGCGCCATTTCCATTCATAAAATGTTCAAAAGCGCCGCACATTGTCATAGTTTGAGTCATAGTCAACAACGCCTCAAATATCTGGGATATGGTCTGAAAAAATACCTAAATAACCTAGAAAATGCAAACAAAATTTTTAGGGCTTGAGCAAATGGGAAAAGATAGAAAAATTACACAATATCACAATTCTAATTACAAGATGACTATACATAAACACCATATCAAAATCATTTCAGAACTATGACGCAGATAAATCAAGCAAAAGTGATAACAGCATGTCTATTTATATTTTTTGTAACTATTATATGAAAGGAATATGATTTTGTAACCATTTCGTTCCAGTCAATAAACATACATACACATTTACTGACCTGACTGATGATCAAAAAGATAAATTCAGATTTCAAAGTTAGATTCAATTCCGTGATCGCAAGTTCCAATTCTATATTACTAACGACATACGTGCAGACAACACAGAACAGAGCAATAACTTATTCCACCCAATGTGTATTGTCAAAATTGGGACTCACACTGATTAGGAAAGTCGACTTACCGATGTGTAGGATACTTCTGCATAATATCAGGGTTCTTCTACCAGTATGCCATTTCTTGCAAGGTAACTCACACTCGTCGTTTTTCATTTATAATCATTATACGCTAAGCTCTTCACTGGCAAAAACGCATTCACAAAAGAAGACCTCAAAACAAAAACACCACCATTTCGAACGTAAACGAGACCACACAAGCCAGCAATCCATCTATCCATTCTCTCCATCGGCGTCAGCCCTTCATTTCTGACGACTTGTATACCCTAGTAGTAATGAAGAAAAGGAAAAACTAATGTTTATATATATATATATATATATATATATATATATATATATATATATATATATATATATATATATATATATATATATATATATATTTATATATATATATATTATATATATTATATATATATATATATATATATATATATATATATATATATATATATATATATATATATATATATATATATATATATATATGGGTTAATTCATGTTTCGCATGTATGATATATGTCTTTTGAGCTTGTCGAATTATTTAAGATCTATTATGCATATGAATTGATCATTTCAGGCAAGATGTGCTGTTTGTCAAATACATGTATCTGGGTTTTATGCTTGATCAAGATGAAGATCCAACTATATTTACTTTTTTCATTTCTTCAAAAGAAACAGTTACTTTTGTAACCTCCCAACAAAAGTTTTTAAGTCGAGGTTTGGTCTGAATTTCCCCAAATCAATTGGATTGACATATTGACAAGGGATTGTGTTCGCACATACCTTTGCAATATACTCACTAGGAAGGGTCCACAATTAATGTTGGAGTTCAACTTTTATTTTTCTGAATTGCTAATTCTTAAAATATTAATTAAGAAATTTCAACAAACGCAGTTAAACACAACAACCTCAATAATACCTGTTTGTTTCATAACCTCGCTCAGACCCCAACCCCTTCTTAAGAGACCACCTCTTTATAAGACCACTTTAGACATTTCCCTTGAGCGGTCGCTTAATAGAGGTTTGACTGTATATATATATATATATATATATATATATATATATATATATATATATATATATATATATATATATATATATATATATATATATATATATATATATATATATATATATATATATATATATATATATATATAGATATATATATATATATATATATATATATATATATATATATATATATATATATATATATATATATATATATATATACATGATATAGATAGATAGATAGATAGTTAGATATATAGATATATAGATAAGACAGAACAGCAACAACCCTCTTGTTGTTTTATAGCGACGCTATACTTTCTTTTCCACCTTCAACAGTACATTGGCGTAATGCACAGACAACCTGGCAAGGGACCCAATGAAATGAATATGTTCTCTTCGCTATCTGGCTATTTCTGGCGTGATACAAGGTTTACATCTTTATCTCAAAGACACGATGAAGAAACCGCAACTTGTACCTGTGCTCAAATCATGTCTTAACATCAAACCCCATTTACAGGTCATTGCGTTTGAGCCGTCACAAGACAACTGCATGACTACTTCTATCCGCATCAAGTTGCATTTATAACCCATGTGTATCTGGAGTATACACACAGTCTGCCAATATAATCTTATAGAACATTTGCAAAGATAATAGAAGGGAGATTGTTAAATTCATTTGCAACTTCATTTTTCATTCAAATATTTGGCAAACTATTTTTATCAAATTATTTCTATTGTGTCATCCCCTGTGTAGGGTGCCGGTGTGAATTGACTAAATATGTGAATCTCTCTCTCTCTCTCTCGATATATATGGAATATGATAAACGGCATATGATAAGGAATATGAATATGATAAACGGAGGAATATGATAAACGGCTGTATGCTATCTAACGCTAAGATACAGATTTTGCATAAGCGATTAGAGAAATCCAATGACAAGGTGGTTGAGATTTTCCGCTGCTCGGGCTACGTACAATAGCCGACACAAATACATTGCAAATGTTCCAAGTCGAGTGGTTCTCTATCAAGAACCTGTATTGAACACCTGTGGCAGATTGACAAAGCTCCGTGGGTAATCGGTCGTGTTGGGCGCTTTTCAAGAAGCGAGCTCCCCGCGCTATTGCTATTCGTGCGGGGTAGCTCTAGTGTGAGACCACCCAAGTCGCCCGTCGCTACCTACCGCAGACTAGCGGGACCACACACGTAGAGTACCGTGCGCAGCGGGAAAAACACTCTCTTGCGCATACCGCCACGGCTGCCGGCGCAAGATTACACCATTCGCAGCCCATGCGCGCAGCCTCTCAAATGAGCCCACCAAGCCATTAGATCTGGACCGTGATGTTTTAAATGCTTAGGGAATGTGTACGTTGGATACACAAATGCTCCATCTAAATGCCCTGTTATCTTTTAATTACCGAACCCACAAAAGGTATAAACGGCCAGGGAGTTTGGCTTCCCAGCAATTTCTATCCATGTATATGACATCTCTCACGGATCTTCACGTTCCACACTTGCATGTTAAGTGTTGTTGTGGCATGTACGTGACTCCAGAGGGATGCTGTTTAGGAATCAGTGCTTCCGAATTCTCTAACGCAATTCTTACCTATTGTCCGAGACCTGGAGAGAGAGAGAGTGGTGGAGAGTCTTTTTGTCTTTCAAATTGCTTCAACACACGATTTTATCATCGGAAAATATACTATGTATATATATATATATATATATATATATATATATATATATATATATATATATATATATATATATATATATATATATATATATATATATATATATATATATATATATATAATTTCAAATCGCACACATGTGCAACAGGATTTTTATTTCTCCACAGTCAAGTCAATATACAAATACTAAAGTAAATAGAAAATGATGGACATATAACAAATAAAAGAAGAATATAAAGTTCAAAATATTACGAGTGTTGTTGGTCATCACCATGTCGTACAGAACTAAGAAATATATATATATATATATATATATATATATATATATATATATATATATATATATATATATATATATATATATATATATATATATATATATATATATATATATATACACACACATAAGGTTGTTTCTTTTTCCTCGTGAATCAATTGCTTCATTCCAACTGAGACATGTATAACTCATAAATAATACGTGGTTCATGAAGTGGGATTCTAATCAAAGTTTTAGTTTTGATATGGCTATTTTAATACTTGTATAAGAAGTAATCATAATTCAAAATACCAGCAAATTCCTCAGATATTGTGAATGAAAATCCCACTTCATGATCAACATACCAGTATCAGTTATTGTACAGAAAGTAGAACAATGGCTGGTTTAGCTATAGCTTAGATGACAGTTATAGGATGGGGCCGCAAAATGGAAAAGGGCCGCAAAAAGGAAAAGGGAAATTGCAAGAACAATAAAATCATCGTGAATTGCAAATCTATGAGCTAAAAAAGACCGGTGTTTAACAGTAACAGGTGGAACCTATAGCAGTTCTCGTTAAGAATGGAGATTTATGGTAGAGGATGTATTTTTTCGGAACACACCACTTTTTTCAACTTATGCAGGCGTTCAACTTCAGAGAGATGGGTTAGTCGTTATACGTTTTATAGCATCAGCGATTTAGGGCCTGTGTGGATTTTAATCCGAAGGCCATTTTTTTCAGTTTTAGCTTGGATTAAGAAAAGAATGGATATGTAACGAGAGACCAATTACTATATGCCCTATAGTTACATGCTGGCCTCATGCCAGGACTACCAGATAAGGCAGCAGGGCGAGGTCACGTGGGAACAAGGACCAATCAGGGCTCTTGCATCGATTACATTACAGAGAAACCTTATCTCCACCACCTGCTGGGGGTGCCCAGAGCACTTATTAGCCGCTATTAGTTGACACTGGTTGAGGCTAGCATGTACAGGTTGACCGGCTGGTTTCCATTCCATGTGTTTGGTCTTCTAAGGTTTTAGGAAAAATCTCTCGCTGATTTTGGGCCACTCAGTGAAAAATAGAAAATCAATCATAAGAGAGGATATCTGTATCCATATCCTACAGAATGTATCCATGGATTTCTAACAATAAAACATTATGTTTAAGCAGAGAAATACATGTCTACTACTCTCAGGTTTAAGCTTGTATATCTGGCTTTTCACTTTGTTAAAACTTTTTTTTAGCTCCCTCTCGCATTGATTTCTGGAAAAATCTTCCTAGAAAAGAAAAAGTGGCCTAAGACATTGAACCTGTCCGCACGTAAAGGCGAGGAATCTTAAATACCATGTTCAAATGTTGGAATGCATATTTCAAGATCTTAATCGATTTTTTTTCATTAGGAGTTGATGTGTTTTCAGTTCTTGAAACATTTTTGTCAGAAAATGTGACAATGTTGATTTTCAGTTAAAAAAGTTAACATTTTTTTTCATTCGTTTTTTAATGTTTATATATATATATATATATATATATATATATATATATATATATATATATATATATATATATATATATATATATATATATATATATATATACATATATATATATATATATATATATATATATATATATATATATATGTATATATATATATATATATATATATATATTTATTTATATATGTATATACATATACATACATATATAGCCAAACTTGCCTCAACGACCACTTCTCTTAAACGACCACTTGCCTTGAACGACCGTTTCAAATCACCCCCAAGGCTATTCCCTGTATATTTTACCTTGATTAAGCGACCACTTGCTTGACGCGAACAACGACCATGAACTCTTATCCCTAAGAGTAAATGGTCCTTTATTCAACGGCCACTTGAATGCCTAGACGCCTTGTAAATTGGACAGGGCACAATAAAATAATGAAATAATCGGTAAAAATTTGAAAGTATATCATTTCTGAGGGTCCTCAATTAATGATATAGTCCAACTTTTATTTTTCTGAATTGTTTATTCTTAATATATTAATGAAGAAATTTCAACAAACGCAGCTAAACATAACAACCTTAATAATTCCAGGTCATTGTTGGAAATTCTTTGTTTTTTCATAACCTTGCTCAGACCCTTAACCCCTTCTTAAGAGACCACCTCTTTAAAAGACCACTTTTGACATTTCCCTTGAGCTGTCGCTTAATAGAGGTTTGACTGTATATACATGTATATTGAAATACATGTAATCTCAAACTTTCTGCGATGTTTTAAGCTTTTTTAGTGTGTTGAATATTTCCTGTGATGTGATGACAATTTAGAGGTTACAATGGATAAAATGATAACATCGCTGGAGTCTACTGGAGAGTGTACGAAGTCCTAACAAACGTCACAGGTTATAAGGAAAATCCTCAATTAATAGTTCAATACCACCATAACTGGAAAGAGGCAAGACTAACATATCTATTTGCGAATGTCGATGTTTTTATTCATCTAAGATCTGATGTAGGAAAACGTGTTGACAGATTAGGAGGGAGACCAGGCATACAGCCAGAAATAAGATACTGTTTTCACCTATCCTTCCCTGTAGGTTTCAAGGGTATAACCCGTTGGTGGTTGGGATCCGTGACCGTAATTAATTGTCCCGTGGGGTCAACTCCTGGGCCTTTTGTCTCCCTGTGTTCCCCATACCCCCCCCCCCCCCCCACTATTATTCATAATTCCTGCATTAGCTTGTTCGTCCCTTCCCCTCATATAGTTCGTCCCGTCCACACATAGATACCTTTTTGTATCAGGTATGTCCCCTCCCTTGTCTGCTGGTCCTAGTAAGCCTATAAAGAGTTATTCACACACGCAACTCCTCCACCGACCGGAGATCGTACATTTTTGTTACCGTGATTTCATTTTTGCAATTTCTTATTTCCAGGTGATTAATTATTGTCTCGATTTAAGGTAGCATATGGGGTTAAAGTCTCGAGTCAGTTTCCCTCTTTACTGGTTTTATGTGTGTATTTATTCTACATAAAGTATGTACAGAAGACCTTGCTTACCTCAAATCTTCATCCAAGCCTCAAACTCACCTTCACATGTACCTCAGATTTTCATGTATCTCAAATTCTGAGACAAAAGCATTGGTCCCAAACATTCATACATACTTAAATGTTATTGACGCAATCCATACTTCGGTAATACCTCGGACACTTTTGCCTGGTCCCTATTTGTCTGGGCTAAGCGAGATGTACTGTACTGTAATAAAAAGTGTCCGAGACTTTGGTAGATGGTTTTATTATGCAATGGTAATGAAATATTTTGGGTGCGAAGCTACTTGGGTACGCATCAGTTTGGTTACGAACCAGTTTGGTTACGAAGTCTCCTGATTTCCTGCCTGGAAAGGCTTCAGACGAGGAATCACAGAAGTACCCTCCAAGGAGAGGTTGTGTATTTTTGATGTAACGAGCTTTTACGACCATCATATAACAGGCTTGTAGAAAATATTCCTCTATAAGATCGAGAAAAATGATTCTAGGAACAACGTAAGAATGACATGCCTGTACCGCACCCGTAATGATAACAGGCTTGTATTAGTGTTGTGATAGTGATAATTCTGCGTCATCGAATTGCGTCAGGATATAGGGTGTTCCAGGGAATGGAACATGATTCTGAATAAACCCGGTTTTCAAAACTTATTTTCTAAAACGTTGAGCTTTTGGAAGGCTGGATTTTAAAGGGCACCTGTACAATGTGGATGGTTTACTAGGTTTTACTAAAAGTTGTGTTTTTCTAAATATTGCAAGTTTGCTGGATCGGTATAAAGAGCGATTGTTTATTGATTGACACTGAGTGGTGAGATACAGTGTACTGTATCTAAGATTGTTACCACTTCGTTCTCAAAAATGAGTTGTGAAAACAGGGTTTATTCAGAATCGTGTGCCATTCCCTGGAACACCCTATATCCTGACATGTATCATCGAATGGGCTCGTACCAAAAAACGATCATCACCAATCATCAATGTATGTGCCTTTATAGGTTTGGCTTGAAAATGGCCATACAGGCATCATACAGAGGTCTCTACAGTTGTTGTACAACACCTGTACATGATCATCATTGTTTACCAGTGATACTACTATGAACTAATACCTATATAACATTGGATACCCAATGGGGTAGCCTAGATTTCTAGGCTGTCATATGTATTTTTCTGTTATGTTTTTTTTCTGTTACCAAGCACCAAATAGTGTAGGTAGCCACAGTGGTCAATTTAGTTTACATTTATCTCACCAGGATTCAGTTTGATTATGACAAACCTATAGAGATAGGAGCAGGTGGTGCCATCTATCTACCATACCTGGTACCATACCACAGTGCTTGGTCAACACAGAAGGGAATGTGAACTTTTCAGGGACTAGGAGCCTAGTCTACCAATGGGGTTGAAGCGACCATGTTTTGGTGAAACTAAATATAGATAAATATCCAAAAACCTTTCTTGCTTGTGTGCCAGCCTATGGGAGGTTTGGTGATAATTGGTCTTTTATTCTCCTCAGTGATGGCCTAGACAGCAACAGAGGGGCTGATAATGAGGAAAGGTGTAGGCTTTCAAATATGAAAAATCTAAGTGTAGGCTTTCAAATATGAAAAATCTAAGTGTAGGCTTTCAAATATGAAAAATCTAAGTGTAGGCTTTCAAATATGAAAAATCTAAGTGTAGACTTTCAAATATGAAAAATCTAAGTGTAGGCTTTCAAATATGAAAAATCTAAGTGTAGACTTTCAAATATGAAAAATCTAAGTGTAGGCTTTCAAATATGAATAATCTAAGTGTAGCCTTTCAAATATGAAAAATCTAAGTGTAGGCTTTCAAATATGAAAAATCTAAGTGTAGCCTTTCAAATATGAAAAATCTAAGTGTAGGCTTTCAAATATGAAAAATCTAAGTGTAGACTTTCAAATATGAAAAATCTAAAAGTAAATGACCAGATATTCCCAGATAAATCACATAGGTCAAATGCTACCATTATGCAACGCATTCCCTTAGTATTTTTGCTGATTTTTATTTTTGCTGGTGTGCAGATGATGGGAATACTACAATATATTTCTCTAATTCAACTATGATAGTGCGTTTTTGTATGACTTATTTTTTCATTACTGAAATACTCTCTCCAGACCAAAGGAGCTAGGCATTCAGTTGTTGAATCGATTACATTTTTTTATTACTTGCTTTTATGAAACGTTATGAATTGGGTTTTATTTGAAGCCATCTGACAGATGTGGCGACTTCCAAAGAACTGAATATCAATTAATCAGTTCATCGTAGGCTGGTGGTATTAGACTTCTCTCCTAACAACCGTATGCCATAATTTTCTGGGCAGGTTCTCTTTCTTTGAAAGATTTCTACCTAACAAAACCATGGTAACCAAATAATACAGGTGAAAAATTCTCATTGATTTTGAAATATATTTTGAGAGGAATAATCAATTAATAACTTCAAAAGTACTGTAATTCGCTTAATGTTCCATCCAGAAACAATGACCTGGCCACCCTTCTTTTCAAAAAGACGGGGTTTAAAAATTTCCTCCACCTATTGACAATACCAAATTGCTAGACACTTAATACAGGTAAGATTTGTCATCCCTTTAATCAGTCTGGCTAATGCATCACCTCCAGGTGTCAAGTTTAGACAGATTATCATCCCCCATTTGGTAATCTGCCACCTCAATGGTCAAGCATTGCCATCTTGCCAGGAAGCTCTCTAAATCGAGAGGTGCGCAAAGATCAGTGACAGGAAACTCATGAGACGGTTAACTAGTCCTAGCTCCGCAACCCTAATGCTTTGAATGTAAAATATTAAAAGGAAATAATGCCAATGGGAGAGAAACGGCATGATATTTTCCTGTGGCCACTTAAAGACATTCGTTTGAGGCAAGATGACAACCTCCGGGTGAGAAAAAGTATAATTTAAAGATGCAAACTTTTGAATGTGCCGCTTGGTATTTAGACTTTTGGGGACTATACACATGCAAGGTATGGACAATTAAGATTCCCAGAAGATACCAAGGTAGGCAATTGTTTTGAAGACTTTTCTTGTATGTCATCATTGTATTATATCAGGGATAATGTCATATCGCTAGTAGAATGAATCACTGAATGGAATACAAAATGGTGACTTTTTGAAAATGTTTTATGTTTGGGTAGTTGGTCTCAAATCATACTCTAAACAATCAGTTAGTTTATCTATGCATTGATCGCAAGTTCAAGCACTCTACGAACTCCTATATAACTGAAGAAATCACACCCTCTAATTATCTGTGGCTTTTTGAAGCAGTTTGTTTGATCTGTCTACAATAAGACCATTCAAATCAATTACTTGGTCATTTTGATTTATGTGAACATGACTCTTAAACCAGGACACAGAAACAATATCCCTCCATCCTTTTTTTCGAAAATGGAGTTTTAGCACTGCCCACTTGTTTCAGTTCAAAAAAACTATCTCTACCGTGGACGGAACATTTTGGAAATTATGGTATGTCAGAAGTATGCACTAGGAGGACAAAATCTTCCAAATAATTTTTACAACAAAACTGGAACTGCTTTGCCAACCTGCATATATCAAATAACTAAATAAACATGAAAACAACGAATCAATTGGTTTTGAAAATTCTTTTTATTGAAGTTGAAGTACACTGAAAATGAACAGGTAACTGTACCAAAGTATATTTAACAGCTGAATGGCGAGACTTATCATTTCACTATGATAAGCCCCTTGTGATGATGAGCTACCAGGATGACTTGGTTGTCCATTCTTTGTCATTCCTACGCTCATCCTATCCTAAAGTACAAAGTGGCCAAACTAGTTTTTCTGTGCAGGGAGATAATGGCAACTATGAGCACAACGAGTACCTTATGAAACATTGAAGCTACGGCTGCTTGGGGTAATCAGTGTTAATCGTGTGATTTAATACAGAGGAACCGATACCAGAAGAATAAATAGTTCACAGCCCATAGGCCGTTTCTACAGTATAGCTGGGCATAGGCGGCCCAGGGTAACATGCATACAGTTTTATCCCATACAATCATCCATACTATTAGGGTTATTATACCATTCATCAACAGACCTTCTTTGAAAGGTAATACATAATATTCACACACTACAATAGACTTTATTTCCCCAAAAATAGTGGAATGGGAAATGTTAATATGCTATATTGTACATCATATGCTTGGTTAAGTATTTCTTAACAATCGTTTTTCTTTTCTTTTCTCTTGCATTATATTTTTTGGAATCAATATCATCATTTATTTCTACTTAATCACAAACAACCTGAAGCTAAAGTGGCTGCTTCAATAAACAATACGGATAGACAACTGTTTCATACCAACCACAAATTCCCCTGCATTGGAAAAGTTTGTAATACTTGCAAACCACAAAAGATTATTAGAGTTAGCAGCAGCTAACTATATCTTGCATTATTGGGGATGGATATTCTGGTCAAATCTGTGTTATTATTACTAAGAAAGCACTCTAAAAGAACTACTCACATATTTAATTCATTTGGAATGCTAAGAGGATTTCGTTTACAAGGAAATAAAATGCACAGAGTAATTTAATTCCTCTGTTCCAGTAATGATAAGGGATATTGAAACCATGAAATTGAATTTTGGTAGGTTAAATATTGAACACTTAAACACTCTTACTTTCATTAAATTATGCGTTTCTCTGTTCTGGTCTCTATCATTGGCTTAATGTTTGGGTGTAAGTTCCTGTGACTGGTGATAGATGGCACCAAGGGTGGTTACACTGCTCAGTCAGAATCATAGAGAGAAACTGGGAATATCTCACTGTGGGCCAACTGGTGAGCAATTTAAGAACTAAATCAGGGTAGAGAAACAATTTAAAGTTTGTAAGGTTTTCATGTAAAATATATAGAGATAAAAAATAATCTTGGCCTAGGACTAGGCTAGGATGTCAGTAGCTGAAGGTAATGGTGGCTGGGGTAGGCAGGGGAGTTGTAGGTAGCTGTGGCATGAGGCAGGGAGATGTTTAACTGTAAAGATCATCATCTCCGTCATCGGCATACTGCTGGTTGTCCGCCCCGCCTCCTCCAGCTGGTCCGCCCTGGGCTGGCCCACTCTGGCCACTGGGGAACCTGGAATAGGCAGAAAAAGTAACATGGTGAAAATACAGACACAGTAGATATATACACCACCTTGTCATCATAGGGCGCCTATAAAGAAGGAAAGAGGGGGAGAGGGAGGATTGGAGGAACTTTTCTTGAACTACATAACAATGTTTGAAAATATGTAAGCAATCCTGTACTGCACCTGAACCTATGTTTATCTATTTCCATAGATAAATGCCAATAAATAGCACCCCCCCCCCCCTTCTCCGTCTGATATAGGTATAGTGTGTATAATGACAGGATTGGCATGAATAATGTGATACAATATTCGGTCCATCCCTCCATTGTCAAATATATATATATATATATATATATATATATATATATATATATATATATATATATATATATATATATATATATATATATATATATATATATATATATATATATATATATATATATATATATATATACAAACACATACATATCTATCATCAGAAGCATGTTTTTTTTCACAAAAAATATTTCAATCAGAACCTGGAGATATATTTTTCAATATCCCTTCCTAATGTACATGGCTGACTCAATACTACATTTCTGTGGCTGCCTGCCTGAAATTGGCTGCTATGAAGTTTTCTTTTTCAGTGCAACTATCCATGAGTATTTTCCTAAATTCTAAGGTAGGTTCAGGAAAATACCTTCAAGGTTTAAAGATTCAAATTCAGCGCACTGTCATCATGAACCTCACGGCTGTGAACTTGTAAGCAATAATAGAAGGAGATTAGAAGTCGGGCATGTAACCAGAGTAAATAGGCCTTAAGCTCTGATTTGTAACCTGGATGGGCATTCAAAGCTTCTTTAACCCTTCCAATGTTAAGGCTACTTTCGTCCAAAGCATACCAATGCAAATATTTTTGAGAACCATCAAAAAACCCTGTAGTGTTGCTATCCATTAGATCTCCCTGAGAACTCTCAGACGAGTACCCATTTGCATCTTTTTGTATTGGCCAAATTAGCCACCAGCAGCATAAGGGTTAAATACGACCCAAATTGCACACAATGGATTTGGCTCCACTTCTGCCTCCCTAGCTCTGTGCTGCAGGGTTCCTCAATAGGCTTAGATCAAAGGAGAACTGCTACTGCGTCTGCTTCAAGTATGCCAGTAAAAAAGCTGGCTTTGCCTTTCTCATCAGACCTATGTAGCCATATAATGCAAGGCTGGTGTATATGTGTAAGGCGTAAAGGGACAACCTGGGTGGCGTGATTGAATCTGGCAAAAAATACAAGTGTAGTAGAAAGGAGAGAAAAGTCGGCATAATAAAAGGCTTTTAGAGACTTCCTTGAGAAAGTGTATGCATTTAATCCTGAGGTCATGCCGCATCCTTGAGGGCCAGCAGTAAGTCGCTATTGGCACAGCGGGAGGAGATTAACCCAGTAATGCTTAAGAGATTTGCTTGAAATTTTCGTCTGGATCTATGATACTTTTGATAATAACTTTTGAATTCTGAAAGATTTTACAAAATATTTGAAGGAGAGTTGTAAGTAATATTCTGAATAACATTCCTCCTTCAAATATTTTTCTAGCTTGGCTTTTGCCTGCAAGATTTTATCAAAATCGTAAGGCAATTTTTGGGTTAACCTCCTCTTGACTCAGTTCTATCTCGCAAGTGGTGACATTACCTGGATCTGTGATACCTTTGAAAATAACTCAAGAATTAACCCTTCCAATGCTCAGGCTACTTTCATCCCAAGAACAAGGATGCAAAGATTATTGAAAATGATCTAAACCATGTCATGTTGGTATTCATTGGAATGCTCTCTCTGAGTACTGAGTACAAATGAGCCACGGTTCCAGTCATTTTTCATGTTTTTTTTGTATCATTTTGTAGTGGCCAAATTAGCCACCAGCAACAAAAGGATTTTGCAGCACATTGTATTGGCCAGATTAGCCAACACCAGCATAAAGGTTGGTAATCAAACCAATAAACATTTTGAGGAGATTTGTTGGCTAGGTACTCATCAACACTTGACCTTCCAACTTTTTTTTCTAGGAAATGCCTGGTCACCGAGATATCATCAAGATAGCCTAGACATTTTAGAGTGGCAGAGGCATGAAAAGGTTAACCCCTTCACCCCCCTGGAGCACCAGCCAAGCTTGGAGGAATCAATCAGCTCTTTTCTCGCAGCAGCTCGGCAGTCAACTTTAAATAAATATATACAAAGCCTACTTCTAACCGCATAACTGTGGATCTCTTTATGGGCATCAATCTATTTTTGCACATTCCTGCTTCATTACTTATTAGATATTTCCAAAACTATTGTAGATCATTGGTATCTCTGAACATAAAAGGGTTGTTCAAGAGGAATAAAGGACTTCTCATGTAAAGACTAAAAGGGTATTTTTGATTCATAGCTAATTTATGGGCACATGATATGTTCAAAGAAAATACCTTATTTGGGTGCTTTTAATTTAAAGATAAGTTAAAGACTGTTTTGAAGTTATAACACAAATATATTCACAGACAAAATGCCCCCCCCCCCACCCTGGTACTAGTCCAAAGTGGTTGAAAAATACTTAATTTGAAAGAAAAATAGAATTGGTTGTTACTCCATTCTTATCTTATTATTTCATGATTTTAAACCCAATTGTCTTTGTATGTTTTGTGTGTTAATAGCACTGGTTCCAAGTAGTTGTTAAGTAAGTCATAAGAAAGGTATTGGACAGCCTTTGCATTATGAAGGTAAGTGATTAATTGTAAGTGATTGTAAGGGGGTACACTGCTGGACAGCAGTGACACCAGGGGACCACCCACAAACACACCCTCAGCAGCCAAGCACAAAGGATAATAACAATCCCCTCACAAGAGAAGCCCAGGTCATGAATCTTTAATGCAGGGAAGGGAATGGCCATTATGTTTATTACAGGCAGCAAATTTGATCCTTTCAGATGCATATTGAAGGTGTTTCTATTAGCAGTGTGCTGTAAAAAGCTTGATATGGAGAGGGGGTGTGTCCAGATGGGCTTGTTCTGTCAAATGGTGGGTGACAGGCCAGAAAACTAGGAGTGATATTAAACTGCCAAGTGTCACGGCTAGTGGCTGGTGATCTTGCTGGGTCAGTGCAGTGCTAAGGGTGGCTGAGGTCCATGCAGGACTTGTCACCCAGCGAGGTCAGTAGGGCCAGGTGTGAACAAATTGCTCCAGTACACAGGGCTTGCGACTTAACCCTTCCAATGCTGAGGCTACTTTTGTCTAAAGCACAAGAATGCAAAGATTTTTGAAAACCGTTTGAACCCAGTCATGTTGGTATTCATTGGATGCTCTCGATCAGTATACTCTCAGATGTCAGAGTTGCCTTCTTAAGCTTTTAAAATACTGCTAGCCCCGAACCATGTGCCGCTTTTTGAAATTATACTATTGACCATATCTGAAGGAGAAATGTTGGCCAGTACCCGTTATTTTCAGAAGTACCTTTGAGCCAAACAACACTAGCCACGTAGCTATGAATTGATCAATTTCAACCAAATTAGTAAGTTATCAAAAAATGGGCAATTTTGAGGGACAATATTTTCAGACCATAGATTTCTGTTTAAGTCTGACAAGGTCTGGTATCAAAGCACAGGTGCAACATGTGTGTAAGCTGCTGGATGTACAGCACAAGATAATAATGCCACGGGGAGAACAGCTGGATGTGGGTTTCTAAGTTTGACCAAGGCCTGAGATAAGGCAACAGGTCAGCGTGACAGACAGCAGCGAGAAGTGATGACACTGATGATGATGATGGTGAAGATGCTAGGAGAGATATGTAGCCATTAGTCAATAGGGACAGGTGCAGGGTTGTCATTCTATACAGAGCTAGAATGGTGATGGAACTCATCTCTCTCCCCTGACTTATCATCCTCAGGTCTCAGAGGAGACTCAACAGGTTTACATAATAAAGACAGTGGTAAAAATGAAAATGATGACAATTGTTTTATCAAATATTGACAGTGATATTGATGATAATGGCGATGATGATGATGATGGAAATGATGATGTAGATTACAGGTGGTAGAGATATGCTGTAGATTACAGGTGGTAGAGATATGCTGTAGATTACAGGTGGTAGAGATATGCTGTAGATTACAGGCAGGTGCTGCTGGTCTGCCACCAGTAGCTGCGTTCATTTCAACTCCACCCTGCCTTCCCCTCCAGTGCACAGCAAGAAAACACGGCCCACAGCCCAGAGCGCTGACCCATCCAACAGCACTATCTAGAGGCAATCAACTCCCCTGATGAGGCAATATCAGTCACATATGTATACAGCACCCACTTGATGAAGTCAGAAGTGTCCTTCCAATGAAAACTGGGAATAAATTCAGGACCATAAAGCTGGGCATTTCTTAGGATGGCATTCATCCGAGCTTCAAAAACCGCAAACCTGAGATATTATCTCACCCCCTTAACAAAGTATGCTAAACCAATATCTAATGTTTCCTATCAAGCTTCATCTCCAGACAAGCCCTTTTTTGCTGTCACAGCAATTATTCTGCTCAAGCTGTTATTAACCCGCTCAGAACCCACAATTCCCTGGTGGTCCAACACCAATCAACACAAATGCCAATACTAAGCACTATATGGCGTGTTCCAATAATTATCTGAACAAAGTTTGTATTTTTCCATCTAACATTATAAACAATCACCTATTATTTTGAAGAGCTGCATTGATTTTCTCAAAAGATTCCATGTGTGGTTAAGATCTGACCATGTATAATTTTTGAATTTCTTATGTTGGGGATTTCTATGCAGCCAGAGTTTTTTCTCCTAAATCTGCACCACCAAGTGTAAGGGGATGCCATGTGAATGAGCATTAATTATGCCCTAATTAATAGTGGGGGAGTTATGACAAGTTGTGAGTGCAGTAGCAGCGGGAGGGATGGGGGGGGGGGGGGGGGGGGGGGGCTTGTCTGTGTGTGGTCCTCGAGTCTGGCAGTGGCCCTTCCATCACACAGCAACTGTCAACTCTCGGCAGCCGTGTGTATTACGGCTGCTGACAGCACTGACAAACACCACTGCTCCTGATACTGCCACCACCGCTCCTGCTCCTGCTGAGGCTGCCAAAAATCCTCCTACTAGGCACCACACCGGGACAGCAACCAGCAACGGTCTTAGCAGAGCAGCAGGGCATATCTTGGACACTCAAATCCCTCAAAACACACACCCAGACAAAAATGTGCCAGTGTCAACCACATTCTAAAAGCTGGACACCCAAGGTTCACAGGACACCTAGCTAAAGCCCTGCACACTTAACCATTCACTAACCCAGCTCCAGTATAATTTAACTAGGATCAAAAAGAGTTCTGGTAATATCAAAGGCTTAAAAGACATTGCCTTTGGTAATATCAATATCCAAGAGATATCCTTAAAATTCTGGTCATATTTCACTGTTGGAAAAAGTTGACAATGGAATGTTCATCAGAAGAAAAATATTATATTTCCACGGGTATCATAGCCTGTAAGTAACATGCTCATAGAAGTGGCTAGATTATGATAGAGTTAGGCCTAACACCATAGCCTGGCAGCCCTTTCCCCTAGCTAGAAGCTGAGAATAGGAATTGTGAGATTAGCCATTCGATCAATAAGAGCTGCCAGAAGTATTTAAAAGTCAGTGATGGCAATGGAGAAGGTATCATCTGGCATGAATGGTGGAGGGAAATCTGATAGGTGACACCCTTCCCAGGCCAGGGGTGAACATCTGGACACAGGCAGGCACTGAGCCACATACCCATGCCTAGGGGGTTAAAATAATACCACCCCAGAGGACTCCATATATACCACACCGCAGCAGCAACATCATCTGATGTTGCTGAGAAGGGGAATTTCACAATGAGAGCTTTGTCTCAGCATTAATTTCCCAGAAGAGAAAAGTGCATTGTTCTAGAAACAATGCTGAGAAGCATGCAAGAAGAGCCATACCCATCCCTGCATAGCGGAACCTGAAAGGGGCGAGTGTTCTCCGATGCAATGACTCATAGCATTTCAGGAACCTCTACTGAAGTCAACACACTCGGGCACAATTCAACCATTTTCGTGTTACAGATCAGTAGGACAGTGGCTAGACAGATCCCTTTAGCCGGGCGATAAAAAACCACACTTCAATTAAATTTTCTTTATCTGAGTCAATCACAATCTCGCCGAAAAAAACGCCATATGCCAGACTTGTTGGAACATAAAGCTAGGTTCATTTATCAGTAATCTTATAGGTGCAGCAGGGCCGCCAGTATCCATACCTGCTAGCCTCATATTAATCATGAAGCTGGCCTGAATAAATAAACCACCACAGCTCAGCTTCTCAATACAATTATCCGCAACCGACTCAGATATCAAATCCATTAAAACCACTACGACAGCAAAGTGCCAACCTAATTTGCTTCATCGAGATTGTAATCTAAGCGCAGCACAAAGCGCTGCTTTATCAGGGAGCAAGGTCCATAAGAGTAGACAATATTGCCTCGTAGCAGGAAGTCGCCAGCCACTACTAACAAGGCGAGAATCTTAAAGCGGCATTCCCTTTGTAAAAAGATGAGTATTACATATATATATATATATATATATATATATATACATATACATATATATATTGAAAACAAAATGGCAGGCTGCAAGGTAAACCCCTATGAAGGATAAGCAATGACGGTATACTACCAAAGGTTGATGATACTAACTTATACACCTTTGATAATACCCATGATTGGAATATGCATTCCAAGCAGATAAAGCTAGCAAATGGCTGGCGACTTCATTGCAGGTACTAGGTAACTACAATATCATTGCTTTGCTGGTTCTAATTGTGAGTAAATGCATTGATGTAGAATTGGTGCAGACATCGAGGCCTGAAGGCCAGGCTAGCAAATGGTTAGCAACTGACAGACAGAGGCGGTGGTAGATGCCCGTACCACCCACAACTTCTCACATCCCTGACACGCCTCTACTGCTGCTGTTGCTGCAACCGATAGCAGCTCCTCCTCTCCCCTAATACTTCATGCTAGGCTGGCCAGCAGCACTAGACTAATAAACTATGACAAAGTGGAATAGAGCATATTTTGCAAACATGTCAGCAATGGGTGGCCGCCACCCTTTCAACAGCTCATTCTGCATGCTATGACACCGAACACCTTGTATCCGCATTCATGAGTCATCCAAACTTCACAAAATTACCTGAACCAGGAATTTTTATTTAATGAACGTTCCTGCCTGAACACTTCTTTATTGAGAAATCTAATAATAAATCTTGAATTGGTAAGAAATGAGCCAATGTTATATCAGGTTCAGCCAGAGTCATAGCCAGAAACTGGCAAATGTATCATTTTTGGGCCACCTATTTTTCAAGGAAGACCACAATATACTCAGATTACAACCATAATCATGCATTTACTTATTGAAATAAGACATAATATCTTTATGCAGTGTCATGGGCATCACATTGAGATTATTAACCTTTAATTATATGCTCAAAATAAACAATGTAAGAAATTACTCACAAAAAAGTGCTACAGGAATGAATGACTTAACTTCAAACGGCCTCTTTGAAAAAACATCTCTCCATTCATCATTGAGTGGACAATAAAAGCGATAGAATTTGGTTTACGAGAAAGCAACATAATTTGAACCATCAACACCAGCACAATCTGGGGGATGTTGTTTGAGAAGTTTCATTAAGTTATCATCAGTCCTGGCAAGCCTTTGAAAAAGATTGTAAGCGAAAGAGAGAAGAGAAGAAAAATCTTGTTGTCTTTCAGCCAGACCATGAGAGCCGTGGAGTGGCGGCGGCACTAGGGGTAAAATGGAAGCCAAGCCGGAGCCTTGAGTTATCAGCTCCCAGATAACCCTATTAGTCCCCACAGCAGATGTGGGCAGAGATAAGACACACTCCTCCAGACCCCGGCCCAAGACATCAGCCAAATAAAAACCAAGCCGTTTGATAATGGCCTTTCTCCAATAAATGCTGCTGCTGCTGCTATCTCTGCAGACCTCCCAGGAGCAGACTTCTCAACAGGAGCAGAGATTACCGAACTCCCACTACTGCTGTGCAGCTCGGAGCAGAGAGCACTCAACAAAGATAGGACTAGCCTAGAATTTAGGTGGTTTCCTAGTACAGTCATTCGGCATTCTCATGATCAAAGCATGAGTACTGGTTGATAGTTAATTAGTTATATATTTCCTATTGCCTTTTATACTTATTGTTACAAAAGCAAAATCTAAGTGTGTATCAAGAGTTTGTATGACAAATCAATGTCTTTCTCTATTTTTGACACAATGCCTTGTTCAGAGGAAAGTCATGAATATCATCATTAACTTGTAAATCCACATGAACACAAATATTCACAAGGTTTATAACAATTGGAACGAAAGAAATAAAATTGCATAGAGAATATGGTGAGAGTATCACCACACATTATTCTAGCTGTTAAGTTTTGAGTTCACCATAGATTTCTGCTTTACTGAATAAAATAGTTTCCTAAGGATTATACGTTTTACAAAAAGCAAGCATTCTATGCAATATGAGGTGCACAAAAAGACAATTATCAGAAGTTTTAAGATACCATCTACAATGACATGAAGGTCCTTTGGCAAAAAGTTACGATCTACATAAAATCACTAGACCATAAGGTTATGTAGGCTACTATGCAAACATTATTTCTGCATCATTCTTTTGAAAATTTATTATTTTTGTCAGCTTAAGTATTAGAGCATCCTTGGCCCATAAAGTCGGAGGTATTTATAATTCACTCCTTACCGCTGACCTATAGTGAGGGTAAAATGTCAGCTCGTGGGGGTAATTAAGAAACAGGCCAACTTCCCTAGAAGAACCGTGTTTTTCAACTGCTGATGGAGAAAGCCTGTAGTGTGAGCAGGTTCCTTGCTAGACATCATCAGTGTCGGATCGTTTACCAAAACATTTCCACTCGGATATGCACACCCGCACTGATCGCTTACCAACTGTCTGTGTGGGCCGGCTTTTTAACACCAAAAAGCTTTTCAACTAGTGGAGGGATTCTAGCAGTGTATGAGTCTGAGGTGGTGGTGGTGTTGCTGTGTGTGTAGTAATGCTGTACATGTGTGCTGGGTTCCCTGGAGCTCGTCTGTCCATCCACAGCTGGAGACCGCCCAGGTCTGTGTGCTGTGTGCGTACCTGGCTGGCTGCAGGGAGAGGCTAAACACTACCAGGCATTGTTAGCAGCAGCAGCCACCATGCCCCTGCCTTGCACACCAGCACAACAACACATAGGAACCCCCACTCCTGTTTACACTAGCAGCCAAAAACAATGATAAATGAGAATGGGGAGGGGGAGGGGAAGGAGGAGGAGAGAAGGGGAGGCGGGTTAGTCACCATCTCTACTGGACTGGTTGTTAATTAGAAGTTAAGTACATGTGGCTCAAACCACACCGTAGTGACATTTCTGAATTGCAAATGACATTTCTGAACTGTAAATGACAGTTCTTCTGTCAACTAGATGTATGTTCTACACATCTATCCAAGACCCTTCCCCCCCCCCCCTACTCTTGAAGTTGAGGAGTGGACTGAGAAAACCCAGTGATAGATCATGATGCCTTAGCAAAGACTATTCTATGCTGTATACAATGAAATTGAGTCATCTTCTCTCCCATGTAGATTTGATAGGTCAAACTACCTTCCTTCACCCCTTCAGTAGTGTAAGGAATTATAGTATTATAGGAATCTTAACTTAAATATGCAGCAGATGGCAGTAGGGCTGTGCTCATCAGCCATTTTTTTGCGATCCGATTAATTGCCTAATTTTTCTCGATGTCGATTTTCTCGATTCGATTCTGTCGCGCGAGGTAGTGCTTGGAAAAGTGTGGTGGGGGCCGGACCAGCACCATGTAAAATTCATTGCGTGGCCCTCTTCACACTTTTCCAAGTACTACCGCGCGCGATAGTATCTATCGGAGTGCCGTTTCAATGGCGGCCGGCTATCGCCGGCCTCAGCGCCGCTGTCATTTTAAAGAATAGGGTAGGTTCTTTTGTGTTTTGGGGGTAGGGAAAACAATGGAGGTAGGGGGGGCCGTATCGAGTTCGGCAATCGATGTCCTCTCATGGTGAACATCGATTGTACGACTTTGCCGATCCATCGATGCCGCGCTTATCGAGCCCAGCCCTAGATGGCAGCACTATACAATGCAATAGAGACCTTTCTGTTTGTATATATATAGAGGGCAGCACCATATAGGTATAGCTGGCAAGATGTCTAATGCAATCTGAAATTTCTTTATAGAGGGCAGCACCATGCAGTAGTGAGCATCAACCATCCTGTCAGTGGTCATTAGGAACTCAATAAACTTATTCACAATAGGTGGCAGCACCCTCCAATCAAATTCATACTATTTATAGAGGACAGCACCATATAGATATGTACACAAAACACAATAAATAGATTGTACATGTCCTAAAGAGTTCCAGATGCACTCTGTTTTAACATATAAAGGTGTAAAATCAAAGTTTATCCCAGCGCATACATTCCTATCATCAGAGATCAGGCATAATAGACATGTATTATCAGGCACTACCATTTTCATGGTGGACATGTTCAATCCCTAGTATCAATTCAACTCTTCAAAGAGGGCAGCACCATTCAGTCATGGCATATAGTGTGGTTCCTCATCCCCAGATGGCAGCACTTCCTTGTCAAATGCACCATATCTAAATGTGTTTGCACGTAGTTATGATGACATCAGATAGATGAAGGAGCAATGTCACAAATAATGTAATAAATAACTCATAGCAGCCTAGTCAGATGAATTTCTTCATCATTGAATTTCTCATAAGATATTCTCAGACTATAGTAAGGGTAAGGGATAAAGTTGCACTGATGAAAATTATGTAATGAATAACTCACGAGTTAAATCAAATAATTGAATTTCTTCATCAAAACTTTCATCATTTAATTACAGATAACTGTTAGAAGGGATCAAGGTCCATTGTTCAAAATGGTGAGATGAATTACTCGAGATTGTATAAACGATAAATGAATTTGTTCATCAAATCTTATAAACAGATTCTAGTACGGATAAGGGATGGAAGAGTATTGTCAAAAATAATGTAATGAGTAACTCATAAGACTAAAGAGTAAAGAATATAATCAAATAATTGAATTTCTTCATTAGATCTTTCATTACCTAGTATCAAGACAAAATGAGGATCACCAACAATTATCATCCAAATACATTGGGAAAATGTGTGAGATGTCAAAAGAATGACATAAAAATCAAGCAATTCTGTTACTGCTGATAGTATTTGTTATTATCTAACAATAATAAAAACAAATATTGTGGTTTTGCTTACATTGCACTCTACAAAGGCATGACTCACAAGGTAATAAGTAATCCTTAATTCAATTTTCAGTTCTTATAACCTACAAGTGGTAATGTTAGAGATAGCATCAATTCTTTGATCCCAGTTTCAATCAATCTGTTTGCTCTGAATTCACCTGAGAAAACTGCCATCAGGATAGCATTTCTTAGTAAAAGAGATCTAATTGTAGGCCTATTCTAAACATGGTTCTTGTTCTTGACCTAACTAGCATTTCTAGCACTATCTCCCAAATGATGCTTTTACTAGGAAGAAATTCTCAAAATAACAATAAATAATAATAATAACGATAATAATAATAAATATACTCAAAATAATAAATAATCCTCAAAATAGTAAGGTATATTGAGCAGGGGTGGGCAAACGGTCAAGGATGGTTTATTTTTGAAAGTATACTCTTCTCTAGAAGTGAATCCTACCTGAAGTTTCCGCCAAATCCTCGGCTCTGCTGTAGTGTCTGTGCAAACATTTCATACTTTCTGATGTCGTTATCTGTTACGGAACGGCGAGCGAACTTCATGGCTTCTTCGAAGTGGTCTCTTGAGATCTCCGGTACTGGATCATAATCGTCCTCCTGGAAACAAATATGTGATGTAATAAATTGAAATCTTTTGCAGAAAATCCACAGCATGAAACACTCTATATAATGAAATCGTAAGATAAGGCTCTAAAATGGAGGTGGCAGGAATATTGGAATACACCATTTTAGAAAGTAACTGATGAACTGTGTTACTTTAAAGCTATTAAGGCAAAAAATATGCACACTGTGTGTGCATTAATCAACATGAAAAAAATTAAAGCTGGCTAAAATGTAATACTCCCTATCTTCGTAAAACTTTTTTTTAAATTTTTGGTAGCCTAAAAAAAGGAAACAGGCCTTTTTTGTTTATTATCTTCGTAAAACTTGCATGCTGTATATTGTATTGAACAGAGTAAGATATTTAATCATTTTGAAAATTAAGGCAGTTGTGTGATTTGATGAATCAAGGGAAATGCCTTTGGATTATATCTTTGAAGCAATTTAGAAATGTAACGCTATTACTTCTGGTGATAACACTATATTCACTTTAGAAAATAAATTCTAAATATGTGAAGTTCTTCATTGATGAGGTTTATATCTTGAGGATGATTATCGGAGAAAACTTGACATCCATTTGCATGATCGTGCATGAAATTCCGGAAAGTTGTAATTTGTTTCTACATCCAGAATGTGTTACTTACCATATCTGCGTCAGGATTGTCTGATCTCTGTTTTTCTTTCTGCATCTCAGCCTCGATGGACTGTCTGATAGCCAGCTTACAGGCGCGCTGACAGATCTCTGTTAAATCAGCACCACTGAAGCCATGTGTCATCTTGGCCAGGAATTCCAAGTCAACGTCCTACAAAACAAAATACATCTCATTGTCAGTTTATCACTCCACACTGCGTCAGTCAGGAAATGTGTAATCCAAGTTTGAAAATATAAATGGTTATGAATCACCCAACTCTTCCAACGCTGAGGCTACTTTGGTCCAAAGCACAAGGATGCAGAGCTTATTGACAACCTTCCAAACCCTGTCATGTTCCTATTCATTAGAAAGCTCTCACTGGGAACTCTCAGATGAGTACCCATGTGTCAGGGATTCAGTCACATTTCTGCTTTTTTGCATCATTTTGTATTGGACAAATTAGCCACCAGCAGCAAAAGGGCTAAATGTAAAAGAAGGCAAAAACAGCTCCGTTGCCAAGAAGGCCACCCCCATAATTGTCAGCTCACGGACTTTGGAATTTTGTTCATCATTACTTTTCTTTGCCTTATTGAGGTTAAACCGTGACTAGCCAGATGTGAATGGTGGAGAAAACCAGAGTACCCAGGCGAATCCACTGCTAAACCCCAAGTTACTATTCCTCAAACTATACTTATACTACAGTCCAAGCAATCATAAACAATGAGCTGTAAAAGTTAATTAGTTAAAGTCAATTAAAATCAGTGCTGATAGATTCATTTCATGGGAATACAGCATACAAGAAAAGTTATGGGCTAAAATATGAGTACCGTTTCCCATTTAAAACATTTTCAAAAATATGCTTCTGCTTTAGAAATACATGTACGACCAAAATGGACCTAGCTTTTATTGACCACTACTATCAAGAATGGGTTGACTAGGGTAGTCAGAAAAAATCTAGGATGCTACTCACTGGGGCAATTGGGGATTTCCTGAGGTTAGCTTTGAGAATTTGTGACCTGGACTTGTCATCGGGCAGAGGGATGTAAATAAGCTGATCTAGACGACCAGGTCTCAAGATGGCAGGGTCGATGATATCAGGTCTGAAAAAACAAGGAATGAATTACACTTACGTCTTATGTTGACATACAGGGTGGATTCATATTTGCATTGCATACTTATTCCATAACATATATGTGATATTTCTTTATAAAAGACAATTACATTTAAAAAGCACTTTTACTCCATCTTCCTGTACACTTCTGGCTAATATTGACATGCAGGGTGGATTCATACCTGCATAACATCCTTCTTCCATAACATATACGCGATATTTCTTTATTCTTGAGAATGACATTTTAAAGGCACTTTCACTTTCTCTTCTTGTACACTCAGCAGTCACCAATATCTAGACTTAAAATTTCTCATGTCTTTATATCAAGGTTTTATAAAGTAAACAAATTTTCAATTAGATTTCATCAGCAATCAACTGAAACAGCTATATATTTATTGTGAATTGTTTAAATTATATATTCAAATGAAAAAGAACTTAAACGGGTGAATGATTTACCTGTTTGTTGCTCCAATGATGAAAACATTTTTCTTTGAGGTCATACCATCCATCTCTGTCAACAACTGGTTAATAACACGATCAGCAGCTCCACCTATTGGAAGAAGAGGTACATTATAGGTGACGAAAATAAAAACTTAAGGACAACACATCTTAAATCTGAAATTTAAATCTTAAATACACATAGTTGAATATGAGCACATCCTATTGGGTATTTTTGATACAATTACTGAAGATTATTTATTTTACCTAAGGATCATCAACGACTGTTAAATCTCCTTGAAATATTTTGTTATCGTATGCCTCATTCAAATATTATATTCAAGTGTATCACTTCGAACAAAAACACATTTTAAAGGGAACTCAAAGCATGAATGAAGTGAGTTTGTTTAAAACTTTCCATCTTTGTTAGCAGTTCCATCTGAGTAGAGACAAGGAAGATGAACTTACCACCATCACCAGCATTTCCACCTCTGGCCTTGGCAATGGAATCCAACTCATCAAAGAACAATACACAAGGGGCTGCAGAGCGTGCCTATAATAGAACGAGACACTATAAGATACAATTCAAAAACAATATGAAGATTTGGTTAAGAAAGTTGCCTGGAAATGGAACAGGTCCTGTACCTGGCATTGGGACAGAATCTCAGAAGCAAATAAAATGTTACTCCCAATTACTTAGGTGAGGAGGCAAAACTAATCACCCCTCAAGACATCCAGGAGTCATTGTGAGTAATTTCTAAAAAATGTCACTTTCAAACAAATAATTGCATTTTTTAAACCCCAATATCATATCATGCCTTACTTCAGTAAATAAATACATGCTTATAGTAGTAATCTAGGCATATTAGACGCTTATCAAAGCAATTAACAATGACCATGCCATTGCTCACATCTCGCATCCTTAAACCTGGTCTCAACTTAATATATATACATATGTTTATATGTGTGAGAATGTGTATGCAAAAGCTGTTAATTTGCATCATATGAAGTTGTACATGCCGAATATAAATGGGATTGACATAAAGCATTCAATAATAAGAAATTCAGCTACGTCATGAATATCTATCACACACACTTACCTTATCGAATATATCTCTGACATTTGCCTCAGATTCACCAAACCACATGGTCAACAGCTCAGGGCCCTTGATGGAAATGAAGTTGGCCTGACATTCGTTGGCAATGGCCTTGGCTAGTAAGGTTTTACCACAACCAGGAGGACCGTAAAACAGGACACCTTTGGAAGGAGTCATGCCAAACTTCAGGAACTGTTCTGGATGCTCGACTGGGTACTGTAAAAATGCACAAAATAAAATAAGGAAACACACTAGCATTACAGTGGAAATTATGATACGCAATGTTTTTAAACAATATTCATCATATCTTAATCACCTTTGAGCATGTTTATATGGAAAGGGCACAATATCAAATGACAATATTATGTACATACTGTAAATGTACATACTGTTTGACAAGTCATGACCACACACTAAGTCTCCTTCTAGTTTTAACATTCCTTCTGTAAATATATTTTGAGCACGGTTTTTATCCTAAGTTTTATCTCTAACATTCCAATGGAAGAAGTAAATATTGATTATTTTTGTAAAATAAACCATTTACCTGCACTAATTCTTGCAACTCTTTCTTTACACTTTCCAGGCCGCCAATATCCTCCCATGAGACTGAGGGTACTTCCACTGCCGTCTCTCTCAGGGCACTTGGGTTGCTCTTGCTCAATGCCCACTGAAATAAAACAAATGCATTCGTTGTATTGCAATGCAACAAACCTGAAAAATACCACTGAAAATAATATTCATACACTGTACTTGTCATTACTGTCCTGGCTCTACTTTTTGCCAACTTCAGACTTTGCTGTTGATTTTAGAAAAGGACTCTATATATTCAAGGCATGTCAATCTGCTGATAATATAATCCTCACCATGTTGTGGCACTTCTTTGTAAACAAATGCCAGATTGCCTAAGGACTTTGAATTACTGTAGAATGGCTAATTTGTCAGTGAATCTTATTTTCCCGTTTTTTCCCCGAATGCTTTCAAATGGGAATAAACAACACAGCAAAAAACTATACATTACATGTCCGGATTTAATAAACACGGAGAGATCCTTGTCCTTACCCATTAATTTTTACTCTCTGGTATACTAAAATTAAAACTCAACGTAAAACGGGAAAATTAGAAACGGAAAACAACATATGTCCTCTCTTTGGAAATATTAGAAACGGAAACACCCGAAAATGTAAAATTACGGAAAATTGTTACATGGAAAAATTAGCCATTCTACAGTAAATATCCAGAGAAACCAGTCTACTCTCAATGGCTAAGATAAACAAAGCCATTGTAATGCATCTCCCTTCATCACTATGAAGTAAAACAATAAAATGAAGTGATGGTGATGAAGTTACATATTTATGCACTGCCTATAATAACATATGAAATGCACTTACTCTGAAATCATCCTGTGTCACAGCTAGAGAGTCTAGGACCTCAGCATCAATTTGTTCATCCTCAAGATCGATCAGATCCATCTTTTCTCTGATTTGCTGTAAGGCAGCCTCTGAACAGAGGGCAGCCAAATCTGCTCCAACATGGCCGTGCGTCTCTTGGGCGATCTACAAAATAAAACAAAATATGAACTTTCAGTTTTTCAATATTCAAATACAGCATACCTATTAGGTACATATCAAAAATGGTCAAAAAATGACCTTTCTTTCTAACCAAGTTATTCTTAAATGAATTTTTAACAGATGAAAAATTGCTTTCCCTGGTTATGAAGTTTTTCCTTCGCTTTAAAAGCCAAAGCTCTAACCCTGATTATGTCGGTAAAAAAACCATCCACCTATAAACAATATACTAATCTGGACTTTATTTTGGGTTTACTGTAACATAGGAAATGAATTTGAGGTACAAATTAAGCGAATTTGTGATTTTGGATTTTTCTAAGATTTTTTTCTTCTGAAAAGCCAGCATTGAAGGATAATATTCTAATGACAGGAATAATACAGTAGCGTACAATATTTCCGACTTTCATTATACTGAACTGACCCCACCCGGAAAACTACTCAGATTGATTTCCTATCCGACAGTGTTGTTTCTCATTGAATGCCATTAAGACAAAACGAACAAAAGCCTCCTCACCTGTTCAAGGTCTACATCATCAGATAGCTTCATGTTCTTGGTGTGAATGCGCAGGATCTCTAGACGACCTGTGGCATCGGGAATTCCGATATCCACCTCCCTGTCAAAACGCCCGAAGCGTCGAAGAGCAGTATCTATACTGTTTGGCCTGTTGGTGGCCGCCATGACAATAACGTGTGATCGCTGTTTGAGACCGTCCATCAAAGTCAAAAGCTGGGAGACAATACGCCTCTCTACTTCACCATGTGTCTGAAAGATAAGTCAAATGCAATTGAGATAAAACTTGAATTATATAATGGTTCTGAAGGGAATTTCTTATGTTCCAAACATTAAAGGTTGGCAAATCACGATGGACTGAAATTGGCTCGGTTAAATACTTTGTGAACTTCTTGATATACTGTATACGACATAAATTCGGAGTGCTAAAAATTTCGCTTTACTGCCCTGCTGGGCAGTATTTGTGCTACTTTACAATCACGCATTCAAGCACACAAACTTTATATTTATTACTATATAGATGAATTCTTCTGAGATCAATATCAGCTTCAAACAAAGTGATACTGTAAAACCCTTTATTACCACGCACATTTATATTCACGCAACTGCCATCTGAATCTGATCGCGGCCATTTAATTACACGCATCAACTGTATCACCGCTAGATTGGGCATTGTTATGCTAGTTTGAACGTATATCAGAGCCACTAATATACGCGTTATCATCACCTAGCGTGATAATAAGGTTTTACAGTAGTTCAAAATAAAACATTTGGAAAAATAATCATTTCAAAATTCCTACAGGGTCATATATAGGTTATTAAAACTATAAGCGTGCAGGCCATTAAAATATGGTCTGGGACTGATAAAAACATAGGCATAAAAGGTTGCTCGATCTAACTTCTCAGCTCACCTTCTCTCTTTTAGGGGCAATGGCATCTAATTCATCAATGAAGATGATAGCAGGGGAATTCTTTTCTGCTTCTTCAAAGGCTTTACGCAGATTACTCTCAGATTCGCCAGCCAGCTTACTCATGATTTCAGGACCTGGAGAGAAAAAAAACATTAGCTATAAAAGCAAACACATTATAGCACTGTTTATGGGTTGGATGATAGTAAAAAGTACCAAGTAAGTTACCATCAAATAAGTAACAATTAAAATTTTAAAAAGACTTTTAAACATGATTTACAATTTCAACAAAGAATAAAATAGTCATCCATCAACTTTCTTGAGTCCAAACTATTTGAAAAAAAAATCATCTTTAACTTTATTGAGGGAAGACAATTTTGAAAAATTATCCATACCTTTTGAGTCTAACAAGCTAGAAGGCTATGATCTCAACCATTTGTCTTCAAAAGGAAGTACAATTAATTGCATACCATAAGGTATTCAATACATCTTTATACTAACGCAATATAAACATACCATTGATTAAAAAGAAGAAAGCCCCAGTTTCATTTGCAACAGCACGAGCGATCAAGGTCTTTCCAGTTCCTGGTGGACCATACAGGAGAATACCTCTGGGTGGCTGGAATGAACAATGAGTAAGTTACTACCCAAATCATATACATCTATACCATGATATGAAAAAATTGGCCAAAATTATAAATAAGAAATGGTATATTGTTAATTACTCATAACTATTATTTCTAAAATCCAATTCTTCAAAACTTTAACTTCTTTTGTTTTGAAATGTAAACATGGCTCAAAATGACCTGTTCCAACTGGTCTATGTGTTGTTATTCATTACGAGATTACACCTGACAAATTAACAAAATAAGGTTGTAACTATATAAGCTAAATCAAGAACTATTAAGACATTTCTTATAAATAGAGATTCACTCCATGTAAGTTACTTAGTTTATTTGAAGCATAAACTAGTTGATTTCCTGCTATTACTAAGCATTTTCAGACCAATATATGGAGCAGACCTGGGGAAAATACCATCAGTTATAGAAACCCATTTCAACATAGTTTTATGGGTTTGTTGAAAGTATATAAAGAAAAGTAACATTAGTTATAAAGAGACTTTTAAACATGATTCAAACACACTTGACATGCAGTTTATTTTTTAATCCTGTACAGGGCACTGGGGATGCGACTTACCTTTACTCCAATAGCTTTGAAAAGCTGTGGGTGTCTCAGTGGCAACTCAACCATCTCCTTGATCTGAGCCAGCTGTTTACGCGCTCCACCAATATCATCATAGCCAACCTCATTCAGGGCCTCCTCTTCTTCCTGAAAATAATATACAAAATTGTAATGAATTCATATTCATACCTAGCAAAATTATCACAAAAGTTCAAACCTGGGTGCTATTGGTTTAATGAACCAGGCTTTTCGTGAGATGTGTCCTGCACACATACAATGTCTTCACGTCCCTTCTAACCCTAATATGTCCTAAGTCCTATCCCAAGATAAACCATGGACTAGTCTAAGGATTACCTATAGAAAACATTTTACTTGTTACTATATACAAATACAGAGAAGAAATAATTGAAGAAATAAGAACCTTTTCCTTAATGACTACGCTGACAATCTCAATTATCTATGAGAATTAGAATCTGAACATAATTTGAAAAATTCCTAGCCTCTCCCTAGGCATGCTATAACATGCAAAACAACCCCGAGAACATAGCCCATAGTAAATACAATAACATGCACACATCTGACCATTAATGCTTACAGCAGCAAAAACAGCCCAGCAACTTTGATGAAATTTTGCAGGCAAATGCAAAGTAAGGAAAATGTCTAAAGGGGCAAGAAACATTATTCAGAACATAAGTAACAACTCCCATTCAAATGTCTTGTAAAATCATTCTTCATTCCAAAGTAATCTTCATAAGTATAATAGATCCATTTTAAAGCATGATTGGGTAACTAGGTTGATTGAGTACTAACCTCTCTCTTGACTGGTTCGCCTTCACAGTGGATGACAGTGTCTGGGGCTACGATACAGTATGGGGATGGGTCGGTTTCGATCACCTTGAACTCTACTGCCCTCATGCCTCCTCGTACGAGGAAGATGTCCCCCTTGCGGATAGGTCTGTATGCTTCAAGGAAATAGGGCTTGAGGTACACCTCAAACAGGTTACTGTAAGGAAAAGAAATAAGAATCTAAGCAATTAGTCAATTCATAATTGATGGTGGTGCTGTCTGTAGTGAATGAAAGTTGCTTGTGAACAAAGATCATTTAAAAGGAGTATGCAGATTTTATAAGGGACTTTCATAATAGAACATACATTAGACCTCATTCCTTTTTTCAATGCACTGTCAGATTACTCATCAAATGATAAGGGTTAAAATTTCTTGGGAAGTCGTCAAAAAATGCTTGACTCGACTTGCCATCTGGATGTTTTAAATGAAAAATGTGCACTGACTGGTAACATATCTAAGGCAAGACTAGTATATATGATTTTGATTCTAAACATATCAGCAGACAATTAAAATAAATTTCCAGGGACTATGTTTAATTTCTGAAGCCCTTCCATTGCTTATACTTAAACACTGGCTTTGCATGAATGTCTTCCAATAATTAGTTGTAAACCACCCATATCATCTTGCTTCACCTAAAAATAACCCAACACATAATTTCATATTTAGCTACAGAAATATTGAATATATCAAGTAGTCTATTTCATTAATGCTCAGCCACTTTTTTTGTATAGTTCTAGAGGAAATCTTAAAAGATATTCAAAACTATATGCACTGTTCCATTTTGATGTCCTTACCCTGTGAGTCCCTCAACTGTGTCATCTACAGGCAGAACATGTATTCTCTTTCCATATTTTACATCTGGGCATGCTTGAATGCTGACAATGTCTCCAAGACGAACCCGCAGGTTGCTCCTGACGCATCGGTTGATTCTGATCTTGTCATCACTGACTGTATCATCTGAGAGAACGATGCAGACTGTTTCCCTCCTGCGCTTGCCTTTCAGCAAGACTGTGTCACCACGGAACAGCTGGAGCTCATCCATCTTTCCCTAAGTGAGATAGAATACATATTTGACCATTAAATTGGGGAGATTATAGGTTTCTATGTTCAAATAACAATACCAAAACTGACATAACAAAGATGTGCAATTATTAACACAAGGTGGGTGAATATTACATCTTCCAATATGTCAAAATGTTCTTTAGCCTTAATCATGGTCTTAGCCAGCAGGGCGTCTGGGTGCCTTTTTGGACACCCAAACCCTTAAAAATGACCCCTCATGACACCCAATTATTTCTGTGTGGAATTTCTAAAAATCTCAATCTCAAGCTTATAATTGAATTTTCTCATCTCCTTATAATTCCCATGACATTGTTTAATGGTATTATGCCTTATTTTGATGAATTTATACATGTTTATGGTTTAAATATGAGTATATTGTGATCCCCCTTAAAAATTTGGACGCCCAAAAATTTTACAACTGCCAATTTTAGGCACCCAGTTTCTAAATCCTGGCTAAGACACTGGCCTTAATCATTCCATTCATTCTATTGCATTTGATGAAGACTCATTTCATTAATTTCATTAAATAATCTCAGATCAATTTTAACACATCACAGTGGACCCGTAGCTGATGAAAGTCAACCATGTATCTGCTAAGGGTCTAGCACTGAGCAGCGGTCATATTGGAAATCTGATCTTCTACTTCTGCCATGGGTCTATTGGCAAACTGTGGCCTACCCGTGGTTAAAAGAGGAGTATTTGAAAACAAGAACGGCCATAAATCGAAAATTAGCAAAACAAAAATGTTTAAAATGTGGTGGTAATTTCTGTCAGCAAATGCTCATATAATTCACCTGTTGCTTAGCTTACCTGTGAAAGGGAGACAACTGAGTTGTCTTCATTGATGGCCTCTTCCACCACAAGACGATTTGGCTTTTCTTTACGACGCAAGATCGCCGTTTGAAGATCCTCTTGGCTAAAAAAGAAAACACATGTTTACACATTAACAGACTTACAAACAGACAAGGCAAGAACTAGACAATGAAATATGTTTTCTGACATTTTCCAGAAAATGATAAATTATTCATAATTTTAACAAAACACTTTTGTTAAGGTAGTGTCTGGTAACCTTTTTCAACCTATTCATTTAAGTGAGTTAGTATGTAGCTGGCAAGCCCCCCAAAAGTATTGTTCTTATAATTAATAACCAGATGACTATGTGTGGTTACATAAAGAGCTCTGAACATCAGAAGTTGTTGATTCAAGCCATATGGGCTACCAACTCAAAGACAATACGGCCTGGAAGTCTACAAGATCATTTACATGTATTTGATAGACTAATGCCGGAATGTGGTCAACTAAGTGAGTTTCATAAATAAAGCTTATAAATGGTTTAGTACTTTAGTATTAGTGCAATAGGAAATGTACACAGCCATTTTTTGAAAATTATTCTAAAATGTATTTAAGATGATGCACCGAAACCACCAAGGCACTTCACGGCTTATTCTAAAATGAAAAATAAGCAAGTCTTGGTCATATCATTATATCTTCAATGCAAATATCAGGGACTTATCCAGTCTGACTTTTGGACAGACGGTTTCTTGAAAAGTACCTTTTCAGACAGACAAAAAGCTATATAAAGAAATTTCAATTTTAATACATGTATATTAAATCTGAAAAAAATATCATATGACATTTTTGGGGTAATTACCAAATATCAAAAATCCATCTCCATCTCCAAAGAAACGACTGAAGTGTTATTTGCCTTTTTTGACAGAATAGGCTATGTAATCTTGTTGGTAAAAGGATTTAAAGCAGCTGAGTGGCTAAATCTGGATGGGCAGACTTTTGAGATTGCTGATTTAGACAGGCTTTTAAAAAAAATACTGGCTAAAACCCTTGCTAACACAGAACAGTAAAGTTTGATTTCCAAAGCAACAATATTCCAAACTTATAATGGAATGACACAAGCAACTTGACAAATCAACTCAAACAACTTTACAAGTGTTAACAGGCATGTAATAAATAACCTGTATTTCTTCCAAGGGAAACTTTAACAAAACATAGTCAAGAACAAATGAAACCATAGAGCAAGAAAGCAGATAAGCATGTAGATCAATCCTCATCTTATCCGTCAGGGAGAGAAATATACACATGCCAGGGCCATGCTGATGATTCTCATATTAAATCTCTAAAAGTAAAAATAGCCACAATAGCAGTTAATGGCAGGACGATAACTTGAGACTTCAATTAATCAGTCTATCCTTCCAATGAAACAATCGATCATGCAACTAAAAAGTTGGATGACAGCCGAAATCTTGATGGCTTGTGGGCCTAAACATTCAACTAGGGCTGTGCTCACCAAAAATTTTCAGCTCACAAGCATCACCAAAACCTAAACGATGCTCACGAGCATGAAAACGGCGGCCATTTTGTTTTCCAGTGTAGATTGCTGTCATTAGGAACAGCTTGATCGAAGTGTCGATACCGCTAGCCAGCGCCATATCAAGCTAGCGGTATAAACATGCAACTACACCTCGTGATTCTGAACCCGTTAGAGTGTGAAGTACGCTCTGACGGGTTAGCGTATATCGAACTAACGCATTTTGCGTAGTTCCGCTGTGAATCGACATCGATGTCGCCAACACGACGCCAGATTTTTTAGCTTCTCAAGCCTATTTAAAAAGGTCGTTGAAGTTTTTATTTTTTTGCAATGCTCATGAGTTTCATGTCATGCTCGATAATCGTAGCATGGCATGAAAATCGCGATCCATCGAGCATCGCGAGCGGCGAGCACAGCCCTACATTCAACCAAACTGACAATGCATTTGGCTTCGTTCTAATGATCCAGGGACAATCTATTTATAAATAGACCTTTCTAAAGAAACTGATTAGTTTCTCTTTCATTTCCAGTGAAAGACAACCAGATAGTTTCTAATCCTCTCAACATTTCAGTCAAATCAGACAGCTGAATAAATAACTGAGCAAACGACGGATAAATATGCATATCTAATATCTCAAATTAAAATATAATTAGTAATTGTAGTGCCTTAGCAGAGAACATTTGAACTTTGAAGCCAATCTTAACAAAGGATCTTAATAGTAAAATATAGTATTTGTTGACTAGAAATATTATATAACTGCAAGTATGGAAACCTGAGAAAGCTGTTATGGGCCATAATAAATTGATTTTTATGGAAATTTTCATGATCAATTAGTCCCTACAAACCTTGTCATCCTGGTGCAAGCCTCACAAGTAAGAATTTAATTTTCAAGTGATGAAAAATCAGAGGCCCTTATATATCTATACCCAGGTGACTTTGCAAATTTGAATACAGCCATGTAGGAAATCCCTCAAAGAGGAGCCAGTCTCATGTTGACACGTTAGTTTTAAGAGTGATGTCATCAATAACATTAGAATTAGAATGACTAAATAGTGTCGGAAGAGGTACCAAATATAATTTCTGGAAAGTTCTTGAATATGCTAGATTTTTAGCAATATGAAAACGTCGTTTTATGTTTTCTCTGGTAGCAAAGTTCCCCAAACAAAAACGCTGGCGTTGAAGCAACAGATCAGCTGACGAAGCCAAGCCAAACAAAGGCTGATAGACGCAGTAGTGAAAAAGACGGAAAACATACCGATTGTGAACGGTGCTATCGACCAATAAATAAAGAAGAAAAGAAAAGACATAAACAGTTGCTACTGCCCACTTTCATTTTCGATTTTTATTGTCTTTAGATTTTTTTTTGGAAGTCGCAAATACAATGACACAGTGAAATTGAAGGGCTCTACATTGGATAACGAAATGTCATGTAAATAAACGACGTTAGTTAAGCAACTCCATAACGTATCACCTCTTTCGTTTGCTATACTAGAAGAACTTTAATTAGAGTACTTACTTTGATCCTTCTGCCATTTTCTATGCTCAACAAAACTAGTTTGGACAAATGTTTTTCTTGAAGTCTTGCGTCGCTTCCCTGCCTCTAAGTAAAATGGCTGAAAGTACGACACGTGTGGTGACGTCATATAGATGCCGGTACATTTATTATTTTCAATACTTTGATAATATTTCAATATGGTATCAAAATATGTTATATTATCCATGTGTTCTAAATAATACAGCGTAGTCATGGTGAAAAAGAAACTTTATTTGCAAAAGTTCATCAAAGTACGCAATTAGTGATGACGTCAGACGTCACTACAAACATGGCTGGAATAAGAGGTAAGTGACGAAATAGCATGAATCAAATTCCGGGTTACAGGGCAAATATGTAATAGATAATAATTTCTTCCGTGTTGATGCAAGAGAGTACCAACTATGGAACCCATGCAGTCCGATGATCGTGTGCCTACTCGTCCTATAGGAAGTAGGTGGTTGTAAAAATGCACCCTTTCAGATGAGAATTGTCATGTTTTGGTCTTCACTGACTTCAGTTCAGTATGATTGCCCCATTACTTACACCATAACCAGATGAGTCACAATAAAAGACATGCCAATGATGCCATTATTCTCATGATTCTGAAAACAATTCTTACACAGCACCAGTTACTTGAGGGTTATTTGATCAGATGCCTTTCTCATACTTGCATACTGCAAGACTTGAGACAAAACAACAATCAATAGTGTAGTCTTCAATGTGGTTATGCCATGGTTTCAGGTGTCAAACTTGGATATTTGTCTGACAGGTGCCATGTCAATCACTAATTGAACTTCACAATCAGTGAAGCCGGTATGGGAAAAAACATTTCTATTCCATGAACATTAGCGTTAAAAATGTCTTCTTTAATATTGGATAGGACATGTTGTTTAAAAATAAAATACCACTGTACCTGAGAAGGAAGTAAGTGGTACACAGGGCCTTAAAGGGGTGATGTAGCATTACTAGTATTTGGCACCATTACCTCTTGAATCACACTTCATATATTGAGTTTTCATCTAATTTTATAAAATGTGAATTTCCTGCAAATGATTTGAGATTTTCTTAGACATCACTTAATACCACAGACATTCTTGATTCAGGGTCAGAGGTAAAACCATGTAACGTGTTTGCTGGAATTAGGAAAACCACTTTTGGAAGTAATCTATGTCACACAGGGATTTAGCCAGGATTTTCATGTAACAGGGTGTCCAAAGTGGCATTTCAAGGATTTAGGGTGTCCAAAATCCCTAATTGAAAAAGTAAAAATCATTACACTGATTATGTACTTTAACAAATAAAGTAATTATATGCTTAATTCTTCACGAAATGTCTTAGTTATTATTTTGAAGTTAAACTTTTTAGAAATTTAACTTGGAACTGGTGTTAATAAAAACACATACCAAAATCTAGGGTGTCTTTTACCTAAAATCAGGTATTTTTCATGAACCAGGGAGTCCAAAAGACACCCAACTGGCTAAGACCCTGATGTCACATGCAACCAGTTTAATTAAAGTTCACAAGCCATAACTTCTACACAGGGTGTAGATAATAGACTCATTTAATTTCTCTGATGCTCGAGATCAGTGATATGTCTTTAGAAATAGGAATAGTTGAAAAGCAAAATAGTTAACAATGACCAAAAGATATCATGACCTTGTAGGGCCGGTATCCCTGAGGATCTGGTAAAAGTTAATGCCCAAAGAACTCTCAATTACCTGATTTTAATGGACACTGATGCGAGGTCAAAGTTTCCATTGAAATGAATAAATTAGTAAGTTAATACTTAGACCAATCCGAGTGTGTAAGAGTAGTTAGACAAATAACATTCAGGCCTCAACGCTAACTCAAAATTATACTGGCCCTGTAGGACTAGTTACACCTAGCATCTACTGGTCCTGCAAAATGTTTACTGGTCCTACATTTCTTCTTTAACATAACAAGAAAGAACATTGCATAAGATTCACCACAACATTTATCTTTATAAATCTTATCTTCCATTTATTTCAAAAACAAATGGGGACATTCTCAGGGGGAAACCTTTTAACAAAAATGTCTCCAAATGTTTACTGGCCCTGTAGGACCAGTTGAGGTCTTTTTTTTACTGGCCCAAAGCTGTTTTTGGGAATTTCTACTGGCCTGGGGCCATAGGTTCACCCTTAACGGCGAGCCCTGGACATTCATGGAAATCAGGGCTCGACATTAGTTTTTTTTTTCAGGAAGCACAATTGCATTTCCAAAAGCCAATACATATTTGGGCAGAAATTTGAGGGAGCCGCTGAGGAATTCAAGGGAGCCCTTGGCCTCCGGCACGCCCAAATTTCATGCCCTGGAATGGAAATATTTTTTTCTTTTATAAATGGATGCTGTGTCAAGCCCTTTACAACCCATTATTCATTTGGATGTGGAGCTGGCCAATTGTTAGGGTATCATTGAAGGCTAAATTTTTCAGTTGTACTTTTTTCTGAAGCATGTGATGTAATTATCTTTACCTAACAGGCTAACAAGTGTTTTCTAAAGTGAATTGATATGTTATTTAATGCGATTATTTCTTCCATTTCATGTGCTGTCTTATTCAACACTTCAAGCGTAAGTATTGAAAACTTCCCTGAGTGAATGTCCTAAACATATATAATAAATGTATATTTATTGTTTTATTCTGAATGAATTTATTACCTTTATCCTTTATGTACATCTTTTAAAATGTAACACCACTTCATGCTGATAATGTTAAACTGACAGACATCAATCATAACAGTCAAATAATGCCATATTTCAAAGCATTTTGACTTATATTAACAGAGAGTTTCACATAATGTTAATTTTTTTTCAAATTCCAATTTACTGGTGGTAAACATAACCATTACTTTTTGCATTTATATATTTAAATGTTGAAGAAAACTTGATTTGATTCCTTTCATGTTCTTACACATGTTGAATATATGAGTATCTATCTTTGGTTGCAGTTTGGTAGGCTTAGCCTTCTCGGCAGCTATAGGAATAACATTTTTGGTTCTAGGATGTGCATTACCAACATACAAGTAAGTACAATATTGACACTGATAGTTAATAAATATCTAGTTTCTGTATTTATCATATTACATTATGGGTTGAACAAATAGGGAGAATTTGAGGAAAATGTATATTTATAATTGACAGAATGAATTAGGAATGGATAAAAAGGGTAAGTAATTCTGGATTTGAGCATTTTCAGTTTCTTTTTGATTCATAATTAGTTTTTATAAGATCAACCAGTCTGACCAGGTATCTAAAAAGTAAAATAATGTGATAAACAATTATTTTGTGAGATAGTAAAATTAAGCTTAAATTAAGAAGATAAAAAGGTTGAAAAGAAAGCGATGTAAAACTATGGATTGTAGCTTTATAAGACTGAGAAGCAAAGTAAAATACAATACGGGGGAAATTGGAATCAAATTATTTGCAAGAAAGATATTTTTATCGATAGTTTAACTGCATTGTTGACTTGTGTGATGGACAACAGTTGGAATAACTTACAACTTATTTCAAATTTGCAATTGCCAGTTTAATTCATTCCACCCAACCCAGTGTTCAAGCTTGCTTTTACATGTTTTTGCCTTTGCTGTTCTCTTAATAAAGGACATTTTACAATAATTGAAAGTTTGATATAGTTATGAATATATGCTACAAAGTGTAACACTGTCTAAAAATAACCTAAGGCCTAAAAAAAGAAATTGTTTGTTTCCTGTAACAGTCCGGAAAAAATAGGGTAGGTAGGTCGGTAAAACAATTTTTTGTCAAAAATGTGGGTTTTATGCATGTTTTACGTTGATTGGGAGTTGGGAGGGCTGAAAAAACTTTAGGGTAGGGATTTTTTTGAATAAAAACTTGTTAGGGTAGGGTTACAGGAAACAAACAACTTTTTTAGGCCTAATGCCTGAACTGGAATTCATTTTACGAGAAAAGTCACTGGTTCATTAGTAAACCCAATTACTTTGATTGATAACCAAGGGAATTCCACTTTAAAGAATGCCCATAGGTGCATATATGTCATCCTTTCTAGGGGCTAGATTTTTGCAACTGAATTTCTTTGCATTTCAAAGGAAGATAGGGAAAGTGGAAAGATGGCCCACATAGTCTTTTCTCAAAATTTTGTGTAAGCTTGATCTTATTAATAATTCTGTCGCTTGGTCTTAGAATCTCCATGTTCACCATTCAACATCATATTTGTTTTCTTGCAGTAACTGGTGGCCGATGTTTGTTCTGCTCTTCTACCTCCTCTCCCCGGTTCCGACAATGATAGCACGGCGATACAAAGATTCTTTAGATACATCCAGTAGTGCATTGGTGGAGGCCTGCGTTTTTATAACGTCGGGAATCGTGATATCAGCATACGGCTTACCAGTAGTTTTAGCTCACACACCACTTGCACAGCCAGTTGTAAGTTTTATATTGGAATACACTTAATCCATTAACATCAGGATTGCATCCTTAATCTGATATTTGATAATAATAATGATAATAGTAGTAATAATAATAATAATTGATATTTGATTCCACGCCCTTTCCACCTTTAATGTTCAAAAGCCCTTTAATCAAATATGGTAATTCTTGAGAAAAAACTTGTTTAACTCAAAGTAACAATACTTTTCAGTTCAGCATTTCTAAATGCATTGCTCTGTTATTACGATTTTCCCATTTGTTTCATAACATTACATACTCTCTAGCAGGGTCTTAGCCAGGATTTAAAAAATTGCTTGTCCAAAATTGCATTCACAAAATTTCGGCACATCCAGGATTAGCTACTCAGTTTCCAAAATCCTTGACAATTTACACTACAACCATATCATACAAAATGGTTTATCAGCAAAATATTTGTTTTTTACCCCCAAAAAGTCAAAATAGAAAATTCTCCAAAGATATTTTATATATTTTTTCATGTCCAAAAAGGAGGTTTTCAGGAAACTGCCTGTCCATAAGATAAGCTGGATGGGTCCTGTCTAAGTCCCTGCAGTCTCCAGATATGAATGGGTTGGTCCTGTCATATTCAGATTTCCCATGGGAAAGTCATTAATGGAAAATTTGCTTGTAGAGTATTTGAACCTGAGTTATTAGTTGGATTTTGTTTGATTATCTAACTTCCCCTATTAAACTAAAACAATTTTTATTATGAAACCCTCCTTTAATCATTATCAAATCTATTTTAATGGCTCTACTAAAGGTTGTTTTCGCACAATCTCTGATGATACAAAACATGTACATTTCATTCACCAGTTCTATCATTTTTCTTTTGCAGATACAATGGGGAGCCTGTGGATTGGTATTAGCTGGAAATACCATAGTATTCCTCACAATTCTCGGCTATTTCTATATCTTTGGGCAAGATGATTTTGACTACAGCGCTTGGTGAAGCTTGTATTGCCATTTTAAAGACTGCTCACTTTGTACAGTAAACCTTATTGCGGCCCAGTGCAGATCTTTTGTACTCAATGGCAAGAGTAGCCTGTCGGAGCTTGGACATTGTAAACACTGCAAGTTATTTCATGACAGCCTAATGATGAGCATGTATATACAGAGATGGTGCTTTATTTGTATCCACATTAGAATGTGTATACCTAAAATATACAGGAGACCTTTAGCATCACTCTCAACAAGAATAAAGCGGACAATTTGAATTGGTTAATCAAAAAAGTCAGTTCTCTAAAATTGATGTTGAATTAGTTATTAATAATATTTGGTATAGCAACCTCTCAACCTATAATGTTCAAAAGCGCTTTATAAAGAATATTAACTGGCAGCAATGCCTATCCTTTGTAAATTGCTCATTTATTGTGTTGTGGGTGTGACCCTTGAGCTAATTCAGGTCTATAATTAAAATTTAGTTTCAATGCTAAAATCTTAAAAGGATGTATAGGTGATGTTTGGTATAAAATCTCATATGAGGAAAAGCAAATATGTGTGATGATCCTCGAGAATTTCATCTATCAGGAATGCTGGTGAGGTTTGTTTATACATTTATGCCCTAACCAATTGTTTCATAGCAGATAATCATCTGTTATCGAATTTCAAATCTAGGCAAAACTTGGCCTATAATTGCACGTTGAAAAATTGTTGCTGCTGTATATTGTCAAGTCTTGTAGTCATTTAATGTAAAGAACAAAAAGCTATTTATAAGTTAATTTTAATGAAATGAGCTGTATTTGTTGTTCTAATAGTCTACTCCACAAAGATAGCCACCTTTAAAAGGATTTCTAAAATCGAGATTTAAAAGCTGCAGCTGGTTAATTCTTTCTTTGGCTTATAATTGACGAATTGGTAATGTGATTATGAGTCATTTATTCAAATGTTTGGCACTTAATACTTTTTTTTGCATTAAAGAACGAAGCACTAATTCAGTAAGTTTTATTTCTGAGGGAAAGCACCTGCAATTTGGCACATTTGTAGCACCCTGAAAACTTTTTTATTGTAAGTTGATACCTTTAGTTAATGCTTGACATTTGGTGCTGTTTTGGCCAGCCCTGTAAATCTCTTTCGCAAAGGCTTTTGGTAATGAATCTGAGAGACGTCCAATTGTGAATGCTTCATATGGGGAATGATAATGATTTGCTTTATACATATACATTATACATATACCACAGTAATTGAAGGTTCTGATGGTTAAACTGCTGCAATCATGGTATCAGCATTTGCTTATAACATCAGCTGGTACATTTCGTAAGCATAAGCTAGTCTATATTGTATAACAAAATGGGTTTAGAAATTACTACTGAAATGAAAATATTGAATAGTGTGAAAACTAATACTATTGTGCCTCGGTTTAATAATCGTGTTCCTAAATTGGCATCCTGATTGTGTATATTTGAACAACTTCTAGCTGGAAGTGGTAGATGCACTAAATTTGTATTATATTTAATTTATAAAGAATAAGCTGCAATACTCGAGAGCTCACCATGTAAGAAAAAAGCTAGAAAGAATCCTTTATTTATTGTAATATCAGATAAGTTTTATTTGTCTGTGCACAAATCAACAAGGTTGTAAAAACTATTTAGGAAAACTATTTGAGAAGAAAGTTTTGCTTTGAGGCAAATTGAAATGTGGAATCAGTGCTTGACTGCTGGATCTAAATAGGGTAGTTATTGTCACGTGTCAGATATTACTGGCAATGCCATCTTTTCTCTATTACCATTTTACTAGTCCCAAGTCCAGTAGTTGTTGGTTAAATGGTGTGTGCTCAAATAGTCTGTTGGTGATTTGAAATATCCATTATAATTTGGTCTTAACCCCAGATGGTAATGGTCTGTTCAAGGACACTATAGTCTGTCTGACCCAAGCTTGGCTGACCATTTTTTCCTCTTTTTTGTTACATTAAGTTTGTATTTCCTGTCCATACTTGGCAAACATCTTAGGATCACTGTGTTCTGTATCTATATACCTACTTTCTTTCTCAACTCCTTAAAATGTTGATTTTGCTTATTAGGGGCGCATTATAAAATTCCACACTATATTGCACACAATTTTACTGTTTGCAAAGGGCAAATTTTACAATGGGACCTAATGAGCGAAATCCACATTTTACTCAGTTGGGACAGAAATTATGTACATAGGTACAGAACACACTGCTCCTAAGAGGTTTGCCAAGTTTGGATGGCAAACACAAACCTTGTGTAACAAAAAGATAGGAGAAAAAAGGTCAACCAAGCTTGGGTCAGACAGATTATAGATAGGTATAGCATTCCAATCCAATACACAGCAGTAAAAGTTGGGACATCATTGTGCAACAGCAAAGCCTGTGTGTCAAATACCAGTAGTAAAAGACATTGCTTTGCTTCTGAATGAATATACCATAAGAACTGATGATGAATAGATATAAAGCCTATACTGCAACTGTTCTATTTATGAAAGATATGACAATTATGGATGATGTTATATTTTTCTTCACTTAGAATAGACTAATCATTAAAGCCACTAGTTCTGAAAGCAAGCTAACTGCATGCTTTCCTGTGACGTATAACTCAAATAGCTAAGCGACAGTAGTCAAAACCAATCAGTTCAGTTATGATTAATTTACAAGTTCATGATGCTCCTAATAATAGCATATTATCAATTTCTTCACATGGTTGTATTTTAAAGAGATAATTTAGAAAAGTTATTGTTTATACAGCTCCATTTTGGTGTTGTTTTGTGAATAGTACATTTTGGTGTGTATTGTAACCATTTAACAGAATGGTTGCTGAGCCTTATGATATAGAATGTTTAGTGTTGCTTCTAATTGTTGTAATGTACAGTATAAATATGCAAAGCTTCTTTAAAATGTACATTTTATTTACACATATTGTTATATTGCATTTGTAATAAACATTATATAAGATATTACGCATTACGCCTTTTCTTGTGTAATTTATACCTGTCCTATTAGTTATGGAACAAACATCAGTAATGGTTGATCAACAGGTAATGATACCAAAACAAACACCTATTGTTTGTAAACGTTATACAGTGATCATCTGGAACAGAAGGTTAATTACCAAAATGGCTGATTGGATAGACATGATCATGTTATTAAGTCCTGGGAACCCATCTATATATCAATATGTACAATTGTCTTTGCTTCACTTTCAATGGTGAAAAAGAAAGACTAGGTTCTGTAAAGGGGCACTAAACCCTTAAATACATGCCAGCTTATATGAAAGGAGATACACTTTTTAAGCCATCAATCATAAAGACCCAATCCAATTAGGTCCCACGGGGCAGTAAAGTGTGTATTCCAGTAGCCCCATCTCCTCTCAGTGGGCAGCCATATCTCACACATCCTGCTCCTGCCAGGATGCCACTGACTTGTGGGCAAGACAGGAAAAGCTAGTATGCACACAGAGTATAAAGTGGGTTTCTACTCTGTTTCCAGCATTTGGCTGACGATAGCAAAATCATAATGGTGAATCTGTGCCCTTTAAAGTTATGAGCAACAACTGTTCATCCATGTCTATTTCAACAATTGCCTGTGCTTCACTCTCAACGTTTAAAGAAAGTTAAAGAAAGATCTAAGTATAAGTAATGAGCAACTTGGTTGCACTATGTTCGTAATGTGATCACTATATAATAGCAGCTTCCACTCAAATGGACCCTCACTTATTGGGGAATGCTACCTCTGGGTGATCTTTAACTTTTTTTTTTTTTTAATTTCGCAATAAACTGCTGTTTTTTATTTTTCTCTCTTTTCTTAAACTTAACCCTAATGCTGCAGGTTGCTAATCTGGCCTGTACAAAATGAGACAAAAAACCTGAAAAATTAGTGAAACCCTGGCACAAGGGTACTCATCTGAGTGCTCAATGAGAGCTATTCAATGAATACCAACATGACATTTAGATGGTTTTCAAAAATCGTTGCGTCCTTGTGCGGTGGATGAAAGTAGCCTCAGCATTGGAAGGGTTAAAGAAAGTTCAAGGCTTCCATATTGTATTGTCATTATACTGCATTGTTCTCTTCATCAGACTGATCCATTTAACTTAAGTCTGTAGGATACTTCTTTCTGAATTGGTCGCTGCAGTGGATGGGCAAGCAATTGTGCCATTGAGTCATACAACTTGGTTGGGTTTCTAGAGACCTCGAACACGTAGAAAAGTCCCTTTTCATCCAATTCACATATGATATCATAAATGGCTTCACAGTGGTTCTCTTCCGATGGCGGCTCATGAATGTAGAGAGCATCGAAGAAGAAATGTGGAGACGTCTGTAGCATCTTCTGAGCCTAAAAAAGAGCAAAATATATCAGAATAAGAAAATGTGGGATAAAATGTTATTTTAACAGTTATGGAAAAATGTAAGTATTTGATTCCAAATATACAAACTCATCATTTTAGATATGATTTTTTTAGCCAAATGGTTCATCAATTGTTAGCACTGGTCATGTTTCACTGTAAAACACATAAAATAATTAATGATTATCAAGATTAATGGATGCAATTTTTTTTTAATCCAGCCTGCCAAGTTTTCAGCACATTTTCTTTTTATGCCTATTAAGATAATATACTATTTTTTCCCAATTTCAATTAAACTTTAGTAAATTTACTCTCTCCTTGTGGAAAATCCGATGAATAAAAAGACATCAGATAAATTTGTAATTCCATGTTATATTTTAAAACTCCATGATAAAATTTGAGCCCAATATACCTTCTCCATAGATTGGAAGTTTCGATCATATGTCAAATTTGTTATAAAAACTTTAATATCCTCAGGGATTCAGAGAAACTGGCAAGTGATGAAAAATGTGTTTTTTCTTAACTTTACTCACCTCTCTGTTTTCGAACTCTGGTATACAATGGGACCTGCCGTATATCATGATAGCCCTGACAATGTAGGGTGGAGGTAAAAGATGTGGGTCATCTACTTGAGGCATTGGGACCTTGCTCAAGCTGAAAGAGGAAATAAGTAGGTTACAAGCTGATAATACCCTAGTGAAATTTGTAGGAGTCATCAGGTGAACAACCTATTCCTGTTTACAAGCGCACATTAACCCTACCAATGCTTAGGCTACTTACGTCAAATGCATAAGGCGACCCTTAATTGATTTGTAGTTTCCCGGATCTTTTCCGGACCATTTTTGCAGAGTCGGTTGGGAGGTAAATAAAAATAAAATAAAAATCCTATTTTTTTATTTTTTTTCTGAACCCAAGCATTAATGAGTCGGGAAATAAAATAAGGCTATTAGGTCAAGTTAGATAACTAAAACATTCTTTTCAGTTTCAAACTTTTAAGTGTGAGGTTTTCATGTCATTTTTTATTTTATATAGAAGGCATTCTACTATCAAAGTATACATTTGTATAAATATATATATATATGTATATATATATATATAAATATATATATATATATATATATATATGTATGTATGTATGTATGTATGTATGTATGTATGTATGTATGTATGTATGTATGTATGTATGTATGTATGTATGTATATATGTATATATATATATATATATATATATATATATATATATATATATATATATATATATATATATATATATATATATATATATATATATATATATATATATATATATATATATATATATATATATATATATATATATATATATATTGACAACAACAAATCGGTTGCGGCGAGGTTTCTAACTAGTCAGGGACCCAGCACTGCAAAAATCAGAAAAGCTTTGACCAAAAGATATAATTTTTGGACATAGGTTATAACTTAGGACATATTCTACACTTCATGAAACTGCTTGTTGGACTTTCAGCATTCATCGCGAAAGTGCTTTTTGGGGCATTTTACTGCATTTTTTAGCAAAAACGTGCATTTTTAGGGATTTGCTCATAGAAAATAAATACTTTAGAGTAAGAACTTGAAAATTGCTACAGATAATCACTTTGGAATGCTCCCTGTCACTGTCTCATAATAATTTAAAAGGATTGATGCAGAGGTTCAAATTTGGCCATTTTTTAACAAAAAATGTTGAAAAACGCATATTTTCTATGAATTCAGACATATAAAATGTGTTTTACAATTCCAAAATTAGATTTATTTCGTGTTTAAGCAACATAGAAATTAACTACAATACTCACTGTAGATATAACACCCAATTAAAAATTTGTATAATAATCCCTTGTTACTTTTGGGTTGATTTTAAGTGAAAATATGCAAAAACCTGCAAATTTTGCGACTTATTTGTGAAGTATTGTACTCAGGAAAAAAACATGATTTTTTGAAAGAAATATTTACCAATAAGTAATGGGTGTATTCTAAATTAAAAACAAATGTTATAGGGCGACCACGTGTACTTCTTTATCAAAGAAGGGGGGGGGGGGGGGGGGGGGGGGTACTGGAATATGTTTTGCTGAAATTGGATATGAGTAGGTTTTTGGAGAATCATACTGAAAAAGTGCCGATTTCATAATCAAAATATAATAACATAATTACGATAACATTTACAATTTTCTACAGGGAGCAATCATTATCTAATAAGATCAACTCATAGTAGTAACAAATCTTGGGGGAACAAACTACTACAAATTACTGACACTCTGACAGTGTCCAAGCACTGGAGGTGGTAGTTCTGGCCTCCTCTCAAGCTCGTACACCTTGTCTGCTTGCCAGGTGTGGGGTCGATTTTCTCTCCAGTTTGGAGAGATCTTCCTCGGAAGGAGACTCCCAGTCACCTAGGCACCACATGCCTAAGAGGGCTTGAGGGAGCTAGGGTGGAGTGCCAAGCATTACTCCTCCCAGTCATCATCTCATTCCCATTCAAAGACCACTTCCTAAAGCTCACATGGTTGGGACCACAAGGGTTCAAGAGATCGTGGCAAGGGTGACCGCCACACTAAGAAGCGGTGGTTCATCCCCATCTCGTTGCTTTTGTAAGAGGTTGGAGTCACAGGGCATCCATGGTTCCAGCTCAGGCTTTGGTTCAGGCCACTCTGGCGCCAGGCTCAGTTCTCAACCCAGGTCCTTTGCAGGTGCTAATACTGTGTTACTGGCAGCTGTAGCAAATACTGGCTCAAGCTCTCCAGGCTGCTATGGGCAACATGCAGTACAAGTTCACCGGTAAGCATCCCTTTCAGCCTCCAGGGTCCTGCCCCGCCAATGGATGCTTCTCATTGATTGGCTTCTGTCTCGAGCTCATCTTTGTCCTTCACTGAGGACTTTGATGACCTCAGAGGTGAGACATCCCTCTGGATGAGGAACTATCCGTCAGATAAATTCTGCTTACCTACCCATTTCCACGAGACCTTAACTACCGAAAAGAGGGCCCATTGGTTTTACTTAGCCCCACAGAAGGAGTCAGCCCTGGCTGCTCCACCTGCCCAGGCTAGGTCATTCTTTGTGGGAGTTCCTCATCACACCCCTTCTCTGTATGTGATGGTGCCATGAGATGCTATGTGTCATCTCATTACAAAGGGAGATGTATCTGTTCGATTTGACAGGTCTGGCAAGACATTTCCTGTGACTGAATCTGATGAGTCAGCTTTTTCTGAGCCCCCAGCCAATAGATAAGAAGGCAGAAAAAGACCTTTCTATGTATAGATGAAGAAAGACTTCCTGTCCAGGAAGCAGTTCGGCACCGATAAGTTATCTCCCCTGGCATTGGCAGATTGGTTATCCGAATGCCTGGACGAACATCTGGTGTGCGCTAACTGGTTATCCGCATTGCTGATTTAGATTGAGGCGTACATATAGCATGCCAGACCAAACAGGCCAAGATCTTAGAGCGATTGCGTCAGGGCCGTGCCACACCAATCCTGGGTCTGAACGAGGATTTCTCCTCAGCCATGGTTATGGATGTGATGGAGTGGTGAGACCAGACCAGCGTGACCGGTTGGTCAATCATCTCTGACCTAACCATAGCCAGGGAGGAGGCTCCTTTACCAAAAGGAGGCCCCTCCGCAAGTTGCCCCTAGACTCAAACCTAATGTTTGTGGGGCAATTCAAGCAAGTTCAGAAGGAAACTGCTCCAGGCAGCCCATACTGCCCAGATTGCCCTGGGGTTCTCCTCCGATGGACTGGATCCGTAAGAGGCTGGCCACTGCCTCTTAAGGACTGGGGCCACCGAGGGAGAAACCGAACAAGGGTAAATCTGCCTCCGTGACTCTGAAGCTGAAAGTGAAAACCTCGGCCAAGGAGCAACCTCAGAGATCTTTTGGCGATCTTAGCTGGTTGCAGGGGCGCAGTATGGTCTGACAGGCTTCCAACCGCAATGAGATGGGGTCTGGTCTGGTTTGGGGGATATTAACCCTTATGCTGGTGGTGGGTTATTTGGCCAATACAAAATTATGCAAAAGCCCTGAAGAAAATGCCTGAAACCCTGGCACATTGGTACTCATCTGAGAGTACTCGGCGAAAGCTATCCAATGAATACCAACCTGAAAGGGCATAGATAGTTTTCAAAAAAAAGTCTGTCCTTGTCCTTTTTTGATAAAAGTATAGCCTCAGCAATGGAAGGATTAAACCCTAGCCATGCCAGATTTCCAGGATCACTGTACTGTAAGACCAGGCCTGCCTGGTCACGGCACTACCAGGGCTTCGAGAGTTTGCCGGAGCCTAGGAGGAGTTGACCTCCGACATTTTGGTCCTCCTGACCGTCATGTCAGGCTACCTGATACAGTTCACAGGGAGCATGAGACTGACCAAAGCTCCCTTGTGGACTCAAATCCTGAAGGAGCAATCCTATTATCTGACTCTGTAAGAGGGCCTAACCCAAATGCTACAGAAAAATGCAATTCTCTATTTTGATCTTGGAATGTCATCGATAGTCGACAAATCAATCAATCAACATTTTCACTTTGTCAATTAAATCGAATCGAAAGGTTGGATATAGAATCGAAATTATTGATATTCTCTACCCCAACTCTGGCGTATGATTATTAATAGAAAATATACTTGCCGAGACACAGGTTTCGAACCGAATCAGATCGATATATCAGAAAGAGTATAGCATTTAATTGAATCGAAAAAAAAAGGGATATCAATGACATCTGTATCTTGATCCTTCTTCTCTCAGACCAGGGTTCTACTCTGTTTACCTAGTGGAGAAGTGCTCAGATGTATGGCGTCCCACCCTCAACCTATGTTGAAGTGAAGGAGGTGGTGACTCGGCCAAATTCAAAATGGACATCCTCCAAAGCATGACAGACATGCTTTGACAAACCCGTCAAAAGACAGAATAGAACGGATGAGACGCCTGGATGCTAAAGTCCCTGGTAAGCCCAGTAAGACTGTGACATCTTTTTTCATGCACTTGGCCAGCATGATCTGGCTGGTTTACTGTGCTAGATGCGATGTAGCGTGTGACATATGTTGTAAAGGCTGAGAGGTCCTTTGAAATGTGGAAGGATACAAGAGTGGGAAAGTGATGAAGAATGATGTGCTATGTAGTTGCTCAGAAATAAATCAAAATGGTAAATTAAACTACAATTATGAACTGCTTTTATGTATGCTATTATATTTTGATTATGAATTGGTCTCCTTTTCAGTATGATTCTCCAAAAATCTTCTTTTATTCATTTTCAGCAAAACATATTCTAATACCCCCCCCCCCCCCCCCTCCCCTTTTGATAAAGAAGTACATGTCACCCTATAACATATTTTTTCATTTCAGAATACACCCATTACTGATTGGGAAGTACTTTTCCCAAAAAATCATGTTTTTTCCTGTGAACAATACTTCACAAATAAGTCGCAAAATTTGCAGGTTTTTGCACATTTTTACTTAAAATCAACCCAAAAGTAACAAGCGATCATTATACAATTTTTTAATTGGATGTTATATCTACAGTGAGTGTTGCAGTTAATTTCTATGTTGAGTTAACACAAAATAAATATAATTTTGGAATTGTAAAACACTTTTTACAAGTCAGAATTCATAAAAAAATATGCGTTTTTCAACATTTTTCACTGAAAAATGGACAAATTCGAGCCTCTGCTTAAATTTTAAAAAATTATTATGATACAGTGACAAGGAGCATTCCATAGTGATTATCTGTGGCAAGTTTCAAGTTCCTATTCCAATAAATGTATTTTCTATGAGCGAATCCCTAAAAATGCACATTTTTGCTCAAAAATGCAATAAATTGCCCCAAAAAGCACTTTCGCAATGAATGCTGAAAGTCCAACAAGCAGTTCCTTTCAGGGCAAAGTTAAAGAAACCTAAAAATAAAAGGTAGAATTTTATATCTGATGGTCAAAGGTCAAACCCTTTTTTAAGCACTTTTCAAGGGTTGGGTCCCTGACTAAACTGTTTTTTATTTCTCATCGGATACTTTTAAGTTGGGTCGGTCGTCTATAATAAAATAAAAAATAATACTGATTTTTTTTCTTCAGTCGGGTGGTTTTCTTTTAGGTCGGAGGATCCGGGAAACTACAATTCAATTACGGGTCGCCTAAGGACATAAAGATTATTGAAAAACATCTAAACCCTGCCATGTTGGTATTCATGGGATGGCTCCTGCTGAGTACTCTCAGGAGAGTACCCATGTGCCAGGTTTTCAGTCATTTTTTTTTATAGGTTTTTTGCATAATTTTGTGTTGACCAAATTAGCCACCACCACCATAAGAGTTAACGGAGACAGCTGCCTTTGATGCATTGAGGAGATTTGTTAACTATGCCTAGGAAACAACTTAACTCAAGTCTCACGTCACCGTAATATACAGTCCAAATACTAATGAAAAACGAAAAGAAACATCTGTAAAATGCAATAACATGTATGATCTCCTTTGGAGGATAACTTAATATAAAGCTAAGATGCTTTATAGGAACATTTGGAATGACTGCACTTATAAGATGGAGGTTGTTTGCTTATATCTACTATATATCCAATAGTCAAAAATGACTTTAATTAACATATCTTATTTTGCTCTGATAATGGCAATAAAGAGTGGTAGTGCACAACAAATAATTCACATCTAAAGTGAGCTTATTGCAAAGGATTCACACAAATTCTTTTTTGAATAAATAAGAATCCATCAAAGGTAATTGATCAAAGTACTTTAGCTTTGAATTTATCTAAAACAAAGAAGTACTTAAAGTCAAACATCTCAGTCAGGTGTAGGAAATCTACGGATCCATTCTAAACTAGCAATCAAGCAGTATTCTTATTTCACCTGGCTTCTGCATCCTTTAAACAAAAAAAGAAGCAACCATAATGAGCTTGTTACAAGATTATGGTCAGCAGAATCATACTGCAGTGAATGCAGTCAATTCAAGGTTTGGTCCATGCAAATCTAAGGCATCAATTACCTGCAAGTGCAGAGCTCGACATTGGTGCTTGCCCTGTTACCCGGAGCAAGTAGAATTTTTAAACTGTAGGTGAAGGGCAAGTGAAAACTGTATCTTGCTTGCCCCACTATATATTTCAGGTTTACTTTTGAGAATGTGTGCAAATATTTTTGGTCTGGCATCCAAGCTTGTCCTAGAAAATATGCTTTCACATGTCAGCACCATGTTCTTCTTGGTTTTGAATGAAATATTGTAAAGCATACACTTTTTATTGTAAAGCATACACTTTTTCAAGGGCAGGTGAAAGTTGGAGTAGGGCAAGTGAAAGATGAATATCACTTGCTCTACTGGGCAATTCACCGCAAAAGTTAATGTCGTGCCCGCTGAAGTGCTTTTGATATTACTTACATAACATCAAAGAGTGTGGTCAGACTGAACGTTTCGCACTGGCTAGTCTCCTGTATGTCATCTAACATACTCAGCAGCTCATCAGGGTCACTCACAAAGCCAGACATCTGGAAAGGAAACACAGGTTTGGTCTAGGTTATTTTAGGTCTTAAAAAAGAAATTGTTTGTTTCCTGTAACGGTCCGAAAAGAAATAGGGTAGGTAGGTTGGTAAAAAAAAACTTTTTGCGTTATTTTTTGGTCAAAAATGTGTGTTTTATGCATGTCTTACGTTGAGTGGGAGTTGGTGGGGCGGAAAGAACTTTAGGGTAGGGATTTTTTTGAATAAAATCTTGTTAGGGCAGGGTTACAGGAAACAAACAAACTTTTTTTAGGCCTTACTCATTCTACTCAGAGGTCCACTTATAAAGTGATACATGCATAGCACATCCAAAATAAACAATAATATATTTAGACAATTGCTGGTTGGCTTCTCAAAAGAAGCTGTTGCTAGAAATACTCCAAAGATAGGCAGGGATTAATACACCTATTCATTGTACCTAATCAGTTTCAGCCCTGTAGCAAAAAAAAGTAACTCGGAACACCCCATTGTTTTCAGCATAGAGAGAGCAAATATCCAGAGCATGAACATATCAATAAAAGAAAAAATTCTCTGGACTAAATATTTTACCATATATATAAATATATAACTTGATATACTGTTCCATATTTGCACCCATTTTTGAGGAAGAAGCATCATTTTCAAATAAACCCTACAACATCAAACTTATGCTGTGCCTTATGTTGTGTACAGGTGAACTTGGATATGACGGACCACTGTACGACAGATTTGTGCTGAATTGTGCATATGACGGACAATATGCTGGGTCCCAGTTCGATGCATATCAAGTATTCGTCATACTGTAAAGTTCGAAATATTAGCGTGCTTAAATTTAGCGAATTGATCCATTTTTCCATGTTAGCGAATCGTAATATTAGCGTCTGAACCATCTCGAAAAGCGCCATCTGCCGACAGATATTCAAACTAGACCTGGTTTGATAAACGGTCAAAAGGTGGCGCGTATTAATATATACAGTATGTACATACAATGGAGGACAAAGGGACAGTTCCTTTGTCCAAGAAATATTGGAAATAAAACTGATTTGAAACTGCCACAAACCCTGATAAGACAAATAAAGATTTGAAAAACAATGTTTTGTGTTTGTTTTGCATCTTAAATGAAAAAAAGTCAGAAAAGAGCCGATTTTGATATGGAGGTGTGTAATTTTCTTTGTTTTGGTAGCACCATCTGGAGTCTATGTCAAAAACTATTTCTTTTTGAAAATATGTGCACAACGAATTGTGCACTCCCAATGAGTCAAACTGCGTTTTTATTTGGTTTCAGGCTATATATACATTCAGATATGATAGCCCTCACTTCAGAATACCATTTACATGCTAGAAATTCGTTATTAACTGAGATAAATCATGTTGAGTGGGTTAAAAACGTCACATATGTGGCGTCATCTGGTGGCTTTGTCAATAACTAATTTTTTGGAAAAAATGTGCACATCGAGTTGTGCACCCTTAAAGTGTAAGTTCACCTTCAAAATGAAAAAAGATATGTTTTAGAGCTATGTGTCACCTTTCTCAGGACACCTTGATTACAATTGTACTCCGCAAATTGACTGAGATATTTAAGTTTGTATCTTGAGAAATACAGCAAATTTACTGCCTCAGCTGGTTCATGGAGGCACCATCTTGGAGCTTATCAGAAACAGGAAGTGACATCACGCTGCTACATGCAGGCTGAGCTGCCAGGCTGAGGGCCATTCAGAACTGAACACACTAACACATTCTCTCATTAGTAAATGACTTGCAAAGAGGAAAGTAATGTATCAGACTCAGCAAACAGAGACACTGTGTCTCAGTGTATACCTATATGGTGTAAGTTACATTTGCTAGAGGTATACCAGGTTCTGTGTGGCAAAAGCAGTGAGGGAAGAGAGACCTATAGTAAAGGGGTTACGGATGAGCTTTAGGGCTCAAGAAAAAAATTCTACCAATTTACAAAATAGCCTGGCATTTAGTACCCTTACAATGTCCTGACACTGTTATCTTGTGATGAAAGGAAGTTTACAATTAGTTAGCTGTGCGTGTATTGCCAGTATGTCAGCTGCTCAGGAATTGACTGCAATACACATTAATCTCAAAGGAGTTGTGGCTGCTCTAATCCCATGCTTTACACAGGAGGTTAACTGCAATAAACATTCTCTGGACCCAATTATTTCAAATTGCATTCAGACCAGTTACTGCTAGGAAGACACAAGTATATGAAGTACAATTGTGAAACCAGATGGTCAATAAACCATCTTCCAATTATATTGTGATGAAGTTTTAGTTCTTATTCATAAATGCTATATATTACTTCTAAACTATTGCCTACAATTTACTGAGAAGTACAGCAAATATAACACATTTTGAATTTTATTGTATGACAGAAAACTAATAATTATTAGTGTATTCTTCTGATTACTCATACACTCCCTTTTTTCTGAAAATAGTTGGAAGGGGAAGTCTGTGTACATCATTTTCTGGCATTCAGAACTTCCCCCCCTCCCCTCCCCCCACCCCCCCCCCCCCCCCCCCCACTCAATCTAAATGTTCCTTGCCTTTGAATCTGGGTCTATCACAGACCATATATTGATCATATTTTTGCATGTTCAGACCGTATATTGATCGTGTTTTCACTGGTACATGCGCTTATTTGGAGAATCATTGTTGCATCCAAACTGAAAGCTTGTTAATTCACCATCTTTGTGCTCAGGTTTTGAGCTCTCCACAGTCTTAGGGTTCAACTATCCAAGGGGCATATGCCCCTAGATTTTACTGTGGGCTTCAAGATTTTTCAAACTAGGGGCCCAAAATAGTAGTATGATAACCAGAAATCCTATTATTGGGCAATAATTTTTGTCAAAAGTCATTTTTGGCCCCTTGCCTGGAATCTTAGTGTCAGACCCTGGCCACTAGAGCTAGCCCCTAAGCTCCCTCACTCCCACAGGAAGTCACAGCATTACATCACACGCATCTAATTAACATCACTGATTAGGTTCCCTCTGTGCAAACATGGCAGCCCCCATAAAGTTACCTTTAAATGGTATTATCTCAGTTTATCTGCTGAGTACAATTGTAATCAAGGTATCCTATGAAAGGTAAGATTGAGCTCTACAACATATCTTTTTTAATTTTGAAGGTGGAGTTACACTTTAAGTGCATTAAAACTGCATTTTTATTCAGTCTCTGGCCACATATGCATTTAAATATGATAACTCTCGCTTCAGTATATCATTTTCATTCTCGGAATTAGTAAATTACTGAGAAAAAACAATGTTGAATCCTTGTGAGACTACCTAGAAAAACAAAGAAAAATCGTTGAAAAATGGAACAAATATTACCGGATTGTAATATTAGCGAATCTGACCCACTCGCTAATGTGGCCAATAATAGTTCCACGCTAATATTTCGAACTTTACAGTATGTATACGATGGATTTTGCATATGACGGACCAATTTTCCTGGTCCCATTGAGTCTGTCATATCCAAGTTCACCTGTACTTCTGAGTCTTTCCTTACTTACCCATAATGCAGTATCTTTCATAAGGACCAAGGCAAATTGATGTCTCCTAGCTTTATCTATTCGACTTTTGCTCTGGACATATATGCCCAGTGCCCTCTTGATCAACTTCATTGGGGACCACTTATCACTGAAAGTCCAAATAGTAAAAGATGTTCAATTCTACGACACAAAATTGGCAAACAACTATCTTTGGCCAGACCCTATAATTTACACCACAAGCAGTTATAGAGCCAGCACACTAATCCCAAATGTACTCATCATAAATATGGTGGATACTCAACTGATTGATATTTTAAAACCAATCTGAGCTCTCATAGCCAGTGTTTGCTTTGTTCATTCGGGTGCAATGATAATGAGTTTTAAGATTAAATCATGTCATACTATAAAAAAAAGAATGTTCAGTATTGGCAGGAGGAAATTATTCCAGCTGTAAAATTTATATAACTACAGGCAACTCTGCTTAATCCGGACTGATGTGGACCCTAAATTCTTTGTCCGTGTTAGGCAAAATCTGAATTATGCATATAGGAATTATATGTATAGGAAGGGACTGGAACCGTCCAATCTGTCCGGTTTAGACAAAAATCGGGATTACACATGTCCGGATTAAGCAGAGTTGCCTGTAGTCCAGCGGTTAAGGGGAAATATTGTTCACTTTTTGATAAAAGCACCAAAATTGGTACATAGTACTGTATCTCAATTGGAAATTAAACTTGTTTTCATGACAAAGAAGTCCACAAACAAACAAAGCCATACTTTGCAATATGTGAAAATAAATAATTATTATATGCATATGTTAAGAGTCAACAAATTAACATTATCTTACCCAGCCCTTGTCCTGAAAATAAGTTTATCCATTTCTGTTGAAATATCCAAGCAGAATATCTGAAAAGGGTAGAAGAGTCTTTAGTTTTTCAGACATACATTGTACATGATATAAATGATTTATCGAGTTGTTAACTACAGCATACCATAATACTTAAGAGCACACATCTATCCACTTATTATCGCCCAACTATCTAAACTATGGCCTAAGGTTGAAGCCATACACCCCCCCCCCCCTTCATCCAATATACACCCCCCCCCCCCTTCATCCAATCTAACCATATATTTATTCTCATCCCCTTATATATTCATACACAATGAAGAAAATGGAGTATCCAGGGAAAACTAGCACCTAACCCTAAGGCCAGACTGAACTTGGGCAATGGTGGGAGACAACGAGCAGTCGATGGCATGTCAAGAAGCAAACTAGCTATATATATATATATATATATATATATATATATATATATATATATATATATATATATATATATATATATATATATATATATATATATATATATGTATATATATATATATATATATATATATATATATATATATATATATATATATATATATATATATAATATATATATATATATATATATATATATATATATATATATATATATATATATATATATATATATATATATATATATATTATACCTCTTGTAGAATTCTAGGCCTCTGATTGGTCAGTTACAGGGGCCGGTTGCACCAACGTGACTCAGGCTCAAGTCTCAATTTGATTGTCTACAACAATAGCATATATTGTTGTAGACAATCAAGTTGGGCCTTGAGCCTAAGTTTGACCCGAGTCAAGTTGGTGCAACTGGCCCCAGACCCCCTATTCTGAATAGTATGCCTGTGTTTGGGAGGAGGGTACTATTGCCGGGCACTATTCTCCATCGATCAATAGAGCATGACTAGTGTCCCTGTTCGTCGATAGATGGCACTTTAGTCCATTAACGAGTTCAAGTGAAATATCTAGGTCAATCAAATAAACAAACAAACAAAAAAAATTTTAAACAAGATAGACGCCAACGGCGTCAAGAGGTTGATTCCTTGTATGTCTTTTTGTAGTTAGTCATTTGCAATTTTTTGTTTTTTTAATATTTTGCTATTTTGAAATTTTTCTGATTTTTGTGTTTTTTCGTTAGTGGTTACAGACTGATACACACTTGTAATGCTGCTGATGATACTTACAGACTTTTTAATCAAAAACCAAGTTTGTGAATAGACATTAATATCAGTTTGGAGCACTATAAAACATTTTCCTTTTTTATGAAATTCTTTATCTTTTTATCATACCTAAAAGTGCCAAAAAATACATCTGAAACACATATCTTTCAAATTTTTCATAAGATTTCTATCTAAAACCCTCCCTCAAATATTTTCCAAAACTATAACCCACTTCTAGCTATCCAGAAACTTTGACAAACTCACCACCCACCATCACCTATCCAGTAGATCACCAAACATGAACGGGAAAAGCCCACATCCTGCATCCTGCAAATGACAGTCAACAAAACCCCACCAATACCATGCTTGCCACAACTTACTTAATGCTGTCGAAGAACTTTAGTCCGTGACTTACCCTTACATGAAAATGGCCAAACACTGCCAGAATGCAAACATGCACAGGGATCAACCTTATGGTCCCTTAAAGGGCATATGCCCCTGAACCATGTGATTTTGCTACCAGATGATGAATTATAGGAGCCAAGTTTGTGAACGGACATTAAATATCAGCTTAAAGCATTTTAAAAACTTTTCCTTTTTTTGAAATTCTTTATCTTTTCATCATACCTAATAGTGCCAAAAAATACAGCTGAAACACAAACCTTTCAAACTTTTCCCTGGGAGCATGCCCCAAGATCCCCAAACCTGGACAATGCACCCCTGGCAAAACCATACCGTCGTGGTGGCCGCACAGGAATTTAATAGCCCCTAAACTTAAAATCCTGGGAGCCAAATCTGCTCCTGTCTGAAAATGTTAAAGTCAATCACTGATGCATGTAACAAACTGACTGGCTGCCTGCAAATAACACCACATCAAAATCAAACATGTTGCCAACAGCCAAAAATCCACTCCCCCTTAACAGAGGCTTGTGACTCTCCCCCACAACACAAAATGTTAACACATAAGCTAAGTATATACAACAAAGCCCATGCATTAAAATAAGTGCCGGCTCTCAAATATTAAAAAAGACCAACAGTTAAACAGCGAATAAAAAATTTCATCATAACCTAAAATTCAGCACGCATAAATAAAATGCAACTTTTGACAAACTAAACTAATCACTAAGCCTATCCGCCAAATATAAACATGAACATTTTAACACACATACTTCAGAAAAAGAGAGCGATGGGGGGCGGGGTTAAAAATTTGACATCTGACATATCATCAAAGTAACACAAAACATTTACATGAAGATGGCCAAACACTGCCTAAAAGCAAACATGAACAGGGATCAACCTTATGTACCCTTTAGGGGCATATGCCCCTGGTTCATGTGATATTGCAACCAGATGAAAAAATATACGAGCCAACTTTGTGAAAGGACATTAAATATATGTTTGGAGCATTTTAAAACATTTTCCTTTTTCCTTAAATTCTTTATCTTTCTATCATACCTAATAGTGCCAAAAAATAGATCTGAAACACATATCCTACAATTTTTTCATAAGAATTCTATCTAAAACCCTCCCCCAAATATTTCCCAAAATTATAACCCACTTCTAGCTATCCAAGAAACTATGACAAACCCACCATCACTCATCCAGTAGATCACCAAACATGAATGGGAAAAGCCCACATCCTGCACTGCAAATGAGAGTCAACAAAACCCCACCAATAGCATGCTTGCCACAACTTACCTGCTGCTGCCTGAAGAACATTAGTCCGTGACTTACCTTTACATGAAAATGACCAAACACTGCCTGAGTGCAAACATGCACAAGGATCAACCTTATGGTCCCTTAAGGGGCATATGTTCCTGGATTATGTGATTTTGCTACCTGATGATGAACTATAAGAGCCAAGCTTGTGAATGGACATTAAATATCAGCTTAGAACATTTTAAAAAAAATTCAACTTTCTTGAACTTCTTTATCTTTTTATCATACCTAATAGTGCCAAAAAATACATCAGAAACACAAACTATTCAATTTTTTCCCTGGAAAAATGCTCCAAAACCCCCAAACCTGGACAGTTAAAACATTTCCCTTCCACTGAAATTCTTTATCTTTTTATCATACCTAATAGTGCCAAAAAATACAACTGAAACACATATCCCTCAATTTTTTCAAAAGAATTCTATCTAAAACCCTCCCTCAAATATTTTCGAAAACTATAACCCACTCCTAGCTATCCAAGAAACTATGGCAAACTCACCACCACTAATCCAGTAGATCACCAAACATGAATGGGAAAAGCCTACAACCAGCACTGCAAATGACAGCCAACAAAACCCCACCAGCAGCATGCTTGCCACAACTAACATGCTGCTGCCTGAAGAACTTTAGTCCGTGACTTACCTTTACATGAAAATGGCCAAACACTGCCTGAATGCAAACATGCACAAATATCAACCATATGGCCCCTTAAGGGACATATGCCCCTGGCCATGATCTTCCGCCACTAAAGCAGGTCCAGCACTACCAGAAACCCAATATGCATGCAATAACTTTGTACTTAAACCTAAAATAGACTGATACACACTTGTAATGCTGCTGATGATACTTACAGACTTTTTAATCAAAAACCAAGTTTGTGAATAGACATTAATATCAGTTTGGAGCAATTTAAAACAATTTCCTTTTATTTGAACTTCTTTATCTTTTTATCACACCTAATAGTGCCAAAAAATACATCTGAAACACATATCTTCCAAACTTTTCATAAGATTTCTATCTAAATCCGCACTTAAAAAAACTTCCCTATTTTTGAATTTCTTTATCTTTTTATCACACCTAATAGTGCCAAGAAATACAACTATAAGAGCCAGTTTGTGAATGTACATTAAATATCAGTCTAGAACAATTTCAAAAAAAATTCCCATTCTTTGAACTTCTTTATCTTTCTATCATACCTAATAGTGTTAAAAAATACATCAGAAACACAAACTTTGTAATTTTCCCTTTATTTTGATCAGTATTTTCGTTTGTTTTGCATCTTGGGCGATACAAATGCAGGGAGATGCTGCCTGGGCCCGAGCACTGGGTTGAAGGGGTATGGGACCGGCATCGGCATCATAGGGTAGAAGCCTGCATACTTCAGGTCTGCTACTTCACTCATGTTGAGAAGAGTTTCTAGGGACAGAACTGCAGGCAGCACTAAACATCAGGTAGACTGAAGGTACATCAGAGAAATTCAATACACCATGCAACCTAAAAAAATAATCATACATACCATCAAAGCAACACAAAAATATCAACACAAAACATATCTCACCAAATGCAATCTTATATTATCACACCGACACAATATCTTCTTTAAACAGTAATTGTTTTGTTTGAGGGACAGTGAAGATTTGCATGGTTTCTATATTTTGTGGATGTGTTTTTATAAAATTGTATATTGAGTGATAGTTTTGTATTGATACTTTTGTATTTATTTCAATTTAATGTATGCTTACTATTTTGGGTTGTCAGGTGAATCAAGTTCCTATGATGCTCTTTGGTGTAGATGCAGTATGATGTCGAAGCCAGTTTCTATGAGTGCTGCCTGCAGTTATGTCCCTTGACACCCTTCTCACCATGAGTGAAAATGCAATCCTGAAGTATGCAGACCATTAACCCTGCCATCCCATGCATTCGCATTACATGCTCTTTGGGCTTATAAGTTTGTGACCAATAAATTATAACAGTACACACTTTTCCTGTCACCCAAAACAATTAAAATCATATCTTTATCTAAAATGCAACAACAGTGAGAACGGAAGGGATGGCAGGGTTAAAGGTCTGCTAACTTCAGGACTGCATACTACACTCATGGTGAGAAGGGTATATATACTGACTGCTGAAATCGCGATAAAAATATTTACTACTTCCGTTTTTTTCAAAGTTGTTTTCTTACGATTGTGGGGATCAAAAAAAAATCCACAAATGGGCAGGATGGATTATTTAGAGTCTGTTTTCTTGAAGTTGAAACTTTTTTTCCGGTTTTAGTGGCGAAATTAATAAGTAAATTTAGAATTTCGCCAGGGTTCCTAAATCAACATTCCAAAAAGCCGTTTTTGCCGGTTTTTTCCGAAGTCGCCATTTTTTTTCAAAAATTACAAATATAACCAACAAGTTATGATAATAGGGTAAAAGCCCTATTTGTTGCGAACACTTTGATGGGCCATTTGTAAATTTTGACCCAGAAACGGCGACGTGACAATTTATTGAAAAAAGTATGTTTTTTGTGTGAAATGCACACAATGCATATCAATGCCCTAATCTCGCTATATCAAAAAAATCAACTTCCGGTTGTAGCGAAAAGCTATTTTTTCGCTTCCAACCTGAAGTTGAATTAAAAAAATGATTGAATCAGATAGATGAGGATCTCATCTATCCAGGTAGGTAGTCATATTGTGATCGGGGGGAGATAGCTTGATGAAATTGACAGGAATCGGCGAGGTACCATTGAGAATGTACTAATCGCCATGGTCAACACGCCACCATCGATGCGTGTTGACAAATATCTCAAAATATTTTCGATTTTCCGAAACCAAAAGAATTAATCTTAATAATATAGATACTTGGCTTGTTAATTCTTTTGGTTTCAGAATTTTAGAGTTAGAGATGGCCACAAACGAAAGCTTTGAAATCGGGGTGCAAATTTCGTCAAACCCGATATTCAAAATGGCGGAGGGTAACCTAGCCAATGTAAAAAATACGTGAATGAACACGTAAGTAAAATAGTACAAAGAGGGATACAAATAGCCGCTCATTGGTTAATAAACCGCGGGAAAGAGTACCACGTGGTGTGACGGTGAGGCAGTGAGACCGCTCATTGGATAATTCACTATATCAAAAAAATCAACTTCCGGTTGTAGCGAAAAGCTATTTTTTCGCTTCCAACCTGAAGTTGAATTAAAAAAATGATTGAATCAGATAGATGAGGATCTCATCTATCCAGGTAGGTAGTCATATTGTGATCGGGGGGAGATAGCTTGATGAAATTGACAGGAATCGGCGAGGTACCATTGAGAATGTACTAATCGCCATGGTCAACACGCCACCATCGATGCGTGTTGACAAATATCTCAAAATATTTTCGATTTTCCGAAACCAAAAGAATTAATCTTAATAATATAGATACTTGGCTTGTTAATTCTTTTGGTTTCAGAATTTTAGAGTTAGAGATGGCCACAAACGAAAGCTTTGAAATCGGGGTGCAAATTTCGTCAAACCCGATATTCAAAATGGCGGAGGGTAACCTAGCCAATGTAAAAAATACGTGAATGAACACGTAAGTAAAATAGTACAAAGAGGGATACAAATAGCCGCTCATTGGTTAATAAACCGCGGGAAAGAGTACCACGTGGTGTGACGGTGAGGCAGTGAGACCGCTCATTGGATAATTCACTATATCAAAAAAATCAACTTCCGGTTGTAGCGAAAAGCTATTTTTTCGCTTCCAACCTGAAGTTGAATTAAAAAAATGATTGAATCAGATAGATGAGGATCTCATCTATCCAGGTAGGTAGTCATATTGTGATCGGGGGGAGATAGCTTGATGAAATTGACAGGAATCGGCGAGGTACCATTGAGAATGTACTAATCGCCATGGTCAACACGCCACCATCGATGCGTGTTGACAAATATCTCAAAATATTTTCGATTTTCCGAAACCAAAAGAATTAATCTTAATAATATAGATACTTGGCTTGTTAATTCTTTTGGTTTCAGAATTTTAGAGTTAGAGATGGCCACAAACGAAAGCTTTGAAATCGGGGTGCAAATTTCGTCAAACCCGATATTCAAAATGGCGGAGGGTAACCTAGCCAATGTAAAAAATACGTGAATGAACACGTAAGTAAAATAGTACAAAGAGGGATACAAATAGCCGCTCATTGGTTAATAAACCGCGGGAAAGAGTACCACGTGGTGTGACGGTGAGGCAGTGAGACCGCTCATTGGATAATTCACCAGAGACAAACCACGTGGTGCTGGGAAACCCAATCACGCACCGTCACGTGATTAGCCGATCGCATTAAATATGCAGAAAACCCACGCATGCGCATCCACCCACGCATGCGCATCCAACGGCCGCCCCACCAGACCAGACGCGCTACAGAATCGTATTGGAGTGAAGAAAACGTAAAGTATAAACACGTAAAAATCCACCAAAAAAAAACTAGGCAACCCACAGAAACAATGAAACAAACATTATAAACTACACACCCAATTCTAACAGAAACAATAAACAAAACGACCCCACCACACCCCACTCTCCAGATCATGCGGCTAGAATTTTCCAAAAATGCCATGTAAGACAACATAGGGAAAATGCATCAACCAGCTCCCAGGACCCTCCCCGGGAATGCAAGACAACAAAAGCGAACTGAATATAGGTTGTTGTACAACAACCTCTAAAAATTAATTAATAAACAAATAAAAAAAATAAATAAATAAAAAAAATAAATAATAATAATAAATAAATATATAAAATAAAATTTTCTTGAAAAAAAAAAAAAAATTAAAAATAGGTCCCAGTGAGAAACAATAGGACTATTTCTTCTTAGTTCCCTCGGGACAGTGCTCTATTTGTTAAATATACATATACATAATGATATATATATATATATATATATATATATATATATATATATATATATATATATTTATATATACATGTATATATATATATATATATATATATATATATATATATATATATATATATATATATATATATATATATGTTGAAAGTATGTCAAGGCCTGAGCAGAATGCTGCTGCCAACAATGGAATTATCTTATTTTTCAGAACAATGATAAAGAAAATAACATGCGCTAGTGGGACTGTCTCAATTTAGAGATGAAAAAAGAAAAATCTCAACCCAGTTGAGATGGTAGGTTGTTCAGTATGATAAAACTTATGACATCCCAGCATAGTCAGCACAGTAAACCTGCTGCTCCGATATTGCATTGGCCAAGTGAGTTTTGTAGGTTTAAACATGTCATGGCTTATGCGTGCCCGGGTGTGAGGGGGAGTTTTTTGGTATAATAAAACAAATATGACATCCCTATGGGGTTGCCAACATGATAGTCTACCCCTCGTGACCATTGTCACCCTCGGGCTATGCCCTCGGCTGACAATGCTCACTCAGGGTAGACAATCATGTCGGCAACCCCAGAGGGATGTCATATTTGTATAATATACACAGGATGGCATGGTTCGGTCTGTCCTTAGGGTTACTTCTCACCGCCCAGTGCTTTGGATGGCACTTATAGCCATAGATGACAGTAGGTCCAGTCAGCCAAGAGCCCTGGCTGGTAGTGTTTACTTTGTTAAAAAAATACTGACTTTAATAAAATAAAGATTACTTTACTTTGTTCTACTACTGGACTTACAATTTTCTCAGTGCAGTTGACTCTTGGGCATACTATTTCAACCACCCTCTCTTCTTCTTCAGAGTGAATACTAGCACAAGGACTCTCTCTGTCTACATATGTATTTTGTGGTTTCTCACTGTCAAGCGAGCCTTTAAGATTATGTTCATGTGAAGGGGATACTGGAAGTGCATCCGCTTCCACCGCCTCTACTTCCCTGTCCAACTCATTCATTACAGTTTCTGCAACCAGGGCATCATAGACAGGGTTCATGCTAACTTCCAAGACGGCTGGTATGTCCTCCGCTCGCTGTGCCCTTTGATTTGACGAAATATTCACTTCTGTTCGTTCTGTATCAACCGCAACTGAAATGTCTGAAGCCATGATCTTGTTTTCACCGAGATCTTTCTCCAGTGACAGGCACTTGGCTTCATCTGCATCCGCCATATTTGTTTTGAAATTGAAATCTCGTTTGAACGAGATAACATTTTCCCGAAAAATTCCCATATTAAATATGTTCTAGTTAGATATTATTTTAACTGAACTCAAATTTATTTGAAATCCATCCATTTTTAATAAAAAAATAATAAGAATTTCGAATTTTTGTACATCTCGCCTGACGAGATGACAAGGAGACTTATCATGGACCAAGATTCATAATTTCAAAGGACAGGTAGGTTTACCTTCACTATTTCTTCCAACAACATATTTACTCCATCACGTTTTTCATCTTACTAAATTATAGGTATCTTTCCTAAGTCTGACTATCGAATTGGAGTAGTAGCGTGGTTGTTTATTTGTCTAGAGGCGATTTTAGTCGACAGTCTGGTGAAGGGATGCTATTTTAAAGATCAGTGACGTATATGGGAGAGCACTGATCAGTCTTTTTGGAGGTGCCCACCCTTTGGAATATGTACATCATCCATGCAATGTGCATAAGTTAGAATGTCTTGATGCAGTCCTCTTATTTGTATAAACATATCTAAATATATTCAGGTGTTACTTATATTGATTTTCTGTCTACTGAAATGTCTGCCCCTAAAAGGCTGAAGACATTCACTGTGATGATCATGATAAACACACCTGAAGGCATACCCTGATGCATCCCTGATGTTGGTTCCTGGAGATTTCATGACCTCATTCTGGGGCGGGTTTTCTTTGGTTTTTGTTTAGCCTCGGGATCCAACGTATCCCCTTCAGATCGTCATCGCAAGTAAACGTTGATACCGTTCAGATTCTGTTTTCCCACCACATTGATCAACGTTGATGGTCCTGAACAACGCCCAGTCGAACACAAGGCTAAACCAAACCAAAGAAAACTCGCCCCTGGTACTTACTAGAATTGTTCAGGGAATTTTGTAATTCTGGTATAGACCAGAATTGTTCCCAACAAACAATTTTTGTACGTAACAGAGTTGTTCGGACAATATTCAGATGTTTTTAGCATGTACCAGAATTGTTAATTCAGGCAAAACTGATAAGTACCAGAATTTTCAGCGAATTTTTAACCTGGTGCAGACTGAATGATGCAGTTAGTTAAGTATTTTGCCGCAATGTGTTAGAGGTAGTGATTGAATAAATGAATATTAGCAGCACCATAACTTTAGCCAGCATTTAGCCTGGGCATCATTTGGCATTTGGACACCCTCGAATATCACCCCTCAGCACACCCAAATATTTTTGTGAGCATTTACTAAAAAATGTCCCTTTCAAGCATATAATTAAAGCTTTTCCACCTCATCATAATTCCCATGACATTGTATAAGGATAGTATGTATACATGTTTATGGTTATAATCTGAATATATTGATAATGGAGGTCTCCCTTAAAAAATAGGGTGCCCTAAAATTTTATTATTGGCAAGTTTGGGCACCCAGTTTCTAAATCCCATCTAAGACCATGAATGGCACCATTAAGTCTGCAGCAGAATAATGATTCTCGGACAATTTTGGTACTTACCAGAATTGGAGGAACAATTCTGGAATAAAAACATGTTCCAGAATTGCATATTCAGACAATTCTTGTATGTACATACCAGACTTGTACAATTCTGTTACATTCTAGAATTGCTACATGTGATGAACAATTCTGGTGCGTACCAGAATTAAGGCTGTGAAGGACTTCTATTCTATCTATGGTGGAATTGTCCTTTAAGCACTGATGAATGTTGCCAGGGCAGTACTATAGACTATCTGAGAGTAGTAGACAGGGAGTGGGCACTGTCCATGCATCATCAAATTTCGCAGCCTCTCACTATGAGTCATAGATAACCTGTGTACCCCAAGATTGGCTGCCTGCTGACCCCATCTCCTTGACAACCTATCTGACCTAGATAGGATGACAGTCTGTATAGCCAGCCAGTCAGTCTCTCTGCTGCTTGCTTACTAAAATCACGTGACCAATACTTCCCCAGGCTACAGCGGGTAACCCGAGGTGCACATACCCTAGGTACTAGCATGCTGTGCCTATGAGGTTGCGGATCGAGGGGGTGTATTTCTCTGAGACTATGTAGTTCTAGCATCAACATGGATCAACTAAGTATCTCACCCTAATTATGACCTCAATTCGAACACAATGCCTAACAAATCTAATTCAGGGGATTCCAAATGGAGATATGTACCGGTACCTCTATTTCTGTTTTAGAAGTTCTTTCTGTTCCCTGGAACACTTGTTTACTATGAAAGCAACGTCAAGCTATCAATGGTAGCCATGATGGGTTGACCTTTAAAAAATGGTTTTGGAGTGATCCATTAGGGAATCTCAAATAGGGATGTGCCAAATTAGTGTCAGTGAATGTACATCGTTAGTTTGTTCAAGTACCCATGTTGGAATAGTTTCCATCGATATGTTTATTTAGTTGAGAATGATTATGTTAGACATTTACTTACAACAAAAACAAAAGAAGATCACAGTTTCATTTGCAATTTGAACTTGTGTGCCTAATGGCTTGATTATGACTGTAAATATGACCTCATTAAATAATCATGACATATTGCTCATGGATTGAAAGAGCTATGTCAAGATGGTTATGAAGGTGGCCCAAATATATCATCAATATTTTAATATTAAACTCCATCTCCCCATCAGGTAAGTTTTCTGACAAACAAAGGTAGTACACATTGGAAGCATTCAAAATCATTTGTAACTCTTGTGCAAACGATAAGTAGTAGGGACAATCATGGTCTTAGCCAGCAGGGCGTCTGGGTGCCTTTTTGGACGCCCAAACCCTTATAAAGCCCCCTCAGGACACCCAAATATTATTGGGAGAAATTTCTAAAAATGTCAATCTGAAGCATACAATTGATTTTTGTCATCTCTATGTAATCCCCATGAGATTGTATTAAGGATATCATGCCTTATTTTGATAGATTTATACATGTATATGGTAGAAATCTGAGTATATTGTGGTCCCCCTTAAAAAAGATTATGCCCAAAAATTTAACAATTGCCTATTTTGGGCACCCAGTTTATAAATCCTGGCTAAGACCCTGGGGACGATTCATGGGAAGTTTGGGGAAGGAAGAATAATGTGCTATTTTAAGCAATATAGGTGTACACAACTTTGTTAGCTGAAACCATCAATATATAAACTGAACAATAGAATTGTTCCCCTGCTGCCATGAATGAACCCTTTACCTAGCCTTGCCCAGAAATCTATATATTAAGAGGAAGAAGCATGGCTTCGAAAGAGAGTAGTGCTCAGATTTACAGTATAATTTGTACAATTGGTAATCTATATGTGGTGTAACATGCACAGTGTGTTTTCCTTAGAAACTGGCGCCATATGTATGCGACACTGTCAAAGTGCACACACACTTTGTTTTTTGGGTCTACTGTTTGAGCAGCAGAAGATTGTCTGTATTCATAGTTATTAGTTAATAATTAAGATTTGCAAGGTTTTATTTCACAACTCTGATCCCTTAACCTATTCAACCTCAAATCATATCAAACAACAACAGCTCTATAAAATAGCTTACGGGAGATCTTACAAGAACGTTGAAATCAATGGCTACCCCCCTTCGCTGCATACTTGATTGAAGGTTTCCAAAGGCCATAGTATGTTAGACATGTCCGAGGACTTCTCCCCCTAGCATTGAGAGTTTGCTCAATTCAATTTGCTCTTATGAAAGCTTGAAACAAGCTCTTCCTTTAGGTTAGATAATAATTTTTGGGTTTATTATCCCTTTAATTCTAAGTCCTTTTTTTAGATTTACTCAAATACGATTAACTTTTTTGGGTTCAACAGTAGTATTTTCTTTACATTTCAGCCTAGGAGTGAAAGATGCCAGTGTTCGTGAATCAGCCACCCCCTGCAGCGGACAACAACAATCGGGCCAGAAATAATAACCAGCCGCAGCAAGCAAATCCTCTGTTGAATGTTAGAGACCGCCTATTCCATGCCCTGTTTTATAGGATAGCATTAACCTATGCTAGGGCATTCCCACCACCCATCAGGAGATTTTTAGAATTTGCTATTTTACTCAAGGTAGGTCATGAGTAAATACATTTTCTGTTATATACACCTATAGGCTAGAGATTTAAGTTAATATTCTTTAGAAAAATCACCCTGTTAAACTGCTTTACAAATAGTTATTTCAAGTTATTGAATTTTGGATAAGAATTTCTGATGGGGAGGATTTCAGAGCTCCAAAAGCTATGAAGTGAAATTAAATTTAGTGATATATCTGGTCTCAATAAGAAAAGAATGTTCAATTCTAGTGGTCACATTCAATCATTTGGAAGTGGCCAGGCAAAGAATCTGTATGTTAAGTGGAGCCATCTGATTATGCCACTGGTCTTGTAATTTTTATGCATGCATGATGGTCAATTATTTTGATTGCCATTTAGTTGGTACTAAGCATCTTTTTCAGACATGAGTCGCATGACCACTCAATATGTGGCAGAAGTGTTAACACAATATTTAGCAACATTTGCTTTTTTAATAGTATAGATTAAAAAACAATATTTAGCAACATTGGCTTTTTAATAGTATAGATTAAAAACAATATTTAGCAACATTGGCTTTTTAATAGTATAGATTAAAAAACAATATTTAGCAACATTGGCTTTTTAATAGTATAGATTAAAAAACAATATTTAGCAACATTGGCTTTTTGATAGTATAAATTAAAAAACAATATTTAGCAATATTGGTATTTGATAGTATTTAACTTATTCATGTTGGTATTTACAGGTTTCATGTTGCAAGTATTCTTTTCACTTTTTTGTTTTCTCTAGGCGCTGGTGGTGCTGATTATTCTTGGTTACATCCATGTGGTCTTTGCCAGGGCTCCTATTAACTGTCTCCAGAGTATCCAGAAGACCTGGCCTAGAAATGGCATTCTTAGGGTCGAGATCATCAGAAATGCCTCGGCTGACTACACTATAATAAACTCCTATGAAAAAGAGTACAATGAAGTTGAGCTAGATACATTTCTCAGTGCGCTGGAAAGTCTTGGTGGTGGAAAAAGCGAGGCTGACGCGAAAGAAGATCCTGAGATAGAGACTGAGAGCGATGGATTTTTGGAAAGTGAAAGTGCTAACGATACCAGTTTCAATGGTACCATCCAGGAGGAAAAGGATGCTGGCGGAACAATAGAGACTTCAAGGGCACTTGAGGATGGGGAGGAGGAGAGTGAACACGAAACAGGAGACGACATCGAGGTCAACGATACTAATGCTACAATGGACTACAAGGCAGAGGGGGTACCAGAAAAGAACATGCAGCCCTTCAGGGAGACCCTTTCAGAGTTTGAAATGTTGACAAAAGCAGGTAAATATCATAGGTTGAATATTTTTTTTTTTGTTTCGGTGCAATAAATCCTCCCTCTGGAAACTGCCAGTCGATCAGACAGGTTTTCCTTTGGATTTAAATGGTAGTGTTGCACTGGGTTAGGAATCAGTTGCGATTTCATGATCGAGGTCTTGTGTAGCTCAATTACAAATGGCGGCTCTCCCAACCTGCTCCAGTGTGCAGCTCCGACATGCATAATTTGGGAATACCAGTCCATGATTCGTAAGTCCATTCATTTTTCTGAAACTGCAAACACTCTAATAAACTTTGTTTAGAATTGTTTTTGGAGCTTAGTTTCATAGCAAGAAAACTGACAACTTGCCGGTCATTTGGTTCTATTTTTTGACACTAGGTGTCACCTTTTCCAATTATTATTGATTGTTAGTTTCATAATCAATAAATCGGTAAAAAAGTGGAAACCAAGTAAGCATCGATTACAATTGATGATCAGCCCAACACTAGTGTTGCACATGATTTTTCCAATTTCAGTTCTGTCTGTCACCTTTTTTTTGATTTTTCAAAACCATGTGTATATCATTATTTTGCAAGTTTGTAACATGATATTCCTTCTTATTTCCAGTATGGCCTGATGAAAAGTATATTGTGGAATACTCATTGGAGTATGGCTTTTTAAGGCTCTCTCCCAAGACCAGACAGAGGCTGAACATCACTGTGACATTAATCACTCTTGGTATGTAGCATCGCACAGCTTTATTCCTGTTTCACTTTGTTAAACAAGAATGTTGGCAGTTTTATAGTTTTTAGGAAACTTCATGTGTTGTCTTCATGTTTTTGCAGTTCTTAATTGTGATCAAAGATTTCATCGATACACATTCACTGCTGGTTCGTTTTGATCATAGCAGTGATTATTGCCAGAAAAGCATATTCTTTAGTTGTCAAAAAAAATATCCTTATCAAACAATTTTATTGAAAAATATAGTACTGATTTTTCATGTTTTTCTTTTTTAAGGCATATTAACATTGATAATTATCAATTTTAATCGATTAATCAATCTCAAATTTGGACAATTAATCAAGCTGAAATTTTCTAATGATTCCCAGCACTAATTCCTTTCCTTGTTTTCCTGCTTTTTCAGATCCTCTAAAAGATGAGTGTTTTGGTGACAGCTTCAGCCGCTTTCTGTTAGAGGAGTTTCTGGGCTATGATGACATTCTCATGTCAAGTATAAAGCAACTGGCAGAACAAGAGGATAATAAAGGTAGGTCTTAAAGGGGAACTAAAGTCTCACATACATATTAGCTTATATGAAAGTAATACACTTCAAGAATAGGATGCTGTCCTCCTTTTTCTCTTAGTGATCCCATGAGGGGAGAATTTTGTGTATTGCCAGCAGCCTCAGCCAGCCCCTGGTAGCAGCCATGTTTTTCAACTGCTATCAGCTGTGACTCAAATGGGTGGCAGCCCACTTCATGTCCCCTAGCTCTGAGCAGTGTATCATAGACTGTAGTGCTCTACACACCAACTCTCTTCGAAAGTTGCATAACAACTTCATTTTGTATGAGTATCAAACAGGTAAATGGTAAAATCATGAGCAGCAATTGGCTGTACAAAAAGACAGGGTGGTAGAGTTATTTTTCATATATTTCCTGTTGGTAAATTCAGACAAAAACAGTGGCTAGCAGTCACTGAAACTTGTAAATCCACCTGTCTTGAAGTATGCAGTTCTATGTTCAGACCACTTCCCTGATGCGTATTATGTTAGGAATCACAAACTACAGTCAGGATTACTTATAAAAGGGGACTTGGGGGACAGCAAATCATAAGGTTATTTGAAAGTTCATGAACATAGCTCAACATCTATCATATGCAAATACATTGGATACCTGTTTGAAGGGAGGGTTGAATAAAAACAATACTAGTATGTACATCACCAATCATCCAGATTTTCAGTATTTGATTTTACTTGAAGCTAGCTGTTCTACAAATATTGTTTTCTTTCATGTAACCTACACAAATGATTGATGTTCCAAGTACTGATAGCTATATATTTCCTGCGTTGACTAACTTCTGTGTCCTGGGATCTAGATGTGTAATGCCACAAGGTTATAATTAACCCTTTGTTTATCCTTTTCCTTTAAGGAGTTGTTACTTCCTTTTGTTGTTTCCAAAGGGACCTAGATATTAAACAAAACCCAAGTTGTAAGACAACCAACACAATCCTTAAGTCTATTTTCAATTGTACAGATTAATGATGACCATGTTTAGGTACCTAGAATTGTATGCTAATAAACTTAACTGTTAGCTGTCTCTCTGTGCTTCCTTTGTAGCAGTTGATACAGAAGGGTTGAAAACAAAAACACTGAATGGCACAGCACCATCCTGTTGAGTAATCCTGACTGCATTTATGATTCCTGGTATAAAACGCATCAGCGAAGTGGTCTGAACATAAAATTACATGCTTCAGGACAGGAATTCAGTGATGCTAGCCACTGTTTTCGTCTGAATTTACCAACAGGAAATATATGAAATATAATTCTACTACCCTGTCTTTTTGTAAAGGCAATTGCTGCTCAAGATTTTACCATTTACTTGTTTGATACTCATACAAGTTGTTATGCAACTTTCGAAGAGAGTTGGTGTGTAGAGCACTTATACAGTCTATGATACACTGCTCAGAGCTAGGGGACATGAAGTGGGCTGCCACCCATTTGAGTCACAGCTGATAGCAGTTGAAAAACATGGCTGCTACCAGGGGCTGCTAGGGGCTGGCTGAGGCTGCTGGTAATACACAAAATTCTCCCCTCATGGGATCACTAAGAGAAAAAGGAGGACAGCATCCTATTCTTGAAGTGTATTACTTTCATATAAGCTAATATGTATGTGAGCCTTTAGTTCCCCTTTAAAGGCAAAAACGCCTTTTCACTCTTGTATGCTAATGTTTCATTCTAGGATTAAGAAGTATAAAGCATAGGATACATAACCAACTGGCAGAGGAAGATGATAACTAAGTAAAACTTAACAAAACACAATCTTTCACTCTGTTAAACTGATTTTTCTTAGATCTAGAATCTGCATTTATTACTTAATGCAGTGGTGTGTTGTCAGTGGACAAACTTCGCAAAGGCCCTAAATCTTCTTTTTTTTCAAATTTAGACGAGTCACTTGCAAAGGTCTTTGCACTCATAATATTAAATGCTTCTATGCATCTTATTAACCCTAATGCCTCCTAATTTTATTGACAAGTGTCATCTGGACATACGCTACTTCTGATATTACCTTTGCACTATTCAAATTTATTTAACTTATAATTTTTTTTCTATGATTTTATTGTTCCTTATATATATCATTTGTATTTACATATTCAAGTATATATTATTTAACTTATAATTGATTTACCAAATATTTAAAAAAAGAGTAAATACTGGTTCAAATCAAGGTATCTCCAATTATTTTCTAAAAAAAAAGCTCTCGTCACAATGATATTATCAAAGCAACTTTGTTGGTATGGGCAGTAATAGTGAGAATGGGTTTATTCCTTTTTCTTTGGTAGCCTTGAATACTTTCTATCAGCAAAATAAACTATTCACTTGACAAGTTATCATGTAACCTATAAGAGGTCAATCTTATGGCATTCCTTACTGATGTTGATTGCGTCTTCATAATTGTTTTATTTGTAGGTTTCCTGAGGAATGTAGTGACGGGCGAGCACTATAGGTTCGTCAGTATGTGGATGGCCAGAAGCTCCTACCTAGCTGCAGCTTTCATTATGCTCATCTTTGTAAGTCCCTCTTGAATATATGCCAAATGATATAGTAGCACGGAAAGTATGTTAAACTAATTCAGATGAGTCATATTCTTAGTCAGCAGGGCGTCTTTTGGACACCCAAAATCACCCCTCAGAACACCCAGATATTTTTTTGAGTAATTCATGAAAATGTCAATTTTAAGCATACAGTTGAAGTTCCTATGACATTGTATAATGATATCATGCCTTATTTCAATTCAGTAGATACATGTTTCTGGTTGCGATCTGATATATTGTGGTCTACCTTGAAAAATAGTATGCCCAAAAGTTTTCCATCTGCAAATTTGGGTACCCAGTTTCTAGATCCTGGCTAAGACCCTGAGATGAGTTCTCTTCACCAATAAACTGCAATCCTATTTCCTTAGCTAGAGATCACATTGTTACAATTGGTGAACATTTTGGATTATTGCTAGTATAGGTTAGGACTAGACATTGACTTTGTTTGAAAATAATTGCATAGTGCTTTTATGTCTCTGTTTGATTTGTTTTGGAATATAAGTGTAGCTGTAAATCAAGCTCATAATTACCCCATACTGCTCAGATGTATGATGAATACCAAAAAAACATTTCCTTGCAGTTTTAGTTGTGGGTTTTGATTTCATTTGTTGACACAGGAAGGGTAGTTCAGTGTCTATTGGTTCTTTACTGGAGAAGGAAAATTACTGAAAGGAGATTTGTTATCATTTTTGTTAGAATTCTAATCATTAAATCTATGAATCATACACTCATACATCCTCCATCTTATTCCAGACATTATCAGTATCCATGCTCTTGAGATACTCTCATCATCAGATATTCATGTTCATAGGTAAGTCTGAACCCATTTTTTGTTGAAATAAGCACATAGTTCACAAAATACAGCATAGTATTTAGAAATGTAGATTTGTTATAAACTTGGTGCTGCAAAAGCAGTACTTAAGTTAAATATCTTGGTATAAAGTAGAATCAAGAACCAGGGTCTTAGCCGATATTTAGAAACAGGGTGTCCAAATAGAGGTTTCATAGACTTTTGCGTGTCCAAAGTGTGGTACAAAATACATACTACTAATAAGATAGACCCTATACCTTTACAGATTTTGCTTTTTTAGGCCAGATACTGCTTTGTGTGTCTTATAAAAGTGACACTACAGCTTCTACATCTTCTATCTTCTAAGAAAAGCCATCTTCAGCAAATTCTGACATAAACTTTTGGGTGTCCAAACTGTCAAAAAACAGTGTTCTGCGTGTCCAAATGACACGCTGGACGCATTGCGGCTAAGCCCCTGCCAAGAACATTCAATGCTTCTCTCCAGTTTTAATTTTTGAACCCATTCATGCCTTAGAACTCTTTACTTCATTGTTTGAATATTCGAAATTGAAAAAAATAACACTGTAGTACAGCTTGAATTTAAAGATATTTAAAGGAGTTTTGTTTTTGTGCATTATCCATCATGGTCACATCGGGACTTTCCTTTCTCATTCAAATATTTAACGAAAGATGCTTTTGAGACAGAGCTATCACCAAAAAAAAACACTTAATGGAATGATGGTCGCTTACGGCGTAGTGGGTTGAATTTCTATGTTTGACTTATCGCTGTGTTTTGGATATGAATACCGTGATAGCATTCCATGCTGTCCCACTTACATAATTTAAGATTGACTTATTTTATTTTGTAGTGGACCTACTGCAGATGTTGGAGATGAACACCACTATAGCATTCCCCGCTGCCCCACTTCTCACTGTGATTCTGGCTCTAGTTGGTAAGTACTAAGATTACCAATAAAACCTGCAGAGAAAGACCACTGAGAGGATGGTCTTTATAATCAGTCATGACTATATGGAGAAATAAAGTGTATTTTTCTAGTTGGTACGTACTAACCCTTCCATTGCTAAGGCTACTTTCGTCTAAAAACAAAGATACAAAAAAATTTGAAAACCATCTAAACCCTGTCATGTTGGTATTCATTTGATAGCTCTCGGTGAGTACTCTCAGATGAGTCCCAAATGTGCCAGGGTTTCAGCAATTTTTCAGCTTTTTGCATCACTATCTAGTTGTATGTTTTGGCGACCAGCAGCATAAGGGTTAAGATAACAAATCAAATATGCAGAGAAAAACCACTGAGAGGATGGTCTTTATAGCCAGTCATTACTGTATGGTGAAATGAAATGTATTTATCGTCTTGGATTATTTGAGACCAGTAACTGTGGAGAGGTGTTCTCCTCAAGTTGGTGATCTCTTTACCGTACATGTACATTTTACTCCAACCAACCTGAGTTGATAGCTATGGATTGCGCTCTTAATTATCACCGAGATTCAGTGTCCAATGTGGTACATATTAGATAAGGGCATACTGTGAAAATTAAGCCTTTATATCGGATACTCAGCTTGCATTATATTGATATGTTGTTAATGTGAACCATCTTTTGCCTCTGTTAGTTTTTGATCAATTTACACATGCTCCAAATTTTTTTTGATTTCATTCATGGTCTTAGCCAGCAGGGCGTCTGGGTGCCTTTTTGGACACCCAGACCCTTAAAAATGACCCCTCAGGACACCCAATTTTTTTGTGTGGAATTTCTCAAAATCTCAATCTCAAGCTTATAGTTGAATTTTTTCATCTCCTTATCATTCCCATGACATTGTTTAATGGTATCATGTCTTATTTTGATGCACTTATACATGTCTAAGGTTTAAATATGAGTATATTGTGATCCCCCTTAAAAATTTGGAAGCCCAAAAATTTTACAACTGCCAATTTTAGGCACCCAGTTTCTAAATCCTGGCTAAGACACTGATTTCATTGTCAGTTTATAATTTATTGCAGGGTTTTTTATTGATCAAACCCATAAAATCTGAAGCTAGTATAGAATGAATGCTTGACTGTCAACAGTATTATTGCTAAGTTAAATGAGGAAAAAAATACCTTATTTCCTTTTCTTTGTTAAATGGAAGTCACAGATGATTTAATTGAACACTGCTATCCCTATACATGTACAACAGTTTTACATTTGTGATGATGTTTTCCTTAAGTGTATGTGGATATAATGGGAGTGGTAAACTGAGTTCAGTATAGAAGGTGTTCTCATTTGGTGTTTTTACAGTATAGAATACATGCATTTATGTTATTTAGGTATGGAAGCCATCATGTCTGAGTTCTTCAATGACACCACCACTGCCTTCTACATCATCCTGATTGTCTGGATAGCAGACCAGTATGATGCCATTTGTTGCCACACAAACATCAGCAAGAGACATTGGTTGAGGTGAGTGCTTTCCCTGTGTAAACTTAAAAATATCACCAATATTTCACATGTTTATTAGAACTCAACGTACATCTTTCCTTCTAATTTTTTGTGCTGTATTACAAATTTTATTTTCAAATTAAATTAAACAAACAAGCATCATTAAGAGACATTGGTTGAGGTGAGTGCTTTCCTAATGTTAACTTTAAAATAATTCAAATGTTAATCAGAACTCAACCTACATCTTTCTTTCCAATGATCTTCAAATGTATTTGCTATATTACAAATTTATTTTTGAAATTATTGTTGCCAGAAGTCCTGGGTTACTCTAAGCATGAAAGGATATAAAAGGAGTTGGCTAATTTTTTTCATCTAAACTAGGAGAACCAGGGACATACACAGAAATATTTATTTCAATATCTTGGCTGCCATTTCTCCATCAGATATATGCTTTTCTAATACATGGCATTGAACGGCTTATGATAGATTTGTGCATTTATTATAATTTTGAGAAAGAACTTACAGGACCTTTTGTTATCTCCTATATTTCATTGATCAATTATCTGAATGAAAATAAATCATGTGCATTTGTTATGAGCTTCACATGTACTTATGCATCTTTTTATTCTTTTTAGATTTTTCTATTTGTACCACTTTGCCTTCTATGCGTACCATTATCGGTTTAATGGTCAGTACAGTGGGCTGGCACTAGTGACATCTTGGCTATTCATTCAGGTACAGTATAGCTTATACATCCTTATTCGACCATTGATCTTCAAAACAAAAGCATAAAGTTCTATTCTTACAACTGGCTTGTCACAAATTAGCCGCAATATGGCAGAAACAGTGATGATAGTCAAAATTCCATTACAATCTATTCTCTGTTTATGAGTATAATTCTCCATAGGCAAATTTCTAATATCTCAGTTATCATTGGCAAACATTCTTTCAGTTAATATGATATTCTACCGGCGAATGTAGTTACTCAAAACTTGTGAACCATTGAAAATCAATCAATCATTCTGTCAAAGTTTATAAGTCAGGAAAGTCTTCTGAATAAATGATAGATTACTACTTATTTTGTAATGGATCAAACAAAAACCCGAAAATTCGCTTCAAGTTTGTGGAAAATCTAGTGTTTCAGTTCTGTTGGAATTGAAAAACATTTTATTAGGACTCTATCAACTATTTAGCGAAATGACTTTGTCTTAATTTTCATTATTTATCAGAGCTCGACGCTTACTGTGAACCGCTGGCCCCAGTCCACTAAAAAAATCCCTAAAACTGCTTCGGGCCAGTAATAAAAGACCTCAACTGGTCCTACAGGGCTACTAAACATTTAGGGACATTCTCATTAACAAGTTTCCCCTCATGAATGCCCTCACTCCCCAAATGATTTTGAAACGAATGAAGATATAATAAATATAATTAAATGTTGTTGGTGAATTTTATGCAGTTTTTTTCTTGTTATGTTAAATAAAAATTAGTAGGACCAGTAAAAAAATTAGTAGGACCAGTAGATGCTTGGTGTTACTGGTCCTAAGAGGCCAGTAACACTGAGTTAGCATTGAGGCCTGTGTATGTTAATGTACTATTTGCATAAAGTTCACTGTTGTTTCCTCTTTTTTTTCAGCACTCAATGATCTACTTCTTCCACCATTATGAGCTCCCTGCCATACTACAGCAGGCAAGGATCCAGCAGATATTACTGCAAACTCAGAGTGGCGAGCAAGAAAATAACGGCAACACAGCACCACCTGGTGGCGAAAATCCTGCACAGCAACCAGCAGAGCCGCCAGCCTCTGGTGACGCTGCGGCTGCCGCAACCGAAAACAATATAGCAAATACAAACTCACAACCTCCACCCGAGGTTGCGGACAATATAGAAAATACCAGTAGAGATTTATCGCATAATTCCCCAGAAAACCCCACGCCCAATCCTGCCTCTAGTGCTGCTCCCCTGGTGGCGGGCACTAACACTACAACAACTAGTGATAATTCAGAGTCTTCCTCATCACAGCGAGATTCAACCCTCACTTCAAGCGCACCCGAAAAAAATATAGAAAACGACGAAGGTCTCAGAAGACGAAATAATTTTTCTGCACATAAACCTCCGTCAGACCTACCCTTTTCTAATAGTACTAGTAGTCATACAGAAAATACCCCCAATTCCTCTAGTATAGCTCATTCTGATGAGTCTAGTCAGTCGAGAGATGCGGGGGATTCTTCATCAGGAACACCCGTGTAGCACAAGTGTGTGCTCTTTGTTTTTTTGCTGTACATAGTTAATGCTGAGTGATTTGAATGAGATATATGTCAGAATGAATTTGTGAGACTCCTATTGATTTAACTTGCTGTACTGTATTTTTCTGAAATTAGAAATGAAAGGTGACATTTATGACTTTACATGTATATAGAAGTTGCAGTGTAAGTAAGATATATTTTGATCCAAGATCAGGTGGTTCTATGGTAGAATCATTGCAATTTGAGGGTTGACTCCTTAATTTTTACTTGCTTATATAGAGGGTGAAATGTTTTGCTTTTTGTTTAATTGACTGAACATAAATAACACTTGCTGACAACATAAGTGATAAAACTGTGAATAAAGAAACTGTTTGTAAGGTATAAAACATTGTATTCATACCAATCAATATTAAGTGCCTGTTTTTATATGCTACACTTGTCCTTTCTAACACAAGACACATGTAAAAATGTTTGAGCCTTAACCTCCTATTGCACATGCACTTTCATTTATAAATGATCTACTACCATTGATTGAATATCCATCCTAACAGACATAGGAATATCTGATCACTTCAGGCCCCATGCATATGCAAAAAAGGATCATATTAAGGGGCATTTCGAGTGATTTGGCAAAAACATGATGTTCGTTATTTAAAGCATATTGATAGGTTGAAAAAGGTCGCCTCCCCCGCTCAGTGGTATCCACTCTCCCCTGACTGTCTGATATGCATGGCATACACATCAGAGTGCTTTATCATTTCTGTTTTGTACTTGCAAATGAAAAAAATCATCATATTAAGGGTTATTACAAGCAATTTCGCAAAGCTATGATGTTTCTTACTTAAATTATTTTGATAGGTCGGAAAAAGGCCCCCTCTTTGGAATCTATTCCCCTCTAGACGTAATTTGATGGTATATTAGTAGAAATACTCCATTTTATTTTCAGCACTCTGTCTAAAAAGAGTGATATGAATTACATATACATCAGTGTGCTTTATCATTTTTGTTTTGGTATTTCTGATGATTTCTTGTCTTCTGAAAAACCCACCGAGTGATAGATACTCCAAATGAATATCTATGTTTACATTTTGCTACAAAGTAAGATATATTCATTTCTTTAACATATCTCTGGCATAGTGGTGTTGCAGGGGTTAGCATCAAATACTCCCCTCATAATACTGAATGCAATGGTAGTTTGATTTTGACCGTTGCTTGTGCATTCTTGCAAAACCAAATAATTATTTCCAAAAGAAGGGAAAGTTATTCACATAATTATCTTTTCTTATGGATTCTTCAAAAGATCCATTTGCCATTTTATATGCAGTAGCAATATTTGCTGTTTTGTAATCATCATTTCTCAAATTGTTCTTTTGTAAATTTGTCTTTTCATTTTATATATTCTGGGGTCCCAAAAAGGCAAAACATTACAATTAGTCTGTAAATAAGTTCCTACAATCACTACAATGCTATATAATCAATGTTCATACCACAAGTACTGAAAACCTATCTACTGCTATGAGGAATTGAGCATGTGAATTTAGTCATGCAGGTGCCAGTGACACCCGAAAAGATATTCAGGAATTTACCACAATTTTCATCTGGGCTATCAATTGTCTTAGTTTTTAAACCGAGATATTGTTAACCCGGATATTCATGGCCATTCATGAATGTAAAAAAATATCTCAAATTCTCTTTTCTCTGAATAAAATTGGAGAGCAGTGATTTTGTATGATGATTTTTTGTGGTGTAAGTATTGTTGTGTAATGATTTTTTGTGAGAATGAAAATCAAGGTGGTTGAAGACCACCTTTCTAAGTAGACCACTCTTTTGTGTACCTTTGGTGGTCTCTTTTACTTATGATATGGATACATGCAAATTAGGTTCCTATATGGGTGGTTTTTCTGAACTCTTGTGCTGCTGCTGGCTAATTTGGCCAATACAAAATTATGCCAAAAAACAACTGAAAAATGATGGATACCCTGGCACATGGGTACTCATCTTTGAGTAATCAGCAAGTACTATCCAGTGAATACCAACATGATAGGGATTAGATGGTTTTCAAAAATCTTTGCATCCTTGTGCTTTGGACGAAAGTAGCGTCAGCATTGGAAGGCTTAATTACCACATCCCAGGTTGGGCACGAATTTTATATTAGTATAAACATGTCCATCCTATTTACCAAAGCAAGTCTATGGTTCATTTATCATATGGATTTATCATTTACGATTCAGATTGTCATTTTAATCACTCACTGCCACTTTGTCCAACTGAGTGTGAAAACTCCTTGGTCCATGAATGCACATTCATGTGTTAGTTTGAGGTTATTAAGCCTTTACAACAGGGTTTTTCTCATTCAATTGTGTATCTTGTAAATCAATAATTCAATATTGCGTATAGGGGTGGTTGGCTTGTATGAAAATTTGATCATATATCTGTGTACATAGTTGTTTATGGGCAATTGGAATGTTTCATAATGATCAATTTCATCACCATCCAAACCACGAAAGGTGATTGTCAAATCAGATTTAAAGACATGTATAAGCTCAAGAAGTCAGCTGTAACAACATTCTAGACAGCTTGTGCAAAGAAGGCACATGGCACATATCACCAATGTATTACACTCATCTGGCACTGTAGTACTACTATGGCAGTTGACTGTTTTTCTGCAGTCTGATTATAACAACTTTTCATCATGGGGAATGTCATGTCAGTTCATTATTTGGTCCTGAGCTAGATTGTTCATTTTTTTTTATAGAAAACCTGTCATGGCAATCAAATTTCAAAAGAGGCACTGTAGTACTAATATGGCAGTTGACTGTTTTTCTGAAACAACTCTTTTTTAAAATGGAAAACATAAAGGTACACTCAAGTCTTGTTTATATTGAAATTTTACAAGTCTCAAACATAAAGTCTTTTATGCCTTATGATGCTAGTGGCTAACTTGTGCTCGGTGAGAGCTATCCAATGAATACCAACATGACAGGGTTTAGATGATTTTCAAAAATATTTGCGTTCTTGTACTTAGGACAAAATTAGCCTCAGCATTGGAAGGGTGGATATTGTGGAATTAAAAATTTCTGGACAGGGTTGCAGCTGAAATGACTCAATGAGCATATCAAATACTAACTTGCATTGTAATTCAAGGAACTACAAATTCATGAAATTCAAAGCCTGTGCGAGATGCTGTTGTTTTTCTACTGTCCTGTGCATCCTGAGGTTTTAAATTTGAATGAGGAACTGCCGGTAGGAGATGCAGTTTGACATTGATTTAATTTTTTGGTTTGTCGCACAATGTGACAGTTGGACACCCCTGAATGCTGTGTCAATGATATGTTAAAGTGCTATAAGGCCTAAAAAAAGTTGTTTATTTCCTGTAACCCTACCCTAACAAGTTTTTATTCAAAAAAATCCCTATCCTAAAGTTTTTTCCGCCCTCCCAACTACCGATGTAAAACATCCATAAAACACACATTCCTGACCAAAAAAAATAAACCCTACCTACCCTATTTTTTTTTGGACAGTTACAGGAAACAAACAGTTTTTTTCCAGGCCTAATGAAGATGCACTAGTGCAGGAATCTACAACATCATGCCAGAGAGCCAGGCTTCAACACTCTAGACTATGATGGATTGGTATGTGTTCAGTTACTAGTTAAACTGGCAAAAATGTAAACATTTTCAACTGAAACCATCTTTGACTTTGTTATCCATAAGTACAATAAAGTATAACACATTTTCCAATTCTTGTATATTACTTCAGTTTATTGAAAAGGATATTTCCTATTTTTGTTAGCCAGTCATTGTGAACATCACCTGTTGTATCAGCATCTTTTATCCTACTATTGTTAAATTGCCATTGTTATCCCAATATTTTTACTTGTTGCACATGGGTTGCTTAAGTGTTTACCCATTTCAAATGCGAGTCAGAACTGACTTGGAAAAACATCTTTACCCATTTATACCAGTAGTATCTAAAACACTTCGAACATTTTGGTGACATCTTTTTGAACCAAGTATTTTTTAGGAAAATACTAGGAGAAATGCTATAAAGAGCCCAATCAACAACTCTCCTGCAAATGTTTTGTGAAATAAATGTTAGTATCCAAGTTATTTTCAAAAGTGTCATACATCAAATTAACACAAACATTTCCAGGCATGAATATATTAAAAAACTGGCACAAAGGCCAGATTGACAAACCTACCCCGTATACTGATGAAGTCCAAATTTGTTTTCAATCTTAACCCTTGTGCTGGTGGTGGTTTTGTTTTGGACAAAACGAAATAATTTGAAAAATAAGTTGAAAAACGGCTGGCACATGGGTACTCATCTCATAGTACTGAGCGAGTGGTTTCCAATGAACACCAACATCACAGGGTTTAGAAAGCTGTCAAATATTATTGCGATAAACGCGACATATAAAGGGTTAAACTTACTTTGTTGAGCATGAGGGTAGTGACAGGTATGGCCTAGCGTATTCTGAGGATAAGTTAACAGGTCAACGGTGTGCACCCTTTAACCCTTATGCTGCTAGTGGCTAATTTTTTCTTATACACAATCTTGCAAACAAGCTGAAATATAACTGAAACCCTGCCATATGGGTACTCATCCAAGAGTACTCAGTGAGAGCTATCTAATGAATACCAACATGGCAGGGTCTCGATGATTTTCAAAAATCTTTGAGTCCTTGTGCTTTGGCCGAAAGTAGCCTCAGCATTGAAAGGGTTAAAATGGAAACAAAGACTATGACATGTAAAAGTATCATATCTATCTCCACTCTTGTCAGACGGAAAGCAACTCAGGGCTCAACTTAGGGGGTGCCGGGAGCCGAGGGCTCCCTTAAATTATCTTGCGGCTCCCTCAAATTTCTGCAGGGAGCCCAACAATGTACTGGTTTCTATACACAAAATTTCTAGGTAGCTTTAGAAAATACAATTGGGCTCCCTGGATAAAATCTTAATTTCGAGCCCTGCAACTCTAGCTGCATTCCAGAAATCAGAAACAGGGTTCTTGTAAACTAAGCAACCTTAATTGCATGGATACTCTATTTTGCCTACGGTGCTACCAGAGAGTAACTGGCAAAATTGTAAACATTTTCAACTGAAACCATCTTTGACTTTGTTATACATAAGTACAAAAAAGTATAAAAGATTTTTACCCCTCCCTAAACCCATTCATGCTTAAGAGTTCCTCATGAAATGATCATCTTCATCTATGATACTTATGATAATACTTTTGAAATTGTGAATGATTTTACAAAATATTTTAAGGGGGATTTTCTGTAATGTTCTGATTAACACTTCTCCTTGCTTAAAATATTTGACTAGCAATGCTTTTGCTGGAAATATTTCCAATAAGTGTGTATTACTAAGACACTTATACAAAATGCCCCCACTCCCTCAAATATGTCCTTAGGCATTGTCAAACATGCCATTCCTTTAGAATATAGAGAATTGACAACTAGCGAGGATAGATAAGTTGTTTGAGGTGTATGTGGGAAGATTGTTTGATGATAAATATTTGGTTATTACCCAAAAAAGGGTCAAATTTGAAAATTAATCTTAAAGATTATTGCCTGTCCAAAAAGATGGCTTTCAGGAAACTACCTGTCCAAAAGACAAGCTGGACAGGTCCTGGCTATGACCCTGTAATCTTGGGTCTTGTATAATTTTAAGTGGTTAGGTTTTGGAATGGATGACATTTTTTCTCTGTTGACCTATCATCAGATTTCAGAATCAGATGCCCATAATATCTGTTATTTGTACTAAATGCAGATGATCAGCAGGTCCACCTTAAGCCTGACAGTTGAATGAAATCACTTTGACAATTTCCTTTTGTAAATTGGCATAAATTCTTTATGAAATACTGTACATTTGTAAAATATGTAACAAATAAATATTATAATCCTCAAAATCATTAGTATTTGTCTTCTGTTGGCATGTTAGAAAGTCAATCACCATGCAATGAAAATAAACATTTTTTCGGATAGTTTACAACATGACCAGCCATAATGAGAATTGTACTCAATCAAGGATTATGATTCAAAGAAAACAGCCCTTTCTCTATGATATGCATCGATATTGGGTCAATTTACAATGAAGCAATTTATTACTAAACCGGTTCTGTATATATTGCACTTTTTATAGTGATCTGTATCCTAATTTTTAGTTACACGACTAAATTTTTGTTACAAGTAAAGTTACCATAGAGAGTTGAGTTACTATTCAATGTGTTTAATAGGTGTAATTGCTTTCTTGATTTTTATCTTAATAATATTTCAGTTACATGACAGGTAGTATTTTTGTTTTAGGGCTTTGTAAAATATAAGTTCTTGTTGGAGAGGCAAGTTACTACTTGGCACTTCTTTGTGTTCAGTAGGTAGGGTAATTCTCCCTTTTGGGTGCCCAAATGTTTTCATTGGCTAACTTCAGGCACACTGTTTCTAGATCCTGGCTAAGACCCTGCTAAGTGACCTACCATTTTTTTTTAATTCAATGTGCAATAGCTCATGAACATTTCTTCCTTGTGCTAGTAAGAAAAACAGGCAAAAACTGAAGATTAATACATATAAATTTTATTTACTTATAATTTTATTACATAAATGGGTCAATCAATCAAGCAGTACAATAAAAGGAGGGATAACATATAATCATTTTTCTTTGTAATCATATATATGCACACATGTATGTGTGTATATACATATACATATATATCATATATATATACATATATATCATATATATATACATATATATCATATATATATATATATATATATATATATATATATATATATATATATATATATATATATATATATATATATATATATATATATATATATCCGTACATATAAATGCATGCATATAAATACATGCAAATTAGCACACAGATAAGCAAATTTCTCTGGATGAACTTTGTTTAGAATGAAAATTGTTAATGGTAAATACAATGTAACATGTGACAAATCGACCTATCCTTTATTCTATAACCCATACAAATGGTTTATAAAATGGACAATATAAGTAATATATGTAAATTCTTTTAAGTACTTTTATAGATGCAAAATGTAGATTGATAATTACTTTCATATAATAATACCTTTTTAACACATGTTTCTCAGGATTGTACAATTCAGGGCTGTCCAAGGGAAAGTTGCGCAATTTGGAACTTCGGTCACAAAATAACATTTTTTCCTTATACACCAAGCTTGCACTAAATTATTTAACATTTTTTCCATCAGAGTTATATGCCCATTACACAAGGAAAAGGTTGCTACTATAAGTTGATTTGTTCATTCTTTAATGATGCTTATGAAACCCATTGACCAGTAGTTACAGATTTCACAGATGTAATTGCAATCATCGTTGATCGCCGGGTACATTCAATTTCATTAATGGAACTTGCATGTCTAATATTGGTCCCCAACACCATTTTACAAGGTACTCCTTTAACTCAGCTGACAGTGGGAAGGTTTTCAATATTCTGAGAAGCATTGCCATGTAGAGTTTGATTTCAGGTTAGGAGGTCTGCGACCAGAACCCAAAATTGAATCTAAATGCAATTTTAAGCATGGTAAATGATTAGAATAGAATTGGGAGATATTGTAAATGTCTGTTAACAGTTTCACTGTTGTGCAAGAAGCATTTTGCAAATTGCCAATTTTAAGAGCTGTTAGCCCAGCTATATATTTGGATCCAACCCATCAAAAAAGTGATGACTATATTTGTTTATAGTAAAAAAACAAAACACATTTCATAAATGAAAGCTGTATACAGCAATTTACAAGTTCACTCCTGTGTTCCATTATTTCAGAAGGAAGACCTCAGCTACTCATTGGAAGGTCCTTTATATGTAAAGCTAAAATATGAACAAAACATTTTCACTTGCCGAAATAAAGTTTCCTAATCTATTCGTAATACATTTCATTCATTTCTAGTTATTGAGACCATCAGGTCATGTATCTTGCACAAGCAGAAACAAAATCTGGACTAAAAAATCTTACATTGCACAAACAACAAATCATTACAAATATTGCCAAATTCCTTCAATACATTTCAACAGCATTCTGTAAAAGGCTGTGATCATTATATCTAATCTCTACAATAAAAATATAACACCAAGATATATGATAACAAGAACAATGCCCTTTTTCAGCAACAACATCTCTTCCTTTTTCCTCACAGAAGCAGTATTTTAATGATCCACCAATTCAACCCTTCTGCTGCTGGTGACTAATTTGGCCAGTACAAAATGATGCAAAAACCCTAAAAATGGCTGAAACCCTGGCACATGGGTATTCATCTGAGAGTACTCAGCGAGAGCTATCCAATGAATACCAACAAGAAAGGGTTTAAATCGTTTTCAAAACTCTTTGGATCCTTATGCTTTGGACGAAAGTAGCCGGACCATTGGCAGGGTTAAGTGAAGCAATTATTATTGTCAGTTTAAATAAATTCAATTAAGTTGGAATTCAATGATAATTTTGCCAATTTCAGTATTAAATCAGATTAAATAGTGTGTGGTGATATTTCATGGGCTTGATATTGACTCTTCACTGAGTTCTGCTGATAATCACAGATAAACAGCAAGGAATGGATAACCCTTTACTTAAATCAGTTTATATGAACCAGTAGATCTTATCATTCTGCCTTAAGTTCATGTCTAACACACACATCCATTGTTAGCAGTCGTTTTGAGCATCGCCGGATGGCAGTTGACGTGATGATAATACTGATATAAGTTATCAGTTTAGAGGAAGTATTGGTGCCTGGCTACTCAGGCCTGAGTCTATGATCTTAGACAAATCATATGGAAGGACTGGAAGCCGGCAGATCTTGCGTGTGACCTTCGTTATGTGTTACAGCAACAGTCGACGGATTCTGAGAGTATCAAACATAGTATACTATGATCAGAGGAAGTAATATTACCAGTAGAAACTCCAGCTCTCATCTATAGCGAACACTCTGTGTAGCTCTGGCACTAGTACTGTGGCAGAGGATGATGCTTGTAACATTTATCAGTTTAGAAGATATCCAGAGGCAGTATTGGTGCATGACAAATGGCAATTCCAGCCATAGTCAGCAATGAATTTCATATCTATTATTGCCACAGTGGCTGTAAATGATACTGGTACCATTTGGTCTATGATGAGCTTTGTATTTAGTAGTGCTGCTTATACTATAGCTATAGATGATACTGATACCATGCATCATATTGTATTTAGTACTGCCGCTGGTACTGTGTCTATGGATGGTACTGATTACCATGCAGTCCATGATGAATATTGTATTTAGTACTGCCGCTGGTACTGTGGCTATGGATGGTACTGATTACCATGTAGTCCATGATGAGCTTTGTATTTAGTACTGCCGCTGGTACTGTGGCTGTGGATGGTAGTGATTACCATGAAGTCTATAATGAATATTGTATTTAGTACTGCCGCTGGTACTGTGTCTATGGATGGTAGTGATTACCATGAAGTCTATAATGAATATTGTATTTAGTACTGCCGCTGGTACTGATTACCATAAAGTCTATGATGATTATTGTATTTAGTACTGCCGCTGGTACTGTGTCTATGGATGGTACTGATTACCATGAAGTCCATGATGAATATTGTATTTAGTAGATACTGCTGGTAATCCGGCTATGGATGGTACTGACTACCATGAAGTCTATGATGAATATTGGATTTAGTACTGCCGCTGGTACTGTGGCTATGGATGGTACTGATTACCATGAAGTCTATAATGAATATTGTATTTAGTACTGCCGCTGGTACTGTGGCTGTGGATGGTACTGATTACCATGAAGTCTATAATGAATATTGTATTTAGTACTGCCGCTGGTACTGTGGCTGTGGATGGTAGTGATTACCATGAAGTCTATGATGAATATTGGATTTAGTACTGCCGCTGGTACTGATTACCATAAAGTCTATGATGATTATTGTATTTAGTACTGCCGCTGGTACAGTGTCTATGGATGGTACTGATTACCATGCAGTCCATGATGAATATTGTATTTAGTACTGCCGCTGGTACTGTGGCAATGGATGGTAGTGATTACCATGAAGTCTATGATGAATATTGGATTTAGTACTGCCGCTGGTACTGATTACCATAAAGTCTATGATGATTATTGTATTTAGTACTGCCGCTGGTACAGTGTCTATGGATGGTACTGATTACCATGCAGTCCATGATGAATATTGTATTTAGTACTGCCGCTGGTACTGTGGCAATGGATGGTACTGATTACCATTAAGTCTATGATGAATATTGTATTTAGTACTGCCGCTGGTACTGTGTCTATGGATGGTACTGATTACCATGCAGTCCATGATGAATATTGTATTTAGTACTGCCGCTGGTACTGTGTCTATGGATGGTAGTGATTACCATGTAGTCCATGATGAATATTGTATTTAGTACTGCCGCTTGTACTGTGTCTATGGATGGTAGTGATTACCATGCAGTCCATGATGAATATTGTATTTAGTACTGCCGCTGGTACTGTGTCTATGGATGGTAGTGATTACCATGCAGTCCATGATGAATATTGTATTTAGTACTGCCGCTGGTACTGTGTCTATGGATGGTAGTGATTACCATGCAGTCCATGATGAATATTGTATTTAGTACTGCCGCTGGTACTGTGTCTATGGATGGTAGTGATTACCATGCAGTCCATGATGAATATTGTATTTAGTACTGCCGCTGGTACTGTGTCTATGGATGGTAGTGATTACCATGCAGTCCATGATGAATATTGTATTTAGTACTGCCGCTTGTACTGTGTCTATGGATGGTAGTGATTACCATGCAGTCCATGATGAATATTGTATTTAGTACTGCCGCTGGTACTGTGTCTATGGATGGTAGTGATTACCATGCAGTCCATGATGAATATTGTATTTAGTAGATACTGCTGGTAATCCGGCTATGGATGGTACTGACTACCATGCAGTCCATGATGAATATTGTATTTAGTACTGCCGCTGGTACTGTGTCTATGGATGGTAGTGATTACCATGCAGTCCATGATGAATATTGTATTTAGTACTGCCGCTGGTACTGTGTCTATGGATGGTAGTGATTACCATGCAGTCCATGATGAATATTGTATTTAGTACTGCCGCTGGTACTGTGTCTATGGATGGTAGTGATTACCATGCAGTCCATGATGAATATTGTATTTAGTACTGCCGCTTGTACTGTGTCTATGGATGGTAGTGATTACCATGCAGTCCATGATGAATATTGTATTTAGTACTGCCGCTGGTACTGTGTCTATGGATGGTAGTGATTACCATGCAGTCCATGATGAATATTGTATTTAGTAGATACTGCTGGTAATCCGGCTATGGATGGTACTGACTACCATGCAGTCCATGATGAATATTGTATTTAGTACTGCCGCTGGTACTGTGTCTATGGATGGTAGTGATTACCATGCAGTCCATGATGAATATTGTATTTAGTAGATACTGCTGGTAATCCGGCTATGGATGGTACTGACTACCATGAAGTCTATGATGAATATTGTATTTAGTACTGCCGCTGGTACTGTGTCTATGGATGGTAGTGATTACCATGCAGTCCATGATGAATATTGTATTTAGTACTGCCGCTGGTACTGTGTCTATGGATGGTAGTGATTACCATGCAGTCCATGATGAATATTGTATTTAGTACTGCCGCTGGTACTGTGTCTATGGATGGTAGTGATTACCATGCAGTCCATGATGAATATTGTATTTAGTACTGCCGCTTGTACTGTGTCTATGGATGGTAGTGATTACCATGCAGTCCATGATGAATATTGTATTTAGTACTGCCGCTGGTACTGTGTCTATGGATGGTAGTGATTACCATGCAGTCCATGATGAATATTGTATTTAGTACTGCCGCTTGTACTGTGTCTATGGATGGTAGTGATTACCATGCAGTCCATGATGAATATTGTATTTAGTACTGCCGCTGGTACTGTGTCTATGGATGGTAGTGATTACCATGCAGTCCATGATGAATATTGTATTTAGTAGATACTGCTGGTAATCCGGCTATGGATGGTACTGACTACCATGCAGTCCATGATGAATATTGTATTTAGTACTGCCGCTGGTACTGTGTCTATGGATGGTAGTGATTACCATGCAGTCCATGATGAATATTGTATTTAGTAGATACTGCTGGTAATCCGGCTATGGATGGTACTGACTACCATGAAGTCTATGATGAATATTGTATTTAGTACTGCCGCTGGTACTGTGTCTATGGATGGTAGTGATTACCATGCAGTCCATGATGAATATTGTATTTAGTAGATACTGCTGGTAATCCGGCTATGGATGGTACTGACTACCATGCAGTCCATGATGAATATTGTATTTAGTACTGCCGCTGGTACTGTGTCTATGGATGGTAGTGATTACCATGCAGTCCATGATGAATATTGTATTTAGTACTGCCGCTGGTACTGTGTCTATGGATGGTACTGATTACCATGCAGTCCATGATGAATATTGTATTAAGTAGATACTGCTGGTACTCCGGCTATGGATGGTACTAATAACCATGAAGTCTATAATGAATATTGTATTTAGTACTGCTGCTGGTACTGTGGCTATGGATGGTAGTGATTACCATGAAGTCTATAATGAATGTTGTATTTAGTACTGCCGCTGGTACTGTGGCTGTGGAGAGTACTGCTGATAATGCTGTTGTTGAGGGTAGGACTGGAATTGTGGCTGAGGCTGCATGGCCTTCTGCAATGGAGGTACGCCCTTCCTATATACTAACATATTCAACACAGGTTTCTTCTTGATGTATTCTATTGCCTTTTTGTGGGTCACCACTGTCATGTCATGGCCGTTCACCTACAGCGATAGAAACAAATCATCATTCATATGAATTGAATCATTTGCTAAGTTGTACGGTCAATGAAGACATAATGCAATGAGAGAGAGAGAGAGAGAGAGAGAGAGAGAGAGAGAGAGAGAGAGAGAGAGAGAGAGAGAGAGAGAGAGAGAGAGAGAGAGAGAGAGAGAGAGAGAGAGAGAGAGAGAGAGAGAGAGAGAGAGAGAGAGAGAGAGAGAGAGAGAGAGAGAGAGAGAGAGAGAGAGAGAGAGAGAGAGAGAGAGAGAGAGAGAGAGAGAGAGAGAGAGAGAGAGCGGGAGGGAGGGAGGGAGGGAGGGAGGGAGAGAGAGAGAGAGAGAGAGAGAGAGAGAGAGAGAGAGAGAGAGAGAGAGAGAGAGAGAGAGAGAGAGAGAGAGAGAGAGAGAGAGAGAGAGAGAGAGAGAGAGAGAGAGAGGGGAGAGGGGGAGAGAGGGAGGAGAGAGAGAGACAGACAGACAGAGAGAGAGACTGGGAGAGGCAGAGAGAGAGAGAGACAGAGAGACAGAGAGACTGAGAGAGACAGAGACAGAGAGGGGGAGAGAGTTTATTTATCTTTTACTCTATGTGGTTACTGCACACTTACCTGTAAGATTTTATCATGGACTTGAAGGCCACATGTAGCGGCTGGACCTTGCTCATATATGAATGTTATGTATATACCCTGCAAGAGAAATAATACAATAAATGTACTCTAACAATCTCACATCTTCAAATATATTAAACAGTACAACTCTTCCTAACTCTTATGGACATCGAGAATAACAAATCAGTTTGGCAAGCACACTTAGTCACTTAATTGCTAGGTAATTTTCAATTGTGCTAGGAATTAGCCAGATTCTATCTTCAATTATAAATACAAAAGCACTTAATGGAAAACATTCAAATGATATACAGTGTACATTGATCAAACCTCAAGCAACAACTCTTCTTGAAATTTCTGCGTAATTAAGCTTGGTCCAGAAGTCATTTTCAAAAGTATCATATATCCAGACAAAACTCGAACCAGGAATCTCAAGCTATGAAAAGGGTTAAGATGAACTATAAACCCTTCCAATGCTGAGGCTACTTTTCGTCCAAAGCACAAGGATGCAATGATTTTTAAAACCATCTAAAAATGTCATGTTCATATTCATTGGCAAATCTCGCAGAGTACTCTCAGATGAGTACCCATGTGTCAGGGATTCGGTCATTTTATTTCAGGTTTTTTGCCTCATTTTGTGGTTTGGCCAAATTAGCCACCAGCAGCGTAAGAGTTAAGTAGCTAGATAAATAGATATGTTTCTCACCTTATCAGGATAGCCCTGTGGACTTTTGCTAGGATCCTGATCTATGCCTCCGCCTATCTTGAAGCCACACCTGTAGCGTGGCTTGCCGTCTGGTTCATACACAGGGTTGCCCTGCTCATCTTTGTCCTGTTCCTTGTGGAGAACTATGGGAATCTGAAGAAAAAGATACATACCATAAATAATGTACAATGTAAGCAATAAGCTTATACATAAAGGGTTAAGACAAATGAAACAGCCCTGGATTCTATTGCCGCATTTATAAACCAATGGATGATACATGATAAATTGTTAAAATATGGCAACTATTTTATGCAATTCCGGTATAGTTCTGAGAAATTTCATTCTTTCAATTGAGTTCATGTTTGGCTAAATTCTTCTCCATGGTGTTAAACCTTATAATCACCAGAGATCCTGAAACAAAATTGTGATGATGTATCTGATGGAAGCATTTTTTAAAAACTAATTAATCCATTTCCACTTGTAGCACTGCCCCGAAGGACTATTTTGGTGACATCTTTTTCAAACAAAGGCATCCTTAGTGATATATTGAATAGAAATGTTAGGGAAAAACTAACACACAATTTTTTATTACCTAGTCCAAAATGAAAAATGCATTTAATTATTCCTTAAATATGTAAAAATAGGACTATTTCATCAGCCACTTTCCAGTAGAACTATTTAGAATAGGGAAGGGTCAAGGGAGTTGATACTGATTGTAACAAAAACTTTTTATTTTAAATTTTGTTCAAACAATACTCCTTAGTAAATTTCTATCAAATTTCATAGCATTCCATACTCCTTCGAAGGGGTAATTCTGAAAATGCAATAATTAAATCATTAATGTATGTTCTAAGCGGTCATTCATTCAGGACTACAGAGATTGGGCACTGCCCCAAGCAGAGGCTGGTTACTTCATGTAGTTATGGATTGTTTGCTGTACATACAACATTGATCTAGCCCACCAGCAACTTCACTAAAGAACCTTGGAACACATCCACAACTAACAAGCTTGATTTACCATGTTATGAGGAATAACACATTAGTGAAATGGGCAGCTGCTATGCCCATAGATCCAAACATCATCTCATTCGGCAGTGGTGAAAATAGACAGTAGCCCACCAGTCCGTTTCTACCAAAGATTTGAATGGGCTAGTAAAAGTATATGTTTACTGGCCCAGAAAGTCTACTAAATATTCTGACCACATTCATATAGTAAGCATCACAACCAGTTTCACATTTCTTCTACATTAGATTATATCTGTCACAATTCATAGATTTAGCACAATTAACCATGAATGTTTAGTTAGGAAATGGCTGTTGGCTATCACTATTATCAAAGTGATATTGACCACTAATGTTTCTGGTGGACCACTAAACTATTCATTTTGATGGAGCGTTTGACCACCAAGGCTTAGCAAACTGTTTTCAGCACTGCATTCACAATTCATCATTCTGGATAAAATGTCATACCATGCTTGAAAAGCATAAGAATGTGCTATAGTATATGGGGAATTTAGGTACCAGCACTCGAAATGATACAAAATACCAATATTGAATGGGAATAAGTATCGTATTAAAAAAGTTATGTATTGTATTGTATTTAAGATTTAAGATACATGTAAAATTAACAGAATTTCTACCTGGATGTCTAGATCCCCACAAAGACAGTTCTCTATTTATTAGAGAATTTTCGTAAGTAGCTGACAGTGCGAAATATAACAAAATTATGTCTCTGAGAGGCAGGCAATATCGTTGAAAATATTGTTAGTGTATCCTATTGTTAAATAAATATTGATATTGTATTGTAGAGCTGCACTCACGGAGGGAGATCAACTCATGAGCTCACCACCCGTTTGACTCGTGAGCTCATGAGCTCACGGACATTCCAATTTTCCAAAGAAATACTTATTTTCCAGCCCAGCTATTGAAAAATAAATATTTCTTGGCGGAGATTTATTAACATTGCCCAGGGCTCGAGCCACTCGAGTTCGTGAGTGGTGAGTGCAGCTCTATTGTATTATTATACCTCACGTGAAAATACTCTCATCCCATTGGATGAGAGCCATGTGTCAAGACTGCTAGCAACCTGTGTGTCTGTAGGTTCAGTGACAGCGGGCGCTACTCAAGGATTAGCGCCCGCCATCAAGTAGCTGTCAAATAGCAACCTACTGTTTCAAGATACCCCATACTGTGACGTCATACTTTCAAGATCCCCACATGTGGAAGTGAGCGAGCGGGGAAAGTAGGTCACTACTCACCGCGCGTGGCGAAAGTATTTCAAGGCTTCAGCAGAATGCCGCCGTCAACAATGGAATTATCTCATTGTTGGGAACAACTTGCGCGAGTGTCTCAATTCACGGGAAAAAGTAAAATCTCAACCCAGTTGAGATGGTAGGTTGTTCAGGAAGGATAAATTAAATACATGTAGTATATCCCAACATGGTCAGCACGGTAAACCTGCTGCTCCGAAATTACACTGCCCAAGTGAGTTTTGTAAGTTTCAACTTGTCATGGATTTTGGGTGCCCGGGGGTGAGGGGGGTGTTGTTCGGTATAATAAAACAAATGTGACATCCCTGCGGGGTTGCTAACATGGTAGTCTACCCCTCGTGAGCATTGTCACCCTCGGGCTACGCCCTCGGGTGACAATGCTCACTCGGGGTAGACAACCATGTTAGCAACCCCGCAGGGATGTCATATTTGTATATTGTATCGCAAAATAATTAAAAGGTGCCAATCCCTACTGTGGTGTGTTTATAGTGCACTAGATAATTGATTATATCCCTGACCTATGTGGAGAGGAGTGAGCTATTAAGACCAAGTTTAGGTGCACTGCAGCAATTACAGGGATGCTTAAGACATCCACGGTGATTAACTTTGGCACTAAAGATTAAGTACCAAGAATTATACAGGGCAACTGCCAAACCAAACTATTTCTCAACTTCTGCCCTAATAACAATCCAAGCCCAGTTTAACCCTTATGCTGCTGTTGGCATAGTTAGCCAATACAAAATAAGGCAAAAATCCTGGAAAATCACCGAAACCCTGGCGAATTGGTACTCATCTGAGAGTACTCATCGAGAGCTTTCCAATGAATACCAACAGGACTGGGTTTAGATCCATGGTTTTCAAAGATAATTGCTTCCTTGTGCATTGGACGAAAGTAGCCTCAGCATTGGAAGGGTTAAGGTAAATGTGAAAACTCCAATTGTGAGGAAATAATGAGTTTCTTGGTCTCATTCCATTTGTACACTTCGTGGAAATCCCAAAGGAGGGAGCACCTCCTAATGTGAACACCTTGACAGAGTACCAAGGTGGTTCACTACACAGGGGTTCCAGTGTATTAGGCAAAGACCATCATTTCAAATATAAAGAAAATGACCAAACTTATGGTCCGATATGATCAGGTTGACAACACAAACATATTATTAACCACGAAGTGTAAAATGTTGCCATAGAAGAAGTTGAATCTGAGATAAAATATTGAGAACTTTCTTCATTTGAAAGTCATGATGTAGTTAAAGCAGAGACATAAGAACAACTCTCATGACAAAAGTTCCAGGCACCCAAGGATCACCGAGATCTATTCAATGAGATAATTGCAGGGTTTCAATTGCATAAGGTCTCATAGTAGAGTGGACAACTTGGAACTAGCTAGCCTAGCTACAAGGCTCTATTATGATTTTACTTTATTATATATAGAAGCCTGCACCTATACTAGATAGGGACCTGTGGCCTACTGTTGGCTACTTAGTTCACACACTTGCCACATGAGGGAGATTAGTGCATATTTCCTACTGACCTACTAGTATACTGCAGTGCCATCTATCCACAATGGAAGACATTTAAATATGGCCTGGGAGGCAGGCTAGGAACTAGCCTGATCCTCTGCTAGACATGATGGCATGCTAGGATAGTTAAGCTCAACTGCTCGGCCAACATCTGTTATAATGATGACAGGCAGGGCAAGCAACCTTTAGTACCGTTTAATGAGATGGACAGAATTCCATGGGAAAGAAGTCTGATGTTGCTAGGATCACCCAACAGGGTCCGACACTTAGTTTACAGGCCAGGGGCCCCGAAAAGGACTTTTGATAAAAATAAGTGGATTTCTGGTTATTATACATACAATTTTTTTGGCCCCTAGCCTGAAAAATCTAGGGGCCCACAGCAAAATCTAGGGGCATATGCCCCTGGCCCCTGGGAAAGCAATGACAGTACCTATGACAAGAATTCTCAAAAGCTTTGTACCTGTGAGTAAGTCTGTAAGTGGGGCCTTAGCCCAAAAGACGTCAGCTCACAAACAGGGGCATCTAAAAATTGGGTCACAAATGTCAATTACAATCAAATGATTTATCTCTTTTAAATTGTGAACTCTTCTCAAATTACCATGCATATTTGAAAGATAGATACCTAACTGTCTCCCTTGTAAACTAATGACATATATATTGTGTGTTGCCTACTAAGAAAATTGTTTCAAACGCTTGCTAAAAACCCATCTGAGGGATGCAACAGTCAGTTTTAACAATGAACACAGTAAATGGACGTATAATCCGCTGCACAAACTCATTCTATAAAAGAGATGAATGACTGAACATCACTTCAATAGGACTAATAGCTATCCTCATCTCAGCAAAGTCACTCTATCAATAAAGGTATCTTCCACTTCCACAGGTGACTTCACTGCAACATTTAAGGGATGCTTTCAGGCTGAAAATGTAATCTTGATCTATAAATGGCTCCTATAGGATGATGTGTACACTAAAAGTGATACTCAGAACAAGCTAGCCCTTTCTGACAGTACAGTACAGTTTAAAATACTTGTAGGTGGCCAGGGTGTCTCAGTTTTTATTGCTATTTTCTGATCAACCAACAAAAATCGTGATTAATAAAAAAGTGTCCTAAGTTACCGAGAATTTATGGTAGGTGCGATCCTTACATGATACAACAGTGCCAACACCAGGGTCTTAGCCAGGATTTTCATAACAGCGTGTCCAAAATGGGGTTTCAAGAAGACAGGGTGTCCAAACCCCCTTGTTGAAAAAAAAATAAGTCATCATACTGACCATGTATATTGACAAATCAAGTAACTATATGCTTTATTTCTTCAACAAATGTTCTAGATATCATTTAAGAATAGAATTTTATAAGATATGTACTTATAATTGATATTTTCAAAATAATCTGACCAAAAGATAGGGTGTCTTTTCCCCTCAAAATAGGTATTTTTTGTGGACCAGGGTGCCAAAAAGCAACCGGACACCCTGCTGGCTAAGACCCTGCCCCAACTCTGTAACGAGGGACGTCATGTCCAGATTCTTGCATGGGAGGTAGGCTAGAAGTTGGCTAGTTGGCTAACAAATGAGATTCATTTACCAAACATGGCATTCCAAGGAGTGATAGATAATCACAGTCCAGCACAACATGCAGCTCTGCTGGAATCTATTTGAGTATTCATGATTAGCTTTCTGACTGCCAGGGCTAGTAGTTCTGATGTTAGATTAGAGCCAGTTCTGATGGAGTGCACCAGCCATACCAGGTAGCCAGCCAGGCCCATGATAGAGCCAAACACAGTTACAACTCAGTGTGTGTTAACCCTTACGCTGCTGGTGGCTAATTTGGGCAATACAAAATGATGCAAAAAACCTGAGAAATCATTGAAACCCTGGCTCATGGGTAGTTATCTGAGAGTACTCAGCGAGAGCTATCCAATGAAAATCAACATGACAGTTTCGATGGTTTTCAAAAATTGTTGCGTTCTTGAGCTTTGGACGAACGTAGCCGCAGCATTGGAAGGGTTAAGAGGATTGATTATGCTAGGAAAATAATGTCAACTCTTTTTCATCAACAAATTATTGAACATTCAGCGAATGACCACACCTGGTTTTATTTTTTATCAAACCTATCAATTTATATAAGTGTTTCAAGTAAAAAAAAAATGAATTAATCCAAGTGGATGAAACTCTACATTTTTATTAGATTCTGGGTCCCCAGTTTTGTCATTTATAGAGAATGGAGCTACCAATATTTCTCTCGAAAGGCACAAATTCATGTAACTAGCCAGTAGCCAGCTAACTATTTTCTTAGTCTCTCTTATCTGGGCTGGTGGGACTGGTGAGACCCTGGATTCATCAAACTCCATGAGAATAACTCACTGAATATGACAACAGCTTATTTCATTCCCTTATAGGATAATAAGGTTCCAAAGCATGGGCCATACCTCAGAGTGAGAATTGATAAATCCCTAGACAGCGAGTTGGGTAGGATATGAGCAATGTAGACTGAGGAAGGGCGGAAGCAGGCATCATACAGATTTTCCAGCACTGTGCCTCCTGTCCCCTCAGGCTCTGCCATTACGTGTAGCTGATTACATGCAGCCTTCACAGAGAGACGTGATACTAATTAATAGAACAGCCAATTACATCACCATCTGGCAAGCATTAAGACAAATGTGGATGTACAATTCATCTCCCCACTGGTAGCTGTCTTTCTTTATAGATATACATAAACACATAGATACACACACACACACACATTTTTGCCTATCTGTAAAGAAGGTTCTTCGGAATCAACCTGTCCAAATGCCATGCTGGCTAAGTACCCGCGGTACCTGAATTACACACACCAGGGGCTTAGCCAGGATTTAGAAACAGAGTGCCCCAAATTGGCAACTGTTAAATTTAGAAGAGTCCTAATTATTTAAGGGAGACCCCCAATATACTTAGATTACAACCATAAGCATGTATTTACTTAAAATGAAATAAAGCACAATGACCATATACAATGCCATGGATGTATATCATATTTTTCAGGGTTCAGGTGTCCAAATGACACCCAAATGCCCAGCTGCCTAAGACAATGACACACACGCACACATACATGTTACTCACGCACATGCAATTGATCATTCATTTACTCACTGACACATACAATTTGATATGCCTTTTCCTAAAGACAGCACTGATGTTGGTAGCCTAGCTTCAAGGCTCTATTATGATTTTACTTTATTATATATGAAACCTCGCACCTATACTAGATAGGGACTTGTGGCCTATTGTTGGCCATTTAGTTCACACAATTGCCACATGAGGGAGATTAGTGTAAAACTGTTAATATTTCCAACTGACTTCCTAGTATACCGCAGTGCCATCTATCCACAATGGAAGACATTTAAATATGGCCTGAGAGGCAGGCTATGATGTTGGTTGATGTGGAGTTAAGAATTTGATGAAAACAGCCAGACCCTCCTACGAGGGTAGTCAGGCAGGACCAGGCTCTGAGTACAATAAGCCCCCACAACAAAGCCTTCAAAGGCATTCTGTGTGAGCTTTTATGAGAGATTTTTCAGCAAAGAGGCTGAGATCTGCGCAGTTTGTCATTACTCATTGCTGGCGTACAGGTATCACTTTGATGTTCATGATCAAAGTGACTCCATCTCTAGGTAACTCCAGCAGGCAGGCGGCTATCTACTAGCACTGACTCCACTGTGCCAGGGCCCGTGCTTTAAGCCTAGATTCTAAGCAGCTATACTTAGTGATGGAAGTAGGAACTGTAAAAGACTTGTCAATGTATTTATCCTTCAGTAAATTTTAACATATAAATTTCAAATAAGTTGTGAATTCATGCATTATAAATATAAAGATATTTTAGTGTCTTAGACAGAGAAGATTTCCAGGATGTATATAAGTTCAAATAGGTAACTGACACTAAGAGCAATACTAACTACTAGTTTTTACTAGAAATCCGATTTGCAGAGATTAGCCCTAATTCAGACTAGGCTCCTAGAGAGGGGCAGGGTACAATGGTAGATAGATGGCAAAACTTGATCCTCCTATCTCTAGTGGTTTCTCAAACAGAGTTCTCTATTCCCTTGGTGCATTAAATGTAGACTAAGTACTGGCCACTGTGGCTACCTTGACCATTTGTGGCCTGGTTACAGATAACAACTTGAAGACAGAGAAAAAATACATACAACAGTCAACAGCCTAGAAATTTAGGCTAGCCTCCGATACCATGCTTGGTGTATATGAAAGAAAGCTAGTTGTGTACACTGTAGCAGCCTGATAAAGCTTAAATATTTCTAAATGGCTATGTTGAAGTATATGGCAAAATATCTGGAGGAGAAACAAAAGGTTACTCAATCCTTGGGATCTTTTACTTTATAATCAAGTATCATATCAACCATAGTCTCCAGCAGTGGTAGCTCTCAGCATTGTGGGCCAGGGTCTTAGCCAGGAATTAGAAACTGGGTGCCTAAAACTCATCGTAAAAATTTTGGGTGCCCAAATTTTTAAGGGGGACCACAATATACTTCAATTTCAACCATAACCATGTTTATATTTATCATAATAAGGCATGATATCCTTATACAAGGTCAGGGGAATTATATGACAATGAAATAATTCAATTATATGTTTGAGATTGACATTTTAAGAAATTCCTCACAAAAGAATTTGGGTGTCCTGAGGGGGGCTTTTTAAAGGTTTGGGTGTCCAAAAAGACACCCAGATGCCCTGCTGGCTAAGACCGTGTTGTGGGCTATCTATAGCCTAACTACTAAGCTTTACTGTGTTTTACTTTTTAATATATCAATGTATGCCTGCAGCCCAGCACCTATACTGCATAGGGACTTGTGGCCTACTGTTGGCCATTTAGTTCGCCACCTATCCACAAGGAATGACATTCAAATATGACCTAGGAGACAGGCTAGACTATCTATTCTAGAGCTTGGCTACACATGTGATCTCGAGGCACAGCTGTTGGCTGTCTCAGCATGGGATCTGCCCCTCACCCTGAACAGCCATGGTTCAGCACCCAATGCATTTCAACGTAAGTCTCATCTCAAACAGATTTCAGACACAACTTAATAAGGCCCTACTTTGCCAAGCTCAATATTTTTAACAGAGTATGGATGTAGTTCAGCAGACATTGATTGTGTGTGTGTATTTAAATGTAATTCAAAACCAAATCTGCAGATCAGTGCTTTGCATAATCAATGAATGACCCTAAGCAAGGATTTAAAAGTGGTTGTCAAAAAAGGCAATCATGAACTTATAGGTGTCAATTTTTATAGGAAAACAGCAGGTTCAGGTTACAATCACAGATGTACATGTATAAGCCAGTATTAAGAAAAAAAAACATAGTTGTAATCTTTCTCAAGTGACATGAACATAAGTTCTAGAAATCAAAGATACCTGATTAAAAACTGTGTGTCAATTTTTACGAAAATTATCACGTTGACACCAGGTTGGCTAGTAATAGACACTGCACACAAATACTACCTCCATGAGGATTGTTTAACCTCACATTCTGATTGCAAATCAATCCATATTCTTCACAAAAGCCTAAGGACCTTTTCCTTTCACTTTTTAAGAGCAAAAACTGACACTGATAGGTTTGTAATTATCTCCTGCCTGGGGGCCTGAAACCATAACAATCTCCCTTATGTTGAACAAGACTCTTTCATTCTCATCAACGTGTGCTGGTGGCCCTTGTACCTGTAATAATGAACTGGCTTCTTAGTTTTTACGAGCTAATTTCATTACTGCACGCAGCCAAGGGAACATAAAATGCTGGTGGATCAAGCCAGTTAATTACATAAACCTACACTGGCTTCCAGTGAGCAACATAAAAGATGATAAATTTCTGTCGAACAGGTAATTATTCTGTTGCACAAACCACACAAGCTGTAAACTGCTGAATGATTGGACTCTTTTTAGTTGTTACTGCATGCTTCATGCATTGAATTCTTCCTTGATTTGTTCCTCTTGAAAAGAGAATTGTGCGCATATAAGGAATTTCAGTAAATCACATTAATAGTATAAGCACACAGACATGCTACATCTTTTTCATTCAGCATCATTTTTATTTCTTATTTTGCAGGTGAATATATAATTTTGTACATGGTGTGTATAAATCTATTATATTAATACCGAGTTCGGGCGACGGTTGGATCCCTTTTTAGAGGAGCATGTGCCATTTGGCAAGGGTTTGACCCCTGCAATATGTTCCTGCATGGCCGTTTTCGTCAGTCGGCACGAAAGGGTTACGTTAATTACGTTCCTGCTCCCGTAAGACTCGAATTTAATGGGGGAAGAATTTGTAGTAGAGAGTATGTCATGGCCGACATCTTTGACTTACAGCGCCATCTATTCTAAATTAATTTTGACTGAACAGATATCGAACAGCAGGTTAGGGTAATGGTTAGGCAGGTTGGCGTACTGAATTGTACAGCAGTCGGACCCGGATCGAATCTCGATGGGGGTGCAGGATTTTTTTTTTATTCACTACTGTTTTGCTATGGTTCGGATGGTATTTATGCCATAGATCCACTTACCTAAAAAACACTCACATTAACCATTATAAAAATAATTACCAACTTGTAATAATTAATCCTTTTCATAGTAACAATTTAAGTTTATTTTATCATAGTTCTGTGTTCCTCATATTTCCTTTAAGTGAGGCAGTATTTTTACGCTCTTTTGGTGGAATGAGTGAATGCAATATAGTTGGTATTGTATTTAACACATGCACAGACACACTCTTTGTTGCTCACATTCATCATTGCTATTTACATGTATGTTTTATTATGTAAAACATGAATCTATGTAATATCCTAGGGTAATTCATTTAACCCTTTACCCATTCAGAATATATCAAAGGTTAACGTTAACGTTAAGTTAACCCATGTTTGGCCAATTCACCTTAAGATTATTCATTTAACACTTTGCCACCCAGAATTAGTGAAGAGTTATCTTATTAATATATTTATGGTCAGAGCATCCGAAAACAATTCAGTAAACCCTTTACCCACCGATAATATATTAAAGGTTCTTAAGTAAAGTCATTCATGACCAATGCGCCTTAGAACAAATTAGTTAACCTTTTGAAAACCAGAATATGTTAAGGGTTATTTGATTTACCCATTCATGGCCAGCGCACCTGATGACCATTCATTTAACCCTTTACCCACAAAAAATATATTAGAGGTTGTTAACTCATTCATGGCCAGAGCATCATAATGATATTCGTTAAACCCTTTATCAACCATAATTGGTTAAGGGTTATTTCATTAGTCCATTCATGACCAATGCACCTTGATATAATTCATTTAACTTTTGCAATGCAGGATATGTTAAAGGTTATTTAATTAACCTATTTATGGCCAGAGGACCTGATCACAATTCATGTAAACTTTCGCCACCCACAATTATTTAAGGGCTATTTTATTAACCCTTCTATGGCCAGAGCACCGGATGACTATTCATTTTGCCCTTTACCCACCAAGAATATACCAAAGGTTATTAAGTTAACCCATTCACAACAGATGCACCTAAATATCAATCGTTTAATCTTTTGCAACCCAGGTAATGTTAAGGTATATTGAATAAACCCATGCATGGCCAGAGAACATGATGACCATTTGTTTAACCCTCAACCCACCAAGAATATATCAAAAGTTACTTTGCCTCAGCCGCGCGTGATGGAGTATGACTTAAAAGTTGTTAAATTAACCCATTCATGGCCAAATCACCTTAATTTATTCATGTAACCCTTTAATTGCCACGCTGAATTACTTAAGGGTTATTTTTTAGCCCATTCATGGCCAGGGCACCTTAGAATCCATTTAACCCACTATCATTTAATTTTTTTTATTATTTTATTAATCAAATGTATGTGTTCTATTGGAAAATGTTATAAACATGATTTATTAAAATGAATATCAATGAATTGTTGAAATAAAGTCAAGATGCACACGCAAATATGGTAACTTGAACCCCCTAGCCTCCTACAATACAAACGGTTTGTATTGTGCTTTTGAGTGAACTGCTGCAATACAAACGGTTTGTATTGTCGGCCTGACTCAGATTTCTCAGGGCTTTGCAATACAAACGGTTTGTATTGTCGCTATGAGTCAGCACTGCAATACAAATTGGATGTATTGTGATGTGACTGACTGGATGAAATATCATGTGTGGTAAATAAATAGACAAAATTAATTCAAATTCGATAATTTATTCAGATCATAATTCAAAACAATGAACATAGTTATAATGCTTTGAAACTTGTTTTACTTAGTGACTGGAGGATCATATAATGGTTAATTTATTAACCGACACTTCCTGTATTTAAGTCATAGTCTGTATTATAAGACTATCTAGAGACAACAAATAAAACACAAATAAATAGCTTGTAACAATAGTACAACAAGGTACTAGGTAGGTACTAGGTAGCTGGGACAATTACACCTTACATAATGGATTATAATGAAACTTCACTGTTGTGATGATTTCTTCTCAATGGATCATGTCCACACTTTGTTTTTATATCATAGCATGTATAAGACTATCTAAAGAAAGCATATACATAATAGCTTGTACCAATAGCACAACTAGGTGGGTAGCTGAGACAATTACACCTTATACAATGGATTATAATCAATAACTGATGGGCTAAGCACAGTCATTGATCAAGCATAAAAAACTTCAAATTTCCATCATAGTTTTGACAACTGTTTTGAAACTTCACTGTTATGATGATTCCCGCACACTGGATCAAGTCTTTCAGCGTCTTCGTCTGCGTTTCACTGTAGATTTGCAAACGGTACATTTGAAATCCTTGCGTTCTAGTCTAGTTGCGTCCATATTGTAACAGTTAATGTGACTCCATAGGTGGCAATTATATCACACTCCACCAGAGGTTTGCCATCATTTTGAGTTGCACCGCAGATGCAGTCTACAGTTGACAAGGCTATCAGAGAAAAAATTCCTAGCCGCAACTTATACATGTATCAGTCATGTACGTACGCCCAACGGCTCTTTTCAGAGCCACCACATCCTCACAAAAGAGCTAAATACTCACAAGTGATAGTTTTAATATCATAATAAAGTACATATATAGTTTTATAATCATAATAGATATACACCTGAAAAAGTATTTCCTAAGCCTTCTTAATAATTGACCAAGTTATATTTGTAAATATGCACTGTACCTTTCACCATCTTTCATTCAAGGTACTTATGCCATCAAAGTAATGAGTGCTACAAATGCCTACAATACAAACCGTTTGTATTGAACCACTCAATTTCAGCAATACATACGGTTTGTATTGCAGGGGGTTCAAGTTACCATAGACAATACAAACCGTTTGTATTGTCAAGTATGCAATACAAACTGTTTGTATTGCAGCTGAGGGCTACAATACAAACGGTTTGTATTGCAGGGGGTTCAAGTTACCATACTTGCGATGCACACACACACACGTGTTTGTTTCTTCTTCAAGTTGATCATTGCTATTATATGAATGCATTATGTAGAGCATGAAGGTAAGTACATATTATTTTCATCAGAAAATGGTTTACTAATCCATTCATAGCCAGCGAACCTTACGATCACTCATTTAACCCTGAGTGATGCCAATGGTTCAGTAAGGGTTCTAATGTTTGGGTGGTAGTTTGATTGTGTTTCGTTTTATTCTCTGCCTCTTTACTCAGTGCGCATGATTGAGTATGACTGAGAATCCAAAACCGTGCAGCGCACGGGGAGCTGCTAGTATCTATTATGGAGCACTGATCGAAGAACCTGAAGTCAACAAGGGGTATGGTGGACCCTAAGGCAGTGTCCAATATCTAAGGTTGCAATGTATTTTTTGTTTATTTTGTGTTTGACTTTATACATTTATGATTTCAGGTTATTTCCAATATTAGTCATTGCCCATAGAGGCCTAACCTTATGTAGCCTGTAAAATGAAGCAGCATAATATGAATAGCCTATAAATAATAGATGTGCTATGTGTCTGATCACAAAAATTGTATCATACTACATTGACTATGCAGGATATCATATTAAATCAATCATAGCCCTTTGAGCAATGTAAATGATGCCCATCATGCCTCATGCCAGGGGGGCCTTTGAGTTTGAGGTCTTGGACAAGCTTTACACATATATATTTTTGATATTGTAAATTGCAAGTGAAATGCTTTATTACTGACGCTTAGTTTTATAGTTTATCTGAATATGAAAACATTTCCTCCGTAAATTACTTTCAATAGGGAAACATCAGTGGTCAGACTTTCTGTGTATTCAGAGAATGAATGCCTGGCCAAACAACCATGACAGTTTGATTAGATCTGACTAATACCAACTGCAGAAAATGACCTAGTATTTGATCATTTGAAGAGTATATCCATCTCTTAGCATTAGCAATTGGGCAACTTTAATATAGAAGTAGTGCTAATAGTAAGGCTTAAGGTACCAGGGTAGGGCTGTTGGCTTTAGTAGGGCCACTAAATATATCCCTTCTTACAAGGTGCTACTGGCCCTCAGACTACTTGTATACATGCCAGAGGGCCTCACGGAAGATCCTTACCATTGGACTGAGTTACCCTCTGCAAATAGCGATTACTATTACTACATGTATGCTTATCATTAGTAGTAGTAGTAGTAGTAGTAGTAGTAGTAGTAGTAGTAGTAGTAGTAGTAGTAGTAGTAGTAGTAGAAGAAGTAGTAGTGGTATCATTATTTTCATTATTATTTTCATGACCATTATTATTGTTATCGTTATCATCATCATAATCATCATCATTATCATCATTTTTTACTACTAACACTAATAGGCTCTTACGCATAAATGATATTGATACTCTCTGAAATTGCTTCAGCAATTTGTAAGCTGTCCTCTATGCCTGCTGAGAGGGTGTGTTCTAAGAGGCTGGAATATTATCACTCACTGTGGTGATTTTAATACCTTACCTCCCTCAAGGCTCCCTGTATTTTTCCTATGTAATATATCCAGTATCACTCTCCTGTGCTGCGAATCACATCAAAGCCTAGAGAGCCAGTGGTGGCAAACAGTGCCTGGGGATTACACTGCATGATTAGAATGGTGAGCCGAGGGACATGCATCTCTAATAGCAGGGATGCTGCCGTGGCACTGCAGCCTGGGAAAAACCTAGTACAACACATGCTTTCAACAGAGATTGGTGTAACATACTTTTAATATCAGATAGGGCCACTCCAATTTGATTTAGATTACTTGTCTTACAAGCTTTTTTGGAAAAAAATCCTGTCAGACTCCAAAAAAAGAAGAAAAAAAAGTCACCTTTGGTGTCTTACAGACGAAAGTGGTTTTGAAATTTTCTGTCAGACTCCAAAAAAAAAAAAAAGTGCAAGTTTTGAGAATATTCTTTGTAAGGGTGATTCAATCAACTACAGGAAGCTATCATTGCTGTAGTAGAGCCTCATACTTCAGGAGGTATACCTCCCACCCTTCAGGTTACAGGGATTTTTTGATTGATTGATTTTATCTAGTTGAGAATAGGCTGGTAGAAACATATCGCTACCAGTCCTAGTCGGCACTCTAAAAAAAAAATAATAATAAAAAAAGTCACGTTTTTCAACTTTTTTTTTATTCCAAAATGGCTCATTTCCTACCTCCTGAGCTTGTAAGACAAGTAAATAAATTGGAGTGGCCTAGTACATTAAATGTGATTCATATATATAATTCTCTTCCAACCGTTCTCTCAATTCTATCCTTGCAAGAATTGTTTCTTCTTCAACATCACAAAAATCACATAAATATTGCATCCCCATTCATCTGCTGCTGTTGTGTATGTTGAGAAAAATATATGAATTTCCCAACAAAAACACTGATATTGTGGTAAAACATCTCTTAACTTAAAAAAAAGAGATGCTGCTGCAGTGGACTATATGATACCCTGCTGCTGAGCAAGCTCTTGATTAATAAATGCAGCAACTATTTTAATGGCAAAGTCATCAATAACATAATTATCTCACACTACCCTATTTCTTAGACTATTGCATCTCTGCTGCTAGTGGACTTTTTGGCAAACATCCTGAACTGTCATCATGTCAAAGACATTTTCCCAAGCCACCTCAATTTCTTAGACTGCTCCAGCTAGAAATATAGTATACTACTGCACATAGTCCTAGCCATCAGGGCGTCTGGGTGTCATTTGGACACCCAAACAACTTCAAATTCATCCCTCAGGACACCCGAAATATTTTGTGAGGAATTTCTTAAAATGTCAATTTCAAGCATGTCATTGATTTTTTTCAGCTCCATATAATTTCCACACATGGCATTGTATATGGACATGGTGCTTTATTTCATTGAGTAAATACATGTTTATGGTTATAATCTGAGTATATTGTCGTCTCCAGTGTCTTAGCCAGGATTTAGAAAGTGGGTGCCTAAAATTGGCAGTTGTAAAATTTTTGGGCGTCCAAATTTTTAAGGGGGGTCACAATATACTCATATTTAAACCATAAACATGTATAAGTTTGTCAAAATAAGGCATGATATCCTTATACAATGTTGTGGGAATAAAATGGAGATGAAAAAATTCAATTATATACTTGAGATTGACATTTTAAGAAATTCTTCACAAATTGTTTTGGGTGTCCTGAAAGGTGCTTTTTAAGGGTTTGGGTGTCCAAAAAGACACCCAGACGCCCTGCTGGCTAAGACTATGGTCGTCTCCCTTAAAAAATTGGATGCCCAAAGATTTTAGAATTGCCAATTTTAGACACCCAATTTCTAAATCTTGCCTAAACCCCTGTTTTCCCCAGCAATTTCCTATTTCTTAGACCACCCTAGCTAGAAAACTAGTAAACTACTGCATCCATATTCCCCTTGCTGCTGCTGTAACGTGACCTCCTGATTGAGCAACCTGACCCGTGTCATTACTGTTTAGTTCCCATGGCTGGTTAGAGCCAGCCTTTCACGTTGTCACTGTGATTTATGCCTGCATACAGCTGACCGCATGTTCTCTAATCCACACCAAGCATGTCTCATGGGATGAAAGGTCAGCCAGCCGTCAGGGCTGATCTACTACTCCCAGATTGTGGTCCTTCTCGACACAGCCTGCATCTATGCTGTGTACCCAAGGCCCACACTGAAATCTCACACATGTTAGAGATACTCTAATCCCACATACAAGAAATGATCATATCACATATCAGGCCACCATATGCATATATCATGCATATCTCAAATCTCTGCCCCAAGGGCCAGCAGGGCTGATTCTCTACTCACAGAGTGTGGTCCTTCTCGACAGCCTGCATCTGATCTATGCTGTGTACCCAAGGCCCACACTGAAATCTCACACATGTTACATAATAATAATAATAATTGGAATTTATATAGCTCCTTTTCCATTCATAAAATGTTCAAAAGCGCTGCACATTGTCATAGTTTGAGTAATAGTCCACAACGCCTCAATGGGCGAGCCTGAAAAGGTGTGTTTTGAGACACTTCTTGAAGGCCTGACACGATGTAGAATCCTTCAGGTGTTGTGGAAGCGCATTCCATAATCTCGGTGCACTAATGGAGAAAGCGCGATCTCCAAATTTGAGTCTAGTCCGAGGCTCGTCCAGAAGGCCCTTTGCTTCTGATCGTAGATGGCGTCTGGGTTTATAAGGCACGAGCAGCTCCTTGATGTACTTAGGTGCAAGTCCGTTAAGCGCCTTGTATACCAGCAGTAGGACCTTAAATTGGATGCGGAATTAGATTGGTAGCCAGTGAAGCTTGATGAGAACAGGTGTGATATGTTCATACTTCCTGGTTCTCGATATTATCCTTGCTGCACTGTTTTGTAGTCGCTGCAGCTTTGCAATCAAATCCTGTTGTATTCCAATTAGGAGAGCATTGCAGTAATCCAAGCGAGACATCACCAGTGACTGCATCACTGTTTTTGTGGTATCTTCTGTTAACACACGTCTCGCTTTTCCAATATTTCTCAGGTGAAAGCTAGATTTTTTGACAACACTTTTGACATGGGGTGCCATGATCAGTTGAGAGTCAAACATAGCTCCCAGATTCCGCACAGGCTCAGATGCAACAGACACATCAGTCCCCGCTACAGAGAGTGACTTAATGTTCAGTTCAGCTAGGTGTTTCTTAGAGCGGAATAGAATGATTTCAGTCTTGTCATTGTTGAGTTTCAGTTTGTTCTGAGACATCCAGAATCATACCCGAATCCCACATACAGAAAGTTATCAAATCACATATGATCATCTCATATATATGCATATCTCAAATCTCTGCCCCAAGGGATAATCTTCTACTCAAACTGTGTGGTCCTTCACTGCATGACCTGCATCTATGGGTGTTGAAATCCCATCGATGATCCTCAACCAAATCTCACTCATTCTATAAATTTAAAAAAAATCGCACTCATGTAAGACACTAGCTCTAACATTTGCATACCAAATGCCTTTCTCAAGTACATGAATATTTCACATATGTATACCAATTGTTTATCACACATACATGCATATCTCATATCTGTGCACCAACTGCTTATCTCACATACACGCATATCTCCTTTCTGTGTACCTTATACTTATCTTACCTACATGCATATCTCACTTCTGTGGTCCAACTGCTTATCTCACATACACACATATCTCATATCTGTGTACTATGCTTATCTCACTTCTATGTTCCAAATGCTTATCTCACATACATCCTTATTTCACATCTGTGTACCAAAAATGCAAGTCTCATTTTAAATACTCAAATCCCACATAGATGAGGTATTTGTATTTCAAATGTGTAACCCTTCCCTTATCTCACCTAAATGCATATCTCACAACTGTTAGCCAAATGCAAATGTCTCATACATGAGATATTTAAATCTCAGTTTCTGTTTAAGCACAAATGAAAACACATATGTGAGATACTCAAATCCCACATACCCACCAGCATGCCCCTTTGCAAACTTTAGGGGCAGCTTGACCCGCTTGTCAAGTAATGTTTTGGAACCTATGTTGCACCCTGCCCACTATAGCCAAAGGCCCACTTAAGAAATCATACATGCAATAATGAATTATCGAGCCGTTTTGGAAGGCTTTTGATTTTTTATATACGTCAAGGACATTTAAGTGTCACAATGCAATGATATATTAATGATGATATATTAATATCAATTTCATTGACCAAGCATCAAGACAACAAATAGGTCAGATGAATCACTATTTTATAGGCCGGAAATAGTTCCCCGAAGGAAAAAGTAATCAAGCAGAAATTCAGTACAATACCTATAGCAAATAGGAGCCAATACCACATACAGGGAATATAGACAGAAGTGTGCTATTTCATACTACCTGCTGATTCTTGGGTGTGATAATGGCTGAGTATGATTCCACACATCACAACTTGTTTATTAGGTATGCTATTACTAGCATATTGCCATAGTAATGAGCTGACATTGTTTCCCAAAGTGTTTTTGCTTTCTGGTAGTACCCTCATTCATTACTCTCATCCGTTGCCCTTGCCAGCTGTCATGGCAACCATATGGAAGAATCTTACTAAGATGACCTTGTTCTCATAAATGGAAGACACATTTCCCAAAGATATGTATATCTTTCTCCATGCTGTAATAGCTATTAAGACCAGGAAACTGTGTAGGAAAATCAAAGGCCCTTGGAGGTCTGATGCATTCTCACCTGGAGCCCTTGGCTCTGAGATGCATCAGACTTCCCTTGCTTTTCCTTCCCAGCTGCCTGGCCTGATCTTAGACCCTATAACTAATAAGTAGAAGTTTACATACTAATAACACATCTAATTGACAACCACATGAAGCTTCTCGTAAAACAAAATTGTAGTTCATTATGATTACTAGTATATTATGCGAAGTAGGGAATTCACATAATTGGATCTGACTAATGAGAAGGAAACAATTAGCAATATATATATCACATTAAGTTTGGACTATTCCTATTAATTGGCGCAGTACTGAATAGCACCAGATGCCCCAAACTTTACTAGCCCTGACTAAAGTATTAAGCTAATTTGGGTTAGAGGGCATCTTTTGTTGTCGAACTATGTTTAGTGCACATAACTTCAAGTTGTCTCACCTACATTGTATTTGCATAGTAAAATTAATACCATTTTTAAGGCTTTCAAACATATATCAAAAGAGTTTGTTAGGTTATTTTGGGTGCTTAAATAAACATCATCAGCCATTATTGGGTAAGCTAATGGATGTTTCACAGAGGCATGCTGGGGCATATATGGATAGATCTGTTATTTCCAATTCACTAGGTAGGAATAGGCATTACAGGGGAAGGCTAAGCTGATCAGAATGCCCTGTTACAGCAGGAGCGAGGGCCAGGAGTTGCCGGGCATTTCAGTGAAAAGAAAATCCAACTGCTCTGCCTAATGAAGTGGACATGCAGTCCTGGCTGCAAAGGAATAATTACATAGCAATGACAACGCAAGAGCTTTCTCTTCTACCTTTGATGACGTGATACAGGGACTTAGCCAGAATTTGGAAACTGGGTGCCCAAAATTGGCAAGTGTAAAATTTTTGGGCGTCCAAATTTTGAAGGGGGATCACATTATACTCAGATTTCAACCATAAACATGTATACATTTATCAAAATAAAGCATGATATCCTTAAACAATGTCAATGGGAATCATATGGAGATGAAAAGATTCAATTATATGCTTGAGATAGACATTTTAAGAAATTCCTCTCAAAAAGAATTGGGTGTCCTGAGGGGTGCTTTTTAAGGGTTTGGGTGTCCAAAAAGACACCCAGAAGCCCTGCTGGCCAAGACCATGACGTGATATTGTACTAACCAAGTCTTGTACCGCCCATATGATGAGGACAGAGTTGGCTTAACCCTTCCAATGCTGAGGCTTCTTTCGTCCAAATGCACACAAGGATGCAAAGAGTTTTGAAAACTATCTGAACCCTGTCATGTTGGTATTCTTTTGATAGCTCTTGCTGAGTACTCTCGGATGAGTACCCATGTGCCTGGGTTTCTGTAATTTTTCAGGTTTTTTGCATCATGTTATATTGGTCAAATTAGCCACCACCAGCAAAAGGGTTAAGGTAGATTACCGTCAGTGGAACCTAAGGATGTGGCTCATTTTAGACATGCATATTATAGATGATATGCATGGGTATAATTCTGTTTCTTCACTCAAATGATGCATTTGATTACATTTTACTTGCAGATGTACTGGTTTATAGCTACTTTAACCTACTTTAAGATTTAAGCAACTTCACGAAACAAGCAAAATAACACAAATTTGATAAATATTTCAATATGTGTATTAAGAGCTGTTCAGACTAACTAACCTATTTACAAATTGAGTGACGTTTGTAATTAAAGATTGTTAATTACAAATGCAGTTATGAATAGGAAATAACCGAATGAGACTTGTCTTAAACATTTTCTTCATGATAATGATGTTACATATCCAATCATGAGGATTCTTGACTGTCTCGGACAGTGTTGGAGGTTTTAACTCATTTACTCATTAGGTGCGCATGTTAAAGAAGCTCCTGCTTAAAAGGATATATGCATTAGACAGGAGAAAACATCTGTAGCCAACCACGAAAAAACCCCGGAAAATCTTTAACCAGCACTCATCTGGAAAGGCGCCTGGTGTATCTAAAAAGCTTTTTGATGCAGCTGCAGCCTTTCGCTCAATACTCAGCAGAGGAAGCAATGCCCCAGAGTTTCAACCAGGCTGTTAGGAAAGTCTGATTCACATAACTGTACATGTGCAAAGTGGATCAGCATCGTGGCCACAGTCTTAGCCTGCAGGGTATTTGGTCACTATTTGGATGCCCAAACCCTCAAAAGTCACCCCTCAGGGCACTCAAAAGAAATTTGTGGGGAATTTTTTAAAATGTCTATTTCAAGCATATAATTGATTTTTTATTTAAGTTAGAAGCCCCATTTTTTCTTATCAATGCAATTCCCATAACAGTGTATAAGGATAGTATGCCTTATATGGTTGTAATCCGTGTACTAGTATATTGTGCTCTCCTTTGAAAAATATGATGCCAAAAAGTTTAATAATTGCCAACTTTGGGCACCCATTTTATAAATCCTGGCTAAGACTCTGATTGTAGTAATTAAAATATCTCTATTACCCTCATACAACACCTTGAGGCAGGATAATGATATAATTATTTATGGACCAGCATAGGTAATTTAAAATTACACATAGTTTTTACTTGCCCATCAAGGTTTTGATATTAGCCAATACTAGAAAATAGAATATGCAATACTCAGTAAAAAAAAATTGTATTGTGTACATCTTGCTGTAACTCATTAAAGCTTTTAATATCCAACTACCATTGCAGACATCCAAATGATCATTAAACATGACATTTTTGAAAACTATTTGAAGCAGTGAATGAAAGGTGTTTATTTTTCCATATAACAGAAATGTTTCTTCTTAACTTTTGGCAATCCAATTCTTCAATTTTGGGTATTTGGTTGTGAAGGGTTAATATTGTGTTATGAGATCGATCAAGTTTTATACATCCCACATGGGACCCCTGGCTTAACAAGATCCTATTTAAATAATGCCACAGCTAGCCCCCACTCTTGCTGGTTAGTCCCATGTGGAGCTCATGATGCTGCATACAATTTAAACCGACAGTGATAACTGGTTGTGCTCACAATGGCTTACATATACCACAGTTCACCCAGCAGGCTATTATTATTTGCAGTGTTACCAAAACACAGGTTGCATCTTACTCTATCCTACCTAGGTGCAGTAAAATTAATCATGTCTATTCACAAAGAGAGCCAAAACCAAGCAGGATACTTATGACTGAAAGCATTTATAATTACAGGAACGTCAAGAAGGTATCAAAACAACTAGCCTTTAAGTTTTGTAACAGAAAACTGTAAAATCATTTATCAATAAATGAGCTTTTCCCATTTTGTACCAAAGCTGGGAAAATGGGATCTTTTCAGTATATCATTCAGTACCTTTCTTTTACATGTGAGAATGACACCCTTAGTGACATCTACAATGACCCTTAAGAACTAACATTAGGATTTTAAAATAGGCCTGACCTTAACATAAAGTAGTATTTAAGCACTTCATAATTTTACATTTACCGATATGGATGGTATTAGATGGTTACATCCTTTTAGCAACATAATACATTAAGATCAAATAACTGCATGTGCCACCAACCACACACTAGATTGGACTCTATGTGTATAACTAGCTCTAAGACTGGTATTGAATAAAGCACTACAACAAGGCTGGCTGGGAAGGCTTTAAATGCACGGGCAGGTGTGACTCGGTGAATGCGAGTCTGAAGAGGCATTCATGTGAACTGAGCGTAGGAAGCGTGTCTTTAGGAATCATGTCCCCAGGCCCAGAGACTCTGCAGCGTAAGCAAATACACACCACCACAGACCCGCTGTGCAAGGGCAGCAAGGCAGAACATGACATGCACATGTCACTGATTCCTACATGTTCCTGGGAAGTCATCTCAGTTTACACACGTATCAAAAGAAGCATTGTTTTTTCATTGAGGAAATGGCAAAACTGTTTGCGAAGAAGAAGGCAGCTTAGCTGTAACTGGAAATCATGGTGATAACAGATAGGTTTCCGAAAACCTAAGGGCAAGGAGGAATCTTCAAGAAAATATTTCACACATATATTCAATTCTTTTAACCTATGGCTTTGTATAAATTAATAAAATAAAACTGAAGTCCTTGTGTTTTTTCTCTTCTTGTATTAGGTTACAAATTTACATTTACAGGGTTCGACTTTCCCAGCCCCTAGATTGTGCTGTGGGCCCCTAGGTTTTTCAGACTAGGGCCCCAAAATAGCATATATAATAACCAGAAATTCTGCTTTTGACCACTATTTTTTAACAAAAGACCTTTTCGGGCCCCTAGCCTGAAATCTAAGCATGATTTACAAAAAAAAAATTCTGCATGTAAAGCGTGTAGGTTATTTTGTTTTCAAGCCCTGACTAGTCAGGTAAGCGGATGCCTGCGTTAGACAGATGTTGGAACTAATGACGCTGGGGATCAGCCCTAGATGGCCTCTGATTAGAATGAGAAGCTCCAGGTAGTAATTACAGGTTGCAATGCAACATGTTATTGATTCAGTGCCCACATGAATCATTCAATACTAGTGCATGTAGTACAACATCTCATCTTCAATACTAAAACTTTTATCCTATAAACCCCCCATGTCTCTGTATCATTGTATTGATAGGGTTTGATGCTTCTAGTTTTAAAACGAGTAGCGTTTTAGACTTGGGAATAAAAAACAACAACTATATATGGGGCTATGGTCTTAGCCAGGATTTGGAAACAGGGTGTCCAAACGAAGGTTTCACAGACTTTTGGGTGTCCAAAATGTGGTACAAAGTTCACACTACTAATGGAATAAACCATATATATCTACATATTTTGCTTTTTTAGGCCAGTAACTGCTTTGTCTGTATTGTAGCAGTGACACTACACGCACTATCTTCTAAAATTGTCGTCATCAGTAAATCATGACCTAAACTCTTGGGTGTCCAAACTGTCATAAAACGGTGTCCTGGGTGTCCAAATGACATGCTGGACACATAGGATAAGGTGGCTAAGCCCCCGTATGGGGCAAGTAGCGTGACTGCCCCAAAAACATGGTTAATATCTAAGGCTTCTAAGCACATTGTCTGTGCCAACATATGATGATCCAAATATGTTTTTTATATTTATCATCTCGATAATGATACTATCACTCAAACAATTTGAAAAATATAAACCCTGTTGCAAGATCATCATGGAGGGAATGGATTAGGGCAATGGATTAGTAATTTAGTAATACATACACGAAAGAATCATAAGTTTCAGTGTAGGAGAAAATAGAAAAGCTAAAGTGGCATAGACAAATACAGAGAACAAGGCATCTGTAGGATCTTAAGATTGACTGAAAGAATTTACCCAATTTCTGACTAACTGCTCTCTACTATGAGCATCTAAATTAAACTGTAGAGTTGTTTTAAGAGAGAAAAAACAAGAAGCAGCTGGCAGTTCAGTCATAGAACTGTCTGAGTCTGACTACTCTATTTTTCTCAGATAAAAGTTTTTTCAAGAGTTCAGGGTTAGGCTAAATCTTAAACACCTGCTCACCCAAAAGGTGACCTACATAGAACCTTATTAATATGAGAATAGGGAGAGATTCATGTTTTATGCAACTGATTAAACGTCCCTAGTACTCATATACAGAATCAGGGTCTTAGCCAGGATTTCAAAAATGCCTGTCCAAAACAGAAGTTCTCATTCTGTTCTTGATATTACTACATAGTCTTAGCCAGCAGGGCGTCTTTTGGACACCCAAATCCCCCAAAACCACCTTTTAGGACACCCACATTTTGGAGGGAGTATTCTTTTTAAATGTCATTATTAAATATATGATTGAAGTTTTTTCAATCCAATATAAATCCCATGTCATTGTATGAGTATATTACTCCTTATTCCAATACGTAAACACATGTTTGTGGTTGTAATCTGATTATATTATGGTCTGCCTCGAAAAATAGGACATCCCAAAATTTTACAATTGCCTATTCTGAGCACCCAGTTTATAAAATCCTGGCTAAAACCCTGCTACCCAATACCTCCTGACTTCCTCCTGCCCCTAACAATCTCCCTGAAGTTATCTGCGTGTGTTGCCATGGTGGCCAGTTTTAACAAGATATCAGATTGGGGAAAGCATGTCACAAGTAGGCAACAGCGGGGAGGGCTGTTCAGGTTAAGTGCCCGCCTAATCAAATCCTGTGTCTGTTGTTTGCATTACAGGTCTGACCCAAATCTTTGCCAGCCCCATGTCAAAACATTGCAGACCATACAAAACAAATAGACCTGAAGGTTATTTCAGATGCATCGTAAGGATGCTAGGTGGTCAAATATGACCACAGCAGGCCTAAACGTTAACTGAAAATGTTACTGGCCCCGTAGGACCAGTTACCAGCAACTCCTAGAATCTACTGGTCCTGCAAAAAGAAATCTGGTCCTAAAGATTTTGTTTAACATAACAAAAAACATTTATTTTTATTTATTTTATCTTCATTATTTTAAAGAACATTTGGGGACATTCTTGAGGGGAAACATTTTACAAGAATGTTTACTGGCCATCTAAGACCAGTTGAGGTCTTTTTTACTTGTTGGAAGCCATTTTGGGGAATTTTGACTGGCGTGGGGCTAGAGGTTCACTCTTAGCATCAAGCCCTGTACTAGTTACAGCTCTTTTTCATTAGGATGGACCAGTACTTTTAGGGAGGGTACTGTTGGGGAACACACAAGGAAGCCTATGTTCATCATAAGATAACATCGGTTTATTCAACTGGGTTATCAGTTCAGTTCTAATGCAACCTACCCTACATAATCTAAGCATGGTTATGTAAGAAGCATGGGGTAATTTCAGCCAATTTCCTGTAGATACTTTCCAAATTGGACTTGAGACCGTTCATACACAAATGTCATGATTGGCTCACGAAACATTGTGCAAAGAAAAGTACATATTTGGGTGTTTCTGAACAAGGTTTGTTAAGATAACAAAGAAGCATGGGGTGCTCTATCACCTAACAACCTCACATGTCAGGTAGTGGTGGGACGAGTAATCGGAAACTCGACCACTTGGTCACTGGGGCATGCGATCCGAGCACTCGAGTCCAGAAATAGAGCGCTCGGAAATAACGAGCTGATGATATTTTAATGACATTTTAATAGCAACACATGCGTCCGATGCATGTGTGGCCTAGCGATGGCCAAAACTCCCAGATTTGCACCACATTTCCAGTAGTAAAATGTGTTTTCCTCAAGTCTCCGTGTCAAATGCGTACTACGCCATTTTCTGGTTCACCGATTCACACTGCCGCGGTACACTTTTACATGAGCCTGGCATGTGCCGGTGTATACCGAGGCGCAGTGTTGTTTCAAATCACTCGCCTTGGGATCTTGTCAATGTGGCCGTAAAACTCGATATGGACTCGAGTTTTGGTCGTTAGATTTGCCGAGCGCTCGAGTTAATTTTCTAGGCCGAGTCCCAGCACTAATGTCAGGGTTCAACAGTACCGGCCAACCCAGGTACTCAGGCGTTTAAGTTGCCCGACCAATTCAATAGCAATTATCTTGTTTAACATTGATATAGAGACAATAAATGTTTTTTATTAATTTTCTCTACTTAAGGTTTGATGTTTATTTCTGTATATTTTTCTCATCCATTTTCTTTCCGCCTTTACCCGTTCAAGGATGCTGTCAACTAATTTTTGTTATTCAATAAATCCTGTTATGAATTCAATGAATGTACCTCTTAATTTCCATTCAAATGATATAGATAGTCAGGCAGGGCAAGTCGAGGACTTGCTGAGCTTGCCCAAAAATCATTAATGCTGTTTTTCCAAAATGATTAGTCTTGACTTGGACTCTCTGTTATGTTGAGCCCTGCATGTTCATAGAAGACCACAAACATATATATATACAGGGTGCAACATAGGTTGCAAAACATAATTAACTGAGCGGGGCAAACTGCCACTAAAGTTGACCGGTACCACCGCCACTTCCACTTGCCCCGCCACTGTTTTAAAAACAGTGGTGATATTGCACTCTGCCCAAAACACTATTTGCAGAGCAGGGCAAGTCAGGGTCTTGTTCAGCTTGCCCCATTGCCGTTTTTACCAAATTCACTTGCAAATTGCAACGGGGCAAGTGGTTACGTTGCACGCTGATATATATATATATATATATATATATATATATATATATATATATATATATATATATATATATATATATATATATATATATATATATATATATATATATATATATATATATACATAATTTAGAATAATTTCATCATTTTGAAACTTGGCTTGAAGTGGTATTTTCAAATCAGACAACACTTAGGAAGTGAATTCTAAGCATGAGTAGGTTGATGAATGGCGATGGGCAGGCGTGAGTCAGGAATGAGGATCTTTGTGTGTGTGTAGGTGTACAGGTTGGAGTCTGATTGGTTGATTGCACAGTTGTTGTGACTGTTATATGACACATAGCAGTGATAAATGATCGCCAAACATGCCCTTATCTCTGACAGCTTATCTTCAGGTCATGTGTATTCAAAGAAAAATGCATACCGAAAAATGTTGCTACAATCCTTATCACTGAATAAAACCATAAATTATCCACAGGGTGCAGACAGACAACTTAGTAATGGCCTCAATCATACTACAGAGTGGAAAGTTTTTCAGTCAGTTACTTTTTACACATAATCTTGTCTAGATAGCTTTTTCAAATTTTCTAGCTATAAGTTGAATTTGATACTATTAAGGATCACGTAATATTTACAAAATCAATTTAATTTGGTCTTTGCTTTTAAGATCACAAGGTGTCATCCAAAACTCCAACTTTTGCAGATTACTTATCTCTGTATTTGAATTATATATAATGCATCTGTGATGAGATAAAATTTATCGGTAATCCTATTCAAAGTTCTCACATAAAGCATTATTAAAACACAATATGAAGTAGGGTGGGATTTATATATCTTTCTTTCGTGTCTTACACCTTGGATTAAGAAAAGTTTGGTGTTGGTCTTCTAAGCTTACACTCACTGCCCTGTGCTTAGGAAAAATCTCAACTAGCACCAGATAGTAGAAAATTGATGGAAAAATGGTTGTAAGTACTATCATTAAATAGTGAACATATATATTCAAAATTACATGTATAGAGAAGCTTATGATTTAGCATGCAGTTATGCCTTTGTAAAGGTTTAAATCTTAGATGATGCAAGCATAATGGATTGGTCGCCACAGACCAATTACCAAAGGGCTCATTGTGAAGCCCTGGACGCACCTAATCTTGCCTCGGTGTGGCATCACTAGGAGACAGATGAATGAGGGCTCTCATATCTGTTTCCAGAGAGTGGTTCTGATCAACACCTGGGCTTGAAGTTGTGCCGAGGCTGTTGAGCAAGATCTGCTGGTTGCTTATCTCATAATCAACATTCATGGTTTAAATATTAAAACAAATTCTTATTCTGTTGTATGTTTGTATTCGAAAAAATGCATAAAGTCTTTTAACATTAAACTCTGTGGCAATATTTTTTTTAATATTAGAAACATTGTTTAGAAAATTTCATTACAAAATATCATTAGAGCAACATTACTGATAAATTGTTGCAAAATCCTCCAGCTCCTATCTTGAAATATCAATGACAATGTTCATCATTCATATCCCCTTTTCGCACCAAACTAAGCATATCAAATCACATATGAGTAACAATAACAAGGGTGCCACAGAATACCATAAAACATCATCAGCCATCAATATGGATAGGGTGGGGACCTCTTAGGGAAGTTCCTCTCAGTACTAGCATTACCTGTCTGTCAGTGTAAAGTAAGCTGCTGGTCTATATTGAAATCCCAAACAAGTTTACTGTTAGGGAAGGGCTGTTTTAAATGTTCTTTTTAAGTCCCCCTAGCGCGGACGCACTTTAAACAACTTCTCCTATACCTTGAAAACTTAAAACATGTAAATTATAATGTAGAGTTAGACCCCAATTTTAAACCCAGAGGAAAAATAAGCACTTACACTGTAGCACTCAAGAGGATCCCCAGCCGTATGTCCCGCCATCTTGATGTTTAATGCCAAAACTCTCCTCGCAGTTGTGAACCGGAAGAAGTAGTTTTCGTTGCGAGGAGATTGAGAAACTTCGGACAACAAGTTCCATTTTTTTAATAACCATATATCAATCTCATAATACTGTCAGTAACAATAATTGAGATAACCATTCTGAAATATAAACTATTTTTCTAATTATGAATGTTACAAAAATACTCTCGTTTGCACGTGATTTCGGTGAAGTGCAAGATGGCGCTAGAGTTTGAATGAACCTCACTGTCATCCACATTTTTGTCAGAATTTCATCTACTCGTGCCGTGATTTCCTCGTCCAAGCACCGACACAGCCACTTGACAAATAGCAAATATGTATGAATTGGCACATTGGTATAGATCCGAGGTAAATACCCATATCTCTTACACTATTGGCCTAAAATTGTGGAACTGGAAGTCATGCTTTCCTTATTTTTGTTCATCACTTCATGATATTGTCTGTAGTGACTAGTGTAGACTGTAGAGCCAGAGGGGTTTGTGGGTAGCCTATGAGAGTTTCTGTAAAAGCTGTTCTCTCAGTTTCCTCATTAATGGCCCAGACACTCACAGTTGATCTGATTATCAGATCAACAGTGGCAGACTGGGACCACTATGGAAATAAGTTTTTAACTTTTAGTGTATATATCCTGTGTCTGGTTAGAATTCTATTGCATAGCAGTTAAATGACTCTCCATCTAGTCACCGTTGTATATGATTTTTTGTATGCCTAATGCTATGTAATACACATCTTACTAGTCCGAATAAAATAAAACCATTATGAAGAAAAGGTAGACCCACTAGTAGGCTTTACTATAGTATAAGTTTAAGAAATTTGAAAATCTCAAAATGACCCTATATAGTATATATTTGGGTTCGGATGCGAAGAGATTTTTAGTATCGATTGATCGAAAAATATTTCGAACAATTAATCGCTTCAGTTCGAGTTTTACGGCCATATTGCCGTAATTTTAAGGCAAACGATTTAAAACATATATATTGATGAATCGGCGCACCAAATATGGCGCATTAGATTTGTTTACTCTTAAGTGTTGACACAGATTGACCAAAGAGCTGGCATGAAAATTACTGCGATTTCAAAATTCAACCTGTTGCAAAATCTTCATTTCGCAACAGATTTCAACTAGAATTAAGAGAAAAGACAAGTAGAATTAATTGTGGCGGTTCTAAAGGTTCAAACCGCATTGAAATTGATCCACGAAAAGACAAGTAATTCATTTTTGCGGTGTCACTGCATCAACATCACTGGTACTAGGGGCGACATCTCACCATAGATGTTGCCTCTATTGTCTTTTGCATGGTGGAATGCTGTCGTACCACAGGGTTAGAAGTAAGAAATTAAATGAGCTCGCCTGAAGGGCAAGCTCGAAAAATTTTCAGCTCACCCGGAAAAAATCCAGCTCGCCCTGCTTTCTGGAACTTCTCGCCCCCTAGCCCAGCCTATATAATGACATAACATATTTAGATAAATAAAACAATTGATATAGTGTCAGAGAGACCTATTACCATATGCGCTATAATGAAGACCTGGCTACCCAAACCTCATCTCAGTGTGACGTCACTAGGAGACAAAGACCACTAAGGGCTCTTGTATCGCTTACATTATAAAGTTGAGCATCAACATGTGCAGAACGCATATTTTTAGCTATTTCCTGCAGCCAGGTTGTTCCAGGCGACTTGCCAGGTGCGTATAGGTGATCCTTTTAAGAGGGGTGAACATCTGCGTCAAAAACAATTAAGGTATTCTTTTCAGTAAAGCAAGCCAGGGAATTGGTAGGGATGCAGGAAAAGCAGCTCGTCCCCCGGGCGAGCTGTTTTTGGCTGTGGCTCGCCCGCCCAAATATCAGGGTGTGATTCACACCCGGGCAAGCTCTTAAGTTGAACGCTGTACCATGACGTCATTTCATGACGTCAGCATTTGTTGCACATGACCATTTGTCTGTTTGTTGCATAGTTGCGTGTGATGCCCACTCATCGGCGAGATTTTTGTCAAGCGAGACAAGACGAACAGACAGGCATGTGGACACAGTTTTCTAGGCATCAGTGTGTCTAGTATGCTGCATTGCTGCTAGAAACGTTAGAGATGCTGCTAGCCATAAAAGCCGTTTGTGGTTCTGCGCCAGCTAATAACAATTTTAAAATCTCAAAATGACCCTACATTCACAAATTAAGTATTGCCACCATTAGGCCTACCAAAACTAACAGTTGATTCAGAAGTTTTTTTGTTGTTTTTTTCAATAATATTGCACACTTACTGAAATGAATTGGTACTTCGGTAGCAGGGCTCGACATTAGTGCTTGCCCCGTTGCCCCGGGCAAGAAGAATTTGTAAATTGGAGTGGAAGGGCAAGTGAAAACTGTATCTTGCTTGCCCCACTGGGCAAGTACACTGTATGTATTTCGGGTTTACTTTAGAGAATGTGTCCAAATGTTTAGGTATGGCATCCTAGCTTGTCCTAGAAAATATGCTCTTACATACCAGCACCATGTTCTACTTGGTTTTAAATGAAACATATTAAAACATAATTTTTCAAGGGTAGGTGAAAGTTGGAGTAGGGCAAGTGAAAGTCTAATCTCACTTGCCCTACTGGGCAAGTCGCCGCAGAAGTTAATGTCATGCCCTGGGTGGCATTCAGATTTGTTTCATTTATCCATTGTATAAAACATGACATGCATGTTATTTATCTTCAGGTTCAGAGATGGCGGACTGGTGCAAGCATAGCCTGGACAATGTTGGTGTTTCCATTATTTGTGTATGCCTATCTACTACTAGCCACAGTCAGCATGATACATCCCTACCAATGGATCATAGGTAAGACTTTCATTAGCAGTGGTGCTATATATATGCTCAACCAAACTGACAACATTCATAAGGATGGGGAGGATGAGGAAGCTGTCCAAGTCCAAATTTCCTTGTGACGCAGAGTCAAGTGGTGTGGATGCAGAGATGTGAAATGTCTGAGTCCCACTGGATGCAGAAAATACCTATTAGAAGTTTTTAGAACCTAGTAATTTCTTTATTATGACAGTTCCTTAAGCTTCTCATTATGTAGCACAGACTGGGACACTGGGTAAAGAAATCTGCCCATTTACCTGCTGTGTTATTTCTCATTCCGATCAGTTAAGAAGTCAGCACAAAAATAGACTACTACGCAATAACTGTACAATTTACAGCTGTTGGCCTGATTTTTATGACTACCCAAATATAAAGATAAGTGCTAGTGAACATATTTGTTTACTCTATAAAGTCATGGCATTCAGTATTAGTACACACTCACTTATCTTGTTCTCTATCTTAATATTCAATATGAGCAATGTATTATTTAAAGACTCAAACATGAAATGTATAAACACATAACTGCCATACCAAGTCAAGACCGTGACATGTATGTTTATTTTTCATGTTTGAGGTGATGACTCAAATTATTGTTCATTCTTTTACAGGTTGGATTGTGAACATATTTTCAGTCTCCACATGGGGATACATTACCATAGCTGGAGTTGTATTAGTTATCACTGCGGCATATGACTCTGCACACTATACAGGTAAATTAATATTGCAATTAAATATAATGCTAAATGTTCTCTCTCATCTCGTCTTGGCCAAGATTTCAACAAGTCGGCAATCTCAAAATTTCTGCCCATCCAGTTTTAGCTACTCAGCTAAACTACAAACCCTTATTCGCACTTCATTTGATAGCCTATGGATGAAAAAAGGGCAATTTACACTTCAGCAAAGTCTAAATAGATTGTTTTTAAGGAAATGATTATTAGCCCAAAAAGTCAAATTGAAATTTCTTTTTAATAATTTATGCCTGTGTAAACAGGTATTTTTCAAGAATCAACCTGTTCACAAAACAAACTGGATGGTCGTGGCGAAGCCCTTCTCTCATCTGATATCATTAACAATGAAGTGAGCTGTCCAAATTAAGTTTCAGAAATTTCTAAGTAGCTCTTTACTTATTGCCCAATTCATTTTGGCTTCTTACAATTGGTGAAAAAGTAGAGGGATTGCTGATCAAATCATTGTGTAATAACCTGATTACCATATATTGTGTTTATGTTCATTTTTTTGTAAATGTGATATTCTTACACAAAGTCTTAGTCTTAACTAAAGTCATCATGAACATACATATACTTCTATGGTAATAGTATGTGTACGCTTTCTCATAGTATTGTGAGAATAAACTTAAGGCAACATAATTTTTCATGAATTGAATTAACCCATTCATGCCTGGTGATCTCCTACGCAAATGTTTTATGATACTTTCCAAAATAACATTTACTAAAGCACAAGTTCACTGAGTTGAAAAAGTAAATTCGGTTTGAATAAGTATTTTATTTTTGAAATGCCCTGGTCACAATGGTGTCACTAATGTAGCCACTACAGGTAGGGAACGGGACCGGTGCTCGATACGGTATATATATCGAGAACGCTCACCTAAAAAAGATTGTATCATTTAATTTCTTGATACCGGTAATCCTTATCGATATCAATCAACACTAACCAGCTTCCAGAGTCAACCCAGCCATTCGCCCGCTTGGGCGAATGGCTTTCTCAGAACTGAGTACATTAAAAGAATATAAAGATAATGAAACCTCTGGCCTCTGGGGTCCGAGACCACTGAGCATCGTTTATTTGTACCTAACGAGCCGCCATTTTTCTTTTTTGTTTACATGCTTTTCTCGTGGGATTTCAGCGAGATCCCACGGAAACATGACGTAATTAGCTGAGGCGGTTCTTATCAGTTTGATTGACATTATTACTGCTGATTTCCAGCACGTGGTGCGTGCGATAGCTTGCCTTCTCGCACTTAGGCATAAACTAGTGGCGGGCATAAATTATGGCGATGTAGTGTTGGTGCCAGTGCCGGTGTTGGCGAAAGAAATTGACAATAAAATATAACAAATAAAATATAACATCAACTTTATTTAGGGATGGATCTGATGATTTATTTGTAGGGGATGGGGTATAGATATATCTATTACTATATCTTTATCTTTATCTACACACACGCAGAGAGAGAGATGGTTTGCTACACTTAAATGCAACATAAATGTGAAAGAGTATAAAAGATGAAATTAATGAAATATGAAATTGATTTGTAAATTTCCTTATAGGAAAATAAATGACTTATTACATTTTATATTATATATGAGAGATTAAATGACGAGGATTAAATTTCAAAAACTAATATGATATTCATATATTTATGAAAACAAAAGGAAATAAAAATTTAATGGAAATGAGTGTACAGTTGATTTCATTTGTAGATGTCAGGAGATGATGGTATAAAAGTGTGAGCAAATCTAATACATGAATCCAGGAGCACGGCAATATCGTTAAAAATATCGTTTAAATATCGTATCGTTTAAGAAATATCGATATCGTATCGTATCGTGAAAATCTTAAAGGTCCCTATCCCTTACTACAGGCATGAATGGATTAAGAAAATAACTGCTTATATAACAGTTTTTGAGCTACAAAATTCATCTCATTTTTTCCTGCAGTGATACCAGAGGTGTTGACCACTAGACTTGCCATCCTTCGAAATATTGTCCATCCCTCGCGTTTGCTGCATGGAATGGGACACAGCCTGGCTGGAGGGGTCATAGCCTGGTCCCTGGTCTGTCTCAGCAGTCCGGAGTACGCCAGCCTCACACAGACCTGCACTCAGGACAGGTAAGAAACAATAGGACGCCCAAAAGTTTTAAAATTACCAATTATGAGCATCCAGTTTATAAATACTGGCGAACGGTTTGCATCTCTTTACGGAAGAGGCCAGGTGGTCACCAGTGGCTTTTCATATGGGTGACACTTTTTTTTATCGCTGCTTGCCTACATGTATTGTAGGGTGATAAATGACTATGGGTGTGCAATTAAGGTAAAAACAGGAATTATAATTTAGAAATATACTTATTACTCATGAACATGGGTAGCCATTAAACCTGCTTATGGTGGGGTAAAGCACTGCAGGGCAGGTTGAAGTGGAAAGAAAGAAATTGTTAATTGCTCTTAAGGGCAGGTACAAGGTATGAAAAAACCTTCAATTCATTTTAGGATATTCAGGTAAAGAGATAAAAAAAATAATGCAGACTTTTCTCTATTTTTGTTCAAATAAGGTATAACTTTTACATGAGAGTAACTTCAAATGGCAAATGATAGTTCTCTTTCACAGGAAAAATCCTATAAACATAGTTATAACTCTTGAGCTCGCTTATGAGTGGTTGTTAAGTGTTTGGGTGCTTATGAAGAATGATGTTGATTTTAATTCCATATCATTTCTTTTTCAGTTCCGATCTGTGCCTGAATGAACACCACCTGTTCATCGTGCTCCAGGGAGTATTCACTGGCTACATGTACTCACTACAGTTCTTCCACGGGCGCAATAACTACATCACCTTTCCCAGCATTCAGGTAATAGATCAGTATATCAAAAGCATGAATTTTGTAATACATACAGGGCTCGACGCGAACAGTGAACCGCTTGCCCCAGGTCAGTAGAAATTCAAAAAAAAAAAAAAAAAAAACGGGGTCAGTAACATTTTGAGTTGGCATTAAGGCCTGACATACTTGAAGAACAGATATATTTTTGTCAGATGACAGCAACATTTTATGTGAGGCCCGATGGTTATAGAAGAGAGGTCAATATGCTCTTTTTTCTTTTCTTTTTTTTTTGGGGGGGGGGTGGCAAAAAGTGATTACATTCTTTTACTTTTCAGGATTGATTCTATGTTTTCAAAAGGTCTGTTTTGATAGTTCATTATTAGTCAGAAACATCTAAAACAAATCTTCAGTGCACTGTCTTAGCCAGCAGGGCGTCTGGGTGCCTTTTTGGACACCCGAAGTCCCGAACCCTTAAAAATAACCCCTCAGGACACCCCAAAAAATTTGTGTGGAATTTCTAAAAATCTCAATCTCAAGCTTATAATTGAAATTTTTCATCTCCTTATAATTCCCATGACATTGTTTAATGATATCATGCCTTATTTTGATGAATTTATACATGTTTATGGTTGAAATATGAGAATATTGTGATCCCCTTAAAAATTTGGACGCCCAAAAATTTTACAACTGCCAATTTTAGGCACCCAGTTTCTAAATCCTGGCTAAGACACTGCTACAGTGTATACAGTATTGTCTGTAGGACAGGTGCATGTAGGTGTCAGGTCTTTTGAGACTTTCTAACTAAAGGGAAGTCTCCTGGACAGTGTAAGTAGATGTGCACTGAACAAAACTATTTTTCACCTTATGCTCGAACTTGACAGGGGGCAGGGGTTGAAGTGATGCTGAATAGTGTCTTCAAAGTATTTTTTATTGACAAAGTGCTGTATCTTGGACATTATTTAACCTTAATTTAATTTAAGCATATGTATTAGCCTAGCTTTGTCATGCTACTACTTATTGAATGTTTGTTTCCTAGTGGCCCTATCGTCCTCATACATTGACATAATCCTGATAATAATATATCCCCTTTTTATTGTCATTGCAGCAAGCAAAGTTTTTTCAAGTGAAATCCTCAGTTTTTCCAATAGTGTACAGGTCAGTTTGCATCGTGTTGTCACAGCTGAAATACTTCTATGTTGGATATTTTCTTTTAGGTAAGTTTATCTACCTTTATACATGTGTGTGTGCAAATATATATATATGCTTTCTTGCTACATGTTTTACTACCCAAATGAAAAAATGAAATTCCTACAGTAGATATAAATTTGCAGTTACAAATAAAGAATGCCAACTGAAAGAGCACCCTAATAGTATAGCTTCTTATTCACTACATGACTAGATAAACACCTCTTGTATTAACTTAATCTATATCTCATAAACATTGACTTACACCACTTAGTGCAGTTTGCTGCCTTTGACCAGAAGTTACGTTGCTATTCTCTGTTGACTGGTCTATGATGTTTTACAGGTAATAAGTGTTAACATTTTGTTGATATGAAATTCAGATTTTAGGCATCATGAGAATAAACAGTGGCATTTTACATTTAGTATAGAAAAAAATTGTTGTTTGTGGGAAAGTTGATAGCTTGTCCAGTTTATCAAAACCAATTCTTTGTTTACTTTTATACATTACCAGGCAGTATTCCTAGAGACTGTATTGTTGCAGCCCTTCAAATAAAAACAAGGTAAGTAATGACAAAGATAATATATATATATATATATATATATATATATATATATATATATATATATATATATATATATATATATATATATATATATATATATATATATATATATATATATTTCGAAATTGTAATGGTTATTTATGAAACCATTTTTTCAAGCACTTTGGTTTTCAAGTGATGTCTAGCCAGATAATGATTATTCAGGGTGTCCCAAAAATATGCAACAAGGTACATTTTCTCAAAATGTCGGAAAACTATGAGATCAGTATGTATTGTTCAGACATCTTTGAAAAGCTACAAATGTCAGCTAACTTACATAGAAAAATCAAAATCAATAAATACTCCTGATGGGAGATACCCCCCAAAAGGTAACACCCCCTCCAAAGTGAAATTGCGCATGAGAGGCACTAGTGTGTTTGCATGGTGCTTAGCTGCGATACGTAGCTTTCCAACAGTGTGTAAATGTTAAATACCAGCTTCCTATTTTACCTGAAATTTGGGGAAATGTTGCTTGTTGCATTTTTTTGGGAACACCATGTATATGCAGTGTATAGGTGTGTGTGACTAAATCAAAACACAGAGCACTGTAACATCCTATAATTTAGAACCTGTTGATAGCTAATTTACTCATATGTATGTCAGGATTCTAAAAAAAGGAAAGATAGATGTCATTACTGAAATGTGGTCTACTTTATAACTCTTCAGTCAGAGAGCTAGACACAGGTGTCAATTACTTTACTATCACATACGGTTCAATGTACAGTGTGATGGTTATGGCTGTTGGTCTCCGTCTTGAGTGTAATTAGTGTTGCACTGAGCTGACTCAGGCAATTAAGGACTGGCTTGAAGAATATAGACAAAAGTAGATCATGACTATTTGCTGCAAGAAAGGTATATCAGTGGCATGGTCTTAGCCAGTATTTGGAAACAGGGTGTCCAAATAGAGGTTTCATAGATTTTCGCGCGTCCAAAGTGTGGTACATAGTACATACTACTAATAAAATAAACCCTATAGATTTACAGATTTTGCTTTTTTAGGCCAGTAACTGCTTTGTGTGTCCTATAAAAGTGACACTACAGCTGTACATCTTCTATCTTCTAAAAAAAAGTCATCATCAGCAAATTCTGACTTACACTTTTGGGTGCCCAAACTGTCAAAAAAACTGTGTTCTGGGTGTCCAAATGACACGTTGGACGCATAGGCGACTAAGCCCCTGATCAGTGGATACCCTGCTGTTACAGTGCTGTAACCCATTTCCCAGGTATTGCGCGAGATCTGCCTGCTTCAAATCCATCTGGATATTCGTTCGAGCTTTAACCCTCGTGCTGGTTGTGGTTATTTTGTACAAAACAAAATTATTTGAGAAAAAAGTTGAAAAAAGATGCAAACCCTGGCATGTTGGTACTCGTCTGATAGTACTTGGCAAGAACCTTCCAATGAATACCAACATGACAGGGTTTAGATAATTGTATTATTTTGCAGAGAGATACCAGTTGGTTCGCTGAGAGGACTCTTTGACCTGTCCCTGTTCTGGCTGGTCTTGCTGGGAGGGACAGTGATACACTTAATGCTCTCACTCTCCGCTCTGCTCTACAAAGTATACAACACAGAGGTGAGTAGTCCTCCTTTTTGTCCATTCTATACCAGTAGCGATCATTGCAGCACAAAATGCCATTGTTAAGAGTGTAGACATACATTCCATACATAATGTATTGCATCAGGCCTCCATGCTAACTTAAAAAGTTACTGGCCCGTAGGAACAGTAGGACCAAGGATCTACGGGGGTCCTGCAAATTTTTTACTGGTCCTAGAAATTTTTCTCATAACATTATCAAGCATTTGATGTGTCTGGTGTGGGGGAAAACTTGTTAACGAGAATGTCACCAAATATTTACTGGCCTGTAGGGCCACTTGAATTCTGTTTTTACTGGCCCTACCCATTTTGGGGGATTTGTTACTGTTACAACATTTCCAGCGGTCCACTGTTAGTGTCGAGCCCTGTGCATATAGCAATGGTTGGGGCATACTTTAGGTTTATATTATGAGTTTTTAGACATAACACCCTGCAGATGAAAGGACTTGTCATCCTTTAGGCTTAGTTGAAATCTTTTTACTATTGGCCAGTGTGGCCATGCATCATTTATAGCAACTCAGTTTCAAGAAGAAGTCCCATCTAGGATGTGTCCCAAGAGCTTACATATCAGAGTGTTCTAATGTGTCTCACTATGTTCTTGACCTTTTCAACAATTGGTTTCACATTTTTTCAGGCTATTTATAATATTGTCACACTTCCATTGTAGGCCTGTACATTTCCAGTAGAGAGTTACTTTGACCAGGATAGAAACAAGTGCCTTCACAATGCTCTAGCCTGTAGCGCTCACCCGCTGGTGCAGGTAAGTCCAACATTTCCAGTAGAGAGTTACTTTGACCAGGATAGAAACAAGTGCCTCCACAATGCTCTAGGCTGTAGCGTTCACCCGCTGGTGCAGATAAGTCCAACATTTCCAGTAGAGAGTTACTGTAAATTCTGTTAATTTACCGACGTTTTTAATTTGCCGATCACACTTGATCGGTAAAATAAGAATCGGCATATTTTGAAAGCTTCAGATAGGCAAGATTTACGACATAAATGTTCTGTTCTTTAACCTGAATGGAGAGAGACTAGGACAAATACACGGGACACATTTATTTCATTCTAATAAAGGGTGTCCACTGTCCAGGGGTAAATTGTAATTGATAATTACTAGTGACTGTTGTTGACTTCACTCGTCAAAAGCCGAGATGAGAGGCATTGAGAGCCAACACCAACCTCGGTGCTAACACAAATCTCCCAGCTTTTCAGTTCTAATTTCAATCGCCCGACTTTAGTCCCTTTTATCACTTTATAATCATGTAACGTAATTAAAATTCAAGTGGAAGTGCCACTCAGTCCTCCTGGGGGTACCTTACTAGTGTCAATGTGAGAACAATTAACTTCTGTTTTAATTTGCCGATTACACATGATCACGATCGGTAAATTAAGATTTGGCAAATTCTGGAATAGGCTAACTCGGCAAATTTTCGACACAGCAAATTAACCAGATCTACAGTACTTTGACCAGGATAGAAACAAGTGCCTCCACAATGTTCTAGCTTGTAGCGCACACCCGCTGGTACAGGTAAGTCCTGAATTTGACATTATAGCCCTTTCAGGAGATCCTTCAATTGAAAATTGCTCAGTGTTCTTGAATTGTGCCTTTTAGAGCCTCAGATGGTTACCAGATATGTTCTTTGATGTGGGTATAACAGTATAAGTAGCAGGTTATAGTTTATACGGATAATTCCTGAAAACAGACCTTGACATCCAAATAGTTTATCCTGAAGTTTAAATATACCAGTTTCAAGCTTCATGTTTCAAGTTCTACATTTATGCTTTGTTGTGATTGCTCCGATGATACTTAAAAGACTTTTTTCATTTTTTGAAGATGAAGATCACAGTTTATGATCGTTATCCTAATATAATGCGTACCTCTTGAAGTGTCCTCTTAAGATGAAATATTATTTGTATATCATACAAGTATTTTTGAATATGTTATTTGATATCTGTGTCTCGATTTTTTCTGTGCTGTACTACATTCTTGTCATTTCAGTACCTTGGATACCTTGACCTGTACCATTTGTCTCAACATTCATTTGCAAGGAGAAAAGAAGTCTTCAATCTCAGTCAGCCAGGTAAGTACTTAAATACAATATTTGCTTTCGGGTAAACTCCCTGCTTTATCTCAAAAACTAATCAAGATAATCATTAGATATTCATCTTAGATCTCCTTCTAGTTGTATCATTATCATATATTGCAGTCTGTGATGTATAATTTGTACTTCGATTTTGGTAACCGATAAATCGTAATGAAAGACTTTTATATTTTCAAATAAAATCTATTGTAAATCTCTGGAACTAGCTTATTTTTAACCAGGTATTTTATGCGGAATAAACCTTTAAAATAACAATGAAACCTCATGAAGTTGAAACCCATTTGATTAACAAAACCTTTTATTCCATCCCCATACACAGCTATGCTTATTTTGACTTATGTCTGGTACCATGGGTATCCAAATTAGGGTAGTGGACACTGTAAATGGATCCCAATCCCAAATTGGTACGCTTATAATTTAGGGTTTGAAGTACTCGCCCGATTGCCCCGGCAAGTGAATTTTTGAATAAAGGGCTTTCGGGCAAGTACATTTTAGTTTACACTTGCCCTAATGGGCGAACTGATTTTCTCAGCGCCACACATTTTTTATTCAGAAAAATGGCACAAATACTCAGAAATATGTTAACAATGCAACAAAATCTAGAAGAAAATGTTTTTAGAATCATCAAATCCATTAGAATTAATACATGACTTTCTAGCATATGTTATAACTTATTTGCCAGAAATTATGTCGGGCAAGTGAAGATCATAAACTACTTGCATGGCATGGTAAGTTAGTTCTTAAACTTATGTTGGTGCCTGTGATTGCTTTAATTTTTGGTGCTTTTTCCAGGGGGTCACCCTCACAACTGGAACTACATCTCGACCGAGTGCATTGCCGCCATAGAGGCCCTCACCAACTCTGTGGTGGTGTACAACAACAGTGCCATAGCCAACGGTGCGCTCAGACAGATGAGTGGGAACAGCACAACGGTTCAGGCACCAGTAGCCACGCCAGGTAAGTAAAATATTGTCTCCCCTTTGGGTGGAAAAATGAAGATAAAACAGGGGGATACCATACTTTTTCAAGGGGCACCAAGATTCTGTAGATGGCTATGAGTTTATACATGTAAACCTTGAGAAACTGCCAATTTTAAAGCTTTTTGTGCAGTTGATCATATGCGTTTTCTCCTATCAGAAAATAGTTGGCTTGCTGTGCCTTATGATAAGTTGCAGGTTTGTTTTCACAAACTTCCTCAGAGCTCAAATGATCTGAAATAAAAAATGCCACAATATACAGATATACACAATATAAACAATGAATATTTGTACTTGATGTACAATGTTTACATTGTTGTTTCCCAACTTGCATATGGTGTACCGGACTGGGCCTTCATTTACTCTAATTCCAGCTACTGTCGAATAGGAAATTAATCCGAATGGTTATTCTGCCGAACTTTTCTGTGTGTGGTCAGTTCGGAATAGTATATTGTATTTGAATATTAACCTTCAATATTGGCTTTTCAGTATGAAAAATCTCTGAAAAATCCAAAATCACAATTCAGTTAATTTGCACCGCGGATTAAGTTCATATTCTGTAGCTGATTGATAGCCTCAGTGCTATATTTTCATCTTTAAAAACTTGCAGTCAGTACAGACCTCTTTGATATTGATTCTGATAGCTCTGACGAAGTGGCTCTTATTGTTATCCATCTCCTCTTCCTCAGCTACATCTTTCAATATCTCCAGTAGTGGATATGCAGGCAGTCTACTTCTGAGCCCTGGTGCGTCCGCCGCTACTCCTGTGCACCGTGCCACACCCAACAATAACTATGTACCTAACGGAAGCTTCGTTTCTCCTACAAAAGTGCCTTCAGGTAAGACTAACAGTTATATTCATGTTGTGATCTGAACTTATGGTACTAGATTCAACTAGGATTTTATTAGTTTTAGATAAAATGATAAAAATGATATTAAATTTTGAAGAATTATACTATCTGAAATTCTTTTAATTCCTTTTTTATCTTAGGTTGAAAGTCACTATATGTGATAAGAACATTGGGAGTCATTTTCTTTTTTGTATGATGTTTTATTAATTCATTAATATTATAAGTTGAACTATTACTTCATAATTTTTTATTCATCTGTTCTTTTTTAATTTATGTGTTTGCTTGTTGCTGTCTCATTTGTGATTTTTTTTCGTTGCATTTGTAAATGCTTCCAAACCACTGAACATGCTCAAATTTCTTGTTTCGTGTGTGCCTTTTATGATTTGATTTAGTTTGAATTCTTATTGTTTTGTAGGTGCTCCCCCTCAGGCAGCCCAGCCTAGTTCATTTTCTAAAGTAAGTGTTGAAATTACTGACAAAAAGGTAACAGTTTCCTCCTTAAAGCAGTATATTATAATTTTCCATTTCTTGTTGCAAGCTAAATGTCCAAGAATGGGTCAATTTGACATTGTTATATATTACTTCACTTCCAAGTAAGTTGCCCAATTAACCACTGACATGGGGGAAGTTGGATCAGACAGTGCTGTTTATTTGGTTTGATCTTTCACATTGGTTCAAACTTTAATTGATAACTTTTCCAAACATCAGAAGAAGTAAGATTACAAATTTCACATTGTTAAAAATGATAAATATCAAGGCTGATTTATATTGTCAATGGCCTCATCACTATATTTTTATTTGTAAAAATCAAAGTCAAAACAGACCTCCTTAATATTGATTCTTAGTAGCTGTCAAACAACACACAAATACATAAATGTTAGTTGTGTTTCTAATCATTTATATAATTTCTTTGCTATTTCAGTTTTGGAGCCAGTTTAAAAAGAGGCCAGCAGTGGCATTTTTCCTAAGTGATCTGCCAGATACAACTAGTCGAAAACTGTTTGCTAACTCTCAGCTTCAGATATGGGCTTTAGAAGGTTGGTATCAGTATATGTAGAATATTTCAATTTTCATTAACATTCAGCTACGGATTTTAACTTCTGATAATTAGTATCAATAAGCAAAGATGGGGAATGGATAAAATATTAAGATGATAGCAAAATGATTATTTCAGAAAGTTTCATTCTTTATGAATAGCATCACAACAAAAGCCATGATTTTCATTCATATATGTTTTACTGATGTATGTAAGAAAGGGAAATACAAACATTTGCATTGGTGTTTATCTTTACAAATCCTTAACCCACTCATCTTTGGAGATATCTGTGTTGTCTGACTGACAATTCCCATTCAAATATTTTCGAAAAAAATGCTCTGCCTATGAAAATATCACCAACGCAGTCAGGACGTTTTTGGGCGCTACTGGCACGTGAGATTTCATATAATGTATGTCCACTTTTATTTATACTATATGCTTGTTGAACACTTGCGACCCCCTGTTCAAAATGCAATGTTAAACTTTTCTTCTGAGATAAATGAGGTATTGTAGTTAGATTATGTTATGGCAATCAATATGACCATGTTAAAATCTGTGCACTAACCTTTGTTTATTTTAGCTTTGTCCAGCTTGGTGTCCGCATCATATTCAGAGGACAGCTTTGGGGTAGTCCAGCAATCTCTTCCAGATGTGCTAACAGCAATGATAAATCTACAAGAGGTCAGTCCACCTAATCCTTACGCTGCTGGTGGCTAATTTGGCCAATAGCAAATGATACAAAAAAAACTAGAAAATGAATGAAACCCTGGCACATGGGTACTCATCTGAGAGTACTCGGTAAGTGCTTTCCAATGAATACTAACATGACAGGGTTTATATGATTTTCAAAAGAAATTGCGCAACCTTGTGCTTTGGATGAAAGTAGCTGCAGCATTGTAAGGGTTAAAGAATGTGCACTGCATACATAACATTTTCATGGTGCTATTGTCTGTAAAGTACCACTTCTCAAATCAATGTTCGTTCTTCGTAAGAGAAATTAACTATTCAACGATAGATTTCTTCATTCGTCACACTAGAACATATCTGCTTTAACAACTCATATGAACATTTTGGACTACCAAAAAATGGTGCATGTATTTTCTGCTGTATAACACACTTTTAGTGAAGACTTCCATTAGTAAAACACTCACCATGTTAACTACATTTTCTGTCCCTTTGATGTTCGAATTATGTAGATTTCACTGCAAGATATGAATTATTTGTAATGTTTAGAGAAAATATGTACTAGAGTTTATTTATTCAAGTTTTATTTCTAAGTGCATATATGTAAACACATTACTGGGACACAAATCTGTACTGAAAAATGTATAGTAATAAAACATTCCTCAGCTGTTAGTGTAGTCTACGGCAGCACTTAAGCTGGGTTTAATGGTCCTACATGTATATGCATACACATTAACCTCGCATTTCTTGTCACCAACTATTTCATTTTTTATTATTTTACATCACTTATCTTCAGAATACATAACCTTATTCAACTTAACCTATTTGGTAAATAAATTCTTAGATTTGAATTCTCACAAGTCCACAATCATCTAAGATATAAAAACAATGCATTTCTTGTAAATGCTTTTGGTCATTGAGAACTTATAGACACTGTGTGATTGTGATTTTATTTTTTCAGGCTGTTGATAAGCATTTCAAAGTCTCGACCAACATCAGTCGCCGTCCAGTGAAAGAATCAGCTGAGACCAGTGACGCCTCCCTGAGATTTGCTGTACGCTCAGCGCTCAAGACATCCATTCATAGGATAGGGGTCACATTCGATAAGCACCTTGGGTAGGCCTCCTTATAACTTTAAATGTTCAGAGAGAGCAAGGTTGAGTAACCTTAACTGTTTCACTGGTTTTCAAAAATCCTTGCATGAAAGTAGCCTCAGGAGAATGCTAGACTAAAGAAGCACATGTCTAAGCACCATGTAAACTAACAAGAATCTTATGATAAAGAAAGTTTTGTGGAGGGTTAGAAAAGTATCATTTTAAAAGTAGGTGCTACATGATCGCTAAACTAAAGAAGTATATGCTTAAGCACCATGTAGCCAAACAAGGATCTTTAGACACAGAAAAATTCTCCATACCCACAGAGAACATGTAAAAAGATAAAGATTTTGGCACAGTTAGAGTTTAATGAATTTGCGTATTGTTTTTCAGACACATTCCACTATCACCAGAGCATGTGCGGCGGTTGCGACTCTTCATGGAGTACAAAGAGTGAAAAGAGACTCATGGATTAAGCACGCATCCCTGCAAAGGGAAGTGATTGGAGTGTGTTTTGCATCGAAAAACACACATTGGAACAATAAACCAAACATTGTTAAATTGTTCATATGTATAAGTATGCTTATACTAAAACTGGACTGAATAGTTTTACTCAGTTGCAGGCAAGTAAGTCAAAGGAGTATGTCTGGTTAACCCTTATGCTGCTAGTGGCTAATTTGGCCAATACAAATATGATGCAAAAACCTGACAAATGACTGAAACCCTGGCATATGGGTACTCATCTGAGAGTACTCATCAAGAGCTATCCAATGAATACCAACATGACAGGGTTTGGATGGTTTTCAAAGATGTTTGCGTCCTTGTGCTTTGGACGAAAGGAGCCTCAGCATTGGAAGAGTTAATGTAAGAAGCAACGCCCCTTGTACTTGTCATATACTGTATACGGGGTTGATTAACGTCCCTTTACATCCCTGCTGGAGGGTATTTGTGCTACTTTAAATTTGCGCATTTGAGCACTCAAACAAAGCAGATACAAAGCAGGATATTCATTTGAAGGATGTCATTTCGGCGCTATCATTGGGAGTGAGGAATACCAATTATACAGTATGTACTTATCATGAATGAGTGGAAAATGAGAAATCAAAATATATTTATCTGACATGAATCATCCTTTTGTGCCCATTCATGCCAGAAGATCTCCTTGGCAATTGCTTTATGAACTATTATTTTTTTGAAAATAATCATGAACCAGAGAATTTCTTTTGAAGAGAGTCATGAGTTGAGTCGTCATCAACATCTGTAAGTTTCTTGAGAATAGTCCTCTTATTAAAAAGATATCCCCAAAATAGCCAGGATATTTCAGTGCACTGCAACAAAAATGCGTTTTAGTTGCTGGGCTCTTTCAAATGCGGTTTGCACCTAAACAAGCCCTGTTTATGTTGCATCATTTCAGAAATGAGCATCTTATTAATCAGGTATTCGTAGCTTGACTCAAATGGATCCCTTTGGTGGCTCCATCGTATAGTTTCCCACCCTTTGTTGAATTCTAAGTAAATATTGTATTTAATGAAAAAATATGTGTTATGATCTTAACTCATGGCTATTAGGATCTTAGTCCTTTAGGAGCCCATTATGTGTTGAAGCTTGTTATTCTGTATGCTGCTTATTGCGATGGCCATTTAAAAAAAATGCTATGATGTAGCCTGCACTGATTGTTTTCATTCTCATCGGAATAGTTGGTTGCTTACCATAATTCCTTTAGCAAATATTTGAAAGTGCCTCGATTGCCCTAAAGTCATAGATAAACTGACTCTTTGCATGATAATACTGTATAAACAGAGTAAAGAGAATATTTTCAGAATTTGCATTGTAAATATATGTTGCACACTGAGGACAAAGTATATTCCAATTACAGATAGGGTTGATCATTGAGCAAAACTTTATCTAAGCACTTAGACATTGCTAGTGTAGAGGTTGCCAATGACATAAACGACATTGATGTCCATACCCTGATATTTATAATCTTTGCTATTGACTATGTGGTATGAACATTGACACACCTCCCTATACCTGGTAATTTGAAAATAAATCTTTCCCTCATAGCCACTTCATTCCTAACACAATTTCTCAAATAATATAGTAAAGGCAATTACTTGGATATATAGGGATGCGTGCCTCTACTTTAGTTTTTGCAATTCCTGTATCCGATCACTGAAAAGTATACACATTTAATTGCCAGTAAAAGTTAATAATATGTAAGGTGCCATGAGGGATGTATCTGTCGTTGACTTATCCCGAGATCTTTAGAGGAGCATTTGATTGATCTAATTAGTGACACAATTTTTATTGGGAGAAAATGGCATAGAACACAGTAGTACATGGTGATTGATTTGAGAAATTTTGTGTACTGCAGAATAGGAAATTAATCCAAGTGGTTTATTCTGCCGAACTTTTCCGAGTGGGGTCAATTCAGTATAATGAAAGTCGGAAATATTCTACCATACATTTACAGTATTATTCCTGTCATTAGAATATTGACCTTCAATATTGGCTTTTTGGAATAAAAAATCTCGGAAAAATCCAAAATCATAAATTAGGTTAATTTGTGCCTACGATTAATTTCCTATTCTACAATATGAAAATAGTCTTAGGACCTGCAGCATGTGTGGATTTAGTAATTGAATTGACCCCTGGCTGATCTCTCTCTTCAATCTCACCCGGAAATTGCCGCAATGCCTAAAGATGGCTGCCAGCGTGACGTAAACAATGGTCCCCAGTATTCTTAGGACTATCTCTCTGGTATAAGTGAGTTGATTAAAAAATAAAAGTAGCTGCACACATTGCTAGCTCACATTTATCATCATTGTGCAGTCAGGTATGAAGTTGTTCGGGCACTTAGGGAGAAATTTGGGAAGGAAGAATTTTAACATTGCCAGGTATAGGTAGGTTCCGCGACTCTTACCAGAAAGCATCAATATGGGTAATAGATTTGGCCTAGGCTACCCATGACATAAATATGTTGATGCACCTTTGCTTTACATAAGATGTTCAGTTCATGGTTAAATTGAAAGTGGGGAAGTAAACCACTAACATTTAAAACATGTTTTATATTAAAAACAATATCTCTATTTGACTTATAACAAATATTGTTTAGTAGTCGTTGTCTTTTGTACTTTCACTTCTCATCAATTTTGTCTGACCTATCAAATAAAAACATCATTTTGTATTTCCCCAACTTGTGTAGTTTGATATTTTGCTCCATAGGGGCTAAATAAATTAGACATATTTATGTTGGCCACTTCTTATGGTGACAATTGCTTCTCATCGACCCCAATGTTTCAATTCAAACTTGGACTGCTGATAGTTTCAGTCCGTTTTCTGGTCCTGTTTTAACCATTTAAGGTTTACCCCTTATGCTGCTGGCGACTAGTTGTTACAAAATGATGAAAAAAACTTGAAAAATGACTGAAACCATATGGGTGCTCATCTGAGAGTATTCAGCGAGAGCTATCCAATGAATACCACCAACATGACAGGGTTTAAATGATTTTCAAAAATCTTTGCTTACTTGTGTTTTAAACGAAAGTAGCCTCAGCATTGGAGGGTTTACTGTACATGTCCATAATCCAGTCAGATGTCTTTCCCAATATCTGGCTCTCTGAAAATGTTTTTGAAAGGCTGCTGATGTCTACTGCCTGGTTAAATATGTTTGGGATAATTATCACTTTATTCTAAGTCCACAGGCTCTGTTATTGTGTAACACTGTATTGGAATAAAGGTTTATATAAAAGTCTTAGAATTTTCTTTCATATCAATTGAATCTACCTCTGATTATCAGATGTAAATGTGCCGAAAGCTATCATCAGACCATATAGCTTGCTGTATGCCATATTTCTATTTGCTCACAACATTATGCATAGTAAATGTCTCTTTGTGAGCATTACAGAGAAGATATATGATACATTTATTTGAGGTTGCACTGATGAAGATTGAAATATCTTTCTGAATCATATTTTGCCCTAGTTTGAATAAATTCTAACCTCAAGTGTTTTTACAATAGAATGCTCTGAAACGCTTGAAGATATCTAAAATAAACTGTTAAAAGCTTTTCTAACATTCCTGTCTGCATAATCCTAATCATGTGTCACAAAATGCAGGGGTGTCCAAATCTTGAAATGTAGCACAGACAATTGGTCGAGGAGCACATCAATATGTTGTGGGCACTGTGACCCTTATGCTGCTGCTGGCTAATTTGACCCATACAAAATGATGCAAAATACCTGAAAAATGACTGAAACCTTGACACATGGTACTCATCTAAGAGTACTCAATGAGAGCTATCCAATGAACACCAACATGACAGGGTTTAGATGGTTTTCAAATATGTTTGCGTTATTGTGCTTTGGATGAAAGTAGCCTCAGCATTGGAAGAGTTAAATACTTTCACCAAGTGACACTATCATATTAGCCTTCTTACCAATGATTAACACCTATTTGATAAATAGGTGATATCATTGAATGGGGTTAGGCGTTTTCTAATACAATCAGTATATGAAAATGCAAGTGAAAGATCTAGTAGACTATTATGATCCTGCTTCCCGAATATTTCCTCAGTTAAACAGTGATTGAATTTTTGTCTTGTTGTTTCAACACCTCTGTCACACACCCCTGAAATGACAATACAGGGCGTCCCCCCCCCCCCCCAAAAAAAAATGGGGGGACGCCCTGTAGTACATATATTACCTTTGTTCTGTAACCTTCCAAGTGGGGCCATATGTAGGCTCAAATTTAGGGATTTTCAGAATTTGTCTTTGGAATGGTGTGGTGTTTTATCTTAGGATAAATTGATTGTAGGATGATTCTAACAGATATTGAGTAAGATTAAGTTGTTGAATAATGTATTTCAATAGGAATGCAAACATGGTTAACTAATATCATACAATTTTGGCACTTGGGTGAGTGCAATATCAATTTTTATTGCACTCTGAAAAATGATATTGCACGAGGCGCCTGCGCCGAGTGCAATATCATTTTTCAGAGTGCAACAAAAATTGATATTGCACGAAACCAAAGGGCCATATTTGTTTTATTATATGCCTACTGCTCATTCTAATAGAATAATTTACTAATTAAAAGAATTATGAAAATGTAAACATTATTTATATGTTTTTCCATTTCCTGGTTTTACCACCAACCATTGGGTTATTGTAAGTTTCTAAGCTGTAATATATTCTTGTGTTAATTCAGTAGTATCGCAATCAAAATACTATAAATACCAGAAGAAGTCACATGCATTAGTTTTATAAATGTAATGATTTATCTATTTAATTTGAAAATATGTTTTACTAATTCCCTTCCTAATCATGATTTTACAAGAAGCCCAAACTCTTCTGAGTTCCTTGTCTCAATTTACTTATGTTGGCTTCCTTTTCAAGGGTTGAAGTTGAGAATTGAGCACATGAACCTGATAGCTCTGAGTCAGTGTTGGATATTGCACCCCAATATCACTTTTGTAAGGTGGTCATATGACCATGATCTGATCAATCACAGCAGAGAATGAGCAGTAGGCATATAATGAATTAAATCTTTCTCCCTTATGAAAAATTTGTATACTGAAATGTCACCTATTGATGAGATCTTTTATGACAAATTTAAATTTAACTTCACTACTTGAATTCAGCAAATGTTGGGCCTTCCATGTTAAATTGGTTCCAAACGACATGGCTGTCTGCTTTAACCATGCAGATTCATTCTGCCTAGACCATTTGACCAAAATTTTCATATCATTTTTTGGCGGAAAGTGAATAACTATACAGTCTTCGAAGCCAGTATTTCAGAATATGACAGATATGACCCCCCCCCCCCCCCTAGAGTAGGTGCAAGGTCATGTCACAGGTAGCTTGAATTCTGACAGGACCTCAAAATCAGCATTTACTATGTTAACCACGTGCTGTTAGTCATTTTGAGGTTTATGGGAACATATAAAAACGTTTTTAAAATACTCACCGTGCAATTCCCCTGTTGAGGTAGGACCTTGCACCTTACCAAAGACATGAATAATCATATGGTAGACTCTCATTTTCAAGTAAAGGGTAAGTCTTGACATTTTGTCCAAAAACGAAACACATCCAGATATGTTTTTTAAGGTTGCCGCATTACCTCAAAATAGTCACGTATTGATAAGTTTACCATTATTCGGCAACTATGAGATATAACCTTTACAATAGCATAAGTGTCGTTGTCTTCATAAAATTCAGTTTTCAGATATTCAAGTTTTAAAAACGACCCGTGTAACGAGTAGGATTCTACCTTAATATCTGTTTATCCTGTAAATTTGTTTTTTTCAAAAACCAATACCTGGCCTGATAGGTGGCATGAATTCCAAAGCAAGTCTGAGGTGTGCCTGGGAGGTGATAATGATTTTTAAAATGAGGCTGAGAGGTAGTATCTTAGCCCTCATGCTGCTGGTGGCTAATTAATGGCCAATACACAATGATCATGCAAACAAACTGAAAAATGACATGCTGGTTGCGTTGGCTTAAAAGGTAAATTTTGCCTGGCATGTAAGAATATAGCATAAAAGAGCATCATATGAGAGATTCTGTGAGAATTCTTAAACTGATTGGTCCTCTACAAGCATGTGCGCGTTATGTTTGTCGGCGAGTGCACAATTTGGGTACATGGGGGTTTGAGGGGATTACTCTTATAATATATAATCCTCCCTATAACTGTTCCTTCAAACAACCTTGCACATCTGCTCGTTTGAAGATTTCACAAGAAACGGATCTTACAGGGCAGTTAAGTTGCGTAGTTAGCAATCGTGTAGCTCTTCCAATAGGAGTGATCCCGTTAAGGCACGTGCAGTGTCCTAAATGGTGCTTGGTGATACATGCAGACCAGCGGACATTCTGTCCGCCAAGAAAGGAGGGTACATATTCAGGTTCTGGGTCCCAGTAGCAGTGACCACTACCACTCACCATGGAGAGTGCTAAAAGAGTATACTCATCTCTAAACATTAAGGCTTCTCTACCTCAAAAATTACTTTTAAGTGATACAAAACGATGAAAATGAATATTTCCATGGTTCTCTAATATCCAAGAATATGGTAGAGACCACATGGGCTGTTGAATTTTTTAAAAGATGAATGTAAAAAGATATGTATGACTGTAAGAACTATTCAGTGTTGCATGATTTTCTTTTATCTTACATTATTTTAAAGATATGAATTTTGAAGTTTCTCTCTAATAACCTCTTCTCTATCCTCCAGAAAGCCATCTATTTCAATACTAATTTCATGAGCAGCCTGATATAAGCGCACCTAATCACGTTTTCTCTGTCAAGTTATTAAAACCCCTCTAAATTTTAAGAAGCTTTGTAGCTCTTGACCTGAACGAGAAGAAAAAGTAACATCCATTTTTTGACCTTTGTGGACATGACAATGACCCCTCTTACCACACACATACTGTATTACTTGATTATAAATCTGTCATCATACAATAAAACAGTTATAAAGCATTGTAAGTGGGAAATCAAGCTGGACATTACCCTCAAGGGATTACCCTGAACAGTGCCGACTATGGGGAAATAAGGTTTGATACAAGTCCCTACATAATGCTGTCTAGCAGTTGAGAAGCCCACCATACATATACAGGCATATTCTTTTTAAAAGCAACCAAATGAACATTTAGTATTAGGGGGAGCATTTCACAATATTCATCAGTTAGTTTTCTGTATATCCTATGTGGCTAAGTTAAGCTAGGTCCTACATGTTGGTGTTTGAGGTAGTATTACTTAAAACATGTAATACTGAGACTACAACATTTTCATATATAGTATCAGCATAATCTAAGCAATATACTCAGCAAGTTTTGTTAATTTTCTAAAATCCTAACTGGAAATATCTGGACTTTTGTAACTTGGGAGCCCCCTATCTGTATGGTGTCTAGTGGGAGCTAGCCGGCTGCTTGTATCACTTTCAGCTATAAGCTGCTGGACCCTCTTAACCGGGTCAGGCCTATTGGAAAGAGCATTTCTGTCGCTTTACACATGTGCGGCATTGTGAAGAGCTACGTTGCCCTGTGCACGACTCCTTTTTATGTGATTATTAGTAAAGAAAGGAATTTCTTATCGGTTCCGGATATATTTCACGTCGTCACGCGTTGTGACCTAAGCTTTCGAAAACGATGTAAATCCTAGCATACAAAACCTACGCAATGAACAAGACTTATCAAAACGCAATTCGCTTTTTGCAAGGGAATACACAGCGTGGAACAAGAGACATGACATACTTGAAGATATCCAGATTAGTTATGGAACCACGAATGTCGATGTGTATATTCACCTAAGGATGGAACCAATGATGTTATACGTGATTGTGAAATGTATGTACGGCTTCCTTAATTGATACAATAAATATCATGAAAATTCAGGTATGCAATACCCTAAACAGTGCTTAACCATAGAGAAAGTTCTTCGAACTTAACATACTGTAAGGGGAGGCAGACGCATTAAAATCAAATAAGTGCGTTTTTTAAGTATTGCCACTGATTACGGTGCCAATATATCTTTTCAGAGGGGTGACAAAAACGGTGCATTGTTGAATTCATTTTCTGGCAAAAAGACCGTTGCATAACCAGCAAACACAATTGCTAATGCTCTACTCTTCTGGGTGATGTACACATGTATGTGACAAATGCACACGCACGGTTCACTGAAAGGATGAGGGTATCTGGGTGGTCTGTTCGTTTATGAAATGCTCCTCTTCTCTCGAAGGTTGATCATTAAAAGTTTATTTGTTAAAGGCAATGTATTTGTCAACGTTTCTCACTTCTCAGTGTTGAACTCCCCAAAATTCATATTTGCTAAATTTGGAAAACATACCCCCCCTGTTATTAACAACACGTGTACGCACTTTAGTTTTTGAAGACGATGCAGACGCATTTGAGGATGATATTATTGGTTGATGTGTATTGTGTAAATGTTTTTGAGGTGTGTATTATTATCAAATGCTAAAATGAAAACAAATGTTCAGGTCTGTGTGTCCTTAAAAGTAGTTTCTTGAAAAGAAAATAAATGTCTAAGGTCTGTGTGACTCTAAAATAGTTTCAGATGTAACATTTGTGCTGTAAGCCTTTAAGGTGGAAGCCCAGGAGAGATGAGTTCGGTGAGAAAAACCTCGGCTTAGGAGCAGGCAAATCAGTTGATGAATATATTGTCACCAAAAATACACACTCGCCACCCTTCTAAACGAAGCGACTCTCTATTGACTTGCTGCATAGACAAACACATAACTTGACATATGGATTATCAAATGGTACAGCCTGGTTTTCAAGTAAAGTGTGAGTCTTGATAAAAAAAAAACATAAACAGATATGTTATTTAAGCGGTGCCACATCACATCTCATCGAAGTAGCCACTTATTGATAAGTTTATCAGTATTCGTTAATCATGAGAGGTAACTTATACAGTGGTGTAAGTGCCGTTGTTTTCCTTCAACTCACTTTTCAGATATTCAACTTTCAAAAATGAGGTATTGAGTAACCTTAACATCATATCCGCCATGGTTTTAGAGAATATCAATACGATATGGGGTAAAAGATATAAGTCTCGATGCGCTACATAAAGCCCCAGTCACACTAGGGTCCGATTATTGCACGATTTAAAAATCGGATCCGGTTTCGCTAATTTTAAAATCGGAAGTGGACGTTCCGATTTTGAAAATAGACAAATTTGCAGTCACTATTACGATTCATCGGAGCAAATTTTATTGCCAGAAAAACGTGTCAATGATTTGATGGGTGATAAGATAGGGTCCGACCTGTCGATTTTAAAATCGTGCGATATCGGGCTCTAGTGTGAGCTGGGGCATATACGATCTTAATCCAGTACCGACTTTTTAGACGGAGCCGATTTTTAAAAATAGGATCCGACGATCGCACGATAGGTGAAAAAATCGGGTCCGACCTGCCTATTTTAAAATCGTGCGATAGTCGGAACCTAGTGTGACTGGGGAATTACACAGTACGGTGGTACGGTTGTGACTTAGGGCGGGGCTTAATCCTTCCTCTTTCTATTGTAACGAAGTCCTTGTAAACGGGCAAATAATATCAAACGGCAAGTTTTCTGAAAAATGAAAATAAAACGTTTGCTAGGTTTTAAATGTAAGTTATATGAACAATATATGAGCCCACTGGACTGACCTAATACTTCATTTTCATTCCATTTAAAGCACGACAGGGCATTATTAGACCAACAGCAGGTTCGAAGAAGAGTCCAATGCTTTAGTTACGACGATCTTAACCAAGGGCTCTTAGGAAGTGCATCATTGACTTTAACCGGTCAATCCACTATTAGAGCCCCCTCTGTTTTTGTCCGACTTTACCAACAGGAAATATAGGAAAAATAATTCGACTACGCTGTCTTTTTGTATAGTCATTTTCTGTTCATGATTTAACCAATTTTCTGTTTGATACAAGTTTTTATGCAACTTGCTGCTAGGAGCTGGGCAGGCTGATGGCAATACGGAAAATTCTCCCCTCATTGGATCACTGAGAGAAAAAGGAGGACAGCATCCTATTCTTGAAGTGTATCACTTCCATATAAGCTAATGAGTATGTGTGGCTTTAGTTCCCCTTTACGGGCAATACTGACGGTACGAGGAGAGGCCATTCATTTTAACCAAAACTACGCGGGCCGCCTGGTGAGCGAGTATAGAACTAATAATATTAGAAATGAAATAATTTAAACAGATGCTAGTGGTCGCTTTGGCTGAGGTAGGTATTTCCTACTGGACGCATCTATCAAGGTAATATAAATGGCTTCCTTCCTCGGGGAATAATTTGTGAAAATAGAATCACTTTGAGATGTTCACCTATCCTAACCGTACGTCCCTTTTCTTACAATCAAACCAGTATTGGTATAGGCCATCACTGAGCAGAATGAGAGGACACATACATGTATAACAGAACTTCGCCGTCTTGCGCGCAAGCAATGGAGGGATTTTGACTCTTTTCTCCGTATGGAATTTCACCAGAAAATGTTCGCTTCGAAGACGCATTTTGTGTATCAAATGTTTACGGATTTGCTCGAAATTTGGCGATATAGCCTTAGATGAGCAACCACATGTATATGTTGATTCAAGATATAGCCAAGACAATTTCCTAATGGAAGGGCGTCACATTTGTTTTTCTCAATGTTGTCTTTATTCCGAGGTTATGAAATCTTGAAGTCGGAAAAATTCTTTTTCATTTTCAATAACTAATCCGAACCAATTAGTTCTAAAATTTGAACGGAGAATAGATAGATAAGATGTGACTTTCTCCGCATTTGTGAAATTAGATGGTTCCCGGTCCGAGTCCGCCACTTTTGAAATATATATATATATATATATATATATATATATATATATATATATATATATATATACGCCTCACATCTTAGTGCTGGGAGAATACTCTTTAACTAGTGTCTAACTGAAGGCATTACTCGTCATAAATCGTACCAGACAATATGCACTCTGTATAGGATAAGTAGTTAAATAAAAGCACGACAGAGAAAAAGCTGAGTCACCACTGTGACTGTGACATGTTACATGTAACCCCATAAGCTTATTTTAAAAGTTGTTTGAACCCCCGCCGGGTGTTAATGCATTTGTCTGGATCTCTGTCCAGTAGTTACAAGGCACACTAATTTGGATCAACAAGTTGCATGGGGTTAAATGTAGACCCTCCGTGCCGTAACGTTACGGCCCTATGCTATTGTTGCTCTGACGGGCCTCACCTATACCCACGGCAAACGGAACGGACAGCCTTAGGGGGCAAGTCTCCTGGTCTAGGTTAAATGAGATCCTTGGTTATTTTTTTTTAAATAAACGAAGTTTATACAAGTGAATGAATAAATAAATAAAGTCCTTTTTTATTTGAATTAACGTATTAAGTCAACTACATATACCCATATACAAAAAAGAAAATCACGTGTTGCTTTGTGTTGGTGTTAGTGCAAATTATGTTCGTCTATCATGCGCAATAAAAAGATGAGAAGAGACACTGCTGTATATGTATAAGGAAGATAAAAAAGAAAATAATGTTTTCACCGATTTTTAGCGTCACTCCCATCCTCACATGTTTTTGTTTGTTTTTGTATTAATTGTATTTTTACTTTGGGCAGTAGTTCGCGCAAACCACGAGTTGAATTCTTAAGATATGCTCACGGTTTTCCGACGTTGGATGTTGGGAGACTACAGTGACATGATTTTGCTAGTTTTTTTTAATGTTCAAATGCGTACGGCCTACAGGAACACGCCACATGGTGATATACTCATTAGGCGGTTTAGTGAAAGTGTTGCGCATATGTATTTTACAGCACAATGACATCGCAGCTAGTGAACATAGTCAACACGTGGAATGTATTGATTATATATCAACAAGTTGCTATCCACCTCAACGATTGGCTAATAAATAAATGGTAATATCCATCATGATAAAATAGGTGATGGTGATTCAGGACTACCGAACTGAGCCTGGTCAGCAAGTCCGCATCAGATTGATACATGAACGGCAAAAAAAACTAAACATATTTAAGTTTCGATCGAGAAAAATAAATTTCTTGGACGAAGGGTGGAAAAAGAATAAGAAATAATGCGCAGGGATAAATGCGTTAACCCGAATACTTGTAAACTGATTACTTAAAGACCGCAAATATTGATCATGACCCAACACCCTTCCATAGATCAATCCCTAACTTATGGTCAAGGGATTTAAGTATACATGTTCACGGTCCCGCATGTTTCGCACCAAAACCGCATCAGTGGGCGTGATGTCTTTGCAGCATATGCAAATGACTTTCGCAAGGGCACATGCCATTTTACAAGAAACGGCAAAATATCTTAGTTTGGAATGTTTGTTTGAATGCAAATTCATTGAAGTTATTCAAATATTGAAATGCATTGTCAAATTTGGTGGAATCACGGCGATAGACCTCCATATTACTGATCCATGCTTTGTTGTCAAGACGCTACAAATATTAGGCCGCCATTTTGTTGAGTTGTCGTTTGCAAGCTGTAATGGCCGCTAAGCAAGTTTACTCAGCAGGTGCGATGGCGCACAGAAAAAAGGTTAGGTAAAATACGCACTCTATAGCACACAAAATCGAATAATCATACATCATCTCAACAGTAAATGACTCTCTTTTGTAAATGTACGTAATTGGAAAAGAACATGGATAACTTAGACGATGCAAAGGGAAAATATATTATCGAAAAGAAGTGCAAGCGCGTAATAATTTATCGATTGCATATGCAAAGAGTCTGGCAACAGTTGCCGTAGGAATAAACGCCATAGCCACCGTAGCTGTGACGACTGTTACCCGCCAACACGACTAAGGTGATTTTTCCTTTACATTTTACTTCATTCACTTGCTTGCTATTGGGGGACAGCACTGAGCACGATTAGATGGCTAATTTCAATCGTTACACACCGCGTCGGGCTTCACTTATATTCTGCATTTTTCACCAGCGTTTACCCTATCTTGGTGAAAATGGCGTTTATGAAATCTTTCGATTTAGCCGAGATATGCTTTAAAAATGCCGTTGTGTGATCTTTTGGCGGAAGTTTTGAACTTCAATCGGAGTTGTCTCTATCCATAACATGCGGCTCTTCTGTTTTCCCGTTACTTTTGGGGAGTAAGTTTGGGTTCGCCTTGTTAATTTTTGTTGTGATCGGGGCGTATTTTCCATGTTACTGCACCTTCGTTTACCGCCTGGTACCGGGTAACGATAGCGATGGCGTTCTTAGCTTCCGTTGCTGGGAGACCAAAAACTGCCACATGCATCGCCAAGGACGACAGTTGGGTACTGAGATTTTGGAACTGACATATTGTTTTGGCATTGTAAACTTTAATTCGAAGATGATTACCTAACATTATGTTCATATTTTTTTCTCGAATTTGTGCCCTTACGACCTCGCTTAGATGTAGACGAATATTTTAGTGACGTTGCTGCATAATTTTTAAGTGGAAATTGAACAACGGGAGCACGCATTTCAGACTGTACCTCGCTTACCAAAGAATAATAAATCGCATTTCGAACTATTCTTTTGATCAAGGTGATGAAGCTTCATGGCTTATTATGAAAAATTTTTGAATTATGAAAATTTTATTTTGATTTTAGAACTTTACTCAATCCCTAGGTATAAGTTAACATAGATTTTAATTGGGCTTAGTCACATGAATCATGATGATTTTGGATATTAAATTTGAATGGTTGTATCTGAAATGTATATTATGAATCATTGAATGTGTTGCTATATCTCTCGACTGCAAAATATTGTGGTTATTTTACTTAAAAAATACAAGAAAAAATATTGCTCATTATTTTTTTGACTTTATTTCAAAATCTTTAGAAAAGTTAAAACCCTAAATTTTTATCAATCCATTTGCCATGGTGATTTGGGTGTATTTGGAAGTCTATTCTGGTGTTGCTAGGCATGTTTTAGGCTATAATTATCAGAATCAATAATTCTGCACTGCACATGTCAATGCATACAGTATTCAGGGTGAGGGTGAGAACATAACATGCAGAGAATAGATTGTTGAATTGAGCAAAGGTGATCACCGCATTTGAGATTTTGCAAGAGAGATATTAACATAACAGTGCTAAATGTTATTCATTTGAATTTGTGATTAACCCTTATCCCGCTATAATATATATAGCACTAATATACAGCCACCGCTGAAAAAGATAATTTTATGTCGAAAAATCTAGGCTGTACCATGATATTCCATACCAGATTTCTTTATTTTCTGCCATGATAACCTATATAAAACCTATATCATTTCTGTTCAGAATCATCAGGCCTATCAGAATATCTTTTTTTCATAAGATTTGGTTAAGTATATTTTTTTCTTTGGGGGGACAAGCGATTTTCAGCCAATTTGAAGAAATACCACGACTCACAGTCGTGACCAGCGGTGAGTTTACTTACATTTCATCACGACTCAGAGTCGTGACCAGCGGGATAAGGGTTAATACTTATAATATTGGTTTTGAAAAAAGTGAATTAGGAGCATTTTGTTTTGGTTTATTTTTTAGCAACTATGTCATCTACTAACTACATTTAATAGCCTACTGTGTAAAAAAAAAAGGGGGGGGGGGCATTTTACACTTCAGCCATGTCATAGAAGATGGTCTGTTGGGAAAATATTTGGTTATTACCCTCCCAAGGTCGGAAATATAAAAGTTCCTCATAGAACATTTTGCCTGTCCAAAAAGGAGATTTTCAGGAAACTGACCAAGTCCTTGGTGACATCTGATGCAATTTGTTTATAGTGTTAGTGTGTATTATTTGCTCTCTATGATCCTTGAAGCTTCTTGTATTCTCTTCGCCAGAGACTTGTATATAAAAATTCCTATCTTTATGTCTTCGTCTTTTAAAAAAAAATAAAAACATCAGACTATATTTGCCTAGGACCCGCTGTAAAATATGAGATGTATTGTTCTTCAAAATAATTTGGCTTTTAAAAAGCAAAGCTGCTAACTATTTAATGCACTGAACAACTTATTGAGAAAAAAGTACTGAATGTTAGACTGGCTGGTTCCTAATGTAGATATATATACACATATTTTCAGTTTAAACTTAGGTCAGACCTTAGGATACGCTTATCCGTTTTAAACACCTCCACAACTCCCTTATTTATCTTATTGGCGTACTTAAGTTATGGGTTTAGCTAATTTCCCATTTTAAACTCAGTTTCAAGATATTCGCTAAGGGCCTGGTCGTAGCACCTCACATCTTGCTTAGTTCAGGAAATGCACATCTATGCATTATTTGTACATAATCTGGGAGGAAGTCTTATGCGGTTTCTGCTTGGAGTATCATGCAACTCTGAATTATTGATCAGCCTGAAATGTTACGCACCATTTACAAATGAGTTTTGTTTAACAAGATAATGTCAATTAGTGTCCGGCTGCTGTGTAATGCAGGTGTATGGCAGGTGCCCACCTGGCTTGGTAAATTACCAGCACAAACCTGGAACCATTGTTCGGCCTATTACCTGCCATTTGAGCAGCAATTTCATTGAATGCCTCACTGCGTAAGACAGCCTAGGTGGTAATCAAGAGTACTGGGGGATATCATTTAAGCTGATAGTGATTTTAATCTGGCATGGGTTCCGACAATCTAATCTTTAGTAATCCTGCATGTGCCTGCACAAATTAGTTAGATCGGAGTTGGAATGAATTCTATGTAATGATCATCTAAATTATTTAGAGGTCACATTTTATATTGAACTTTCAAAATCTTATGTACTGGCACTAGGCTCTAGTAGTCTACATACTAACCTTACCCGAGTTTCCTCACTTATATAATTGCTTGAAATTGTAAAAGAGCAGAATCACATTCATAAATTATCTCTTTGATATACATGCATATCCTATATTGAAGAACTAAACTTAGCATTCTCAACAAATCTCCTTTAAATTCACATCATGGCTAGTCTTTTGTCAACACCATTAATTTGATCTTTGAAGCAATACAGAATTTCTTTGATGTGCACAGAGTCCATTTTACAGTTTCATTTTGATAGGCATTCAAAATATTGATTTAAAGGAGCTTATTGATAAAAATGTGAGATTTCATTGAGCTGCGATCTCTTAAATGAGATTTAGTGGTCTGAAAGGAGGGAATACTTGGTCTAAGACCTGTTTTACTCTGTCCAAGAATAAAAGATAAGCTGAACAGATAATGTGGTAGTTATTCCACCAAGAATATCTAATTGGCTCAATAAATACGGTTTTAGAATTGGCTGGTAGTGGAGCATTTATTTGGAAGTGGCCAGCTTATCCTAAATGCATGTGGTTGGCCAAGTCAAAGTTGTTGATGGAGGCATTGATAAGTTTAATTTACCTCCTAAAATGGTTTGTGTTTTCCAACCAGTATTTTTGAATGGTGTCACCAGAACTGTTAGAACAAAACAGGATTAAGATACCCCCATTATTAAACAAGCTTAAGACATGGCTTTGTTATATTCAGGTTACAGCCAAGACATTGTTATATAAGACAATGCTCTTGTGTATTATTACACATTTGTTTGAGGGATATTTCTTAAACATATATGTTAATTCCCTTTCAAATTTAAGGACTAATCTCTTGACGAATGAAATTTGCAAATTTGATTAACTGTTATATTGTGTCAATGCTTATACCTAGTATAGAAAAAAGCTCACTACACTTCAGCTTTCAGTGTTTTACACCCTCTCATTTGTATGAGTTGTGTAAATCTCCCATATTTGTAACAATATTTTCTAGGGTTGAATCTGGTTATTCCAGACAATGAAATGAATGATATCATTAAATTTTAGTCCTCTTAGTTATAACTGAAATAGTGTTTTGATGGCCAGTATCCAAAGCCATTAAAATTTTATGTGAGGTGTTCAGAAACTGTCTACAACTCTGTGCAGTCTCTACAAAACATGTTGTGCAATGATGTCAGAAAATGTGTAGACTCCTGCTCCTGGCTAGAAAATGGCCTCACTTAATGCGGTACTATTTGCATTCCTAATACATTCAAGGGCATGCACTTTGCATGTAGAGCTACTTGTCAAAGTAAGGGTAATGCTTCATGAAACACCCCAATATTTAACAACAGGTCAACTGCTTGCCTGTAGCATATGTTCCAAGACTGAAAATCTGCATATTATAAAATAGTCCATTCTTAAGTGTAAGAAACTTGCACTATTATTCTATTATCTTTCAAGAGTTATGAATTTTATGTTCATAAACACTTAGTTCACATGCTCTTCTAGGCATTTGGTGCGACTTTCAAATTGCCACTTCATTTTCAAACAAATGGTCACTTGGTCAGGGTCCATTATGACCTTTCGTCACACTTCTTGTATCTTGTCCTGTTTGTTTCAGTTACATGAAATACTAAGTATGAATTTTTTTTTAAACCAAACTCGAACCTTTATATCAAGCCATCAAGGGCAAATAAAACATACACTAACAATTACATACTGCAACAAGGTCTTAATCCAGTATTCTGAAAATGCCATCATAAATGTTCACGGGATTTCTGCCCAATATTTAGCTAATCAGCTACATACAATTGTTAGACCTTGGGATAGGTACTGGTACTCAATACAATGTCAAATGACAAAAAGTATTGTATGATTCCCATCTAACTACTTAAAACCAGTGCACCGCAAAATCTGGCGGTCCATCAGTCAGGCTAAATGGTATTTAAGTTTTAAAATTATAGTATATGGTAGGCAAATACCCTATTTTATTTCAAATATTAAGACATAGTATTGTTGGAAAGTGAAATAAAAAGGGGGTCCTTCAACCCTCAATTATTAGATGTGTCATCCAATTGATCCTGGGTGTACTCCGCATTGAGTTCACATTTATTGACATTTGTTTATCTGAATAATCTATCAACTATCCCTTAATATTTGATAAGGGATCCGGGGATGTAGTAACTAGCTACCCCTGTATGAATAGAACTGCACTCGCATAGATATACCAGGAGGAGCCTCTTTAATTCTTCATCTACAAGTTACTAGGTATTAATGTTGGAGGTGCAACCTTTTGTATTCAGTGCATGTGCCAGGTCTTCACAGAATGGGTCCCCAAAGCACCTGGTTTGGAACCTATACATATATTGATTAGTTTGTCCTCTTGGGTGCCTTGGGTTCAAAGAGTAGGGTCTAGAAACATTTTCCCAATAACACTGATAACTATATAATATCATGGATGGCTATTTAGTCAACTCTTATCTTAAAAGAATATCATAATCTCAGCTAGGGGCTTAGCCAGGGTTGAACAACTTTGTGCCCAAATTTGACAATTGCAGAATTTTAGGGGATCTTTTTTTCTTAAAGTGATACCACAATATACTTAGATTACAAACATGAAAATGCATGTACTTAATAAAATAGGCCATAATATCCATATGTTGCCATGCCCATGATGGGAATATAGATATAGTTAGATAATCTTTATTTCAAGTCGGTAATAAGTTTCCATGATAACTGCTAGGTCTCTTGGCGGACTACAAAATAACAATTTAAAAGATAACATACAGGGTTTTACAGCAATATAAATGATAAGTAGAGGGGGAGTAAGTTGGTTCATATTAATCTGGTAATAATTGGCAATTATAGAGGGAATTAGAGAGGTAAACAAATTCAGTTATATCCTTGATATTTTATTTACAATTTTAGAAATTCCTCACACAAATGTTGGGTGTCCTCAGAGGTAATTATTGAGGGTTTGGGTGTCCAAATGATGCTCAGACACCCTGCTGGTTAAGACTGATCTCAGCCTAAATGGATCTTTACCAACTCAATGTTCTAATACTCATGACTAATAAATTAAGTTGTCAGATCAGGCGATGTTCACATTGGTGATATCTCCTTTTATTAATTACAATAGGAATAGAAAATTATGAGTTCATACACCTGGTTAGTCCACTTATTGGAAAAAGGACGGTTTCAATAAGAGACATGGATATGATATGAAATATTTGTAGTATACATAAGCTCTGATAATCAATTGATACCAAAAGCCCCAAACATGTATTAGGAAAATCATTGCACCTGGTTGTTTAGCAAGTTTTTGCATCCTAGCAACCTAAACTGGGGCCTTGACAACGTACAACCCAGCACAAGTTCAACTGCTCCGTTGCTAAGATAAATAGCCCCATAGCCGATAAGCTAACCAAACAGTGATAGAGAGGTGTTGCCCTGCTTTGTCTAATCTGCTTGGGGCCGCTGGTGCCATTGTTCGACAATGGGCCTGGCAGACAAAGGCAGGTGATAAGAGGCTTGCTGGGAGGACAGTGACTGCCAGGTCCAGCTCACCTGCTCTATATGGCAATTCAAAGTTCTTTTCAAATGTTTCACTCACCTCATACTTAATCAGAATCCTATCAAGGCTTGTGAACCTCTAAATGTTCAATTTGTTAATGTCTCAAATTTCCACACTGTAGTGGGTGATATGACACGTTTTTGTACCCTTCTAAAGAGGTGTACACATACTGTAAGATGTTTCAGCATTATATGATTATATAAGAAAATTCAAAGTTATGAGAGAGATAATATAACCCCATTTTCCCCCTTTATGATTATTAATATTCTTCGAGCTAGAAAGGAGTTTGTTTACTAGGCTTAAGATGTTCTGTTCGATATCCATTCTCCTGTTCAGTAATACAGTCGTAGTTGAAATCAAGACAAGGTTTGCTCTTTTGCTTAACCTCTTTATCTGATGAATACCAGGCTGAGCTCAAGTGTTTGCTTGAGACAGTATGAGTTATGGCTATGTCAAATCAAGAGCGTGTAGCCAGGCAATGCGCATGGACAGACTGGCAGAAAATATAAATGGATCCCGATATTTTGCAATCTATTCATATTAAAAGTGGTACCTATTATCTCCAATCTCATGGTGTGCTGAGTTAATGGCGCTGTATACTGTGTTTCCTAGGTAACTGTTTAGGGCTTGGAGGTTGCTACGCCACTGGTATGTTGCCTAGGAATTCATACACAAAGTCCAATTGATATTATAATGATCTGCTTTCAATGGGCTGGCTGATTAAATTCTTTCCCCTAGCAACTTGTGAAAGATACTCTCAAAAGTCTGGCGATGTAGCTGAAGGGAATGCTGTGGAGGGCTTGTGAGGAGAAGACCGAGCTTTATGTAATTAATAAAGGACTGCATTGAGGGGTCAGCGCATGTTTAGAGTACATGTACAAGGAAGTGGGGAAGACTAGTGGTGCCATAGACTCTCAATCACCATGTTTATACCTAGTCTGTGCAGTCTGCAATGAGGAATTAACCATACTTGCTGGCAGTGGAGATATTATGGGTTAACTTCCCTTCCTTGCTGCTGTGGCTCCTGCTTGTCCACTTTTGGTGCATGCCCTGGAGTTAATCATATTTCCCAGCAGCTTACGAGGTCTGGCTTTGTCAGGATTACCTGGCCGTGTGATGACAAGTCAGAAACAGACATGCATCATCATAACTTACTAAGGCTAGACATAGAAAAGAGGTAGTGCACATATTTATTAGATTATTTACCTCAGTATTTAGTTAGTAAAGATGGGTCAAGTCTAAAAGGGTGACTCAGTGATATCCAGCACTGTTTGGTAAAACTATCAGCTAATAATGGGTCGTTGAATTTTGAGTACACTGTTTTGCGTTGGTTTTATTGATAGGTCATGAATATCATATGGCCCCCATGTATTCAAATTGTCATGTATCTTTTTGTATTGGCAATTACAGGGCAAGTGGTGGACAATTTAAGAATGCTCCATTGATTTCTGTATTTAGCATGCACTTTCGTACTGATTTTGATAGGAAATGGAATGGTTCAATTTTTGAAAACAACATTATCAGAACACAACTTCTCAGTGAGTTCCATGATGCATGTGATTTTACGAGTTCCTTTTATTCTGCATTTGATATTTTATTATCCATTGCACCTTGTTACAACAACAAAGAACAGGTCCCTGTCATATTCCTGAAAGTGAAGGAGAATGTTCCTGTACAGAAGAACAAAGGGCATTATTAGATCCATCTACAGGAAGCGTGTGCCTCTGCTGAGGTGTTGGTAGTTGTCCTTGTAATGATGCCGATTAGTGGGTAGTAATCAGGTTCTCCTTTGTCTTTGCAGCTCTGATTGGATGCGGTGATGGCCGCACAAACCTTTGTCACGGACATGCAAGCTGTTAATGCAGTCAGCGTGCAGCAGGTCCAACAGGTGAGTCTCTAGCAAATAGTACCTGATGTCATTACACAACCACACTCAGCAGTCACAGACACCAGGGGCAGACAGTTCAAACATGGCCAGTGCTGGGCAGCTAAGCTTCTACAGAGATAACATGCAGCTCTACCAGCAGGTTGGTGCCTATGTTGTGAGTGTGCATGAACGTTGGGGATAAGGTTGGCTTTTACATATAGGATGTGTTCACTTGTTTGTGAGTAGTAGAGGCAATATTGCAGTACCCCTCAAGTATGTCACTAGTACATATATATGTTCCTTGGTGTCTTGATTAGATTCAGTTTAATAGTCTGACGATCTTGAATGGCATGGAACTGCTAAGGACACCCGACCTCGGAATATTTTCTCTTTATACCTCTATCCAACTTTCCATTCATTACCATATTAAAGAAAAGCTCCTCAGACAAATAGTCCTGTTGTATAATAACCCTGTTTTGTGTAGATTTGGATTGAATAGCTGCATGCACGTGTAAGGTAACTGACTGATCCAGTGATTTGGTGTGGGGAAGGTTCTCTTTGTTGGTGTCTCTATGGCTAGTGAATATATCTAGGTTGTTGAGGGTAGCTCGGTTGCCTTTGGAATATATGCACTCTGATGTATTGTAACTGTTAGTGGCCATCATACCTCACCTACCCTCAACCCACTCTTTGTTAACTAGCTACTTGTTAATGTTTACTCAAAGAAATGATTAATGATTTATTTGGCTTTATTCAGTATCACTCCATTTGAAACACTTGTTGGTATTCTAGGCATCAATGCTAGAAGAAACTTATTGTGAACTGAGTTCTCCTATAATTAAAGATTACAGGATATGTCTTACGCTTTTAAGTACGTTTTAAGTTATAAATGATAAATTATAAAGCCAGGAGTTGATAGTCTCAAAATGTTTCATTGTTCAATATGGCACTGGATCATTCATTGCCAACTGCAGTCAGCTAAAAGTTTGGTGAGTGATTGAAGAGTAGCCAATACAATTGCAGAACACAAGCCAGGGCCAAGTGCAACAGGCCCCTGTTGTTGGCCAGACTGCACAGCAGGTCCAGAAACAGGCCCAAGTGACACTCTCCCAAGCGGTGCCACAGACCACTATCATACAGCCTGCGCAAGCACATAGTGGACAACAGTTCATAGTCACAAGTAGGTTCCTTTTATATCTGTAGGAGGGATATGATAACTTCATCTCTCTCTCTCTCTCTCTCTCTCTCTCTCTCTCTCTCTCTCTCTCTCTCTCTCTCTCTCTCTCTCTCTCTCTCTCTCTCTCTCTCTCTCTCTCTCTCTCTACCTATCTCTATCTCTCTCTCTCTCTATCTATCTATCTATCTAAATAGATAACTAAATAAACACGCTCCCTCCCTAACTTACCTTCAATTCCCTGCAAACATCACCACTTAATTCAAACATTAGTACAGTTGCTACAACTACCTGAAATTAATCTTGAAAACTAATCCTAGAGGTGTTCATACCAAAAAGGTATCCAAAATCCTAGTTTTTTTTATAGCACATCTATGTCTAGAGCACTCTATTCAGTCCTTTGGTCTTTTACTTAAAGGAAGTCTTAGTACATGTGTGTTGAAGTCATTCCAGACTTTATTTACTCTAAAAACACTTAAGAATTGCCCAACCTGTCAATTGCATTCAAACAGTTCCCCCAAACTCTTGGACATAATTGGTTTCAGCATCTTGTATCTCTTGAATGCGTTTCTTACACTTTGGTGATGGTTTTTACTCATAAATGAATGGTTTATTTAACCTAAATTGGTTCTCTGACTTAATTTTATATTCATGGTTTTATTTCAGGAAATATATGTCAGTAAAAATAGTCAGCTGTTCCTAAGAAACCCATGGGTGACGCCATGCATCTAAAAGTGACGATTATCATAGAATGCTTTGTGCTGACTTGTTAAGCAAATGTAAAGTTCTCGATTCTTGCAAGAAGTAATGTGTTTATCATAATATGATATTTAATTTCACTTAATAAGAAAGAATTCATGTCATGGAGTACTAGGATATTTTAGATATACACAGTTATTGCATCAAGGTTGTTGCACAATATCTTGGTTGGTGTATGGGAATCCTTCTTGGGTGACTGGTACAAACCATATTGACCGGAATATATGGAAAGTTTCAAAATGGACAATTTGATGAAATAATGGTTTCCTAAGGTGAGTGCTTGCATGCTTCTATAAGCTGTGCCGGACTGTTTTATTGTTAACATACATGTCTCGTTCCAGCAGTACGCCAGTCAGGTGATCAGCAGACCCAGAAGGTGGTCGCAGTGCCACAGCGCGTGGACCAGAACGGGGTCTATCCTGTGTACACGGTGCAGAATCAGACAGGGGTCCAGAACGGTGACGAAGAGCAGCACATTAGGTATGCTTGGTTAATGGGTCCATTTTGCCTTCTTTCCAGCAGTTCAGCCAGCACAGTCAGATCAGACTGGAGAGCAACAGGCTCAGGAGGCAGTCACACTCCAGCAGGGGGCAGCACAAACTACCGTCTACCCTGCCCACGTCCAGTACGTAGATGGCTCAGATCCTGCTATATATACAGCCACTAACGGACAGATGTATGCCCTTTATTTTACCTTTAGTGTGTGCACTTGGTGTAGCTTACCGTACCGTTACTAACTTATCCAGCCCCATCTTTGGGTACTACTTGCTTTTTGATTTGGTGTGGGTTTCTGTTTTCACTTGTTTCCTCTCGAGATTCCTGCTTTGTAGTCGCTTTGTAGTCATTTCCCTCCTACCTAATACACCCGTACCCAAAACCCTTCCCACTCACTCAGTTCCCATTAGTCATCCAAAGCCCCTGACAACCTGACAGAAGCTGTGAGACCAATAATAACTTCAGCTATTGATAACTCGACATGACAATTTACTGGACCTTCTGACTGCATGACTCCCTGTGCTGTTGTAACTGGTTTCAAAGTTGACTGCCTGAAAATGTTAAGAAATATTCAGTGTAGGTTTGCTGTATATGTATACTACTTGTACTTGTGGAATGCGAATGTTAGGTGTTGTGAGGGTACAGGTAAGATGAGGTGTGTTGTGCATTGACTTAAAGTGACCAGATATTGTCAGTGAAACTATTTATCTTATCTGTATATTTAATGACACAAGAATTCTTACATCCCTTTGGACCCTAAGATTTGAGTTTAAACTCCTACCCTTTAAGACCCTAGGAGGTCTCTTTGACTGTGCTTGCTTCGCAGCATCTAAAGTGATAAATTGTAATAAATTGTATAAATATTACTGGTATTAATGCACACAATATTTGAGCATATACTAGGTGTCGAGATATGATTGAAGCACTTTAAAAGGCTGTTTTAAACAGATATCACGATTTTGTTTTGTTTTTAACGTTGTGTTTGATGAATCGTCACACAGTTAAAAGAATTTATCTACTTCACTTTACGTATCATGGTCAAATGACATGCACCACTGTTTAGGCTTGATTTTGTTAGTTGTATGCATGCCCATATGTATTGTAGGTGCACCCTGTATACACTGATACAGAACCACCAGTACTTGTTATTAAAGTTGTTGTACTGTATTGAACATGCTCACAACCAGAACTAAACCCAGTGACAGTTTATGTTGCATGAAGCTGTTATGCATGTTGGCATGTTGAAACTGACATTTTACTGTGCTGATAAATTTGCAATGACAATGATAAACTTGAATGAACTAAACTCATCATATGAAGTTAAAAACACACATTCTATGCCATATTTATCATACATAATGGATTTGTATATGTGTGTGTATTTGTATATATATCCAAATAGGGACAGAAAAATGTCTGAGGAATTTGAAATCTTAGTTACGTTATTAACATTTAATTAGATTTAAGAATGATTTGATACCAGTGCTTTTGTTCATGTTACATGAAAATCCAAGATAAGCAAGGTTTTATATATATATATATATATATATATATATATATATATATATATATATATATATATATATATATATATATATTTATATTTATATATATATATGATAGTACTCGATCGCCCTATGCTGCTATCTTTTGTAGTAACTAAAACTGCACTTTGATATGAGTGCAGTGACTAACTGTTTGGGTTGCAGGTAATTGTTGGCTATACAAAGCTGTTGCTATTTTCAGGCAACACTATGCTGATTATAGCCAGGCCACGATGTACACCCCTGTCTCTGGGGCCTACTATCAGACCGCAGCAACACCTGGAACACAGGTAATGTCACCACCGAGCGGAAGACCATCACAGGCTTTAAGTTGTAGTATCTCTCGTTCATTCTCAGGTCACCCAATTTTCAATTGTAATATTTCACCATAATATACAATTTATTTAAAATAGCAATATTTTAGTTGCCATTTAGGTGGATTATGCGAAATTCTTTTTTGTTTAAATGGTTGCCAGTTTTAAAACATAATTAAAGTGATTGGACCACAGAGTGTTGTTGGAAAACCTTAAGTATCTTTCAAGAAATAGTTGAGTTATTTAATGTGAATGGGTCTTTTGCACCAGTCTGCAATTGGGCTTTTTCGTTTACCTGATGATTGAATTACTGATGTTTTAGTCTCTTTGCTTTTATTACCCCTCTTTCAGATAGTACAGAGTGTGCCAACAGGACAAAGTTATCATGTCCTGGGCACCGAGACTGCCCCCACAAACATGACTATGTTTCCGCCTCAAGCAGGGTCTTTCCGCGCGCAGGGAAATGCCACCATGAATCAAACAGTATGTACCTTATAATTTGTTTGTGTTTACTGTGTTTTGTGTAGATGACACCCGGGGGTCTGCATGTGGGTTCTCTACAGGGTCAGATCGTTACTCACCAGCTAGGGGGCACTTTCTTGGTGCAGGGCGCTGCTATGGACGGCGAAAGGCAACAATTAACCCCATCCACCCGAGCCTCACCAGCCAGCGTAAGTCCTGCGTACTTATTGCTAAACATCCAGCTTCTCTTCTACTCTTTCCTCTACTAATTTCTGTTGGTGTAGTTTTTGGTCAGTGCCCTGTATAGTCTAGTCAGGAAAGGGGGGTTCTGTGCACCCTCGGAAATCAATTTCTAATTGGCGGTTTTATATGGGAAAAAATGCATAGAAAACGATTTGCTATGTTAAAAAGTTGTAAAAATGTCCCACGTGCCATTTTTATGCAAATTAAGACGCCATTATGCAAAAATCTGTATTTGTCATATCTTTGCCAATTCTGCAGATAACTGAACAATAATGGCCTCTACACCCATATTTTGAAGGTCAAAAATAATCATGAGAACTATCTTAACGTGTCTGCATGCATATTTTGCATGTGAATATGCAAATTAGTGCCGACATGCTAAATATAATGCAATTATTTTGCAATTTTTTAAAAACTTTTGACAAACTTAAAGTTTTTTGGGGTCAAATTCATACAAAAGCACCCCGTATTATATATGTAAATTACAAGCAATCTATTTTCTGCTAAATGTAACAAAAATAAGCTCAATAGGACGCCCGAGCATGATTTTATGAGACTTTCTTTTCCCCTACCCCTATGTGGAAAAAATGGCCAAATAATAAGTGAAAATATTTTAGAATATTATCAAAAATCTGAAGTCGTTTTTAAATGCATTTTTGTTATCGGAAATGATTTGAACATGACAAAAGTAACTGGTGGGCTGTCAAAAATATTTGCCAAGTTGTCCGAGACAACCAAATTTTGGAAAAAATGGCCAAAAAATATGTGAAAATATTTTAGAATATTATCAAAAATCCGAAATCGTTTTTATATGCATCTATGTTATTAGAATTGATTTGAACATGATTAAAATTACTGGTGGGCTGTACAAAATGTTTGCCCAGTTGTCCGGGACAACCAAACTTTGGAGAAAATGCCCAAAAGATAGGTGAAAATGTTTTAAAATATCATCAAAAATTCAAAATTGTTTTAAATGCATCTTTGTTATCAGAAATGATTTGAACATGATAGAGATATATGGAGGGCTCTCAAAAATGATTGCCCAGTTGTCAAGGACAACCAAATTTTAACAGAAAGTGCACCAAATCCAATTTTTGAGTAGAACCTCTACTATTACAAATCAAAGTCTGACAGCAGATACGGTATTTTCACCTCTCATATGATAGTGAAGTTATTCCATAGTTGAAAATAGTCTTAGCCACCTTTGTTTAGAATCTAATCCAGCAGGCAAAATGTTAGTGCGTGTATTTTTTATCAAAATTTATGTATTTCGCAATTCTGATGGAATCTTATGACATGATTTCAATACCAGTTATCACTGAAAATATATAAAAATATTACCAAAAATCATAAATCGTTTTTTAATGTATCTTTATTATCAGAAATGATTTGAACACAATAAAAATAACTGGTGGGCTGTAAAAATGATTGCCCAATTAGCCGGGACAACCGAATTTCAACAGAAAGTGCACCGAATCCAGTTTTTGATTAGAACTTCTATTTCAAATGAATGTATGACTGCAGATATGGTATTTTGAACCCCTCATATGAGAGTGATTCTATAGTCGAAGGCAGCCTTAGTATCAATTGTTTAGGCCAATCCCCCTTAGGCTAGAGCCTAATCTAGCAAGCAAAATGTCAGTCTGGGTAGTTTTACCAAGAGTTATTTGATGGTGTTCTTTTATATAACCCTTATCCTGTTAACCACAACAATTGTCGTGGTGTGCAGCAGTGCTCATAGGTTTCACAGCAGAATAAGGGTTAACATGGTTTACAAAGTTACAAAAATGCTTGCACAAAAGCCGGAAAGGGTTTTGACTCTTTCCACCTAATTGAATTTCACCAAAACATGGTCATTTCAAACCCGCCTTTTCGGGTATTAAATGGTAAGGGATTGGTTCCAATTTGGCATGTTTATGGCTAAAAGTATTACAAATATAGAGAAAGGGCATCATATCATGTCTAATGGTGTTATAAGCTAGATTGCCCAATAGTCATAGACCACCAAATATTACTACACTTTGCTCATTTTTGCTCAAGTTCATTTTGATTTATATTGAAATGCCCGTTTTTCCAATATTAGACCTCCTTTGTGTCAATATGTTATTTCTGGTACTTTATTAGATTGTTCTTCCTTAATGCTTTGGGTCATTTGGGTCATTTAAACCGATTTAATATAAGAAGAGCACTCAAACCAGATAAGCTTATGAAATAATTCACTCTATATTTCCCCAATTTTCCTTGACTGACATTGAAGTGGGCCTCTGTACCCCTTCCGATCTAATTCCAGCTATCTGTGGTGATTAAACACCAAATAGGCTTTCATTCACGCCCACCTCAACATGTAGCAAAAAGATTGTCTCCTACCCCCTCTATTGGTCTCAGCAACTGTAGAATGCCTGTCTGTATCTCACCCTGGCTGCTACCCTGAATACTTTCTGAGAACCAATCTTTGCTATTGTCCCGATACCTCAATAGGATGGGTACCTGCAACCTATCAATTCTATTATCCATAACATGAATAGGCTCATACGGCCCTTATTCTATCCCATTTATTACCCCTACAGCACAATTCACTAATTGAAGCTATTCATTAATGAATAGCCAACAATAAAATCACATCTCATTCTATAATGTTTTATGGGGAAGTCAAGGTTAGGTTTTGTTGTATCAGAGAGATTTGTAGCATGGCCCATATTTAATGTTATTGTGACTGCGGGTAGATCGAAGGTGGCCAAGATTACCAACTGATTATTTTGTAAAATAATCATGGCGGTCCATATTTCTAGAGTGGTTAATATTTCTGAGAATTTATGGTAGCCCTTAAGGCTGAGTACCTGTGTTGGATTAACCTGGCAAAATAACCTGAGTATCTGAATCTGAGATGGAATTCAAGTACTATAGAATTAGTTAATTTGCCATGTCCAAAATCTGCTGATCTAGCTTTTTCCAAAAATTTACCGAATCTTAATATACCCCATATTTGCACCCCTTTTGACAAGAAAATGTAAACTTTCAAGTGAACCCTACAGATTCAAACGTATGCTGTGCCAAACAGCTGTTAAGTTTGTAAATGTACCTTCAGCAATCAAACATCTTATATACTCATTTATCTATATGCGAAGTTACATTTTTAGAGATCAATGATTTATTATTCTATGCACGAGTAACCAAGAATTACGGGATAACCTTACAATACGCTACATGACAGCCTGACCACTCCCCCCAAGTTGGCTACTCTTGGAATAAAATACATAAATTTATACCAAGCGAAAAAGTAGGGTGTTCGATATGAACACCCAACCCTTTTTTACATGTTTGCCTTCATCCCGTCTGGTTTAACATCCAAAAATGAGAAAAAAATATTACATAACTCTTGGTAAAACTACACGGACTGATATTTTGCCTGATAGATTAGGCTCTAGCCAAAAGAGAATATGCCTAAACCAATGCATATTAAGGCTGCCTTCAACTACAGAATTACTCTCTCATATAAGTGGTTCAAAATACCATACTTGCAGTCAGACTTTCATTTGAAATAGAAGTTCCACTCAAAAACTGGATTTGGTTCATTTTCTGTAAAAATTTGGTTGTCCTGGACAACTGGGCAATCATTTTTGACAGCCCTCCATATATCTTTATCATGTTCAAATCATTTCTGATAACAAAGATGCATTTAAAACAATTTTGGATTTTTTATGATATTTTAAAACATTTTCACCTATCTTTTGGCCATTTTTTCCAAAATTTGGTTGTCCCATACAACTGGGCAAACATTTTGGACAGCCCACCAGTTATTTTAATCATGTTCAAATCATTTCTAATAACAAAGATGCATATAAAAACGATTTCGGATTTTTGATAATATTCTAAAATATTTTCACATATTTTTTGGCCATTTTTTCCAAAATTTGGTTGTCCCGGACAACTGGGCAAATATTTTTGCCAGCCCACCAGTTACTTTTGTCATGTTCAAATCATTTCTGATAACAAAAATGCATTTAAAAACGCCTTTAGATTTTTGATGATATTCTAAAATATTTTCACTTATTTTTTGGCTATTTTTTCCACATAGGGGTAGGGGAAAAGAAAGTCTCATAAAATCATGCTCAGGCGTCCTATTGAGCTTATTTTTGTTACATTTAGCAGAAAATAGATTGCTTGTAATTTACATATATAATACGGGGTGCTTTTGTATGAATTTGACCCCAAAAAACTTAAAGTTTGTCAAAAGTTTTTAAAAAATTGCAAAATAATTGCGCTATATTTATCATGTCGGCACTAATTTGCATATTCAGATGCAAAATATGCATGCAGCCACGTTAAGATAGTTCTCATGATTATTTTTGACCTTCAAAATATGGGTGTAGAGGCCACTATTGTTCAGTTATCTGCAGAATTGGCAAAGATATGACAAATACAGATTTTTGCATAATGGCGTCTTAATTTGCATAAAAATGGCACGTGGGACATTTTTACAACTTTTTAACATAGCAAATCGTTTTCTATGCATTTTTTCCCATATAAAAACGCCAAATAGAAATTGAGGTGTGCCTGTGAGGGTGCACAGAACCCCCCTTTCCTGACTAGACTAGTAGTTAACCTTGGGGTTGTATGTTTATGTTTTTGTCATTTTAGATCATCATAGAATCTTCAACAATTAAGACATCCTTTTGAGGGAAAGCTACTCCTCCAGATAGGAGTATATTCCATTTCTATTTTTTCTTATACTTAGCATTGCTGTTTTAATAGTACTTAATGTATTAGTCATATTTTTTTCTATTGATATCAAGTCAATACATGTTTATTTAGTAAATCTTTTAACTTTTCTGTGAGGATAGAAGTAATGTTATACTGCTAGAAATTATTTGAATATTAAAAGCGTTGTCTATATATATTTGTATATCCCTACTAGTTGATTCTTTCTACATGTGGCTTGTCTGTTCTTTGTACCCTGCAGGTGCAGTGGCTTTTAGACAATTTTGAAAGTGCTGAAGGCGTAAGTCTACCAAGAGGCACTCTGTATCACCACTACCTTAGACATTGTGCGGACCACAAACTAGACGCTGCCAATGCAGCCTCGTTCGGGAAACTGATCCGCTCGGTTTTCCTGGGTCTCCGCACGCGACGCCTTGGCACCAGGTAGATGACTGATTGTCTTACTTTTCTCTCTGTGTTCTCCCTCTAGGTGCAGTGGTTAATAGATAACTATGAGACAGCTGAGGGCGTTAGTCTGCCCAGAAGTACTCTCTATAACCACTACCTTAGACATTGTCAAGACACAAAAATGGATCCCATGAACCCAGCCTCATTTGGAAAGCTAATTCGCTCTGTTTTCCTGGGCTTGAGGACTAGAAGACTGGGAACAAGGTAAAAGCATCCTGGCCCACACTGGTAGCTTGGTGTTGTAGTTGCTTTTGGTTTTGGCAATCAGAAGTAGGGTTCACTTTGGGGGTAGTCGTAGACAACTGGAGCTTGTGCATTATTGCCTGATTCACATCTAATCAGTTAATCGATGGCCTGTGACAGCTTCTTGTTCCCCAGTGGAAGGCTAAAAACATAATATCACTTTAATTATCTTTCAGTAATTCCAAATCATAATCTTTTGCTTAGAACAAATGGTAGACAGTGAATTGTATAAAAGAGAATTTGGTAAATGAAATGGTTTTAAATTTTCTGCAAATTATTTGATTTAAGCTCTTCGAAATCACAATTTTTACACTGGAAAAATTACAACACAAAGTGCGAAGAGGGTCTTGCTGTTCAACTTTTCCCGATTTCCCTTCTATTTACGCTTGTACTTAACCTAACCTGCTTGTTGGAGTTTTGTTCTTGCTGGGTTGTTTACCAGTGTTAGTGTCATGGTCCTCAAGTCTTGTCAGAGTCTTCTCAATATTCTGAATAAAAAAAGAAGAAAGTGATTTGATAAATGACAGTGTAGTCTAACTACATGGAGGTGTGGTTCTGTGGATGTCATGTGTTGTACACAATTCTATTTCTATATACAAAAAGGCTGTCAGTTATTGTAGTCATAATATAGTAAATAGATTAATACATTTTCAAAGTAAGTCTTTATGTAGTTTTATGTTACTTGAGGTAGATCAAATGTCTCCCACATGTATATATATATATTGAATGTCATCCTTATGTGTCGTCTCTCATTTCAAAGCGAAATCATTTTATGGCTAGCTTTGAAACTTTTCTTCTTTAAGGATGTAAATATGTCATATATCATACACATCAGATATGGTCACCGCTACTATAAAATACTGCAGTTATATTAAAGTCATGGTTATAGAGTTTAAGCTTCAGTAAAAAGTTGTCTTTCCCTTATGTAATGTGCTGTTAGCATCTTGATTACTCTTTACTCTATTCTTAGTTAAGTTCAATTTGAAATGATTTCACATTTATGTCAAATGAGTCATTGATTGCTTGTGTATACCAAAATCTAATGAAAGGGACTAAAATGAATTTGTCAAATAAATACTCTTTCATATTGAAATGTTCTGAATATTGTACTACATGAATAGCCGAGCTGGTGTTATATGTATTGGTGCTCATATCAAATGATTGTTCATGTATGTGTTACCCAAGGCCCTCTCAGAAGTTGCTGAAACGTAATTTCATCCACAATAAGTTGTGCTGTTGTTTTACCGTTTAATTAATTCCAAAGGTATTTTGCTTTATCATGAAAATAATGTTATTAGTGGTTAATCTCCTATGCCAGTGGCAATAACTGTTAAGTTAACCAAGATTTTCACTTCTGTGGCATTTTTATCCTCATTTGAGTTCCATTTCAAAGATTTCTTATAAGTTATCTAATGATTATTTTCAAAAAAGTATGTTCTTGTCATCTGACCCAAAAGATTAATTGAAAATCATAAATTTGGATGCAAACTGTACTGCCAAGATGTTATTTAGTTTATTTATGAAGGGCACTTGTTTATTGTATTTAAATTTGTATGATTACAGTTCCTGATAACTGTTGTGTTCAAGTTTTCCAATATTTTATTGGGCCATCATTTTTCTAGCATGATTATATTTCTCAACTCAACTGGACAGTCAATAATAGGCCCTAGTAAACATATTTAGTTATTAAAAATAAAAAAATCACTTCATATAGTTATAAAAAATGCTACTTGCACAATAAACGAGCCTTGATTATTGTTATTTTGAAGAATAGTAGTGATGTCAACTTGTTACTTGTTATGATATTTTAATTTTACTGTCCACCCGCTTTTCCTTATCCAGGCAGCATGGTTTTGATAAATAGGGTTGATCGAAGTTGAAAAAAACAAATTGAAAAAAACAAACAAACAATGATGTTTTGGTAATGAAATATTTAATGATAAAATATTTTCCACCTTCAAGCTTAATGCAGTAGGTAGGGCTAGATTTTAAAGAGTAAGCTTCATATATAGGGTATAAGGACGAATTTGCTATACCCCATAGGCATTAATGAGATCTAAAGGTTTGATTCTGAATATATTGGCAAACATAACAATACATCCAGTAACAATCTTATTTTCACTCTCAAATGTCACATCTTTTTTGAATTTGGGCAACATCAGTTTGCATCCATCGCCTTAGTCAATTTAATTTTAACATGAATTATGTTATAATGATCATTGATATGCTGGAGCTGAAGAACTCCATTGAATTTATATATTGTTAGGATTTTTTATCATCTGCATCTTGTATCTGTATATATATAGAAGAACAGTTTATAGGACAGTTCTGGAATGGATGAATAGTTGTAGACTCAGTTGCATTTCTGAGTTGCTTGTTTCTTTATAGATTTTGTTAGCATCTGGGAAAATGGTCTTTAAAAACATCTTGTCTTGGCCTAGAAGCCTAAAGTGCATGTACCAACCCTACCTCTTCACCCCAATGTGATGGATATTCTTGCATGTGGCCTCCCTTTGAACCATTGGGTGGGGGGTTTAGTGACCTTCCCGGAATGAACTGCATGCCCCGATATTTGTCAGTCAATTTTCTCCTCCCCTTTTTCGTGGAAACAAAATCCAGACTAACCGATGTTCTGCATGTCTTTGGATGGATGTAGTAATTATACCCAATTTAATATATATTTGTCAAAAATTTTGAGCATGTCTCACAGACTTACAGACCCACCCATTGGGTTAGTGATGGTTGTGAGACAGCTCAACATGCAGTCTATTTCTCTCTCAAGCATTGCTTTTCCAGATATCAGATTCACTAGGGTGAAGGGGATGAGTATTTCACTATGGCCTGTGTATTTTCAGGGAGAATTCAAAATACCACTATTATGGTCTGCGAATAAAACCCACCTCTCCACTGAACCAGCTCAGAGATGATCAGACGGTCGCATTAAGACAACCACCGGCTCAATCTAGCCAAAGGTAAAGATGGCCCTTATTAACTTCCTTATTTGGCATCGTTTCTTTCAGAGGAAATTCAAAATACCACTATTATGGTATCCGAATAAAAGCCACCTCTGCTCTCAACCAGTTCACAGATGACCAGACCATGGCATTGCGGCAGCAGCCGATTAATCAAGGCAAACGGTAAAGCGGGACTTTGATTATTTTCTGCCTTCTTGCTCCACATTGACACAAGGTAGTTGAGCTCACATCGGGGGTGTGACTAACACTACCAACTTGCAGTGTTGAGTATGACCACCAAGAAGCTCGCATTCGACCCAAAACTGGTCTTGGGATCTTTTCTCTTCTCTCTTTAATCACAAGTGGTCTTTGGGTGTGTTGACTTCTCAAAATAAAATGCGGCTGCACCACCTGCTGCAGTGTGTACAACTCTTCTCTCTATCTCTGAAGCGTGACTCTCACATTCCTCGTACACTGTGTGTGCACTAACCCTCTAATTGATTTGCGGCTTAACACACACAGACTCAAAATTGTTGTTGTTTTTCAGGTTGCCTCTGTAAGCTTCAGTCTCTTGAGCTAAATCTCTTGTAGCCCAGTTGCTGGGGCTCGCTCCTCCTCCTTCTGTTTGCTGGTTCTCTGTCTATCGTAATCAAAGTCCCAGTTAACTGTAACCTGTTGCCAGTCTAAGTTTGTGTCATCTGGACAAAGAGAGCTAAGCAATTTTGCTCTTTGGCCCGAAAAAGCAGATTTGGTTTTTCTTGACTAAAAAGTATTAGTAAAGATAGTTTTTAGTTTGTTGAACATCACCATTACACACATAACCTGTAATTTGTTATTTTTCTGAATCTAACACGTTTTTTACTCTTGCTCACCAATGAATTAAGCGTAGCTCGTCTTGCGGAGTGGAAAGTGGCATACATTAATGCCTGTTGTGCTGTTCTTTCTCTAGGTTTAAGTCTGCCGGTTCTGGTTCAGCAGATGGAACAGACGGTGCTGGCTCCGGAACAGGAAACGCTGCTGCTGATGCAGCCACTTCACAGCAACAGCAACATCAGCAGTTCTTGGGGGATGCCTCAGGTGCCATCCCCAACTTCGGCCAAATAGATATGGGGACTGAAATGTTACCGAACGGTATGACGGTGGACCACCTTAGAATATTTGAGATACTCTACAAAGAACACTGTGAGGTAGGTGAAGTCCAACCATGCTAATTTCTATGTATGTTTCATTATTCAGACAAATCTTTCAATCATATTAACATTAGTATGGTTACTCTGAATATATACATGATCAAAGAATTATTGAACCAGAATCTTTAAAAGAAAACCCATAACACACATTATTATCCAGTGTGTATTGCTGTTATATATGCAAAGACGACTGCTGATAACATATAGCATGTTTTTAGCATATTTTGATAATTTGATTAGTCCTGCATGGCAGCCTTTTCCTACTATTTGAACATATCTTTAGGGGGTCAAACTTTTGTATCAGTTTCAGATTCTCACAATTTAAAGTTGTTATTGAGTGAAATCAATACCCAGAAGTAAACACATCAGTTTACCATATTTCTTGTACTTTCTGTTTCAGGCTATATTAGATGTTGTAGTGAATTTACAGTTGTTATTGAGTGAAATCAATACCCAGAAGTAAACACATCAGTTTACAATATTTCTTGTACTTTCTGTTTCAGGCTATATTAGATGTTGTAGTGAACTTACAGTTTTCACTGATAGAAGCTTTATGGCAAACATTCTGGAGGAATCAACCATCAGAAACAGCAACACAACAAAGGTAAGGACAGCTAAAACTTGTCTTCCTCATCTAGGCCAGATCCCCTAGGGGGTGTTGTTAGGGATGTCATCGATAGTCGACAAATCGATAAGTCGACACTTTCAATCTGTCAATTAAATCGAATCGTATGGTTGGGTATCGAATCGAAATAATCAAAATTCGGTACCCCAAAAATGGCGTATGATTATTAAAAAAAATACACTTTTCCTAGACATGTTCCTGTTAAACTAACACAATGTGAAACTTAGACTAAATATTGATGTATTTTCTATGGCTTTTGTAAGAGAAATTGTAAGGAATGGTGTACTTTATTCAGGCATATGACCAAGACACAGGGCATCGAACAAAATTGAATTGAATTGATATATCGGAAAGAGTATAGCAATTAATCAATGACATCCCTATGAATAATTGTGCCCTACGATCATGTTACGGTGTATCGAATCGAATCAAATCGAATCAAAAAAAATATCAATTAATCGAATCGATAAAATTTCCTATCAATGACATCACTAGGTGTTGTTTGATTTTAGGTCCGATATGTAAAGGAAAAGAGCAGAACAGATGAGGATATGTCTGCAGATATTGCATTATCTATTTACTTTCGTACTATTCATGCATGTACAGTTAGACCTATTTGTATAAGATAGTAGTGTTTGAAAGTCAATCATGTCATGAAATATATGGACCTGTAGAAGTAATTTGCAATTCATTGTGGTTTTGCATCTCGAGTGGTATATAGATTCGATCTACAATATCTCTACAAAATGTTGCATTTTACTATTCAATATATATATTTTTAGCATTGACTTTGAAAAGCGACTTCCCAAAGATAAACTGATGATGATGTGCAAGTTGGAGGCAGTACAGAAGTATGTGCGGCGGTCTGATTATCAATTCTATCAGGCCCTAGTTGAGGTTCTTATACCTGATGTGCTGAGACCAATTCCTAGTAAGTTTTAGTTTTCTTCCTACAGTTATGTTTCCATTTCCTTCTCGAAGGAGAACTTCTATGGTTATTTCATTCAACAGAGAACCTCTTGACAAACCTCCAAATCTGTTAATAACCACCATATCCTCAAGATTTCGTGTTCAACAACTTTCCATTGTTACACTGGCACTGGTTGTTATGTGCCATGATAGTTTACAAATAATGGATGCTACCTGCCTTCTAGTAAGATCCTGTGACTTGACGAGTGTGTGCTACCCTTTGCTGCAACAGTCCTATAAGTTTATGTCACCAACGAAAACATGGCAGTCCTAAGAAGTATACATGTATTAGGTATGCATCAATTTGATTCAGTGGTCTAACTTTTTAGGTTCATTGACTCAGGCCATTCGTAATTTTGCCAAGAGTCTTGAGGGTTGGCTGAAAAGTGCTATGCAAGGGATACCAGAAGAGATGCAGAAGACTAAGGTAAGAGAATCTGATTACAAATATTGTATTTCATGCCATATGAAGAAAGTCCGGTGTTTAATAGTATCGATAGTATCTTACATAGATTTTTGAATACATGTACTCAGATGACTTTGATTTCAAATCAGATTGATTAAGATATAAAATAACTAAAACATTTTGTCAGTTTCATAATATTTAACTAGTAACTAAGCATTTTAGCAGAAGTTATATTTCCATATTGTGGAAACCCCCACTTATGCTAACACTGCACCCACTAATTATTAGAAGGAATCTGATTAATAATATTGTTATTAATCAATGGGTCTAATTTGAGCTCTAGGTAAAGGCATATTTGTTTTGTTCTAGGTTGGTGCTGTAAGTGCTTTTGCTCAGACACTGCGGAGGTATACCTCATTGAATCACTTGGCCCAGGCAGCGCGAGCTGTCCTACAGAACACTTCACAGATTAACCAGATGCTGACAGATCTCAATAGAGTAGACTTCGCCAATGTGCAGGTAAGCATCACCACCCTAGCCTAAATGAGGCATAAAAATTGGCTCTGATCTTGCAACTTTCCATGGAAACTATTCACCTTTCCCTACAGATGTGTTGTCTTGTTACATCATTTAAATTCATTGCAATCCTATCAAGTTTTTGGCAAACTAGCACGGAAAAATGTCCAATTTTGTCGCATTTTTGTTTCAAGGATTACCGAAATTTCTTTTTTTGAATGTTTATTTGTTGATTAAAATTTGCTTTGGGCTTGGATGTTTTAGTAATCAAGTTTATGTATGTATTTTTAACACTTGAACAATTGATTGTCTGACATGACTATTGGGAAGTTATTTGGGCTCATGTAAGTTATTCCACCCTTTTGTATTATAACAGGTTACCTCGCTTACCTCAGAAAACTGAGGTACATTATTACCATTGAAGTAGGTAGGAATTTATTTGGGACAAGTGTTTTATAGGGATATGTTAAAATCTGAGGTAGGTAAGCAAGGTAACAGGTGCAAGTTAATTTTATGAATCCCTCAAGTATCACTATACATGGATCAACGGGTCAGACACTTCTTGAATTGAAGTTTCTTTGATGTGCGTATTCTGAAATGCTATTTGTTCTATTCAACAGGAGCAAGCATCATGGGTTTGTCAATGTGAAGATGCGGTAGTAACACAACTGGAACAGGATTTTAAGAAGACTTTACAACAACAGAACTCTCTAGAACAATGGGCCACATGGCTGGAAAGTGTAGTCAATCAGGTGCTAAAGCCACACGAGGGCAGTGACAACTTCCCCAAAGCAGCCAGGCAATTTCTCCTAAAATGGTCTTTCTATAGGTGAGTTGAACACATTTGATTTGCTTTATATGTAGTTTGATTTTGGTAGTTGGAATGATAAGAATGCTGAGTTAAAACCATGAAAATCGTGACATTTGGAAGAATACTGCTGAATTTATACATTCATTGTTTCAGTCAATTTTCAGGTTTTTTGCATCATTTTGTATTGGCCAAATTAGCCTTTAGCATACAAGAACTGCTTTGTTATCCTATGTGTATGGTATATGTATGGTTTACCAGTACCATTTTTTTGGGAACATTACATAAAACCATTACCACTAGAATGAGAAAAATTGCATCAATTGGTTTCTAGGTAATCATGTCTGAGAGGTATCATTAGGGAGCTGATTGTTAATTTTTAAAATGAACTGATCCGATATTGATTTTTTTTTTAAATGACACAATGTATTAACTATTACTCACAGGCCCCGATCTGCCTGCTGGGAGTAATTAATCAAGAACCGTCTTGCTGCCTGTGTTTGCGTAGTTCAATTACAAGTTGGTTCTTGTTTCTGATATGCTAAACGGTTATCGTTAAGCATATCCCTTAATCAATTTGATATGATTTGATACTTCTCCTTTTCGATAATTGATATTATCGAATATCGAGCCCATCCCTTCTGAATATAGAATTATTAGTGTCCTTCTAGATCTAACTTCGCTCTCATCTCAAGTATTATATATATTTTTTCCAGCTCTATGGTAATCCGTGATCTGACACTGCGGAGTGCTGCTAGTTTTGGTTCATTTCACTTGATCCGGCTGCTGTACGACGAGTACATGTTTTACCTCGTGGAGCACCAGGTCGCCGCGGCCACAGGAGAAACGCCCATAGCTGTCATGGGAGAGGTCAGACAGGTATATAGCAACAACGAGGCTGTAAGTGCAATTCCTTGTTTCTTCCAGACCAACTACTTAGTAAAGGCTTCTGAGTTTTTCTGCTTCTTGCCTTCCTCCATTGAGACTAACGGCTACGATGCACCGGGGACACTCTAGATGTGTCCTCTGCACTGCTGCTGGCTGCTCCAGTATAGTTAAGAGTGGTCTGTTTCAAGCATGGCAGTGCCGCCCGCCCGCGTCCGGCTGTCTTGATCAGACCTATTTCTGGTCCTAAATTGTTCTCGCTGTCCTAGTGGTTTCGAAAGATGGTGACAGGGTCTGGAGGATGCACTTGACAGCTCTCTCACCGCATGTAGTTTTAGTTAGTGAATGCACTTATAATTTCTTTGTCATTTGATGTCGGGGATACATAAAAAGTATTTAACAGGGAAAGCAAACCCACATAAGTCAAAAACCAAGTTTGTAACATGCATATATTGCTGTTCAATGTTCTCAACTTCTTCCCTTTATTCTATATTCTGGATACACATTATTTTGTTTAATAGCAAACTAACATACTTTTTATCTATCCTCATCTTTACTTGTCAATGTGATTGCCTAGGTGGTAGTTTCAGTGGGAGCACCAGAAGTGGTTTTGAACTTTTCCTTTTGTTACAGTCCTCTCCTCATTTCTGAATGTGTTGATTTATTATCAAAAGAGAATTTGGAACCTTCAAGCTCCACCAAAAATTATCCAATTCTACTTTGTTCCTTTTGCCATTTTTTTGGATATTTATTTATGTTACACTTTCTGGCACCTCCACCCCAAAGTTCATTACTTACTGTAGAACACACATATGATGCGTGTCCCAAATATATAGTGAATTGGGGAGTTTTCGCATCATAGCGTATCTTTATGTTAGCGACGGTAGCTGCTGCTGACAGCGCCAATACAGTGAGAAAAAAGTACAGCGTTTTTACATATAGCGAAGCGGAACCACATGCTATGTACGCTATATATAAACAGACGCTAACAATGTGTGTTCTACAGTAACTGCTTTCACAACTGTAAGACTTACATAACAGAACATAACCTGGGATAGCAGTCTATCCCCTGTCCCCATACTAGGCATCTCATTGGTCTATTTGTAATTATGTTTGTTGCTGTGTGTAATGAATTACTTGTCTTATGTATTGAAATCCAGTCTCCAACAATGAAAAGTATTTAAGTGTAATATGATGCTTAATAATTCAGAATTAACCAAGGAATTGTTTAGTTGTCTTTGCATTCAAATAAAAAAAATATTGTTTGTTTATAGAAGTCTAAGGTTTATCTGTATTTAGTGTTTGGATATATGACTGAAAAAATAAGTTTTATGTATACAAACTGATGGAAAAATGGCACATTGCAGTCTTAGGTGTTATATTAGGATTATCAACATAACCTTTTCATGCTGAATGCACTCCTGGGCAAATGTATGCATCCTTGATACTATTGAAGAAATAAATTAGAAATAAAGAATGGATTTACATGATGTGTTTTAGGAGACTTCTTTGGTTAGTGCTGGTTGGCAAAAATCTTATATTTGATTGTGAAGGTATTCCTAAAATGATCAGTCCTTATTAGTCCTTTTAGGGTGTCCTTTAAAAAATAATAAAAAAAGACTCTATTCCAGATTCCAACCATAAACATATATATATTTACTTAATAAAATGAAGCCAAATATCCATATACTACGCCATGGAAATGCCATCCCCTGCCTCATACAAAAGAAATCTGCTCCTTTGCATATTTTTGTTGTACATAGGTTAATCTAGGGTGCATGTATGAAGTTGCATAGAACTGCTTATAGTAAGCAAAACAGCTATATTTTTGGTAAAATCCAGTGCGTACATGCAATGCCATCAACTATGGAGCTTTCTAAACAGCTTTTGACTAGTGATATTAATTGCTCTGTATAGCTGTTTTGTTTTCAAAAGTTGCCTTTGAATACCAATGCCTGTGCTTAATATTGATGCGTTTTTTCAATTAAAATCTCATTCTTCCTTGTTGATTTCATCTTTTTACATTTCTCTGCTGTTAGATTTTCAACTTATTTGATTGAATATACTTGTCAAAAGAAAGTTTTATCTGACATATTCATCCAGTATTGTGTTTTTAATTGTTCCACAGGGAAGACTATCAACATTTGAATCATTCCGGAATTGTGAAATCTGTATTGATTCCACCATTGATGATTTTCCCTGAGACGTTGTACTTCTGTTAAGATAATGTTGTAATGTGCTCAGCTTATATGTAAATATTGATACATCATGGCATGTGGTTACTCATAGGAGGGCAGGTTTTTGAGTTAGTGAGTGCCTGTATGTTTTACTCTCCCCTTCTCTGTGTTTCAGTTCATTGATCTGAGTAGTGCCATAACCCTGGGTACCCTGGAGAACGACAACAGCCAGAGTGCCACGAACGCCGTCAACTCCACCAACATAGGACAGAGGGCCATCGGCAGCGCAGCGGCGCTCACCAATGCTGTGTCGAACGTGGTCTCCTCGGGAGGTGTCGGCAATCCGGTCAATCCCAGCAACTCCGCCACTCTGACAGTGCTGGCCTCCGGGACGACAGCTGGGGGAGCCAAGACCATTGTGGTGGTGCCAGTCTCGTCAGCTACCGGAGCCGGAGACGCACAGACGGCCAAGAGACTGAAAACCAGCTAAACGAAAACATGGTCCCATGTTAACGGCTACGTTTGAATCCTTGCAGAGGGGGTAAACTCTACTCATGAATATCTTCTTTACCAGACCACCAGCACTGACTATGAACTCTCTACATGTTGAGTTGCATTGTACAAGAATGCGAATCAGCAGTTCATCTACACCTCTACTACTACTACTACTACTACTACTTGCAGTGTAGCTACAAAACGAGTGCCACATGTGACCCTATTGAACAATTTGCTCTTCCCTGTAACGACTGCATCACAGCACAACTAAGATCTGATTTAAATGTTTCCTGCTCCTTCTTTCCCCCACCATCCCCTTCACAGTCCCCCTTCCTTCCCCCTTATGATGTGTCACTGCTGATGTCCCTTCCCCCTGCCGCACATGTGGAGCTGCTGGTGAATGGTGGAGTCAAGCTTCCAAACAAACAAACTGGAGAAATCTTTGCAAAATTTGTGATATGCAATGTCCAGGAATGCACAAGAGGTTTGGAGGTGGTCCCGTGTTGTGTTCTGCTGTGTGCAGTCTGTTCCGTGTGACGTCAAGCTCTGGAGCTGCAGTAATCCAATGAATGGTGCTTTATATCTCTCTCCTCACTCACGTAGATGGATGGATGCTGATCAACCAGATCTTCACACATTTGTATGCCTTGTATATGGCTTTATGACGACTTTCTACTGAACACTATGCACGCCCAGTGCAATAGATCTGATGTTACTAAGAAGTGAGTAGAGTTCCGCGCGGAATTGAGCCATCTTCAGCGCTGTCTAGCCAGTCAGCCAATCATCTAGAGCAGGTAGAAAACAACAAGGAGCTTTTAGGATCGTAGTGTTTAACTGTTACTACAGGGGTGTGTTATCTTGACTAGGAAAATAGCTGAGTAGTGACTTCACTCCTGAGTTGTTAAGACCCTTGGGTCTGCGTTTTTTAACTAACTATTAGGTGTTTTATTTTTTGTTAAGAGTGTCCTTTAAACTACTAGAATCAGAGGCTAGACTGCTTGAAGATGGGATGTAGACTTCATAAATACATAGGTTGTACAGACTTGAGAAATAATTTTATATGCTGTAATTGAGAGGACGTAGTATGAGAATGATATGTTATTATCTTAAAGCCATGACACTACACCTGGGAAATGTACCCTAGGAAAGGTACAACCCGTTGAATTGCACAGCAATAGGGTATACTGTAATTGATGAGTAGGAGAGTGTTTTGAAATGCTGTGTAAGAGTTCTAATTTATTAAGTGTTGTATTTGTAAAAAGCCTTAAAACAATGAATATACATATATATATAATCTACAGATTGTGGATGAAACTGAACTAGATTTTCAGAGTTCTATTTTCCCACTGGGTTGGATGAGATTTTCATGCTAGTTCCTATGGTAGTTCCAAGATTGTGTGTTCTTACTAGCGTGTTTGCTGATTAGAAGCTGTGAGAAGTAACAAAATAAAACTTGAAACGCAGCGTCTGTGATTTACATTTTCAGATAATTTGCGGTCATGATGCAGTCCTATAGACATGTACAGTCATCTCCCACCAATAATTTACTCCATGTTGCCTTGAATTCAGGCTGACACATGCATTGCTTTTCATTATCAAAGTTACATAGGTTTCAACCTCTTGAAGCAGCTTTTTGTTGTGTTGCTCAGTGAAAATCTTATTGATGCATTATTTCAACAGAATCTTTGTTTGATGAGCTGCTGTTCAGGTGTACTGACAACTTATCCTACTTCAACACCAAACTTGATCCTAATGAACTTTGCCCAAAAATAGAAAATTAAATTATTTTTCTACTGCATATCTGGTATTAAATGCAATGGTTTTAGACTAATGAAATATTTACAATTGCTTTGGCATTAAATTTGTATCAGCATCCATTGCGTACACTTTGATGACTGAGTGGTATGATTCTTGTTATGTAAACATATTGGCAAAATGCACCGTCAGATTTCTAGTTCTGCATTGATTTGTTTAATATCAGATGTACAGTAGTTAAATTGCATGATTATGTCAATGTAACTTTACAAAGCATGAATAATGCAATTCTATGTCTATTTTGCTGCATGGTCTTAGGCAATATATTTCTTTTTGTGCATAAGAATTGTCTCTTTGTAAATACTTGTATCCCTCCTTATCATGCTGAATTCATGGGGTATACTTATTCTGGAACGGAGAATATAAATACACACTCCTGTATTTTATTTCATCTGGGTATTACCATATGTTGTAAGAGATAGCTTGTATCAAGGACTTCAGATTACTTTCTTGTGCATTTGGACGCAGAATACCAGTGGTTGGTTGCTGTGAATCTTAACCCTTATGAAAAAATGAGTGAAAACCTGGCACATGGGTATTCATTTGAGAGCACTCTGCGAGAGCTATCCAAATGAATATCAACATGATAGAATTTAGATGATCTTCAAAAATCTTTGCATCCGGGTGTCTTGGACGAAAGTATCCTCAGCATTGGAAGGGTTAAACTGGTTACAGCAATTCCTCTCTGGAACTTTCCTTGGGTTCAGCATGATGAGGGTTGTCACCATGGCTTTGCTAGTAAAAATAATTGTAAGGAGACCCTGTCCCAGTTTGGTTCATTCCAGAAGCTATCCAACTTTAGTCCCATTGCTCAACGTGAGATAAAGGCAACTGCTGGCTTAGGCTTTGTACAAACTCACCCTGTGAATTTTAAAGATATTTTTTTAAACACAAGTTATCTCTATATTGTATAGATACTTGATGATAGCTTTAATGAAGGATGGTGCCCAAGAAAAGAAGTCGGATGAGTCTCTGATGGTGTTCCTATGTGTCGAGCTTGGACAGGGTCTCCAGACTCCTAGGTAGAGCAACTCTTTTTCTATGAAATAGACAGGTATGGAAGCAATGTCTTCCGCGTAAGGATTTCACTGAGAGAGCGATGTTCATTTAATTTACCGCATTGTACAGCTAGGAAACTGGTTGCTAGTATATAGAGATAGTTTTCCCATAACATGAGAAATGTATCCTTAGGTCATTACTGGAACATCCAGTTGAGGAAGTCTATCAGTGAAACAAAACACTTGAAATGAATCCCGGGGTTGAAGAGAAGTCCCACCTTCGACCCTCCAAAGAAGTTCAATAAAATAATTGATCATTACTTGTAAAATGTGGTGGTTATGAAACACGTGTGAGACTTGGCAAAACTGCAACACAGACATCATGAAAAAGAAACCTACCCTTTCATAGAGATAGAGTTGCTGAATCTACCGCACTTCATGCCCCAATATGGACCTACTGGTTTGTCTGGGAACACATGCAAGTTTGCATTGTGCAGTTGCAATATCATTCCAATTGAGTTGAAAAAATGTCCCAAACAAAATTTTGTTGTGCCAGTTTGTGAAGTTTCTGTACACACAAAATAATAAAAATGTTAAGCATCTGCAATTTGTTGTGTTATTCTTTATGGTATATGGCTTGAGTGACTTTGCTTAGGAGCATTTGTCTTCCCAACTTATGGAATGTCTTCTATGCGGATATACTAGTAGAGGAACAAGGAAAACTTTCTTAAGCATTACTGAAGACTGATATCCAGCGCAATTGTGTTTAAGAATTAAAGAACATCTTACATATCTAATTGTTGGAGAGATACTGAAGATCAGGAAAATTTGCAGAGTTGGAAATTTGACTCTCAAGCCTTTGAGAATTTTTTTGAATTGCTGATTATGATCATATTTTTTATTTCAAGTAGAAACCGGTTAACTTATCACAATATTTATTTTGGTATGAAATTATAAGTAATTTAATGGGCTAGGGAGGGTGGATTGAATTTAATAGTGAAAAGCTGTCCCAGTCAAGTGTTGAATTCAGAGGTCTCTCCGCTCTTGTGTGATTGCATTTGTCAGTATCAATTATAATTCACCCTTGCAAGTCTATTCTATCCCTCAATTAGTGGTAAGTGTGTCCTGGTCTAGCTCTACACAGCGAGACAAAACAGGGCAGCCTCTTTGTTGTAAATTTGCCTATCTGAATTTTTCAGAATTTTCTGTAATATTTCACTGACCAGTAAATTAATAGGACATTCAGTACTTGCTAGTGCCAGTTTCCCAATGTATTTAGAGCTTAGTTAATCATTGAGATAGAAAGTACATTTTGATTTATTTACCTCAGTTAGCTGAATGTATCTCTAATACCCCACGATGCGTGTGTGGTGTATGCATGATCAGTACGAAATCGCTTAGTTCCTTCTTATGGTACAAAGTGCAGTTTAGAAGATCAAATGACCCTAGTCATTAAAAGAAGCAAATACTTGAAAAACTTCAGGTCAGTGAATAGGAAAAGTCACAAGTTAAGAATTAAATCATGATTATAAATCTGGGTGAACCGATACCCCTTAATTTTCTGATATTCACATCTCATTTTCTGAATTTTAGAAGTTAGAGAACAAGGCAGTACAGTTCCTCTGACTTCTAATTCTCAAATTTAGGTTACTGCACCAATTTTCTTTTTATCTGTAAATGATTTTGTTTTTAGAATGTAAAACGTGGGCAAATACATGAGATGTATCAGTATGTGCCGCATAAATATTTTTCGGCATATCACTTTAAAATGGGTACATCATCCAAATATTTGGCAATTTCCGGTAATAATTGTCAAGTATTAGGGACAAGCTCATTTCAGATCTTATCTTATCCAGGCATCTTGCTAAAAAAATCACTAAATTCTTTAGCAGTCCCTATTTCTGAATAGATTTCAGTGGTATTTTCTGATTTAAGCCCACATTCAATGATTGCAGTTAAAAATATATCATCAGGAATGTGACTCGTACCTCAATTACCAATATTTTGAATACAAAATCTACTAGTCTCACATCTACAAATCACTAAGTTATTGAGTCATGACTGCCTACCAGACGTATGAATGGAACCCTGAGCAAGCTATTTAGTTATAATGAAAGTCATATTTTGTGGCAAAAGAGGGCGCCACTAGAACCAGGGCAGTAGAACATGAACTTTTTTACATATCTTAGTGTTACACAGGCCGTCCTTGCAAACATGGATGTTTTCGGGTTTGCCTTTGCTTGTATTGTGGCTTGTACGGCCTATTTGGCTCTACGACCTTCATCACAAATCAGGGACACATTGGATGGAACTTATGACTATATTATTGGTGTGTATCGAACAAGTCTTTCGTCTCTCAAAGTGAACTAGTAACGAAGTGCTAACTTTATGACTATTTTAACTATGAGCAAATTAAGTACCTAGGCATACACACACATGCATACATACATACATACATACATGCATGCATGCATGCATGCATGTGTGCATAAAAAACATACATACATATATACATACATGCATGCATGCATACATACATACATACATTTATTAATGCATGCATCCATACATATATAAATGCATACATGTGCACCTACATAGATACCTTTATAGATGACCAAACACAAGTGGATTCGAAACCAGCCGGTCAACCTGAACATGCTAGCCTCAACCAGTGTCAACTAATAGCCGCTAATAAGGCCAGAATTGGTGCTCTGGGCAACCCCAGCTGGTGGTGGAGATAAGGTTTCTCTGTAATGTAATCGATGCGGGAGCCCTGATTGGTCCTTGTTCCCACGTGACATCGCGCTGCTGCCTTATCTGGTACTCCTGGCATGAGTCCAGCATGTAACTATAGGGCATATAGTAATTGGTCTCTCGCTACATATCCATTCATTTCTTAATCCAAGATACATACGTACATACATACGTTCATACAATCTCACACACGCATACATACATACATACATACATACATACATACATACATACATACATACATACATACATACATACATACAAACAAACATTCATGCATGCATGCACGATGATGACGATGGTGATTCTGTATTCTAGTTGGTGCTGGGTCCGCCGGTGCGGTGTTGGCGACGCGGCTCTCAGGAGAGGAAGGGAGCAGGGTTTTACTCCTGGAGGCGGGAGGGGAAGAGAATAGCCACCCTAACAGCCATGTCCCTTACCTCGCATCATCACTGGTCAAGACACAGCTAGACTGGGCCTACTCCACAGTGCCACAGAGCCACAGCTGCAAGTCAATGAAGCATAGAGTATAACATCTTTCTCACCTTCGCCATCATTATCAATATAATATTTATCCAAATGTATATAAACCCTTTCAATGCTTAGGCTACTTTCGTTCTTAGCACAAGGACGCAAATATTTTTGAGAACATTCTAAACCCTGTCATGTTGGTATTCATTGGATAGCTCTCGCTGAGTACTCTTAGATGAGTACCCATTTGCCAGGGTTTCAGGATTTTTGCAATATTTTTGTATTGGCCAAATTAGCCACCAGCAGCATAAGCGTTAATATCAGTATTTCTAAGACCAGAAAAATATATTTTGCCTACTCCAATTGCTATCATTGTATATATTGGGAAACAATGACACATTCAACTATAGCATACGGCAGACTTTGTGATAAAAAAACTGTTTACGATTCGTGAAATGAGGCTAAACCCATAAAGGAATGTTTTATATATCTATAGTGATGTAACTAGTTCAGCTGAAATAAAAATGAAGATTATAGTATGCCATACATATATATATATATATATATATATATATATATATATATATATATATATATATATATATATATATATATATATATATATATATATATATATATATATATATATATATATATATATATATATATATATATATATATATATATATATATATATATATATATATATACACTTGTATTTTCAAAACAAGAATGACTGTGCCGGTTACAAAACAAGAACATTTTTCGATATGACTAATATAAATATTTTCTTTAATTATAAAATTCATTAATACTTGATATGATTTTACTCTGTTTTATGATTAAATTTTACTCAAATTATTTTGGTTTTTAATCCTCAAAAGGAAACAATAGATAGTTTCTAATGCCGAATTCGGCAAATTTGCAAGTCGAATTTTCTACACCTGCAGTGCTGACATTTAATTTCTACAGTAAATGCATGGACGGCACATGCGTAATACGCGACCGCAAGCCCGATTGCCACCCAGTTTCGTGGGCATGTCATGGATGAACGTAGCTTTGATTCACACAATTGCGTGGGTCATACATGTGCTTGGCTTATTTTTTGACATGGGTGTTTGTACACCTCGGCACTAGCTGACAGACGTCTTGTCAACTGGTGCAGGAATTAAATGTCTGCACTGTATATCGTAGCACTATTTAAGACTGTGATGCTGGTGACACACTCAAAATAAACAATATCCTAGTTTAGCACTCCTGTCCCCTTTCTAACAATAGTTATCTAAACCCTGAGGTCTTGGTGTTTCACAGTTTCAATTTTTTACATTGATTTACCACAAACGAGGTTTTATTGATCAATAAAGGTACATTTCATTTTTAAATACCATACATGTCTGCTAAATATACTAAGCTAGGGCAACTGGATGGAAAATTGGGAGTTCCTGCAAGATAGTGCCTTACAGCACACGACTTTGGTTGCAATTTTTACCTAAGAAAGTAGGTCACAATGGACATGCTGTATGCACCATGTTGACTTACTTTCGTACGTAAAATTTCCACCAAAATCGCGTGCTGTAAGGTATTATCTTGCAGGAACTCGAAATCTGAGGTAAAACACTGTAAAAATAGAAACTGTGTACATATCCAGGTCAGCTCAAGCAGCTAAGTTAAAGAAAACATATTTGAAACACCAAGACCTCAGGGATTAGATAACTATTGCTAGAAAAGGGACCGGAGTGCTCAACTAGGAGTTGTCTTATTTTGAGTGTGTCACCAGCATCACAGCCTTAACGTCTGTTGATTTTGACAGCGCAGTTTTTGGCCACGGGGTAAGGTTCTAGGTGGCAGTAGCACCATCAACCAGCTGCAGTATCTTCGAGGAAATCGCCATGATTATGACGAATGGGAGGCTTTGGGAAATCCTGGATGGGGATATGACGACATGCTCAACTATTTCAAGAAGTCCGAAAATCAACAAAATCCACATTATGCCAACAATGGTATGCTAGCAATGATTTCTACGATTATCTAGTGCAATGATACCTCCATTATGGACTTATTTCACTGGAGGAATATTTAAAGGAATATATAATTAACACTACATATGCGTAAAACATGGATTGAAGACACTTTTTATGCATTTCTTAAAATCCGATATACTGCTGCAGTCTAATTGAGCGCTGTGGCATCAAGTACACTAGAGGGTCATTATACCAGTTACAACTTCCTTTGATACTTTTCTACTGAACATTTCTAATAATCATTTCAAATACTGATGAACGGTTATGCTAAAAATACACCAATTTAACATTTACATATGTATTCACATAGACTGACTCTCTTTTCGTTATTTATGTCATTTGTTTTTTCGTTGGATTAGGAAATTTGGAATTTCGATTATCGTCACCTTTTCTGCTATAATTAAGATAGATCGTAATTAATCAGCTGCCATTTTTATACCATCAATGTACTTTCAAACATCTATAAGTGATTTATAATGGTTTGTAGGTATTAATAAATCATTTTTGAATGTGTTCAAAGCATTTATGAGTACTAGTATAAACATCATTTACAAATATTCATAAATCCTTTGTAGATATTTATAAGTGCTGTTTAAAGTGTCTGAATACTTGCGAAAAGTTTTATTATATTTCATGATATCTGTATTGATACTTCGACCGTTGATATACGTGTACCAAATGGATTAACATTGGAGAACGCACAGTTTGTCGTGGGGAAGTTGTTAATTTTGGACGTTTATTTTCCAATTACATTAATATTTCCAATGACAGATCAGGGTGTCTCTCAATATCATTTGTTCAATGAATAGCATACTTGGTAAGCTGGTCAATCAATAGTCGATCCACAAAAAAGAATGGAAGGAAGGTTTTTTTACATAGCTTTCAACAGCTTAGGTCATATCGCCACGAGATAAAAATCCAGAACCGGGAAGAATTTCCCTTCTTTTCACAAATAGTTCCAAGGGGTCTTTCAGTTGCAGAAAAACCATAGACATCCCTCCATATCGCAGCACATATATATAGCGACCATGCCAACCCGCTTATGAGGATTGAGCAGAGATTCGAACTTGCGAACTCACGCTTGAGAGCAGGGCATCGTAACATTTGATCCAAACTGTAAACTCTAATGAGCTGATAAAGTTCTCAACATTACATATCCTTCAGAGGGAATTATAGTATTTTGAAAAGGTAGATCTGGAAAATTGACCAGCATCTCGTTACAAAACAAGTTAGCAACAGCATAGTTGATGGATTAATTATATCCTGGTAAAGGAATAATCATTTACTTATGTGCCAAACTGGATCGAAAACGTATTGAAATTAAGTAATATATAGGTTATGACATGGTGCAAATGATGGAGCGTTTACGTTTACAATACAGACCACATGTGTTATATATATATATGCATTATTCAAATATCCCAAATATGCACCCACCTACATGATTTCTTTTGCTCAGGATTTCATGGAACAGAGGGACCATTGTATGTTAAAGATAGTTACATCGAGGAGGCAGCAAAATTTGTAAGCAGAGCATTTCGGGAGAAAGGTGTTCCTGCGCCGCATGACGTAGCAGGAGAATCACAAATAGGTCAGTGTGTAAAATAGGTCAGGTCAAAATAATAAAATAAATAATCAACCGAATATACCTATGAAAATTGTTTCACCTTTCCGTTGTCCGCTTAATTGGTTGTTTTAACATAATACTAATTTTGTTGGAGACAGCGATGTATAAGGGAATTATGAAACAACGTTATATGTACATGCAGGGTCTTAGCCGATATTTGGAAACAGGGTGTCCAAATAGAGGTTTCATAGACTTTTGCGTGTCCAAAGTGTGGTACAAAATACATACTACTAATAAGATAGACCCTATACCTTTACAGATTTTGCTTTTTTAGGCCCGATACTGCTTTGTGTGTGTTATAAAAGTGACACTACAGCTTCTACATCTTCTATCTTCTAAGAAAAGTCATCTTCAGCAAATTCTGACATAAACTTTTGGGTGTCCAAACTGCCAAAAAACAGTGTTCTGCGTGTCCAAATGACACGCTGGACGCATTACGGCTAAGCCCCTGTGTACATGCATACATTTGTTTTGCACACCAACTAAATTGGAACTAAGTTTTTTTAACTTCACAAATAAATTGCTGTTTTTTAAATTGATTTCATAGCGCATAAGAAAATAACAAAGACAATCGCAAGATTATGCAGGTACATACAAAACTAAATTGGTGACACGATATCGTCTATAAAATAGAAGAAAGCATGCACTACAAAACAGATTGTTTAACGCGCAGTATTGCAATAAACGTACTGTACACAAATGTTGAGATACTAGATCTAATAACTCTTCCACAGGGTTTATACCGAATCAAGTGACGGTAGGGCTGGATGGGGCTCGTTGCAGCACGGCGAGGTGTTATCTCAGACCAGTTATGCATCGCAAAAATCTCCACGTAGCTACAAACGCACATATTACCAAGGTACTCTCTCTCTCTCTCTCTCTCTCTCTCTCTCTCTCTCTCTCTCTCTCTCTCTCTCTCTCTCTCTCTCTCTCTCTCTCTCTCTCTCTCTCTCTCTCTCTCTATCTGGCCACGCACAGGTTAAGCACATTTCCTTTTACCCAGTCATGTGTAGGAAATGAAAATTTCCCCCCCCTCTCTCTTTCTCTCTCTCTCTCTCTCTCTCTCTCTCTCTCTCTCTCTCTCTCTCTCTCTCTCTCTCTCTCTCTCTCTCTCTCTCTCTCTCTCTCTCTCTCTCTCTCAAACTAAACACACACAGAGAAATTTTTAGATTCATTGTAATTTCATATAAGATTTGCTAATTCAAATGTTACCATTTTACTAGTATAGTCTCTACTGTGTTTGTTGTTGCCAGAGAGGTTGCTATTTCAAAGATAGAGGTAAAGCTTGTGAATCATTAGAATAGTATTTTCTAATATATTATGGTCTCGAAGAACCAATGTGTAAAAGGTTTAATGGAAGTTTAGGGGAATATGTTCATTTCAGATTTTATCAATACCATGGTTATCAAGTTGTACCTAATCTTACAATTTCATGTTTTCAATTTTGGTAATTTTCGATATACGTAATTTATGCAATTCATATCGTGTATAAAGCAAAAGGTATGATTTAATGCCTTTGATATGTTCATTCACACGATGATTCTAAAACGTTATTTACATGGAATGATATACTACCGTAGGTCATCATTGACAACACTACAAAGATTGCCACCTCAGTGCAGTTTATGAGGAACAATGTCCTGGAGACAATTCATGCTAAAAGAGAGATCATTCTCTCTGCTGGAACTATAGGGTCCCCTCAGATTCTTATGCTATCTGGTATAGGACCACGTGATCATCTCCAAGAATTAGGGGTAGGTGCTGTATACCAAATTAACATATTCATGACAAGTTGGCCTGGCCACACCACTTCAATCTTAAAACCAAGAGAAAGTAATAAATATTGATAAAAGATATGTGACGATACTATGTTTTTCGTTATATAATTGTCAAATATAAATTTCAGAATATTTTGAAATAATGCAGGTCACATGAATGAGAAAGCCTGTAACTGATTGAATATAACATGATGATAGTTTATTTGTTGATCGACATTTGTCATTTTATTCCAGATTCCAGTGTTAGTAAATCTGCCAGTTGGTAATAATCTACAAGATCACATATTCATCCCTGTGGACCTGGTGTCAGACACGCGTGATATCGTACCAAAAGCAAGAGCTTACAACGTATTGGATAAGATACAGTACGAACTATTTGGAACAGGTGTGTAGTGTCAAATATGAGATATAAACGGACGTTTGAACATATGAAAATATAGATGAAAAAATGAAAATCTAAGCATCGCATGATTTGAAAAGAGAAATTAACAATTACAATTGTAGTACAATATACGGTATAATGTCAATAGAATATATATATAGTTGACCTGTAAAGAATAAAGAAAAATGTTCTATAAAACTTGGGTCAAAAACCTAAAAAGAATACTTGTATTATGTGTATAGTTGTACCTCTTAATACGGGGTTTAAAGTCTCGCTTAGAATATCCCTTAGGATGACCTGTGTATAACGGCTGCATACCTGCTTGAGACGAGTGAGAACGTCGCCAGTGACTTGTGGTAATGTTAATATTTCCCAGACTTGTAATTATTTCCCCTTTGGCAACTGGCTGATTACGCTTAGACTCAGCACGGCACAATGAGCAGTACCGTTAAACGCAATTCTAAATTATTGGTAAGTGAACCTTTCTTGTTTTTTACTCCGTTTTGCTTGCATTTTCTTCAGGTATTCTTTCAACAGCCCCTGCCATAGGTAGTGCGTATAAGCCTTCCAAGGACAAAAATCATGGAAAAGAGGTGGCGTCTGTACAATTGATTCCTGGCGCGACGCCGTTTATTCCGCAGCACATGCTTCAAGTGGAAGAAGAGGTTAGCTGAACCCGATAGTACGATGGACCAAGTGTGAAAGAGCAAATACCGACCGTTTTGGGGGGAAAGAAAATAAAAAGTGCTTTATTTTCTCTCCCCAAAAAACGGTCGGGAAAATGAAAAATATATATTTGTTCTTTCACATGGTGGGGGACAAAGAAAGTTTTATTTCCACCCCCCCCACCCCCCCCCCCCCCTTGAGAAGAAAATGGCCGTGAAAATAAAGTCTTTTACACTTGGGCCATTGTACGAAAGATCCTGCGGTATCAAATAAAAAAATCAAGCATAACCCGATATGTCAAAACAAGGGGAGCAAAATTGCAAATTAAATCAAGTCTCTATATATCAAGGTGTAAATAACTTTCATGCCTATCCTCATTCAGATGGATTGTTTTCGACTTTCGTCTGTTTATCTAAATATGCAATGATCAAAATCATGGCGGCCTATACTATTGTCTAACTCTCTTTGGCACACATGGCTTGATAGCTTAGTTCATAGAGTGTCGGTCAAGCTCATCAGTGTTCATATGTTCGTATCCCACTGGCATCCTAGGCGCTGTTTCTTTTTTTCATTTTCCTCCGCCACTCACACTTGACTAGTTACGATTTAGCCTTACTATGGCAGAGATAATGACAATGTGGAAATTAAAAAATGACGAAAAACATTTTACCATATCCAGAATTTTCCTATGTTTTTAAAAATATTTTCTTAGCCAGAGCAGCCTATAGACAGAGACTGCTGAAATAAAAGGCAACATGACAATTTTCCTTGATATATCTTTGAAAGAAATAGAGTTATAGCCATCCAATTATTTCAGACATATTTTCTTCATCGTGTATATTAACCATCAATAATTCTATTCAATAACAATGGTGTGTTTTATATTCTATCATTTTTGTAACCTCAGACAAGATTTTATCAACATGATGTCTAAGCCTTTTTAAAATGTTGGAATATTAATTATTTTAGAATCTAGCTATAATGAATATACAGTGCCGACATTTAAGTCATGCACTAAATGCCTGGGCAGCCCGGGCATAATACACAACTGCACAACTGCGGTTTTTAACAACTAGACACTGGCAGACGTCCGGTCGACTAGTGCAGAAATTAAATGTCTATGCTGTATGGGTAATTGCGGCCCTTCTTGGCTGCTCACAAAGGTGTGCACATATTGGGGTTCCATTACCAATCCATCTGATTAACTTTGACTTTTAGATATATGATGCCATGTACAAAGAACAAACAGCGAAGAGCAATGGTCTAACATTTTTGGTGACGTTACTTCGTCCAAAAAGTGTAGGGTCGATTCGTTTAAAAAGTGCCAACCCGTTTGAGTATCCGGTGATCGACCCACGGTACCTGGTCGTCCAATACGATGTAGACGTTTTGCTGGACGGTGAGTTGCATTATAATTGCCATTGTATGTTATTCTACTACTACTACTAATACTACTACTACTAATAATAATAATTGGAATTTATATAGCGCCTTTTCCATTCATAAAATGTTCAAAAGCGCTGCACATTGTCATAGTTTGAGTAATAGTCCACAACTCCTACTACTACTACTACTACTACTACTACTACTACTACTACTACTACTACTACTACTACTACTACTACTACTACTACTACCTGTACCAAGCAACCCCATTGAATCTTCCAAATGTGAACACCTTTTATTGTGAAGTTAGGAACACATCCATCTTTCTTAGTATCAGTATTGTATTGTATGTTTTATTGACTGTACTAAATTGTACAAAATCACACGTATACAAAAATCAGTGTGAGAATCGGCAGAGATGTTTGCATCTGATGTGAATACCCGCCCCTTTATGTAGAGGATTCACTTTACTACAGATAAATTTGCCAATTGTTCATCCCAATATCTGAAAATTTATATAGGGATATTAAAAAAGCAGGTACCACATTGTGTAAAGTTTTTGTAAACAAACACTTATATTCCAGTTTGAAAAAAATGCAAAAATGATGATGATAATAATAATAAATAAGTGAATGAATGGAATAAATTTGAATAAAGAAAATTAAAAATCTGAACCAAGAAAAAGTATTGAACTGAAATATTTCGAATATCTTCAATCATTTTTCATTAATCTGTGTACGCATTATTCGTTTACGGACAGTATTCGTTTATGTGTTATTCATAGATATGGAATATGTTTTACAGGTATAAAATATATCCTATCCATGCTGAAAACCGAAACATTTGAAGAAGCGAAATTGCGAGTGAGTGACAGGCTGCATCCGATTTGTGGCCGGGACCATGATTCTTCTAGCGACGCCTACTGGGAATGCTTGATTCGCCACTTAACATGTACATCTTACCATCCCGTCGGAACGTGCAAAATGGGACCTAAAAGTGATCAAACTGCTGTTGTTGACTCGAATTTGAGGTAATGTGTTCCTAATTAAGGGTCAATCCTCATGCTGGTGGTGACTAGCATGGCCAATACAAAATGGTACAAAAACCTGAAAAATGATTAAATCCCTGGCACATGGGTACTCATATGAGAGTATTCAGTGAGAGTTATCCAATGAATACCAACATGATAGGATTTAAACAGTTTTCAAAATGTTTGTGTCCTTGTGCTTTGGACGAAAGTAGCCTCAACAAAGGGAGGGTTTAAGCCTGGGTCATATAATAGCAATGTACGTCTCATCCTTCACAGTTGTGGGCTGTTATTAGAAATGCCCAGAGTAGATGCTTGTTACAAACTTATTTTACAATATTTTGATATGATGCTCACATTTTGTTATATTTACAAACATGTTCACAGTAGCATTTAGCAATATATATACTTGTAGTTGTCACTATGAGCAAACATTTTGTATTATACCTTTGAAGATATCACATGATTAGGCAAGGTCAATCATATGGTACACGTATATTTTATCTTGCTAACTTTTTTCTATTGCAGGGTACACGGTGTGAAAAACCTACGAGTGGTAGATGGCTCTATCATGCCAAATATCACTAGGGGGAACACAAACGCTCCTATCATTGCTATTGCGGAAAAGGCAGCTGATATCATTCGAAAGGGGAATCAAGTTTGAATACATGCATAGCAAGAAATTGGTATTAGATGCAATAATAATGATATGTATATTTAAGAAGATTTGCATGTTTACATCCGTTTGCACAAAATAGGAATGTGTATTTCAAATTTTGTATATTATCACTTTTTTTCTTAAATTTAAGTCATTAGCATGCTTCAAACATGCGATAACTTGTCCGACAGTATGTAGTGAATAAATGTACGGCTGTGATGGTGGTTTTTTAATATAATGAGCCTCAAGATTCATAACAAATCACACATTAAGACACTGTTGGGTTTGAAATACAGTAATACATCTTTTACTCTAATAAGATAAATGCATGCTTTTGAATTTGTTTTTACGCATTACATGGTATGGTCAGAGCATTCAGGAATGAATATTGATAGCATTAAATTTATATTGGTGTATATGGTTGTCTTACACTCACTTTGCAAATCATATGTGTAATGATCGTGCTGACGAACGTTACTTATCATGTGTTCCCTTCCAAAATGTTATTTCATATGAAAAATAAACAAAAATAATGTGTGACGCTACCGTGAAGCATAAGCTTTGCATACTGTGCAAAAGGCGAAAGAAGAAGTACATTTTAGATTCCTTACTGCTAAAGCTTTTTACAGTCTTTATTGGGTCTAGTCAATGATATCCGTACGGTTGTTATGAACCTGCAGTGACCATCACCTGTGCAAGTAATGTGATTATGTCATTTGAGTGAAAAGTTGTAAATATTGAAATGAAATATAATATGGGTTGACAAAGAACGATTGGGTATGATATTCTCTACCGAATATCACTAGATAATCTAGAGTTTCACATTATGTGAGTATGCTGCTGTGAGATATATTTTGGGGTTGAGCTTTTAACCCTTCCAATGCTGAGGCTACTTTTGCCCGAAGTACAAGGACGCAAAGAATTTTGAAAACCGACTAAACTCTGTCATATTGGTATTCATTGGAAAGCTCTTGCTGAGTACTCTCAGATGAGTACCCATTTGCCAGGGTTTTAGTCATTTTTCAGGTTTTTTTCATCATTTTGCATTGGCCAAATTAGCCATCAGCAGCATAAGAGTTAATTAAGTTGCAGTGGTATTGATCACCTTAATTGGATTATTACCGTGAGGTGACGTTTATGACACAATATTCTGTCATGCTGTATCGCCATAGTTGTAATACGTTCACTTGATACCTTCACTCAATGATAAGTTCAACAATGGTCACGTGGCCTGCCCTGAATCCCGGCCGGGACAAATGAGAAAGTTACCAGTGACTTGGAAATAGGCAACTGGCTAGTCACGCCAGTCTAGTAGTTAGACTTGGTCATGTTGAACTGGTGTGTCAGTCTATAGTGTTAACTAACTCAGGACTGACTGCCTAGTGAGTCTACCTATTGGCTGTAGTTGTCCTGCATGAGTTCACTCTATCCTGACTGTACATCTACCATGTATGTGCTGTATCCTGAGTATTCATTAAATGTTGGAAAGTTCTCACTTATAGTATATCTTTGAAGTTGGTCATTCCTCACTGACGCACGACTAAGCCGCAATATGACAGAATAGGGTGACGAAAATCAAAATTCCAAATTTCCAAATAAGTATTACAAATTTAAGAACATACAATGAAACTTATTGAATTGTGGTTTATCTCCAAGCAAGTGGCAAAACAGTTCTGAAAACTAAAGAACTTGACACTTTTTACTGGAGTTTCTTGTGCAAGGAAAACGTTTTCTCTCGTGGAATTTGCAATATTACCATACCTAATGTTAATTTCGACTAAGCCAAACGGTATGTCCTTGTGAGGATGTTCAAATTCTCTAGTTAAGGTAGTTGGCTTATTTTTCTTGACATGTTATGCATGGATGTTTGCACAACCAGGCATAGGCAGCCGTCTGGTTGACTGGTGCAGGAATTGAATGTCTGTACTGTAAAAGCACGGTTTCTCATCTGACCCTAAACAGGTAGACCAGTCCCATTTGAAGGACAGTTACATATATGCTGATGACAAGTATGAACCAAGCAGTAACGCAACACACAACACACCGATTGGCAGCTACATGTATCTTCAGATAAGCTATTAATAGACTAAATGGCCGCTGCAAGTAGCACCATTTCTCGTGTGTTAGGATTAGTTTAAATAGCAATATACATGTACTTTTTGCATGAAGGTTGCCAATGGTGGGGAATTCTACGTAGAAAATACTCTAAGAAACTATTTGGGCCTACGTTTTATTTGTGGTATAATTGTCCTTTAATGAAAAATGTTTTTATTCCTACCTTTCTGACTGATGATATGAAAGATTGTTTGACAATGAAAAACGTTTTTGAAATCAGTAGAGACGAGAGCAGCTAGGTAATAAAACAATATGGTTTTTTGTTAAGTTCATTTATTTCTTATACAAAGCATATATAACGTTGCAAGGAGTAAAAATATATATTCAATAGCATTTGGTATCGCAAAAGTACACACATATACAAACATAGGTTCTACATTTCATCTACATTTATATACACGCTTCATGTGTATATCCTGCTAAAGCCTAATGACTCTGCCCGAAACGTTTTTATAGCATTAGAATTCACATATTTCAAAGATAGTATTTTTTCTATAATTGCAAATAAATTGGCAATGCGATGTTGAACAATTGTAATTTGAAACTAAAGGACATCACAAAAATCGAATGAGAAATTAATATCGGCCATGCCAAAGTTTTATGAAGCTAATCTTACCTAAATTACAAAATATTACACATGAAGAAAATGTAAGGTGAACTAGTTTAGGAAGATACCGATGATATATTTTCTATGGCAAATATATACTTGAAACACGCACACTTGGTGACCTATACTTCCTTATTAAGATTCATGTAAATGCAAAAGCTAACAAACATTGTGTAATATGTAAATATGTTGCATATTTAACATTCTGTACATGTACGATTTCCTGTCTGTCTTGGAGCATATAAAATGTTAGGCATAATAACGAGCATGCTGTGATATCATTTTGAAACGCAAATAAAGCAATATATGTATACACTAACTCTCTAATTAGAATCATCAACTTCTTTGATTGATAATATAGAACTTGATTGGTCAATTATCTTTCCAACTTAAGTTGAAACTGTGTTGTAATGGTTAAACACTTCCTGGATATTTTTGGCGTCTTTACTTTTCCTAACCCTTTTACTGACAAAAATCGAAAATGGTAATATTGTGTTCAACGTTGTTGGGTCATATTCTTTTAAAGTTACATTTACTTTTAAAACTCATATAGATTGCTATAACCACTCGACTGGACGCAGTAGTACATTTGACAGGCGTATTGGTGAGTCCCGGTCTATGGCTTATACATCTTCAAGAGATCTTTCAACAGAGGAACAATTATGTAAACACGGTGAAATAAATTCTGGGCTTGTTAGAGAAAAAGGCCTTAGTCCCATAAATCGAATGATACGCTTGTGATGAACAATGTATGAATTCAGAACAACGAAACGATTGTTATTATCAAATACAGGAAAAATGATATCAAATTACCTGATAACACTACTGTAAATTCGGAAAAGATTGCGTTAGTTTGATTTTTGCGTTTTTTAGCGTTTAGCCTCGGACGCAAAATAGAAATTCGCAATGATTAGTGCAGCCACTTTAAGTGTATAGCTGGCACTCCATGCTGCGGCCAATTCGCAAAGTTAAAAAACGCAAAAATCGGTTTTCTGTTAATTCGCAAAATTTACTCTACACAATCTTTTGTGAATAAACAGTATATGATCGTTGCATAGCTCAAACTGCTTTCATGGCGACCAGTGTAAGATCGTGGTGGTATGCCATCGTACGTTACATTGTAAAGTTTTATCTTTTTTAAATAAAAAAAAAGTTTAATTCAAGAAAATTGTTAATATCCAATTCATCATTCTCCAATTTTTGCGGATAACGTGAGTATTATTGAGTGAGTATCAGAACCGCATAGGGTTCCAGCAAGAAAACTCTCTTTCTTTAAAGAAGTATCCAAAATATAATGAGGCAACGTCCGTTGGTACAATTTAGATAGATGTTAAGCATTGATAAGTTTTCATTACTAGATGTCAAGATACATTTATGTACAAATCAGCTATTCAATATTTCTCTGAATCCATAACCTATAACTTATACCCAACATCAATACATTCATAATGATTGATCAAAGCTACACGTAATTCGTTATTATTATTGCACACCGATGTTGCGATATATTTTGGAAAACTAAGTAAAACGTCTGCCTCTTAATCCGACAAATTTACGTTTGTAGAAATGATACCTATTGATATTATCAAATGATCGATTTCGTCCAAATTATTCATACATATTAACGTATTGGTGCTTCTCTCTTTAATGGATGTTTAACGAGTATAGACAAATCAGCAGTTGACAAAGACAGAATGAGATAATAGAACAGGTTGGGTATACAGCAATATCAGATTTACATACATCTAGATACATTTAACACAACGTCGATTAGGTCAAGTCTTAACCCATTCACACCCATGAGTTCCTCTCGAAATATCGTCTGCTACTTTCATACTTTTGAAAATAACTTGGGAATGAAGCTAAATTTCACAAAGTATTTGAGGGAGATTTATTGTTTGTCTTCTGATTGACATTTCTCATTCAAATGTTTCCAAAAATATGCTTTTGTAAGGGAAATATTTCCAAAATTGTCAGGCCTCTTCTGGCCGCTCTGAGTGTAAATGGGTTAAGCAAAGAGAGTTGTTGATAGCTTTAGATGCATTGTAAATGACACAATCTTAAAGATTATTCCTTGGCATTCAAAACTCGAAAACATTTCTACATTTTACATGAATAGTCAGACGCTAGGCAATCGTAGGAACCTAGCATACTTATAAAGGGACATTACCCAGATATTCTTTGTACATGCATTGGCCGATGCCTACTTACCCTGAATATGGTACAACATTTATTCATAGGAATGAAAACTTCATTGATTCAGCTACATAAAGTTCTTTATTGAAAATTGAAAGTACCCTATAACACAGACACCACTTATCAAAATATAAAAAGTTTTTATGCGTGCATCAAAGTATTATTAATCTCTGTCGAAACAGATTTTCTTTTCTAAATTTCCATGCTAGTGTGTTGAGAGTAGGGCTTCATTCAACTGTACATTCTATTAGATGTGACAAAATATTTCGTTATTGTAAACAAAATGTGTCGTTTAATACATAAGCATCAAAACAAGTTATATATATATCGCCGAAATAGAAATAAGTGTGTTTCAAACCCCTTCTACATTATTGTTTGTTTTGTTTTAACATAGACTGCTATCGACTTAAGAATATTCTGATTGCATAGATTGTATAGATGTTGATGTTCTCTTTAAATCATAGGTTAAGATATTGGTTCAGTTTAATCATAAAAACATACAAACCTCATCAAAAAGGGTTGGGGATATATTTTATACATTGTAACGGTTTCCTCACGTAAATTACAATTGGGTTTATATATATATATATATATATATATATATATATATATATATATATATATATATATATATATATATATATATATATATATATATATATATATATATATATATATATATATATATTATATATATATATCAGTTTAACCGATACGTATGGTACTTATGTATCCAGTCTCAGTGTAGGCGTCGCTGTAATCATATGTTGGGTTCGATGTTCCCGTTGGCCTCATTGGGTAGGCATCAGCTTGGCTAGTTTTAGCACCATTCACAGCCACCACGGTGGCGCCCTGCATTGGTTGGTTCTCCAGCGGAGGGTAGTAGGCCGAGTTGGGCACCTTGCTGTAGTCGTCTTGCAGGGGGGCGATGTTGTCGGACTTATAGGAGGGGGGCGGGTAGGAGCCATTTCGATTCTCGCTAAACTCGGAAAGGGACTCGCTGGAGAGAGAGGAAAGGGGGAGAGAACAGTCAGATCTAACCCACAGCCACGAGTAGTCCCCATGCGTATCCCCAGAATGCATACAAACAGTCAACCATCCGAGAGGCTCCGTTTTGGCCAAGTCCGTATGTAGAGGAGAGATGTTTTGTTGTTGTTGAAGGAAGAGTATTGAATGCTAAAGAATTGTCGTGCGTATTTCCATCCGAAGAATCCGTGCTTTACATATTTAGAGATACTTTCGATCAGCCACTTATGATGTTTTATGATACAAATATCGCTTTTATAAGAAGACAGCTTACTATGGGTCCACAATCGTGCTAAATAAGCATTATAGTCAATTAGCAAAAAGCAATCGCAATCGGAGTTTCCATTTAGGAACATTTCAGACTAGCGATGGCAATGGTTATTGATAACACTCAAAAACCAAATCATTTAGGCCAAAAACGTTATGATGTGAATGTATATATCGTATATGTATGTATGTATGAATATATTATATATACTAGTATATATATATATATATATATATATATATATATATATATATATATATATATATATATATATGTACATATATATATATATATATGTATATATATATATATATATATATATATATATAATATATATATATATATATATATATATATATATATATATATATATATATATATATATATATATATTTATATATGTATATATATATATATATATATACATATATATATATATATATATATATATATATATATATATATATATATATATATATATATATATATATACATATATATACATACATACATATATGTATACATATATACATATATACATATATATATATATATATATACATATATATATATATATATATATATATATATACATATAACATATACATATGTATGTATGTATATATATTCATATATATATATATATATATATATATTATATATATATATATATATATATATATATATATATATATATATATATATATATATATATATATATATATATATATACATATATATACATACATATTTATATATATATATATATATATATATATATATATATATATATATAATATATATATATATATATATATATATATATATAAT
>OZ012684.1:44330731-44334623 GCA_963942565.1 Maea johnstoni | reverse complement strand
ATATATATATATATATATATATATATATATATATATATTTATATATATATATATATATATATATATATATATACATACATATATCATGTAACAAGTATATATATATATGTATATATATATATATATATATATATATATATATATATATATATATATATATATATATATATATATATATATATATATATATATATATATATATATATATATATATATATATCATGTCACAAGTAGGTCTGTAGCAGCTACCATAGCAAAAACGGCACACCCGTGAAGATGATTGTGTGCGGTATAGTATAAGGGGGGATGACGTTGCAAATGGTACCATCATCATTTCTTTACTGTGGCCCTCATAATGACAGGTGTATGCATGCTTCATGCCCCCAGGTAACTAGAACGTGTCATACGCATGATGTGAATGCACAGTAGGTCACATCACAGACAGATAGTCAGTACCTACCATAATGTTAACGCATATATGAGGGAGTTTACACATGTATGCTTTAGTCTCAGCTTTCAATAACAGTCAGGTCACATTTGCCAAAGGAGGGGCCGCGCTGATATCGCCTATAGTCCCAATCACAAAGCCCTGCCGTGATGGTGGTGTGGTCTCTCACCACTGCCTGGGTTCGAATCCCGGCCGGGGCATGTGAGAAAGTTACCAGTGACTTGGGGCTAGGGGGTGGTTTTCGCCTCGTACTCCGGTTTCCTCCACCAGTTACAACTGGCTAGTTACGACTTAGCTGCAATATGGCATAAAAAAAATCCAAATTCCAGTCAAAAAGGATAAAAAAAACTACGTATATATATTACCATATAAGGGTCGCAGAATGTTGCACAACAGTCGGTTGGAATTGGGCTCAGTGGGCATTGGTACGTTCTAGAGAGGGGGGGGGGGGGTTGATTATTTCGTATTTGGTACGGTATTTGGTATCATATGGTATGATCATTGAACGGTATGACATACTCTGTTGAAAGGGCGAACATTGAAAGTTTCAAGCAAACTAAATTATAATCATTTTCCACAAGGATGGATTTCTCTGATTTTTAAAAAATCAAATGCAATAAGACGAACCCCCTCCCTCGAAAACTCTTCTCAAGCCCAACCGATTAAATGCGGCTTTTTATGTACTCCTTAACCCTTTGCACCAAAATTACAGAAACATTCGGCAAAATATATCCTGCCTTGTCCTCAATAAGGTAATTCACTTATGTTTGAGTTCATGATATGCCTGGGGACACGGTATGGTAAATAAGCCTCCTACTCTATGTACACAGGACTCTTTAGCTATACACGCATAACCTGAGCAAAACGGGGACAACATCCACTCAAAAGGTTTGCTCTGAAATTCAAGGTAACGTTGCCGTATGACCTGCTCTTTTTACCAATGGGCCACTCCCTACTACACGAATAAGCTTAAGAAAGCACATAGGCGTATATGCTATATCAGCTATCAGCAGTATTCCCTCTACCTCTACCCATGTATGTTTGTATGTAGTAGGCAAGAGTGCCCTAGGACTAACAATACAGTTGTTGCATAACCCTCGGAAAGCATCTCAGGATATTAGTTTTGTATTTAATTATCAGAATGCCCGACCGGAAAGTTACATTTTCACTGGTATTTGGATTTCGAATTTGCTTATCATCACTTCCTTTGCCGTATTAACCCTTACTCATGTCTAGCTAGTTATTGACGGTTTCTCGAACAGTTCTAATTGACTCAAACCCGCAGTCTTTGACAGTGGTGAGATAGCAAGACGAAGCTGCGCATACCTTAGACCACTAGAATATGGGGGCAGACCCCTTCAATGAGATGATAACGCCAGTGGGTATGAGATGGGAGTCTCGGGATATAAGGAATGGTAGCCAAAGGGCTTGAGAGAATATTGGGTGGAAGGGATATGTGCGTACCTCAAGGTTTAACCCTTATTTTGCTAGTGGCTAATTTGGCCAATACAAAATGATGCAAAAAACTGAAAAATGACTGAAACACATGAGTACTCATCTGAGAGTACTTAGTGAGAGCTTTCTAATGAATACCAACATGACAGGGGTTAGATGGTTTTCAAACATATTTGCATCCTTGTGCTTTTGAAGAAAATAGCTGCAGAATTGGAAGGGTTAAGATTAAATTCTCCCCTAGCACGTGGGAAAGGAGGCGTTGTTCTACAGGAAGTTACGACTCACGGTGTGTGGAGTGCAGTAAGGTGGGGCTGCACTAGGATGTTGGCATACGGGTGTGAGGGAATGTGGTGGGAATGAAAGGTGGTAGAGAAAAGACTTTAGTTGCATAACGCATAACTTCATATGAAGGGTGTGAGTGAATAAGCGAAAATGCGTTAATGGGTTAATAATCTCTGGGTCAGATTTTATTGACATAACTGACACATCCATGATAGATTATTTCACAAAACGATTCATTGGATATGGTGTATATCTGTTAAATCAAATGTGGAAATAGAAAGTATCACGGGGCACACTATAGCTATTACAAATCAACAATGTGGTACGATCTTTATAAGAGAAACAATAAAGTACCCACCCCCAAAACGATTTGACATAAGCTAGTCTGTCTGAGCCAATCTGTTTTCCTCTTTTTGTCACAGAAAGTTCGTAATTGCGATCCAAACTTGGCAACCCCTAGGATCATTGAGTTCTGTATCTATATACCTGCTTTCTGTCTCAACTCCTTAAAATGTTGATTACTCTCATTAGTTGCCCATTACACACAGTACAAATGTGAGCAATCCTAAGTGGAATTTTGTGGCACACACTGAGCGACATCAACATTTTAAGGAGTTATGATAGAACGTAGCTATATGGATATACGACTCAGTGCTCGTAGGAGTTTCACTAAGTCTGGATGGCAATCACAAAACTTTTTGTAACAAAAAAAAGTAAAAACAGCCTGCCAAGCTCGACTCAGACCGATTTTAAAGGATGATGTGTTGACAGAGGCATATATTGCTTTTATATACAGTCATGGGACATAGAGAAGGCCATTTTCCTAAAAGGGGGGGGGGGGGGGCTTTTAGGAAAATGGGCTTCTCTATATCATCCTTTAATATGTGTATAATGCTTTCAATAGCATCATCACTTATCTACTACAATATGTATAATCAGTATAAATAAATACTGTACATTTCAAGTACAAAACCTCTTGGACCATTCCTGTCAATATTAATAACTGATCTGATTTGGAGTATAAAAATAACCTTTATATGAACAGATGTAGAAATACATGGGAAGTAATGTACTAGATCTAGTACTAATTCATACATACAATATGTATAAACAGTATAAATAGACACTGTACCTTTCAAATACAAAACCTTCTTGTACCTTTTCATGTCAACTTTGATTTGAATTGATCTGAAAACGTTTATGTGAACACATACAAGTATAGACATATATGGGAAGTAATTTACTAGTAGTGGAGCTCAGGGCATTTCATATCGATGTAAAAACGCTGTGAATCAGGGGTCGCTGTAATACACTGTAGTGCCCAGTGAGGTGCATGATATACCCTCTATCCATACCATTCACTTCTTCCGCCGCAGCGATTTGAATGCAATATGCCAACGCCCTTCACCCTAAGGTGTGCAAAGAATATGTACGCCATTCTGGGCGAGGAAAGGGGCTATGTATACTAAATAGGGCGCGGACGAGTCGGCAGCGAGAAAAACGCCTAACACCCATAACCAACTAGATCGTTGACCTGTTTGTCATTTTCTTTGATGAGAACGTCATACATTAAGCGGTCATATATCTATATCTATATATATCTATCTATCTATATCTATCTATCTATATCTATCTATCTATATCTATCTATCTATCTATCTATCTATCTATCTATATATATATATATATATATATATATATATATAT
>OZ012684.1:44300731-44328231 GCA_963942565.1 Maea johnstoni | reverse complement strand
ATGGCATATCCACTACACCTGCCCCACCTAACAACATCCCTGGCCGCTGCTGAGAATAGAGGAAAATCCACGCTTTCTTTGTCCTTTCAAACAATAAACTCAAATTGGTACCAATGAAAATTCACTGCTTGTTATGTAGTAAAATGATGTGCACTATTCATTTGGCGAAATACGTAGGTGCTTGACCACCATACATACTGACCCGTAACAAGGTGACCGACCCTTGGCCACACTGAGACTCGTTTACCTGTGCACTGTAAAAATACCTGCATGGATGCTATTCATAGAACACTTACGGCAACTAAGTATGGTCGCTTTACCCTGTCCCGTTGTATATGAAAACACACTGCACACTTCGAGGTGTTCGAGCCCTTTGAAAAATCGTCAAAAACTTTTCCTATTCAAATGTGCTGATCTGCACAACGAGGTTCATAAGTCTTTGGAACGGGCTGAATGAATGAATGAATGAACGTTGAACAACTCCACGGCTTCTCCATCATATAGCCGCCTATGGAACGCCCAGTGTGCCAAAACCACATGTTTCTGAAACATGTGAGATGTTTCTGAAACATGTGAGATGTTTAGGAAACATCGCGATATTTCACAAACATCTTACATGTTTACAAGATATCTCTTAATTTTTTGAAGTGATATCACCTAATTGAGAGATGTTTCGCAAACATCTCTCTTATTTAATGGATATCTCTCAAATATAGTTTTGGCACAATGGCGTCAGGTTCGCCTGGCGTGTCAAAACCACATATTTCTGAAACATCTGAGATGTTTACGAAACATCTCTGACTTCGAGAGATATCACCTAATTCATTTTGATGATATCGCGATATCACATAATTCAGAGATATTTCATAAACATCTCTGAAATTATGTGATATCATGATATCACCTAAATGTGAGTGATATCACTTAAATACAAGATGTTTCTAAAACATGTACATGTTTAAGAAACATCTTGCATTTAAGTGATATCTCTTTTAGTGCCTGATGTATCCAAAAGGTACTGTCCGAGATATCCCGTAAATGAGTGATGTTTCAGAAACATGTACATGTTTAAGAAACATCTCACAATTAGGTGATATCACTCAAGTGATACTGTGATATCACTAAAACATGTACATGTTTAGGAAACATCTCTCAATTAAGTGATATCACGAGTGATATCACTTAAATGAGAGATGTTTCTTAAATATCTCTGACTTTATTGATGATTTCTGTCAGACATATCTAGTAATCCGCGATGTTCTGAAACATCTCTCATGTTTAGGAGATATCTCTGCATTTAGTGATATCTCATAAATATGGCGAATGATGTTTAGGAAACATGTACATGTTTCCTAAACATCTCACATGTTTCAGAAACATGTGGTTTTGGCACACTGGGCGTTCCATAGCCGCCACCCTGGAAAGTTATCGCTTGTTATGCAGGGCATGTGTGTGTTCTCATTTATTTGAGCCTAAAGCTAGCTCAAACTTGTCCCTAACTTAACTCTGGTAAATTTGGACCAGATCCTTCGCAGAATATCCGTTTCCACGGTATAGGAACCTACCTTCCATCAGCAACTGGACGCCATACTTTCCGTCCACCAAAAACACCGAGGCTCGACGGTATGGTGATCGCGCAGCACAACGAACACCGCTCTGTCACTCGGAAGTTACCCGAACTCAAAATCCCCTTTCAATGGACTTGCCGGGTAATTCAGGTTACTACCGAAGCCGCTCTTCCGCGGTTGCTTTGTGTGAATTAGCGTAAGGAAGTCCCGCACGCCACCCTCGCACTTGCGACAGAAGCCAGGTTACTGTAGTAAGTAAGAGTACACCTGGCGATGTCTCGCACTGAGCGCCCGTCTGTATGCTGGGACCAGTGAAGCGGAGATCGTCTGCTGCACCTCAATGGCAATTTTCAAGCCTCCGCTCTTTACAATAGTGAATACTCGGAGCGTACTTTTTATAGCAAATCAGCAGTGGTTGCTAGCAGGTTAAGCCTGGTGAAAGTTAAATGGGACGGACCCGTTGGATAATTCCAAAAATAACCATGTTTATAAACATATTATTGCAAAGCTGCGTCCGTAAATGGGTCAACTGTCCCAAGCAGAGCATCCTTTGAGTTGCTCTCTCTCTCTCTCTCTCTCTCTCTCTCTCTCTCTCTCTCTCTCTCTCTCTCTCTCTCTCTCTCTCTCTCTCTCTCTCTATATATATATATATATTATATATATATATCAAGCATCATAGTCAAATCTACTTTCAATATTACCTGTTACCTGTTAACTTCTAAAACGACGAGTATCACGCAATTCCAAAAGTGGAATATATAATGTAGTTCACCTGTTAGAAATGATCACCTGTATTCAACGGCCACTTTAGTTTCATCCAGTCAATGGTCTTCCATATTAACTTATTAAGTTACCTGTTCTCTCACACCAATCTTTGCTTTATTCTAGATCATTGTTATTAAGTTCATATTCGCTTTTTTAGAATGCATACATTTTTGAAACCAACTAAACCCTGTCATGTTGGTATTCATTGGACAGCTATCACTGAGTACTCTCAGATGACTTCCCATAGGCCAGCGTTTCATTTTATTTTTCATGTGTTTTGCCTGAGAGAAGTAGACATGTATTTCTCTGTTTTGCATGAATTTGTATTTGTCAAATTATCAACCAGCAACATTTATAGGGTTAACGATTATCGATGTAGATATAAAAAAATGAATGAACTGTTGTAGGTAGTGTTGCCGCCCGTTGCAGAAATGTGTCATTTTCAAAAACACGAACTTAGTGGCCACTAGCCTTGCTGTTTATCTACAATAGCAAATCGTCTCTGACGGCGGAGGTTCCGTCTAACCAAAAACACTAGAGAGGCTGATGCACTGATCAAGCTATCGTATAGTATGTTTCTGAGATGAAGAGAACATGGATACGTCGCCACAGACCAATTACCATACCGCTCATTGTAAAACCCTAGACACACCTAATCTCGCCTCGCAGTCAGTGTGATGCCACTAGGACACAGACGAATCAGGACTCTCGCATTTGTTTACATTTTAGAAGAGGTTGCTCACGCACATGCGCAGAGCACACCTCTTGGGTGGTTCTCGTCGACACCTGGCATAAGAGTCGTGCAGAGGCTGTTGAGCGAGATCTGCTGGTTGCGTATCCGTGATTCAGATCGACATTCGTGGTATATTTGGGCTCATATAGACATTTCAATATACTCTAGCCCCTATAGACGAGCAAGCCAGAATACTTTTCTGGAAGTACCACTATATGCAGTCTACGTGCACGGTATAGGGGTTGGCTGTTTATTTCCATACCATATTAGCAGCTCGATTTACTGACCTGATAACAGGATGAACCAAGTCCATACATATGAAAACGTTATCTTAGTAAAACGTTATGTATGGATGCATTACACTGAGAGCTTGATAATTGGGAGCTTTAAGGGTTGGGGGAGGGGCAATTACCATACGATCACATTAGGACCAGTGTTGAGCGATACAACTGGTTGTTCAGCGCCCCCAGGTTGATTAGTGATGCACTCAGATTAAGGAGCGGACTAAAGTGAATAGAGCATGTACATTGACTGCAAGCTGGGTATATCAGATGATCAATTGCTGTGACCCGTAACGAGTGTCACGTAGCATGATCTGCTGGTTTCATATCCATCCATATCGTTGTCAGAGGTTTACAGGGTATCATTTGAACACGTTTTCGGGGAACACAGTTTATTTCAAAGTCATAATACATTTTTGATAGTCGTATGCAGTACGATAGGAAGCAATTTTGGTGTTCTTGACAGTCCATCCAGTCCCTATAATGCAAAGCCATTTGCTGCTTAATTCTTTTTGTGTATGTATGTTCGGATTTGGGATTATATAAAGATTTATATTGTCAGCAAGATTTTTGTCAGTTCCATATTAACGTCCATATGCTGCACACCGCACAATGCATCGTGCATTTCCCAAATAGATATATCTCTATTTACCGTTCTACCTGTCTGTGTCACTATCTTTCTTTCTATCTACCTGTACTTATTTATATGTTTATTTATCTATCTGTGAGGCTGTCGGTACCGTTCTTTCTTTCTACCTGTCTTTCTACATTTTTCTTTGGCAAAATAGTATGTATCTGGAAATCATTTTTATGGCTAACAATTTAGGCTTGAAATGTTATGTTGAATCATCAGAAACATATCTCTGTAAACTGTAGAAAATAAAAGGTACTCACCTAAACGTTGCATCGTTAACATCGATTAGAGAAATTCCTTCTTTGCTTAAACTTTTCTTTAACTGAAATACAAAATGCATAATATTATTGATACTGTATTTTCTACATTTCTACCATCTAATTTGTGCTGTAACGGTAAGACAATACCAAAGTGAACATTCCATCAATCATCATCATCATCACCATCTCCAGGAAATAACAGTAACTACTACTACTACTACTACTACTACTACTACTACTACCAGTACTACTACTACTACTACTACTACTACTACTACTACTACTACTACTACTACTACTACTACAACTACTTCTACTACTACTACTACTACTACTACTACTACTACTACTACTACCAGTACTACTACTACTACTACTACTACTACTACTACTACTACTACTACTACTACTATTACTACTACTACTACTACTACATCATCATCATCATCATCACTACTTATCCTTCTTATTTCTACTAAAGTGTGTATTATGTTTGTGAATATAGTTCTAATATTTGAATAATGATGTATTTACCTCAGCTTTTGCTTCCTCTTTAAGGTCCTTGTATTTTTGTGAACTTTTGTCGGCAAAAGCTTCTTCCCAGTCTCGATTCATTTTGAATTTCATATCAACATTCTTCGAATCTCCATCAAAAGCTGCAATAAAACGCTCATCATCACTACTATATATATATATATATATATATATATATATATATATATATATATATATATATATATATATATATATATATATATATATATATATGTATATATATATATATATATATATATATATATATATATATATATATATATATATATATATATATATATATATATATATATATATATATATATATATATATATATATATATATATATATATATATATATACACACACACACATATATATATATATATATATATATATATATATATATATATATATATATATATATATATATATATATATATATATATACATGCACACACACACATATAACATATTATCAATTTTCTCACAAATATGCATTGACCCAGCCGTAGGACAATCATTTTTTACCACGTCGATATTTTACATGAAAAATATACCAACATAAACGTGAGTCTACCCTGATTTAGTTCTACACTTGTACACCAGGTGGCCTAAGGGATATCTTTCCAAACCTCTTGCTGGTTCAAGCAAAACTGGATGACAACCATTGGGGCCATCTGTGATCGGCCAAAGAAACTAACATCTCGACATAACATAGAATATAGAGACTAGGTCGGGAAAAGCATTTTTCAGATTAGGAGCTAGTAGTCCAACCCTAATCGCTTCCAGAATCAATTAAGTGAAAAACTGTTAAAGACAGCAGTCTGGCAGCAAAGAGGTGAATACCATACCTGCAGTTGTCACGGAGACCGTTGTTGTCGGTTTGACAGTTGTAGTTGGTTCGACAGTTGTAGGCTTTGCGACGTCTTCATCTGTGGCACATGTAGACTTTAAACAAATCTTTGTAACCGAAACATGTCTATTTCGGCTGTGGTAGTTAAGTGTTTTATCACTACCAACAGCTCCATAGGCATACAGGAAATAATAGCAGTCATTGTCTGTAAACTTGAAGTCATTTACTGGATCACCTAAAAGAAAAGAAAAATGTGTTCATATACAGTCAAACTTGTACAAACGACCACTTCTTTATAATGACCACTTGCCCTGAACGACCACTATCATATCCTTCCAGGCTATTCCCTGCAAATTTCACCTTGATTAAACGACCACTTGCTTTACGAGACAAACGCCAATGAAATCTTTTCCCTAACAGTAAATAACCCTTCATTCAACGTCCACTTGAATGCCTAGACGCCTTGTCTGTTGGAAAGGGCACAATGAAATGATGAAACAATCGGTAAAATTGAAAGAAAAATATCATATGCTTTATTCTGTCGATTTCCAAAAAACATCGGCAAAAACAAAGTTTTAATTTTTTGTCTGCCGTTCACACATGCACCATCGTAGTTTACTCTGCCACAGGAAAGAGGTTGGGTGAAAAGTCGAGGTGTTCCATTGTATCAGAGAATGTTACTTACCAGTGTCCCTCTTGCGTTTGAAAGTGATGTTGGTGAATCCATCCTTAAAGGTACCATCAACTATTGTCACGTCCTGCTTCTCATCGTATTCAACTCCGCTGGAACTTTTTCCCCTAATGAACCTGCAAGAATATATACGATACCAAAAAACCTGTTATTTTCTGCAGGAAGCAAGCAATAATACGACTGAATTCCACTTAAACATAGTGTATTGTATTGCATTGTATTTTATTGTATTGTATTGTATTGTACACTATCGTTTCGTATAGCATCATTTTGCATTGAATGGTATCATGAAATATTATTGTATTGTTTTGAATAGTATTGCATTGTTTTTCTATTGACTGTATTACCTACGCAGATGCACTCTTCCATCAGAGAGTATATTTCATTTATTTCTATTTCACTTTAGTATTTGCAATACTAAATTAGACAATTTATGCCAATGTGGAAAGTAAACAAAGCTTGATCAATACGAGTAAACACAACAAAGTCGAACAGAGTTCATGTAATATAATTCGCTCTCGAGAATCATCTTCCAAGAGCACGTGTTTCGGTAAAAAGAAAATTCCAGGAAACTACAGCTATAATTATCAGCCCGATACATAGGCTTGTTCAGATTAGATAACATGAAGCATCCACTTAAGTTGCTGATGATACTCCTCCGCTAAAATACAAATATGACTTCCCAATGGGGGTAACCTGGTGGAATGGAACACCGAGGAAAACCATCCTCTCTCGACAATCCATTCCATCAGGTTACCCCCCACTGGAATGTCATATTTGTTTTATTATACCAAACAAACCACACTATGGTAAATTATTAAATTTCTCGCTGACCATATCAAACCACTGCTGGTCGCTGAGGCGGGTGAAAAGACTGTCTGCTGTTTTGGATTAGGTCAAGGTCACAGATAACTCGCACTATTCCCACTAGGTTTCACCAGCAGCGGGAGGGAACTTGTCATGAGAAGTCGGAGAATGTGAACAGGGTATTCACATTGCCTTGTGAGCACAACAGCATGGAATAGTGAACCTTAGTTAACCAATCACGAATTATGATCATCACGTGGGGTGTAATAACATCAAATGTTTAACAGTGTTTCACTCACCTGTCCGTGACGTTCACCTTGCCACCGTTGGGAACATAACCAATAACGACATCTGTATCTTTCTAGAAGAGAAGAACAGACTCTGATAATGATATATGCAAAAACATTTCTCTTTAGGTATTTGTTTTCCTTCCACCTCGTCCTATTTTATGTCACTGAGGTTATACATTTAGTTCACATTTTGTTACTCAATGTTGATGTATTTTAGTTTGATTTTGTAAAATGCCGTTACAAGCAATGGACGTACATTCATTCATACATACACACATACATACATACATACATACATACGGGTATGGTAAACAGACCCGCAGCATCATATTTCTGCATTAAATAAAACTTACATTACAAATCTAAAGATGAATTAACGAGGCACATTACCTGCTTTGAACCCTTCGGAATGTTTCAAACATGAAGAGTTTTCTACTTTTGAAGCATTTCCGTTTATCATTGTTTGGAATGTAATACTATTTGTTTTCTCTTTTTTTACCACTTGAAACTTTTTTTCTTCTTTTTAAATGTTCAAAAGAATATCAATACAGTGGAACCCCTTGTAGTGGTTACCCCTCTAAGTTGACCACATCTTGCCAGTCCCATACTTACTTTTCACTTAAAATCGTATAGTATAGGCAGATAGAATATGTATATATTGGCATCCTTTTATTCCGTATTTACATACCATTCGTACGTCTGAGGAGAAGCCAATAGCCAACCATTTTCCCTCCGAATTCTTAGCGCCCATTGTGAAAGTAATGACGTCATCAGTGGGGTTATATACCCAGGTGGCGATGTAGTCGCAGCTTGTACCGGAACAGGAAGATGGCAGTTTGAATTCCCCTTCACAATTGGCTCCAGTAGTCTTCTTGGGTGTCTCTGTGATTTAAGAAAAAGACGAAAATAATAGGACCAGTAAAAACTATTCATGAAATACGTAGACCAAGACTGCTACTTTTTTACAGCTTGTTTGAATTTTTTGTGGGCAAAGTTCGCTTAATAATGTAAACCAGAGTGAACCATTGATTGGCATTCATTGATTTGAAATTGAAAAAAAACATATATTGAAAGTAGAAAATGCACGGCTTACTAAGCATTAGAAATATATGGCTACTACTTATGAGTATATGTATATATATATATATATATATATATATATATATATATATATATATATATATATATATATATATATATATATATATATATATATATATATATATATGTATTTCTTCTTTTTATTTACCACGTGTCTGCAATTTTTATGAAGTATCGTAAACAAAGGTGTATTCATTACACAACACACGTTTTTGGAATTAAACTAATATGTTAATCGCAAGTGTATTGATTATGCTGATATTGGATCAACAATTGATCTTTGCAGAAAAAGACATAGAAAAGAAAAAAAGACCTACCCATGAAATTGATGCTCAGATATCCACGCTGGTTGCCCGAACCATGGTATTTGAGTTCATCAGGTCTATAGAATGCCTTGTCTTTGGCATTGCCCTCCAAGCCGGAAGCAGGGGAGTGCTTGTAGTTGCCCTGGTCCTGTCCCCTCGCCCAGATCACGTGCATCCCGCCATCCACAAAGCTATGGTCTGCCTTCTCTACGCCTGAGGGGAACAAGAGAAACATTTATAAGTGGCAAACAGAAGTACTTATTACAGAATAATGTAATACATACCTATTCCATTTTTTGTTTCATCTTATCTTTCCTGCCTTATTCAGGTTAAGTCGTCACTACCGGTATGCCAGTTGTATATATATATATATATATATATATATATATATATATATATATATATATATATATATATATATATATATATATATATATATATATATATATATATATATATATATATATATATATATATATATTCATATAGATATATGAAAATGTGAAGGTAATTTGTACATTCAAAGCATTAAACTAGTTTTACCTTTGATTTTCCGATATATATATATATATATATATATATATATATATATATATATATATATATATATATATATATATTTATATATATGTATATGTATATATATATGAAAAAATATATATATATATATATATATATATATATATATATATATATATATATATATATATATATATGTGTGTGTGTGTGTGTGTGTATATATATATATATATATATATATATATATATATATATATATATATATATATATATATATATATATATATATATATATATATATATATATATATATATATATATATATTCATATAGATATATGAAAATGTGAAGGTAATTTGTACATTCAAAGCATTAAACTAGTTTTACCTTTGATTTTCCGCCTGAACATAATAGTAGTAACTCCATCCTCCTCATAGCCCATAGCATCTGTCAGACTATCGGTGCCCCCATACACTTGATCCAGCCTGGGAGTAGAGCGGTCACGAGTGTAGTAGTCACCCACACGGCTCGTTGACCCTCTGGCCATTCCGATGACCATATCTGTACAGTCCATTGGGTGTAGACCACCACCTGTAAAACATCACAACACACGATCATCACAGAACAATGAAAATCACTAAAAAAGAACACCTGTTCCTGTCAAAATATATCCATTTAAAAGTGCTCAAATTACGATGGTGCAGGTGTGAACGGCAAAAAATATTCTGCCGTTCACACCTGCACCATCGTATCAAATACACCTGAGCTGTGAAAAGATCACAGGGCAATATACTATAAAGTAATCGCTATTCCAACCTATTAATGCTAAGCGTTATCCATGAGGCATTTGTTTGTGAACTCATTGAAAACATATATAACAAAAAATTCTCAGTAATTAGGAACTAATTTGCTAAAATGTTTTGACTCGGTCGAATTGACGTTTCCTTTCAAATATTTCCCAAAACATGGTTAGAGTTAAAGGACAATTCCACCATGTATAAAACAGAGGCCCAATTAGTTTCTTATGGTATTCTCTACTTAAACCCAAGTTCCCACCAGTGCCAACTAAGTCATTAGTATTAAGGTAACTGCTAATGACTTAAACAGAAATATACTTCTTGTATGAAGGTTGGCACTGGTGGTACTTGGGTTTAAGTAGAGAATACCATAATAAACTATATGGGCCTCTGTTTTATACATGGTGGAATTGTCCTTTAACTGGAAATCAGTCCAGCCCTTCTGTGGATGGGGCTCTATAGGAATGGGTAGGTTGAACACAGTATTAGCTCACATCTCTGCATCTTATAGCAGCCTCACATGTAGAAAAAGACCAAATGCCATAAGTCTAACTTACGTAATTGATTCTGGTTAAAGAAGGGACCAGGGATAACAAACGACAAAAATGATCACGAGTATCAGCTAACCTGACGGTTCTGGTTCGGTCGTTGGCTCTCCTGTTGGTTCCGAAACAGGCTCTTTTGTTGGCTCCTTTGTGGGTTCTTTGGTGGGTTCTTTAGTAGGTTCCTTAGTTGGCTCCTTTGTGGGTTCTTTTGTTGGTTCCTTTGCGGGTTCCTTTGTTGGTTCCTTTGTGGGTTCCTTAGTAGGTTCCTTAGTTGGCTCCTTTGTGGGTTCTTTTGTTGGTTCCTTTGTGGGTTCTTTTGTGGGTTCTTTTGTAGGTTCCTTTGTTGGCTCCTTAGTTGGCTCCTTTGTGGGTTCTTTTGTTGGTTCCTTTGTGGGTTCTTTTGTAGGTTCCTTTGTGGGTTCCTTTGTAGGTTCTTTAGTGGGTTCTTTTGTGGGTTCCTTTGTGGGTTCTTTTGTGGGTTCCTTTGTAGGTTCTTTAGTGGGTTCTTTTGTGGGTTCTTTTGTAGGCTCCTTTGTAGGCTCTTTGGTGGGCTCCTTAGTTGGTTCTTTTGTGGGTTCTTTTGTAGGTTCCTTTGTAGGCTCTTTGGTGGGCTCCTTAGTTGGTTCTTTTGTGGGCTCTTTTGTTGGTTCCTTTGTGGGTTCTTTTGTAGGTTCCTTTGTGGGTTCTTTCGTTGGCTCTTTTGTGGGTTCCTTAGTTGGCTCCTTAGTTGGTTCCTTTGTGGGTTCTTTTGTGGGTTCCTTTGTAGGTTCTTTTGTGGGTTCTTTTGTGGGCTCCTTTGTAGGTTCAGGTGTTGGGTCTTTGGCACAAGCCTTTATATATATCTTTTCCGACGATACGTTGTATGCTGTATGTTTGCTCAGCAAGGTATTCAGAGTTGGATTATAGTCTCCTCCGAACGCAGCGAGTATGTACAGTTTAGTCGTGTCAGTAAATGCCAAATCATTGGTTTTATCACCTGTTAAAGTAAAAGAAATCCTACTTCGTATTTGTTTACAAGCGTGATATCAACTCGTTTTTGTACTTAAGGTAACTTGTGAAATCTCAAATTAACCATGGAATTCTTTTGACTGGTAGATCATGAGGGATGAGGAATTTAAAGAAAAAACATTACAATGGGTGTTGGACATGGCTATCTTCTTTAAATGGACTTTGGATGTGTTCTCTTATTACAAAAACAGCTCTTGTGTTATTACATTTTTAAATCCTCTTTCTAGAAGTATGCATAGAAATTCACAATTAAGAAACTATTAATAACAAAAATCTCAACAGAAGATGATACAGGTGATTCAACTGAAATGAAAAATTGAAAAAGTGAACATAAGTGTCCGCATAACAGGAAACAAAGTCGTTCATTATAATGATTAATTATGCTAGGAAGATTCATAAATATATATACGATATAGCACACTTAGTTACGGATTATATGTCTAGATCAATTTCGAAGGGTAAGAAAAATCCTGATCGATGTCCTTTACCGTCACTGATATGATGTAAATATAATCAGGAGTTGGCTCAACAGCCTGGACACGACTCCTAGCCCACGTTTTGACGAGAGCCACTCAAGACGTGCGTTTTACGCATGTGCGTGAGCAACCTCCTCTATAATGTGAACAAATAGGAGTGCCTTCATTGGTCTTTGTCTCCTAGTGACCTCACACTGAGACTAGATTCGGCGAGATTTGGTGTGTCCAGGGCTTCACTATTAAGGCCATATGCTAATTGGTTTGTGGCCACGTATCTATGCTCTCCTCATCTAAGATATGATATGCAATTTGAAAAATATTAAAGCATAATAGTCAGTTGGTGAAGTGAAATGCTTAAGGTTACCTGTATCCCGCTTTCTGCTGAACGATAATGTCGTAACATCGCCATCAACTTTACCAGACTTGTCTTGAATGTCCCCTTCACCCTCCGAACGGAATCCACCAATCCATTTGGCTGTTATATAGCTGAAAGTAAACAGAGTGCACATGAGAAAACTCTCGATGGTTAACCCTTCCAATGCTGAGGCTTCTTTTGTCCAAACCGCAAGGATGCAAAGATTTTAGAAAACCACCTTAACCTTGTCATATTGGTATTCATTGGATAGCTCTCGCTGAGTACTTTCAGATGAGTACCCATGTGCCAGGGTTTCAGTTATTTTCTTTTGTATTGGCCAAATTAGCGACCACCAGCAAGGGTTAAATCAATAGTTAGATAGCCATCTGAGATGTGAAAATCTCGGAACAGATTAAAAGTGTCGAAATATGGAGGTGTTGGCATTTCAGAGGTTTCCATATTTGTTCGAGGACAAAACGGAACTCGGAAACACGCAGTATAGGATCCTGTATTCAATTGTACAAGGATATAAAATGGATTCGGAAACGTTTAATAGGTGTTTAAATCTCAGAGAGTTCAGTATTGTTAAAGGATCACTCGGGGCTGGACAAGCATATCAGGAGGTGGTCACATCTCAGTGGTGTCCATAAAGTACACGGATTAAACGAGAACTAGAAATTCATGTTAGAAGGCGTTCACATCGCAAAGGATGCTGTATTGTAAAAGAATACAACAGGTCTGAAAAAAACATTCCAGTACAGATATTTAATTCCTGCAGCAGTCGACCAAACGTCTGCCAGTGCCTGGTTGTACACACACCTATGGATAATATGTCAAAGAAATACGCCAGCACACCAATGACCCACTGAACTGAAAGATACGGTCAATTGTGAGGTCAGGAACCTGTGGGTTTTTTTTTTGTTTGTTTGTGATCCGCAACCGCATTTTTCCCGCGGGGTCAACTCCCGAAAGAGGACTTACGGAGGCCACCCTCTACCACCCAGGCCACTCGTCACCCCCGGGCCTTGTGTCAGTGTCTGTTCCCTCTCCCCCCATACTTTTGTCTTGAATGCCTCCTGCATCCGGTCTGTGCCCTCCCCTGTCCTCCTGTCCTATACATATACCCTATCGAGTCTCTGGTCTGTTTCCCTGTCCTACACATATATTCAAACCCCACAGAAAAGAACCCCTCAACTTATTTCAAACCCCACAAACAAACGATGTTAGTTCATTATCTCAATAAACGGAACAATTAAAACATCAGTGAACCTCTATCTCGTCTCCCCTCCTGTATCCTCCGTGCCTACCTGTTCGGTGCCCCTCCCTTACACCACCGACTTTCTTCCCCTTAGCCATTTAGTCCAAACCAACAAATGTGTTAGACAAAGATAACAAACATATATGTAGACAGGCACACCCCTATCGCTTCTCCCCTTCTCTCTTCTTCATCATCTTCCTCACACCATCTCCCACTGTTCTAGCCAGTACCTCTGATGTCTCCCCAACTAAACCCACTATTTCCTCCTATACTTCTCCCCTTCCCTCTTACTAGTTTCCCGTCTGTTGTTTCCCCGCTCCTTCCACCCACTGCATCACCCATCTCCCTATTCCCTTAGTTAAAGCATCTCTCCCCTCCCCTTCCTTGCAATGTAGCCCGTCCCTAAACCACTCCCCCCTCACCCTACTGCCTTCCATAAACTCCCTCCAATGCGAAATATATCCCCACCCCTTTCTCTTCATCACCCTCACTAACTCCTCATTCCCCTCTCTAACACTCTTCAACCCTGCCTCCCCCTGGTCTACCCTTGGAACCATCCCTGACCACACCCCTACCCCCTTCCCACACTGCCTATCTACTTCCTCAACTAACCTTTCTACTTCCCTACCGAACATTCCCACGTCTAAAATACCCGACCCCCTCTGTATATGGCTAGTCCCCACATGTACCACCACACAATCTAGCTCCCCCTTTGTCCATTTCCCTAGGTGCTTCCTAACGTCCCAAATTTTCGCCCCCGACATCGACACCACTTTCGCCTCAAACCCCTTTCCTAGTAACTCCCCTAGATCCTTTTCAATCCCTCGAATCATCGAGCCCCCTACAACTAATACCTTTCTTACTCCTCTTCTCTTCTTCTTTCCCTCCTCCCTCTCCTCTCCTTCCCTTTTTCCTTTGGGCTTCTCCCTCGCTCCCCCCCCCCCTTGTTTCCCCTCCTCTTCTCCTTTGGGCTCCTCCCTCGCTCCCCCCCCCCCCTTGTTTCCCCTCCTCTTCTCCTTCCCCTTCGAGCTTATCCCTCGGTTCCCCCCCTTGTGTCTCCTCCTCTTTGTCTCTTACCCTTTCTCTCCCCTCCTCCTTTCTTTCTCCTCTCCTCCTGTTTACCTCTGCCCTCTCTTCTTTTTCCACTACTCTGTTGTCCCTTTCACTCCCCTCTTCCCTCTCCTGCCTCCCCCCTTTCTCCCCCACTCCGTCGTCCCTCTCGCTTCCATCTTCCCTCTGCTGTCTCCCTTCTTTTTCACTCCCATCTTCCATCTCCTGTCTCCCCCCTTTCTCCCCCACTCCGCCATCCCTCTCCCTCTCGTCTTCCCTCTCCTGTCTCCCTTCTTTTTCCCTTTCCTCTTCCATCCCTTCTCTCTCTCTTCCTCTCCCCCCTCCCCTGTGCTCCCTATCCTCTTCTCCCCTTTCTGCTACCACCATCCCCTTCCTTCTTTTACCCTCTCCTGCACTTTCTGTTCCTTGACTTTGACCCCCCTTTCCAGCTATCTCTTCTAGCCTTTCTACCCTTTTCTCCCATTGGGCCATCCTCCTTTCCATTTCCCTTCTCCATTCTTCCATCTCCTGATCCCTCTCCACTACCTTCCTATTTTCCAATTCCCTTGTCTTCTTCTCCCACTCCTTAGCCTCTCTCTCCCACCTCTCCCCTTCCACACAAGCCTTGCATACAAAATTTATCCTCTTTACCTTCTCCCTGTCTAACCCTAACGCATCCCCACTTATCCATTGCTTACATCTCCCACACTCCACTAAAAACTCCTCTGCCTCTTTCCCACCCTCTTTACTACTTCTACGATTCATTATCCTCAACTGCTCAGCCAAACTTTTCACCAAATTCTCACCAAAAACGCTACTTCTCTCTTGCCGCCCACTGAAAAAACGTTTTCCCGCCAAAACCCAACCCACGCTACACTCGGCCACTCACCAATCCTCAATTTTCTCCCCAAAAACGACCCTCCCCACTCCTACTAAAGATAACAAACAGATAACACACACTTCACAAACACACTACACAACAAAACGAACGGCAAACCCTTCTCTTCTTCCTGTGAAGCTCGAAAAACAATCGCCGCTAACGCTTGGGTCGACTCCAAAGATGGCGTATGTGCTGTTGTTTGCATCCATGCCTTGGAAACCGAGTGGCAATCGGGCATGCGGTGTATCATGCCCGGGCTACCCACGTATTTAGTGCAGAAATTAAATGTTAGAACTGTATCTTGTTATCAGAGATACATGCATTGTACAAGAATAAACGAAGAGCGGAAACTCGTGTTAGGTATCTAGTTATCAGAGGTTTCTGTATTACACACTCCGTTGCCTCCTATCGAATTGCAATGTATAGTATGGAAGCAATTCTTGACTTAACTGCTAACGGTGGATTTCAATTTCAACCCTTATGCTGGTGGTGGCTAACTTAGGCAACATGTAATGATGACAAATATCCGGGAAATGACTGAAACTCTGGCACATGGGTACTCCTCTGATAGTACTCAACGAAAGCTTTCTTATGAATACCTACATGACTTGGTTCGGATGATTTTCACTTTTCTTTCATTCTTATGCATTGGACGATAGTAACCTCAGCCTTAGAAGGGTCAAGAAGATAAAACTTTGTAACATCAATTTCGAATACAACTCTCGTCTCCCTTGACAAAAAAGTTTTCGGTTGATAGAAATCTATCAGACTTTGCATGTATGAGACCATCGTGAAGTGAACATTAAAAACTAGCTTACTGTGGCAGTATTGATAAGTATTTATAACTTTCGCTAATAATGAGTAATTAACAGTAATCTCGAAGTTTATCTCGATCTCAATGATTCAAATGATGCTACTTACCTATCAAATGCATATGCTTGATTATTTCTCACCCATCCGTATATTACATCCGTTTGAGTCTAGAACAAAAGTAAAAGGCGTAAGGAGTCTACTAGCTACCGTTGCGGGAATACGAGAATGTGATATCTTAGGAATAAAAACCTAAAACAGTATACTTTAGTTATTCGTGATTGAAAGGGTCTACATGATTGATGGTGATTTTCGAATAACATGAGCTAGGTAAGCGAAACAATGTAAATATATGACAATCAATCTAGCGTAATGACCACCGACTTTTGGCATTTATCCTTCAGGCGTAGCGCACCAGTTTGTTCTTTTTTCGTTTCACCAAACAAATTACACAAAGCAGTTCATATCATTGAATTCCATATAAAGTCACCCAAATCTAATAAATTATCTCAGAAAGCATTCTTTGAAACTTGAAAGGGTTTCTTTAAGCATGCTCTGACATGTCTTGCAGACAAGCTATATCTTTTTTGAAATACTCGGTATGTTGAGACATACTCAAAAAGGCCTTGAAAGTTCACCAAACGTTATCAACAGCTAGTCAGCCATTAAAAGGTCACAACCCAAACAATTCCAAGGTATATAATCAGAGGTTTCTGGAGACAAGTTGCAGACAAGTTGCATGCCTTTAAACTAAATCACTGATAATTTGAAATGATTTGGATTACAGTTATTGGAAAGCTTGTTTGGATGCGGACGGGACATGTGTCGAAATTCTGTCTAGGGACATGTGAGCGAAACATGATTAATACTAATACATACCATAGATTTGGTCGTAGAGAATCCAACAGCCATCCATTTGTCTATTATGCCCCGCATTTCTAGAGTAAACTTAATTAAGTCCTTCTCTTCGTCATATTTCCAATTCACTTTAAATGCAGAGGTACTGTCCTCATATTTCAATTCCCCTTTACAGTTTGAATCATCTTTTTTTGGCTTTTTAGTGGGTTCCTTTGTTGGTTCCTTTGTAGGCTCCTTTGTTGGTTCTTTTGTAGGTTCCTTCGTGGGTTCCTTTGTAGGTTCCTTAGTTGGTTCCTTTGTAGGTTCTTTTGTAGGTTCCTTAGTTGGCTCTTTAGTTGGTTCCTTTGTGGGTTCCTTTGTTGGTTCTTTTGTGGGCTCTTTAGTGGGTTCCTTTGTCGGTTCCTTAGTTGGTTCCTTTGTTGGCTCTTTAGTTGGTTCCTTTGTAGGTTCCTTTGTTGGCTCCTTAGTTGGTTCCTTTGTTGGTTCCTTTGTAGGCTCTTTAGTGGGTTCCTTTGTAGGCTCCTTTGTGGGCTCCTTTGTGGGTTCCTTTGTTGGTTCCTTTGTAGGCTCTTTTGTTGGTTCCTTTGTTGGTTCTTTAGTGGGTTCCTTTGTTGGTTCTTTTGTAGGTTCCTTTGTAGGCTCCTTTGTTGGTTCTTTTGTAGGTTCCTTAGTTGGTTCCTTTGTGGGTTCTTTAGTTGGCTCCTTTGTGGGTTCTTTAGTGGGCTCCTTTGTTGGTTCCTTTGTTGGTTCCTTTGTTGGCTCCTTTGTCGGTTCCTTTGTCGGTTCCTTTGTGGGTTCCTTTGTAGGTTCTTTTGTTGGTTCAGGTTCAGTTGTTGGATTCGTATTTCCACCAACAGGTCCACTATTTAGGTAATATCCAGGAGCAGGGAAATGTCTGCATGTACTGGCGAGACCTGTAAGAATATTTGTCGTAATCAGTAATGTTTCTAGTTTGCAGTTATGTAGATCCATATGTATAAAGGCATAGTGATGCTCAACAAAGGCATTTGAATTAACCAAGGACAGTTATCGTTGGTATGTTGAATTATATTACTAGATATTAGTATAATGCCTTTTTGATATATCAAGTAAACAGAATAATGACAGCTATAATAACTTTTCTGCTAAACAGTTGATGTTATTTTTTTATTGTTGGGTCAATCTGGAAGATTATCACTTCATTCACACTGCTTTGCACCGATAGCGGAATGTAAAAAGAGCCATTGAATACCCTCACAAAACTATCATTTTTAATTGACAGAGTTTTATTAAATCTTAATAGTATTATAATCCTGCCTACCCAAGCAACTGACAGGTAGTATGTGATCCGAGGAGATTAAGATGCAATAATAGGAGTTACATTGATTCAAGCATAAAAGAAAATGAAAAAGTGAAAAAAAAAATGACAAGTACAGATTTAGCCTCAATGTAGCGTAATATGATAGAACATATCATACATTGGTATAATACTAGTAATTAAGATACCGTATTCGCTTGATTAAGCGCACCGTGCGGGTAGAGGTTGGGAAAATTTGTAATGGGAGAAGTGTAATGATCGTTTTTGCACCTTCGCACTCTCGCTGTTCAGCGTGCTTAGACGTTTGCCGCAGCAATCCGCACGTGAAAATTCGTTAATTGGTCAATAGTACGATCATGCAGCGAATATGAACAGTGAGAGCGCGAAGCGATTGCGGAAATGGCGGATTTCAGCTCTGGTTTGCAGACACGGCAAGAGGAAAGGTGTGTGATTTGGTTTTGGTTACTTCTGGGGGGAGATTTAACATAAGGAGACGATCTGTGGCGCTTGCTGGTCCCCAATTTCCGCAAAAAATAGGGGGGGGGGGGGAATGCGCGTATTCGGGATCGTGTGCTTATATAAGCGAATATGGTAAGCGAAATTTAAAAAAATCCACACCCACCCCTTGAGAGATATAATATACTTTACCTTCTGGTCGCCAGCCCAATGCAACCCAAGTTGTCCCCTTGACCTTGAGAACGACCTCCAGTTCCTCGCTGGCCTAACATTGATGAATAAAAAAAGACATCTACCAGGTTTTACCAATTCAACGCGAATGGAGATCAGTTAAATGTATATTGATACTACTTCTACTACTACTACTACTACTACTACTACTACTACTACTACTACTAATAATAATAATAATAACATTATGATAATAATAATAATTATAATAATAATAATAATATATATTCATATGTTAATGATATATTCGCAATGGTTAGTTTTATAGATATCTTACCAGCTGTGGAGCTTTATATCCGTAATAGATAGTTTATAGATATCTTACCTAGTCTGGGAATTCATAAGGTTTATGTTCATGCTAATGCTGTAATGCCTTCGATATTCTGCTATTACATGCCATTTGAATTATGGACACTTTACTTAATCGCACCAGGCATATCATAACTTATCAAAATGCTGCCAAATTTCCCTCGTATCATTTGATCACGAAGTCGATCAAGTGCATCCAACTAATAACGGATTTTTTACGGTGAGTAGTATTTTTAACAACTCGGGCTGCAATATGCATACTAGTTAAAACAAAATAACTAATATAGATGGCATGATATGAACAGGTCATAACCACCTTAGTAACACTTACATTAATGTAGGAGTAGTAGAGATCGAATTCTCCAGAAAGCTTGCGATGGACGTATTTTCCCAGGTCTATTCCAGATTTCCCTTTGACTCCCGATTCTAAAAAGGTGTTGAAGCAATATATTTAGCAGTTAAACGTGATATTTTAAATAGGTGAACACTTATGAACTAAGTCACAAATCTAAATGACCTATGTTTGGTCTTACATGAAATTGTATAGGGCAAACTAGTCACTAGAGAATTACTGAATTACTATTAAAAACTATTACAATGTAAAACGTGATATAGAATGTATTTTCCCATTGGAGGTTCTGACCATTTTGTTTGAGAAAATAAGAAGTGTGATTCACTCAATTATCGATTTCTTGTGATATCTAATGACGTAGTTCCTGATATCCGCAAATATATACAATTGTATATATACAATTATACATATATATATATACATATATATATACATATATATATATATATATATATATATATATATATATATATATATATATATATATATATATATATATATATGTATGTATGTATGTATGTATGTATGTATGTATGTATGTATGTATGTATGTATGTATGTATGTGTATGTGTGTAATATACATTACTGTAGTCTATAAAATAAGGACATCGATCCGTGACTTACCTCTGCTGCATTTAGCTCCATACCAACCAATTTCACAGAAGCATCTGTTCTTTGGTGGTGTAGTTGCGTCTGTGTCCACACATTTACCGTGCCCAGAGCAATCCCCTCCATTTAAACAGTCTTCCATGTATTGACACTTATCACCGTATGCCAAACGATCACAGACGCACTTTCCATTGACGAATTTACCCCGACCGGAACAGGTGGCTTTGTATGCTGCGGCTGTATAAAGTGAAATGTGTACCAATTTACTTGTAGTTTATTAAGGTAATCAAAATTGCGTGAAAATTGATGTTTATTGGTCAAGGTATTTTATGCGAATAATCAGTTTTCCTTTCTCCTTTTCAATAAGGTACTAGTAACTGATATGATATAATGCACTTTGAGGACAGGTGCATATCAATAAATGCGTCCATGTACATGTCTGCTTTTAACTATCATGACGTTTCAAGTTATTGACACTTTGTGTGTATGATATTATGATGAGAATGAAAATATGATCGTTATTCTTCTTAACCCTTATGCTGCATGGTGGTGGCTCATCTGAGAGTACTAAGTAAGAGATACTAATATCTAATGAATACCAAAATCACAGGATTTAGATGGGTTTCAAAAATATGTTCGTCTTTATGCTTTGGACGAAAGTAGCCTCAGCATTGGAAGGGTTAATAGTTACTCTTTGTTCATTCATAATGATAAGTTTATCTCTCACCTTCTACAACCTTTATATTAGCACAGCTCCTAAAGATGTAATCATCTGACCATTCGGAGGCTTGTCTCTGCAGTCTCAGTGAACAATTATCACATTTAAAACCAGTAGGAAGATTTATCTCTACACTTTGGCTCCTGAAATAAAGATGATTTATTTTAAGGAATAACATTGCAAAATTAATGTACAGTGCCGACATTTAATTCTTACACTAAATGCTTGGTCAGCCCCGACATTATAAAGGACCACACACCTGATAGCCACCAAGTTTCCTGGAATGCATGAACGTATTGTTGATTCGCAAGCTACGTGGGTCATTGATGTGCTTGGCTTATCATTTTGAGATGTTATCAATGGGTGTTTGTACAACCAGGCACTGGCAGACGTCCGGTCGACTGGGACAAGAATTAAATGTCTATATTGCATGGGATATCATGGGTGGCTATGAAACTCCTCATCATACATCGATAGCCGTAAACTAACAACTATAATAAAGGATCAGAAAGTAATTACAACATATCGCACACAGGTATTTTGCTATAAACTTTTAACTGCTTAATAGAATTATTGAAATTAATTGAACCACCCAATATGAGTTCAATTACTTTATAGGGAGTAATTTTATCTTTCGATGCAATAATGCAATGAGGATAAGTAATACAAAGGGATAAAGTTAATTTGACAAGACCGCCATTATTTTGATAATCTGTGATATCTCTTCAAAATACATTTCGAATGCAAGTTTAATATTTATTAACTTTTTACTGATCTATGTCACTTTTTAGTTTTGCCTTGAATGCTGTCTCTAAATGGTATGAGAAAGCAGACTTGCAAAAAGATGCAATAGAAGTCAAAAATCTTTCACCAAAAATCATTGGATGGTTGACAACACTTACATTAAATATACAGTATTCAATTTAGAACGTTGCATTATAGATTTTTTATAAATGATCTGTTGGCTAAATGTAACTTTTTTTAATTCAAAATTGCACACACGTGCAACAGGATTTTAATATAGCAATGTACTATTCAGACAGTAATAATAACAATAATAATAATAATAATAATAATAATAATAGTAATAATAATAATAATAATAATAATAATAATAATAATAATGATAATAATAATAATAATAACATGATTAATAATACTAATAATACTAATAATAATAATAGTAGTATTAATACTAATAATAATACTAATAATACTAATAATACTAATAATACTAATAATAATAATAATAATAATAATAATGATAATAATAACAATGTCATAGGTTGTTGTATAATAGATGTTTACAGTATGTTAAGATACGGTATGTAATAGAATGTTAGAGGAGTTCATATTTTGTTAGGAATCTTACAACTTGTACCAACTATTTTTTGTATCTGTGTCTGACTTTAATGTGTCAATAAATATTGACCAGTTTATATTAAATAAATCTATTAATTAAATTTAACTTATTAGATAACGGTATATGTATTATTTGTAATGCAGCAAAAGACAGCAATATACACATGCTACTTGTGATCTATGGGATCAAGTTTGCCAGTGGATGATTTGTTGGAGATTTGGACAATAACTGTATTTTCAACATCATCATATCTATAATAGCAAAGTTGACGGCAATGTACCTTCGATTTATCAAGTCAAAAATTGTGTCAAACAAATCTTCTTCCACGAGAAATATATGGCAAGAATAAGAGGCAGAACTGGCAATTTTAAGGGAGAATGGTCTTTACTTAACAAGGAATGGGTGAAACCAAGACAGACAAATCAATAACATCCATACCTTTATAATTTATTGTACAATGATAAGCTACACATTAGTCCTTATTATACTTAATCCTCATCATAACAATAACAATGTCATATCGTTTTTTAGTTTGCGAATGTATTACTATATTATCTATATGTGGTCCTGGTCTAGCCAGTGGAGATTTGAATAAAAATGATTTAGAAAATGAATGATTTTTTTTGTATACTCACGTGGTATCGTCGGCTCCAGCAAACCCTCCCGCTGCTGGTACTAGCTTCCTCACCACTCTCTCATCTTTATCTAATATGTCAAAGGCATACCCACCCTGTAAGCAAAGTAACATACATGCATTATGGAATATAGAATGTTGGTATATCGCTGATTGTGAAATGAAGGTATAGGGAATAAAATCAATCATACCATTCTACCATTCAAATGTATCCAGTATATCTTAGATGAATAGACACTCGTGATTATATTGATATATTCCGTATTCCGCTAAAAGGAATGATTGCCTTGTAGCTTACTTAGGTACCTGTATTTGGTTTTAGTTGTTGGGATACCAAAAAAATAGAGGCCGCCACCGGAGTGTCAGTGTTACAACATCTACTAGTATGCCAAAACAACTCCTTGCACAAAAGGGCGACTTGGTATTTATAGCAACATGGCGAGCCCTTGACCTGGAATACCACTGAGGGAAGCTTTAAAAGGTGACAAGCACATTACTTTGTGAATGCTTGGCCAACAGACACAAAATAAATACTTTACATAGCTTATGCAAATAGCTAATGAAATAGAGGAACTGGGGAAAAGTTATTTAATTCCTGAATTTAAAAAGGCAATTCTTAGCAGGTTCGGTGTAGGACATTGATAGCTGGATGGGAATGATTCTTTAGGACTTTAACGTCTAAAAAAGGTATAATAGTGACAGGGTTTGGGTAGTTTTCGATTTTTTATGCTGTCATGTGCCTTGGACAAAATAGCCTCAGCATTGAAAGGGTTAAAGTTCATTCGTCGATACTTGCGTCGCACCCTGTCCATGTCGCAGTAGCAGGCTCACCTGATGTTTATATCCGTGCCTTATTCTTGTTTAATAATCAATAACTTTAATAACTATCACCTTTAACTAAAAGGGTAATATTCAATATCCGTGTATTTGCATTGTGATTGTATTTTATGAAAATAAAACATGTAAGTGATACTTGAAGTATTGATACCAGAAGTATCTGCATGTGGCTGTATGGCCATATTGCGTTGTCATGGATCTTGACAGAAAAAACGGACCGAGGACCTTAGGTGCTGGGGAGTTGAAACCCAACTTGCTTCTTCGCCTTGACAATAAAGCCTCTCCACCCCAATTTCACTGATATCTTGCAATGGATAATACACATTGTAGTACCATATACAGATGGCAAAACATGACCTGGATCACTGCTTGATGTTTAGAAATATATACATGTATAACTCTCAAGGTTTTTGATTTGAAAAGCGAGGTTCCCAAGGAAATCCACGGCCTCCAAGTCACTTGCAGCCTTATCACATGCCCAGGGGCGGATTCGAACTCTTGTAGTGGCGAGAGACATTGAGCTGTCGGTGGCGACACCTTAGACAACTTGGCCAACGGGGGAGGCTTTTTGCTAAGGATAAGATTTAGTATCACTGATTGTCTACAGGTGGCAGTAAATGGTCTGGTTTACTAATGCTCGGAACTTTGCATATCCCGGCTTAAGCATGTGAATAAGTTGCCAGTGATTTGGGGTCAGCCCCCGGGAACATCAGTTTCTTCCACCACTGCATAGTCACGACTGTGCGCAATATGGCAGAGAAGGACGGAAGGAAGGAAGGAAGGAAGGAAGGAATGTCGCTTTCAACAGCTTAGGGTCATATCGCGACGAGATAGAGACTCGGAACCGGGAAGATATTCCCTTCCCTTCACTAATAGTTCCAATGGGTCTTTCAGTTGCCATAGACATAGACAGCCCTTCACAACGCCGCACCTTTATATAGCGAAATGGTCAACCCACTTGGGGATCCAGCGGGGACTCGAACCTGCGAATCCACGCTGGGAACCAGGCATCGTAACCACTAGGCCGCGGCGGATCCCTACAATATGGCAGAGAAGTGACGATAGACAAAACTACCATTTACGTATAGACAGAGCCCTCAGGACTCCACCTGGTGAAATAAATGTGAACCATTCTGACTGGCCCACCTTGTTGTTGCCTTATCGATGTAAGTACAGTTGAACCCCTCCTAAGTGACCACTTGTGGGACCAGCATCGACTGTTCAACTTCGAGGGTTGCAATTGGACAACTTAGAGGGATTCCCTCTGATATAACACTATTAGGAAAACGTTAGTGTGGGACTATTAAGTCCAAAAATCGCGTGCTGTAAGGTATTCTCTTGCAGGAACTCCAAATTTGCCTTCCAGTTGCCCTAGCCTAGTTTATTTAGCAGACATGTATGGTATTCATAAATCAAATGAACCTTAATTGATCAAGAAAACCTCATTTGAGGTAAAACACTGTAAAATTGAAACTGTGTTTATATTAAGGTCAGCTCAAGCCGGTAAGTTAAAGAAAACTTATATTTGATACACCAAGACCTCAGGGATTAGATAACTATGGTTAGAACGGGGACAGGAGTGCCTAACTAGGAGTTGTCTTACTTTGAGTGTGTCACCAGCATCACAGCCTTAAAACGGAGTCATTTTAGAGGGGTGGTCAATTTAAAGTTAAAGGGTGGTCACTCAGAGGGTTTCACTGTACTAGTAGTAAGCGCGTTGTACATGGCGTTACCCATATACTGCTGGAGATTAATTTGGCCAATACAAAATGTTGCAAAGACCCTGACAATGATTGAAACTCTGACACATGGGTACTCATCTGAGAGTACTCGAGGGCTATCCAATGAATACTAACACGACACTGACGACAGGGTTTAGATGGTTTTCAAAAATCGTTGGCGTCCGTGTACTTTGGTCGAAAGTAGCCTCAGCATTGGAAGGGTTAATACTATCTTTTTGATGGGAAATGTGAAGAGGAGGATGTAGCATCCTGCTTTTTGCAACGTCACGTTGATATAAAGGGTGGCACAAACGTGAAGACGCCTTTTGAATGTTTTACTACGAGAACACTTCCTGGTCTCTTGTTACGGGAACTGTGTTGCTCTATAGTTAAATTGGTCACGATGTATCTAAATATAGTTGATGACAAGCAGAACTGGGGCACTTTTCAACAATCAACTATGGCTTGTTCATCTCCATACCAATGTAGATGTATCGAACAGTCAACTTTTTCGTCCTATTTTTCTTTCACCTAGTCCCTCTTCCTCCATCTTTCGTTTCATTTTTTAAGCAATCGATTCTTTCAGCGAGTCCCCTTTTCGTACATTTCAATGTGTTACCCTTTTCTCTTTCAACGAGTCCCCTTTTCGCACAATTCAATGTGTTATACTTTTCTCTTTCATCTAGTCCCCTTTTAGTATTTCCCTCTTTTTCGAACCTGTATCATTCCCAAATCACTTCTACTGACTGATTTATAAGTTATTTTTCAACTTATGACTTTTTTACTATCATGCTTCATGCACTTTGCTCTCGTTTTAAAAATTAGCACTTTTTTCAAGTACTGCTTTTATGGGATTCAACTGTGGTTGTATTGCACTGTCATTTTATTTGGGGCACTGACCCGCTATCATTTCTATGATTTAGTGCACCGTCATTCTGATCACGGTAGAACAGCACTTCCTGTTTTGCACAGTCACCATTTAATACTCTATATTGGTGGGTACACAGCTATATATAAACCATTTACTGCACAATCACTAAAGGTTGTTTACCTGCCTAACCAGACTTATGCCAGACTTAACTCTGAACTGAATTATCTGAGAAGAAAAGCTTTTGTAAATACACCTCACTTCTGAAGTAACCTTCGTGTAGTAGTATGATACTGTGTATTGGCAGTACAGTGTACTACCAGTTTGATGGGACCACACCACTCCCACGCCTTGTTACACGCCCCGTGATTTCACAGATTCGATGTGGCATTCATTTACGAAATAGTGACTTGGTATTCTTTGATGACATACTTTTGTCTGGTAAATGGTTTGATAAATTGAAGTGCAAATAAGCACCCTTGCCTTTGTAATAGGAATCCGTCTATTCATTCGTGGGTTGGGTGCAGTATAAGGTTAAATCTTACGATATATATTTCCAAAGGGGATGCTCATAAAACGAATTGAAAATATTTGGTATGCTTCTATATGAACTACATGTATATGAAACTATATGAACTATACATGCTCCCCACGATAGCGCAAAAATGTATCCTACAAATTAATATCCTGCTTTATATATGGTTTAGTTTGAGTGCTTGAAT
>OZ012684.1:44293231-44295731 GCA_963942565.1 Maea johnstoni | reverse complement strand
TTGTTCTTTAATTGAAACTGAACTATAAGATTGAACAATACGTTGGTCTATGTACAAGAAAACCCCAATGACCTCATTTCTCTGAGTCTGCATCTTCAATTGCTATCCCACTGTCATCTGAACTTGTACTCAGTAGTCTAAACTTTCTATAACTGACACGTATGAATATTTAGGAATCCTTAGTTTCCTCTTCCACTAATGTATCCTCATCTTCTGGTACAGAAGATAGTTCATTCCATTCAAACTTCCTCTTTCTCTTCTTTTCTCGGGCTTCATCCCAGTGTAAGTACTCTGCACTGTCCAGGGGTTAGCATCTAAATGGACTCTCCCAACCCTGAATATCAACTACAGGAAACCCTGTTTACCTAGGTAAGATGAACCCTAAACATCCTGCCTACAACCCAAGAATATTTCTGGAGCCATTGATTTGTTTTACCTGAACTTTCTGACCTACACCTGTTGGCAAGACAGCTTCTGCACAAGATCTACACATTCGAAGGCATAAGTAGCAAATCTTGTTAGCTTTTTTAATGCAAAAAATAAGAAAATCACGCTATCTAAAGGTGCGAAGATCCCGAGCCCCCTTAAGTGAAGTACTGCTAAGTACGACGTCTAAAAGTGTTCCGACGATTTATCGTAATACTACATGTGCAACCAACCATGTATTTGCTGTACTGTTATTGAAGATATTTAGTAGGTTTCTCCAGGAGTGTGTCTCTGGTTGCTCTAAGGTGTGGTTCGTCTTCCAATAAACTCTAGCTACAGTTAAACAGCCACCTACGGTACTTCCTGGTAGCCGGGGTCGAACTCGTGACTAACCTTAACCCTTACAATGCTGAGGCTACTTTCATCCGCCAGAACGCAATGATGCAAAGATTTTTGAAAAACATCTAACCCCTGTCATGTTGGTATTCATTGGATAGCTCTCGTTGAGTACTCTCCCATGTGTCAGAGTTTCATTCACTTTCCAGGTGTTTTACATTATCTTGTATTGGCCAAATTAGTCACCAGCGGCATAAGAGTTAACCAATTACATCAGGAGTGCACTCGTGTATGACATGTCTGGCACTTGGAAATAGCAAAAGGATATTTGATACATATTTTGGCCGGATGTTGTTCCTCTTTGTTTGAATCAGTTTGGGTACTAAGTAGCTCAGTTGGTTAGGTGTCGGACTAGTAATCAGTAGGTCGCTTGTTCAATTCCCGACCGGGGCACTTTGGTTTGTCCTTTGGCAAGACAGTTTATTTCATATTGCCTCAGTCTACCCAGCTGCAAAATGGGTACCTACCACTTATAAGGCAGTGCTTAGAGTTTGTGCGCTATATGCTGCCAGCTGCTCTGGAATATCCCTCGGGGGGATTGAAATGGTTTCTGTGTGTACAGGCCTGCTAGGGAAAGAAGGTCGTGTGAACATTCCGATGGATACAAGACTACAAACCGAATACCTTTACTTTTAAAGGATTCCCACCTTTTCAAATATCACTTAAATTGATGATTTTCTTTTATGTTATGAGACCACACCCGCACGCCAGGCCTAAATGGTTTTACTTAAATGGATTTGGATATCGACAAGTATAAATAGTATAACCAGGGATGGAACACTCAAATGTCCTTACATATGAACTTATGGGCCATTTAGATGACAGGCGGGGTCGCTATAGCAGCTTTAGAAGTGACATGCTGTCATTGCAGTCAACAAGAGCCAAACTCGACGTTGCTAGTCTTTCTGTAGTGAAAGAGCCATATATCACAGACTTGTAGTAAGTCTAGTCTTTCTGCTGAAACACGATCTTCAAATCGGCTCAATACTTGCCTAAGAGGTAGAGAAATAACTATAAATCACTGCGCTAAGTATATATTAGTGCTCTCCCACCTGTAACTGTAACTCCTTGTCAAATATGATTGCAGTATCCGCATAAGAAGACATTTATGATACTAAAACCAGCTAGAGAAATCAGTATGGAGATATCTCTGGAATTTCGATTATCGTCACTTTTCTGTCATATTAGGCTAATCCGTGACTAGCCAGTTTTGAGTGTTGGATAACATCGGAGTACCCGGCAAAAACACCGCTTTACCCCATGTTACTGGCAACATACCCTGGTCCTATGTGTTGAGAGACAGCTAGTAGTCAGTGGCAAAGCCTTTGGCCATCCGGCCATCTGAACAGGCAGAGAGAGAGAGAGAGAGAGAGAGAGAGAGAGAGAGAGAGAGAGAGAGAGAGAGAGAGAGAGAGAGAGAGAGAGAGAGAGAGAGAGAGAGGTCCTCCATTCTTCTGTTTTGATATTATATATAAAAAAAATATCTAACACATATAGAGTGCATGCATATGTAACAGCAAAAAAAAATGAAATACTAGTAAACACCCGCCAAAACTTATGCCGTATTTTAAGGGCTTTCAAAGTTGTATGTGCTATACCCTGACACCTATTCAGAACAACCTCTAATAAGGTGGAAAGTCTGATATTGTCGCTTGAGTTTCATCAAAGTCGCTGAAAC
>OZ012684.1:44217509-44293031 GCA_963942565.1 Maea johnstoni | reverse complement strand
TATATATATATATATATATATATATATATATATATATATATATATATATACATGCACACACACACATATAACATATTATCAATTTTCTCACAAATATGCATTGACCCAGCCGTAGGACAATCATTTTTTACCACGTCGATATTTTACATGAAAAATATACCAACATAAACGTGAGTCTACCCTGATTTAGTTCTACACTTGTACACCAGGTGGCCTAAGGGATATCTTTCCAAACCTCTTGCTGGTTCAAGCAAAACTGGATGACAACCATTGGGGCCATCTGTGATCGGCCAAAGAAACTAACATCTCGACATAACATAACATATAGAGACTAGGTCGGGAAAAAGCATTTTTCAGATTAGGAGCTAGTAGTCCAACCCTGATCGCTTCCAGAATCAATTAAGTGAACAACTGTTAAAGACAGCAGTCTGGCAGCAAAGAGGTGAATACCATACCTGCAGTTGTCACGGAGACCGTTGTTGTCGGTTTGACAGTTGTAGTGGGTTCGACAGTTGTAGGCTTTGCGACGTCTTCATCTGTGGCACATGTAGACTTTAAACAAATCTTGGTAACCGAAACATGTCTATTTCGGCTGTGGTAGTTAAGTGTTTTATCAGTACCAACAACTCCATAGGCATACAGGAAATAATAGCAGTCATTGTCTGTAAACTTGAAGTCATTTACTGTATCACCTAAAAGAAAAGAAAAATGTGTTCATATACAGTCAAACTTGTACAAACGACTACTTCTTTTTAATGACCACTTGCCCTGAACGACCACTTTCATATCCCCCCAGGCTATTCCCCGCATATTTCACCTTGATTAAACGACCACTTGCTTGACGAGACAAACGCCAATGAAATATTTTCCTTAACAGTAAATGACCCTTTATTCAACGGCCACTTGAATGTCTAGACGCCTTGTCTATTGGAAAGGCACAATGAAATGATGAAACAATTGGTGAAATTGAAAAAAAAATATCATATGCTTTATTCTGTCGATTTCCAAAAAACATCAGCAAAAACAAAGTTTTAATTTTTTTCTGCCGTTCACACCTGCGCAATCGTAGTTTACTCTGCCACAGGAAAGAGGTTGGGTGAAAAGTCGAGGTGTTCCATTGCGTCAGAGAATGTTACTAACCAGTGTCCCTCTTGCGTTTGAAAGTGATGTTGGTGAATCCATCTTTAAAGGTACCATCAACTATTGTCACGTCCTGCTTCTCATCGTATTCAACTCCGCTGGAACTTTTTCCCCTTATGAACCTGCAAGAATATATACGATACCAGAAAACATGTTATTTTCTGCGAGGAAGCAAGCAATAATACGACTGAATTGCACTTAACCATAGTGTATTGTATTGTATTGTATTGTACACTATCGTTTCGTATAGCATCATTTTGCATTGAATGGTATCCTGAAATATTATTGTATTGTTTTGAATAGTATTGCATTGTATTGTTATTGACTGTATTACCTACACAGATGCAATCTTCCATCCGAGAGTATAATTCTTTTATTTCTATTTCACTTTAGTATTTACAATACTAAATTAGGCAATTTATACTAATGTGGAAAGTAAAAGAAGCTTGATCGATACGAGTAAACACAACAAAGTCGAACAGAGATCATGTAATATGATTTGCTCTCGAGAATCATCTTCCAAGAGCACGTGTTTCGGTAAAAAGAAAATTCCAGGAAACTACAGCTATAATTATCAGCCCGATATATAGGCTTGTTCAGATTAGATAACATGAAGCATCCACTAAAGTTGCTGATGATACTCCTTCGCTAAAATACAAATATGACATCCCAATGGGGGTAACCTGGTGGAATGGAACACCGAGGGAAACCATCCTCTGTCGACAATCCATTCCATCAGGTTACCCCCACTGGAATGTCATATTTGTTTTATTATACCGAACAAACCCCATAATTGTAAAATATTAAATTTCTCGCTGACCATATCAAACCACTGCTGGTCGCTGAGGCGGGTGAAAAGACTGTCTGCTGTTTTGGATAAGGTCAAGGTCACAGATGACTCGCACTTTTCCCGCTAGGTTTCACCAGCAGCGGGGGGGAACTTGTCATGAGAAGTCGGAGAATGTGAACAGGGTATTCACATTGCCTTGTGAGTACAACATCATGGAATAGTGAACCTTAGTTAGCCAATCACGAATTACGATCTTCACGTGGGGTGTGATAACATCAACTGTTTAACAGTGTTTCACTTACCTGTCCGTGACGTTCACCTTGCCACCGTTGGGAACATAACCAATAACGACATCTGTATCTTTCTAGAAGAAAAGAACAGACCATGATAATGATATATGCAAAAACATTTCTCTTTAGGTATTTGTTTTTCTTCCACCTCGTACTATTTTATGTCACTTAGGTTGTACATTTAGTTCGCATTTTGTTACTCAATGTTGATGTATTTTAGTTTGATTTTGTAAAATGCCGTTATAGGCAATGGACGTACATTCATTCATACATACACACATTCATACATACATACATACATACATACATACATACATACGGGTATGGTTAACCAACCCGCAGCATCATATTTCTGCATTAAATAAAACTTACATTACAAATCTAAAGATGAATTAACGAGGCACATTACCTGCTTTGAACCCTTCGGAATGTTTCAAACATGAAAAGAGTTTTCTACTTTTGAAGTATTTCCGTTCATCATTGTTTTGAATGAAACACTATTTGTTTGCCAACAGTTTGTTTTACCACTTGATACTCTTTTTTTTCTTCTTTTTAAATATTCAAAAGAATATCAATACAGTGGAACCCCTTCTAGTGGTGACCCCTTTAAGTTGACCACATCTTGCCAGTCCCATACTTACTTTTCACTTAAAATCTTATAGTAAAGGCAAATGAAATATGTATATATTGGCATACTTTTATTCCGTATTTACGTACCATTCGTACGTCTGAGGAGAAGCCAATAGCCAACCATTTCCCCTCCGAATTCTTAGCGCCCATTGTGAAAGTAATGACGTCTTCAGTGGGGTTATATACCCAGGTGGCGATGTAGTCGCAGCTTGTACCGGAACAGGAAGATGGCAGTTTGAATTCCCCTTCACAATTGGCTCCAGTGGTCTTCTTGGGTGTCTCTGTGATTTAAGAAAAAGACGAAAATAATAGGACCAGTGAAAACGATTCATGAAATACGTAGACCAATTATTGCAAACATTTCCCACTTAGACCGTGGTTTAACCCATTAATGCTCACAGCGGCCAAAACAGGCATGACGATTTTGGAGATATTTTTCTAACAAAAGAATTTTTTGGAAATATTTGAAGGAGAGATATTAACCAGAGATCACACAACAACTCTCCTTCAAATATTTTGAGAACTTTTGCTTTATTCCCAAGTTATTTTCAAAAGAATGAAAGTAGCAGACAATATTTTCTAGAGATACTCTGAGTGTGAATGTGGTTTAAATTCTTGCTTAGTCGCACGTTTGAAGCTCCTGCCGCACGCTGGTGCTACAATGCGACATTTGGACACCCTTGCAATACTGCTTGTTTGATTTTTGTGTTTTGTGGACAAAGTTTGCGTAATAACGTAAACCATAGTGAGCCAGTGTTTGTCATTGATTGATTAGAAATTGATTTGATTGTCAATTATCAAAAAAACATCTATTGAAAACAAACAATACAAGGCTTAGTAAGCATTAGAAATATATGGCTACTACTTGTATATATATATATATATATATATATATATATATATATATATATATATATATATATATATATATATATATATATATATATATATATATATATATATATATATATATATATATATATATATATAAATATATATGTATTTCTTTTTATTTACCACATTTTTGCAATGTTTATGAAGTATCTTAAACAAAATGTGTATTCATTACACAAAACACGCTTGTGGAATTAAACTAATACGTTAATCGCAAGTGTATAGTTATGCTGATATTGGATTAAAAATTGCATTTTTTGCAAAAAGAAAAAACAACACTTACCCATGAAATTGATGCTCAGGTATCCACGCTGGTCGCCTGAACCGTGGTATTTGAGTTCATCAGGTCTATAGAATGCCTTGTCTTTGGCATTGCCTTCCAAGCCGGAAGCAGGGGAGTGCTTGTAGTTGCCCTGGTCCTGTCCCCTCGCCCAGATCACGTGCATCCCGCCATCTACAAAGCTATGGTCTGCCTTTTCTACGCCTGAGGAGGACAAGAGAAACATGTATTAGTGGTAAACAGAAGTACTTATTACAGAATAATGTAATACATACCTATTCCATTTTTTTTGTTTCATCTTATCTTTTTCTGCCTTATTCAGGTAGTCGTCACTGTGCCAGTTATGTGCATATATATATATATATATATATATATATATATATATATATATATATATATATATATATATATATATATATATATATATATATATATATATATATATATATATATATATATATATATATACACATATATATATATATATATATATATATATATATATATATATATATATATATACATATATACATATATATATATATATATATATATATATATATATATATATATATATATATATTTATATATATATATATATATATATATATATGCATATGTATATATATATATATATATATATATATATATATATATATATATATATATATATATATACATATATATATATATGTATATATATATATATATATATATATATATATATATATATATATATATATATATATATATATATTGTATATATATATATGTATATATACATATAAACATATATATATATATATATATATATATATATATATATATATACTAGTATATATATATATATGAAAATGTGAAGGTGATTTGTACATTCAAAGCATTATACTAATTTTACCTTTGATTTTCCGCCTGAACATAATAGTAGTAACTCCATCCTCCTCATATCCCATAGCATCGGTCAGGCTATCGGTGCCCCCGTACACCTCGTCCAGCCTGGGAGTAGAGCGGTCACGAGTGTAGTAGTCACCCACACGGCTCGTTGACCCTCTGGCCATTCCGATGACCATATCTGTACAGTCCATTGGGTGTAGACCACCACCTGTAAAACATCACAAAACACAAAAATCACAGAAATATGAAAATCACTAAAAAAGGAACACCTGTTCCTGTCAAAATATATCCATTTAAAAGTGCTCAAATTACGATGGTGCAGATGGGAACGGCAGAAAAAAAGGTTTAATTTTTTCTGACGTTCACACCCGCACCATCGTATCAAATACATCTAAGCTCTGAGAAAAGCACAGAGCAATAAACTATAAAGTAATCATTATTTCAACCAATTAATGCTTTAAGTTATCCATGAGGAATTTCTTTGTGAACTCATTGAAAACATATATAACAAAACATTCTCAGTAATTAGGAACTAATTTGTTAAAATGTTTTGACTTGGTTCAAATTGACGTTTCCTTTCAAATATTTCCCAAAACTTGGTTAGAGTTAACTGGAAATAAGTCCAGCCCTTCTATGGATGGGGGCTCTATATGAATGGGTAGGTTGAACACAGTATTAGCTCATATCTCTGCATCTTAGCAGCCTCACATGTAGAAAAAGACCAAATGCCATAAGTCTAACTTACGTAATTGATTCTGGTTAAAGAAGGGAGCAGGGATAACAAACAACAAAAATGATCACGAGTATCAGCTAACCTGACGGTTCTGGTTCGGTTGTTGGCTCTCCTGTTGCTTCTGCTGGTTCGGTTGTTGGCTCTCCTGTTGCTTCTGAAACAGGCTCTTTCGTGGGCTCCTTTGTGGGTTCTTTGGTGGGTTCCTTAGTAGGTTCCTTAGTTGGCTCCTTTGTGGGTTCTTTTGTTGGTTCCTTCGTGGGTTCTTTTGTGGGTTCCTTAGTAGGTTCCTTAGTCGGCTCCTTTGTGGGTTCTTTTGTTGGTTCCTTTGTGGGTTCTTTGGTGGGTTCTTTTGTGGGTTCCTTAGTTGGTTCCTTTGTAGGTTCCTTAGTAGGTTCCTTAGTTGGCTCCTTTGTGGGTTCTTTCGTTGGTTCCTTTGTGGGTTCTTTTGTGGGTTCCTTAGTTGGTTCCTTTGTAGGTTCTTTGGTGGGCTCCTTAGTTGGTTCCTTTGTGGGTTCCTTAGTTGGCTCCTTAGTTGGTTCTTTTGTGGGCTCTTTTGTTGGTTCTTTTGTGGGTTCCTTTGTAGGCTCTTTGGTGGGCCCCTTAGTTGGTTCCTTTGTGGGTTCCCTAGTTGGCTCCTTAGTTGGTTCTTTTGTGGGCTCTTTTGTTGGTTCCTTTGTGGGTTCTTTTGTAGGTTCCTTAGTTGGTTCCTTCGTGGGTTCTTTTGTGGGTTCCTTTGTAGGTTCTTTTGTGGGTTCTTTTGTGGGCTCCTTTGTAGGTTCAGGTGTTGGGTCTTTGGCACAAGCCTTTATATATATCTTTTCCGACGATACGTTGTATGCTGTATGTTTGCTTTGCAAGGTATTCAGAGTTGGATTATAGTCTCCTCCGAACGCAGCGAGTATGTACAGTTTAGTCGTGTCAGTAAATGCCAAATCATTGGTTTTATCACCTGTAAAAGTAAAAGTGATCCTACTTCGTATGTGTTTACAAGCGTGACATCAACTCGTTTTTGTACTTAAGGTAACTTGTGAAATCTCAAATTAACCAAAGAATTCATTTGACTGGTAGATCATGAGGAATGAGGAAATTTAAAGAAAAAACATTACAATGGGTGTTGGACATGGCTATTTTCTTTTAATGCACTTTGGATGTGTTCTATTATTACAAAAACATCTCTTTTGTTATTACATTTTTCTAAAATCCTCTTTCTAGAAGTATGCATAGAAATTCATAATTAAGAAACTATTAATAACATAAATCTCAACAGACGATGATACAGGAGATTCAACTGAAATGAAAAATTGAAAAAAAAGTGGCCATAAGTGTCCGCAAAACAGGAAACAAAGTCGTTCATTATGTTTAATTATGCCAGGAAGGTTCATAAATATATACGATATAGCACACTTTAATAGTCACAGTTTATGTCTAGATCAATTTCGAAGGGGTAAGTAAAGACCTGTTCCATGTCCTTACGTTACTGATATGATGTCCATTTACTATAATCAGGAGTTGGCTCAACAGCCTGGACACGACTCCTAGGCCAGTTTTTGACGAGAGCCACTCACGAAGTGCGTTCTGCGCATGTGCGTGAGCAACCTCCTTTATAATGTACACAAATACGAGAGCCTTTATTGGTCTTTGTCTCCTAGTGACCTCACACTGAGACTAGATTCGGCGAGATTAGGTGTGTCTAGGGCTTCACTATTAAGGCCATATGCTAATTGGTTTGTGGCCACGTATCTATGCTCTCCTCATCTAAGATATGATATGCAATTTGAAAAATATTAAAGCATAATAGTCGGTAGGTGAAGTGAAATGCTTAAGGTTACCTGTATCCCGCTTCCTGCTGAACGATAATGTCGTAACATCACCATCAACTTTACCCGACTTGTCTTGAATGTCCCCTTCACCCTCCGAACGAAATCCACCAATCCATTTGCCTGTTATATAGCTGAAGATAAACAGAGTACACATAAGAAAACTCTCGATGATTAAATCAATAGTAAGATAGCCATCTGAGATGTGAAAACCTCGGAACAGGTTAAAAGTATCGAAATATGGAGGTGTTGGCATTTCAGAGGTTTCCATATTTGTTCGAGGACAAAACGGAACTCGGAAACACGCAGTATAGGATCCTGTATTCAATTGTACAAGGATATAAACTGGATTCGGAAACGTTTAATAGGTGTTTAAATCTCAGAGAGTTCAGTATTGTTAAAGGATAACTCGGGACTGGACAAGCATATCAGGAGATGTTCACATCTCAGTGGTGTCCATATAGTACACAGATTAAACGAGAACTAGAAATTCATGTTAGAAGGCGTTCACATCGCAAAAGATGTTGAATTGTAAAAGAATACAACAGTTCTGAAAAAAACATATTACAGTACAGATATTTAATTCCTGCAGCAGTCGACCAAACGTCTGCCAGTGCCTGGTCGTACACACACCCATGGATAATATGTCAAAGAAATACGCCAGCACACCAATGACGCACTGAACTGAAAGATACGGTCAGTTGTGAGGTCAGGGACCTGTGGTTGCATCCATGCCTTGGAAACCGAGTGACAATCGGGCATGCGGTGTATTATGCCCGGGCTGCCAACGTATTTAGTGCAGGAATTGAATGTTGGAACTGTATATCGTGTTATCAGAGATTCGTGCATTGTACAAGAATAAACGAGGAGCGGAAACTCGTGTTAGGTATCTAGTTATCAGAGGTTTCTGTATTACACACTCCGTTGCCTCCTATCGAATTACAATGTATAGTATGGAAGCAATTCTTGACTTAACTGCTAACGGTGGATTTCAATTTCAACCCTTATGCTGCTGGTGGCTAACTTAGGCAACATGTAATGATGACAAATATCCGGGAAATGACTGAAACTCTGGCACATGGGTACTCCTCTGATAGTACTCAACGAAAGCTTTCTTATGAATACCTACATGACTTGGTTCGGATGATTTTCACTTTTCTTTCATTCTTATGCATTGGACGATAGTAACCTCAGCATTAGAAGGGTCAATAAGATATAAATTTGTATTATCTGTTGCAATTAAGTTGAACCACATTACATCAATTACGAATACAACTCTCGTCTCCCTTGACAAAAAAGTTTTCGATCGACAGAAATCTATCAGACTTTGCATGCATGAGACCATCGTGGAGTGAACATGAAAAACTAGCTTACCGTGGCAGTATTGATCAGTATTTATAACTTTCGCTAATAATGAGTAATTAACAGTAACCCCGAAGTTGTTTGAAGTTTATCTCGATCTCAATGATTCAAATGATGCTACTTACCTATCAAATGCATATGCTTGATTATTGTTCACCCATCCATATATTACATCCGTTTGAGTCTAAAACAAAAGTAAAAGGCGTAAGGAGTCTACTAGCTACCGTTGTGGGAATACGAGAATGTGATATCTTAGGAATAAAAAGAGTCTACATGATTGATGGTGATTTTTGAATAACATGAGGCTAGGTAAGCGAAACAACGTAAAAATATGACAATCAATCTAGCGTAATGAACACCGACTTTTGGCATTTGTCCTACAGGCGTAGCACACCTGTTTGTTCTTTTTTTCGTTTCGCCAAACAAATTACACAAAGCTGTTTATATCATTGAATTCCATATAAAGTCACCCAAATCTAATAAATTATCTCGGAAAGCATTCTTTGAAACTTGAAAGGGTTTCTTTAAGCATGTTCTGACATGTCTTGCAGACAAGCTATATCCTTTTTGAAATACTCGGTATGTCGAGACATTCTCAAAAAGGCCTTAAAAGTTCACCAAACGTTATCAACAGCTAGTCAGCCATTAAAAGGTCACAACCCAAACAATTCCAAGGTATATAATCAGAGGTTTTGGGAGACAAGTTGCAGACAAGTTGCACGCCTTTAAACTAAATCACTGATAATTTGAAATGATTTGGATTACAGTTATTGGAAACCTAGTTTGGATGCGGACGGGACATGTGTCAAAAATCTGTCTAGGGACATGTGAGCGAAACATGATTAATACTAATACATACCATAGATTTGGTCGTAGAGAATCCAACAGCCATCCATTTGTCTATTATGCCCCGCATTTCTAGAGTAAACTTAATTAAGTCCTTCTCTTCGTCATATTTCCAATTCACTTTAAATGCAGAGGTACTGCCCTCATATTTCAATTCCCCTTTACAGTTTGAATCATCTTTTTTTGGTTTTTTAGTGGGTTCCTTTGTAGGCTCCTTTGTTGGTTCTTTTGTAGGTTCCTTTGTGGGTTCCTTTGTGGGTTCCTTAGTTGGTTCCTTTGTGGGTTCTTTGGTGGGTTCCTTAGTTGGTTCCTTTGTAGGCTCTTTAGTGGGTTCTTTTGTGGGCTCCTTTGTGGGTTCCTTTGTTGGTTCCTTTGTAGGCTCTTTAGTGGGTTCTTTTGTTGGTTCCTTTGTGGGTTCCTTTGTTGGATCCTTTGTAGGCTCTTTAGTGGGTTCTTTTGTTGGTTCCTTTGTTGGTTCTTTTGTAGGTTCTTTTGTAGGCTCTTTAGTGGGTTCCTTTGTAGGCTCCTTTGTGGGCTCCTTTGTGGGTTCCTTTGTTGGTTCCTTTGTAGGCTCTTTAGTGGGTTCTTTTGTTGGTTCTTTTGTTGGTTCTTTTGTAGGTTCTTTAGTGGGTTCCTTTGTTGGTTCTTTTGTAGGTTCCTTTGTTGGCTCCTTAGTTGGTTCCTTTGTGGGTTCTTTAGTTGGCTCCTTTGTTGGTTCCTTTGTCGGTTCCTTTGTTGGTTCCTTTGTCGGTTCCTTTGTGGGTTCCTTAGTTGGCTCCTTTGTTGGCTCCTTAGTTGGTTCCTTTGTGGGTTCTTTAGTTGGCTCCTTTGTGGGTTCCTTTGTCGGTTCCTTTGTTGGTTCCGTTGTGGGTTCCTTTGTAGGTTCTTTTGTTGGTTCAGGTTCAGTTGTTGGATTCGTATTTCCACCAACAGGTCCACTATTTAGGTAATATCCAGGAGCAGGGAAATGTCTGCATGTACTGGCGAGACCTGCAAGAATAATTGTCGTAATCAGTAATGTTTCTAGTTTGCAGTTTTGTAGATCCATATGTATAAAGGCATAGTGATTCTCAACAAAGGCATTTGCATTAACCAAGGAGACTAATCGTTGGTATGTTGAATCATATTACTAGATATTAATATAATGCCCGTTTTGATACATCAAGTAAACAGAATAATGACAGCTATAATAACTTTTCTGCTAAACACTTGATGTTATTATTTTTATTGTTGGGTCAATCTGGAAGATTATCACTTCATCGAAATTCGGTACATTCGCACTGCTTTGCATCGATAGTGGAATGTAAAAAGAGCCATTGAATCCCCTCTCAAAACCATCATATGTAATTGAGAGAGTTTCATTAAATCTTAATAGTATCATAATCCTGCCTACCCAAGCAACTGACAGGTAGTATGTGATCCGAGGAGATTAAGATGCAATAATAGGAGTTACATTGATTCAAGCATAAAAGAAAAAAAAGAAAAAAATGACAAGTAAAGATTTAGCCTCAATATAGTGTAACATGATAGAACATATCATACATTGGTATAATAATAAAGATACGCGAAATTCCAAATCCGCACCCACTCCTTGAGAGATATAATATACTTTACCTTCTGGTCGCCAGCCCAATGCCACCCAAGTTGTCCCCTTGACCTTGAGAACGACCTCTAGTTCCTCGCTAGCCTAAAATTGATAAATAAAAAAGACATCTACCAGGTTTTACCAATTCAACGCAAATGGAGATTAAATAAATACTACTACTACTACTACTACTACTACTACTACTACTACTACTACTACTACTACTACTATTACTACTACTACTAATACTACTACTACTACTACTAATAATAATAATATTAATAATAGTATAATAATAATAATATACTGCTACTACTTCTACTACTACTACTACTACTACTACTACTACTACTACTACTACTACTACTACTAATAATAATAATAATAATAATAATAATAATGATAATAATAATAATAATAATAATAAAAGATATTCATATGTTAATGTTATATTCGTAATGGTTAGTTTTATAGATATCTTACCAGCTTTGGAGCTTTATATTCGTAATAGATCTGGGAATACATAAGGCTTATGTTCATGCTAATGCTGTAATGTCTTCGTTATTCTGCTATTACATGCCATTTGAATTTTGGACACTTTACTCAATCGCACCAGGCATATCACAACTTAGCAACATGCTGCAAAATTTCCCTCGTATCATTTGATCACGAAGTCGATCGAGTGCTAATTACGGATTTTTTTACGGCGAGTAGTATTTTTAACAACTCGGGCTGCAATATACATACCAGTTAAAACAAAATAACTAATACAGATGGCATGAAATGAACATGCCATAACCACCTTAGTAACACTTACATTGATGTAGGAGTAGTAGAGATCGAATTCTCCAGAAAGCTTGCGATGAACGTATTTTCCCAGGTCTATTCCAGATTTCCCTTTGACTCCCGATTCTAAAAAGGGGTTGTAGCAATATATTTAGCAGTAAAACGTGATATTTTAAATAGGTGAACACTTATGAACTAAGTCACAAATCTAAATGACCTATGTTTGGTCTTACATGAAATTGTATAGGGCAAACTAGTCACTAGAGAATTACTGAATTACTATTAAAAACTATTGCAATGTAAAACGTGATATAGAATGTATTTTCCCATTGGAGGTTCTGACCATTTTGTTTGAAAAAATAAGAAGTGTGATTCACTCAATTATCGACTTCTTGTGATGTCTTGAAACGTAGTTCATGATATCCGCAAATTCGACATATACGATATATAATAAACGCAATATGTCATTGAATCAATACATATATATATATATATATATATATATATATATATATATATATATATATATATATATATATATATATATATATATATATATATATATATATATATATATATATATATCAGACATGGGGTAATAAGTAATAGGTAATAGAAAAGTAATAGGTAATAGACCGATTTTGAAAGTAATAGCCTGTAATAAGTAATAGATAGTCAAAATCTTCAAGTAATAAGTAATTGTAATAGACTGACCCCAAAAGTAATAAGTAAATTTCTATTACTTTTCTATTACTTTCCCCATTTATGACCAAAAAATCAACTATACAGTAAACAAGTCACTTTTCCATTTGACTCCATAGTCCTATCCATACAGATACAGGATTGTCACTCCTTGTCTCAAATAGCTTGAATTTGAAGTGAAGGATTGATTTCAGTAACAAGTCTGTGAAAAGGTTTAGTAATTCATCGGAAAGGCAGTAGAATTTATTCACTGCATCTCCTAAAGGGTAATGTTGTCTTACTGCCAAGGTCTAGGTACTTCAATCTAGGTCAGGGGCCAAAGGAAGTTGATTTAATTGCAATTTGATAAAGATAAGAATAGCTGCCATTAGGTGTACAATGGAACTGAGTGCAAAGAGCTGTAGAATCCCCAATGAGAACTAGAAGGCTCTGAGATAAGCTCGCCATCCTTATTCTTAATTCCTCTCATAGGATAAGTATGGATGCCTTGCCTACAGGGTTTAAGACAGCAGGGTGTCAGAGTTATGTGGACATTCACAACCCTCAAAAATCACCCCTCAAGACATCCCCAAAAGGTATGAGTTATTTCTCAGAATGGTTCTTCTTGAAGCTTTAAAGGCTACATGAAAAATCTGTTTCATATCCTTCTTATTCACCTTTTAAACAATATTATCAAACCTCATTAGGCACATTTCAGCAGTTTTGCTCTAATCATGGTGACTCTGTAATGATCCCTTTGTCATATTGTGTTATTTAATACTTAAATGACTAGATGGTCTCCTATGTACAAACAACTTGCTCAACATACATCCCAGCTTATTTCTGACTATATGTATTTGACAAATACTTATTATGAGATATGAATAATTATATGTGGATTTCCAGTTTGAACTGGTAGACTTCAAGACTTCGGGGTATTATCACTTCCATGAATGATCTAGGTCGATGAAACCCCAGGTGATTAAAATTGCAATTATAACTTCCTGTAGCCACAGACACTGTCAATCCTCACCTGCAAGTACATGTACATGAGGATTTTTGAGCGTACTCTGAACTCAAGGAGACCAAATGTTGCTCATTTGAAAGGCTTTTTGGATGGGTGAGCGAGTAGTTTATCAGATTATACTGTATAAAGTATTGTGGGTTTGGTATTTTTCAATATATCTCTTTAATTTAAACACCTCTGTAGGCTTTAGGTTTTCAAGAGGCCTGCCTCAAGCTACACATACTCTCTTACTGTCAAATGCATAGCAGACCTCCTTAGGTGGAACATTTTCTAAATCATTTTGTGAATGCGAGGTGCACATTTGTTCTATACTGAAATACTGAGGGATTTGTGCATTAGTCTTTGCTCCAGGACTTAAATACTAGGACAACCCTGTTTGCCTTCATTGATCAGTACCTTTGATTCAGATGAACCCTTTATTAGATGAACTTCTGCGTAAAGTAAACATTTTCTTGTCAACAAGGTATTTAAACAAAGCAGTGTCCACCTAGTGTATGGTAGACCAAATATTTATCATTACTGGGGTCAGTAATCTTTGTGGGATTATAGAAATACAGGTCCCCTTTTCCAGGTAGGGATTAACCGATTTCTATTTGTGATATGTGTTTATCTACATTAAACTCTTCAGTTCAGAACTATCAGCATATAACACACATTAAGAGGTATTAAACAGCTGTTATAAAACATAATCATACTGAATAAAAGATAACTTATGACATTTTGACAAAGGGTCACATTCACCGTAGCTAGAAAAGTAATAAGTAATTGTAATATATTACAATTCAAAAGTAATTATAATTGTAATAAGCATGGGGATTTTCAAAAGTAATTGTAATTGTAATTGTAATAGGGCCAATACAAAGTAATTGTAATTGTAATATATTACTTTCAAAAGTAATTGACCTCATGCCTGATATATATATATATATATATATATATATATATATATATATATATATATATATATATATACACACATATATATATATATATATATATATATATATATATATATATATATATATATATATATATATATATATATATATATATATATATATATATATATATATATATATATATATATATGTATACGTATATAAGTGTGTGTGTGTGTGTGTATATACATTACTGTAGTCTATAGAATAAGGACATCGATCCGTGACTTACCTCTGCTGCATTTAGCTCCATACCAACCAATTTCACAGAAGCATCTGTTCTTTGGTGGCGTAGTTGCGTCAGTGTCCACGCATTTACCGTGCCCAGAGCAATCCCCTTCATTTAAACAGTCTTCCATGTATTGACAGTTATCACCGTATGCCAAACGGTCACAGACACACTTTCCATTGACGAATTTACCCCGACCGGAACAGATGTCTTTATATGCTGCGGCTGTAGTAATGAAATACATGTGAGTTTCAATTTACTTATAATGTTTCAAGAAGTAGTAGTAGTAGTAGTAGTAGTAGTAGTAGTAGTAGTAGTAGTAGTAGTAAAAGTAGTAGTAGTTGTATAAGTAGTATAATATATCTTTTGACAAAATCATACACATTTGAAATTATACATTAAACTATAAATCATATCAGAACAGAAATGCAAAGTAGTACAAAGAAAAATGTTTGGACAGAACAAACGTAACTAAACATACTAAATTGAAACTGAATATAAATAGCAAAGAGTAACGTCAAGAGCATCCGGTAAGCGGTTGAGGGTCATATGACAGGTATTTAACCCATTGATATCAACACTATTCAGTAGTCAGTTTACTTTCCATTGATAGACAGGTTTAGTAAATTAGCCTTTTCTAGTTCTAGCTGTTCTAATTTAAGGAGTAATTAAGATTGCGTAAAAAGTGTTTTAAGAAAATCTAATGGATAGAGCAAGAGCTTGATGTTTCTTGGTGAAGTTATTTTATGCGTATGAACAGTTTTCATTTCTCCTTTTATGGCTTTTTAATAAGGTACTGATAGTACTGATGTATCATGATGCATCTGAAGTCCGGCACATATCAATAAACGCGTACACCTATGCTTATAACTATCATAACGTTTCAATGTATTGACATTGTTTGTGTACGATATTACGATTAGAATGAGAATGTGATCTTGATCCTATCAATGGTTACTCTTTATTCGTCCATAATGATATATTTGCAAAAGTTTGTCTCTCACCTTCTACAACCTTTATATTAGCACAGCTCCTAAAAATGTAATCATCTGACCATTCGGAGGCTTGTCTCTGCAGTCTCAGTGAACAATTATCACATTTAAAGCCAGTAGGAAGATTTATCTCTACACTTTGGCTCCTGAAATAAAGATGATTTATTTTAAGGAATAACATAGCAAAATTAATGTAGAGTGCCGACATTTAATTCTTACACTAAATGCTTGGTCAGCCCCGACATTATAAAGGACCACACACCTGATAGCCACCAAGTTTCCTGGAATGCATGAACGTATTGTTGATTCGCAAGCTACGTGGGTCATTGATGCGCTTGGCTTATCATTTTGACATGTTATCAATGAGTGTTTGTACAACCAGGCACTGGCAGACGTCCGGTCGACTGGGACAAGAATTAAATGTCTGTACTGCATGGGATATCATGGGTGGCTATGAAACTCCTCACCATACATCGATAGCCGTGAACTAACAACTATAATAAAGGATCAGAAAGTAATTACAACATATCGCACTCAAGTACTAGTATTTTGCTATAAACTTTTAACTGCGTAATAGAATTATCGAAATTGATTGAACCACCCAATATGAGTTCAAACACTTCATAGGAAGTAATACTATCTTTGGATGCAATAGTGCAATGAGGATAAGTTATACAAAGGAATAAAACTAAAAGGTATTTTGACAAGACCGCCATTATTTTGATAATCTGTGATATCTCTTCAAGATACATTTCGAATGCAAGTTTAATATTTATTAACTTTTTACTGATCTATGTCACTTTTCAGTTTTGCCTTGAATGCTATCTCTTAATGGAATGAGAAAGCAGACTTGCATTTGGATGCAATAGCAGCCCAAAAATCTTTCACCAAAAATCATTGGATGGTTGACAACATTTACATTAAATATATTCAATTTAGAACGTTGCATTATAGATTTTTTTATAAATGATCTGTTGGCTAAATGTAACTTTTTTTTAAATTTCAAATTGCACACATGTGCAACAGGATTTTTATTTTCCATAACATGTAATATAGCAATGTACTATTCAGACAGTAATAATAACAATAATAATAATGATAATAATAATAATAATAGTAGTATTAATACTAATGATAATAATAATAATAATAATAATAATAATAATAATAATAATAATAATAATAATAATAATAATAATAATAACAAATATAATATCAATGTCATAGGTTGTTGTAAACAGATGTTTACAATATGTTAAGATACGGTATGTAATAGAATGTTAGGGGAGTTCATGTTTTGATATGAATCTTACAACTTGTACCAACTATTCTTTGTATCTGCGTGTCTTTAATGTGTCAATAAATATTGACCAGTTTATATTAAATAAATCTATTAATTAAATGTAACTTATTAGATAATGGTATATGTATTATTTGTAATGCAGCAAAAGACAGCAATGTACACATGCTACTAGGGATATATGGAATCAAGTTTGCCAGTGGATGATTTGTTGGAGATTTGGACAATAACTGTATTTTCAACATCATCATCCTTGCCACCAAAAAATATTTACAATAGCAAAGTTGACGACAATGTACCTTCGATTTATCAAAAATTATGTCAAACAAATCTTCTTCGTCGAAAAATATATGGCAAGAATTAGAGGCAGAACTGGCAATTTTGAGGAAAAATGGTCTTTACTTAACAAGGAATGGGTGAAACCAAGACAGACAAATCAATAACATCCATACCTTTATAATTTATTGTACAATAATGAGCTACAAATTAGTCCTTATTATACTTAATCCTGACATAACAATAACAATGTCATAGCGTTTTTTTTATATTGCGAATGCATTAGTATATTATTTACATGTGGGCCTGGTCTAGCCAGTGGAGATTTGAATAAAAAAGATTTAGAAATGTATTTATTTTTGTATACTCACGTGGTATCGTCGGCTCCAGCAAACCCTCCCGCTGCTGGTACCAGCTTCCTCACCACTCGCTCATCTTTGTCTAATATGTCAAAGGCATACCCACCCTGTAAGCAAAGTAACATACATGCATTATGGAATATCGAATGTTGGTATATCGCTGACTGTGAAATAAAGGTAGGGAATAAAATCATTCATACCATTCTACCATTCAAATATATTCAGTATATCTTAGATGAATAGACACTCGTGATTATATTGATATATTCCGTATTCCCCTAAAAGGAATGATTGCTTTGTAGCTTACTTAGGTATTTGGTTTTAGTTGTTGGGATACCAAAAAAATAGAGGCCGCCACCGGAGTGTCAGTGTTACAACATCTATGCCAAAACAACTCCTTGCACAAAAGGGCGACTTGGTATTTATAGCAACATGGCGAGCCCTTGACCTGGAATACCACTGAGGGAAGCTTTAAAAGGTGACAATCACATTACTTTGTGAATGCTTGGCCAACAGACACAAAATAAATACTTTACATAGCTTACACAAATACCTATTGAAATAGAGGAATAGGTGAAAAGTTATTTAATACTAGTACCTGAATTTAAAAAGGCAATTCTAAGCAGGTTTGGTGTAGGACAATAATAGCTGGATGGGAAGGATTCTTTAGGACTTTACAGCTTCAAAAGGGATAATAGTGACAGGGTTTGGATAGTTTTCATTTTTTATGCTGTCGTGTGCCTTGGACAAAAATAGTCTCAGCATTGAAAGGGTTAAAGTTCATTCGTCGATACTTGCGTCGCATCCTGTCCATGTCGCAGTAGCAGGCTCACCTGATGTATATCTCCGTGCCTTATTCTTGTTCAATAATCAATAACTTTAATAACTATCACCTTTAACTAAAAGGGTAATATTCAATATCCGTGTATTTGCATCGTGATTGTATTTTATGAAAATAAAACATGTAAGTGATACTTGAAGTATTGATACCAGGAGTATCTGCATGTGGCTGTATGGCCATATTGCGTTGTCATAGATCTTGACAGAAAACACGGACCGAGGACTTAGGTGCTGGGGAGTTGAAACCCAACATGCTTCTTCACCTTGACAATAAAGCCTCTCCACCCCAACTTCACTGATATCTTGCAATGGATAATACACAAGATTGTAGTACCATCTACAGATGGCAAAAAATGACCTGGATCACTGCTTAATGTTTAAAAATATGTATAACTCTCAAGGTTTTGATTTGAAAAGCGAGGTTCCCAAGGAAATCAACGGCCTCCAAGTCACTGGCAGCCTTATCACATGCCCAGGGGCGGATTCGAACTCGTGTAGTGGCGAGAGACATTGAGCTGTCGGTGGCGACACCTTAGACAACTTGGCTTACGGGGGAGGCTCTTTGCTAAGGGTAAGATTTAGTATCACTGATTGCCTACAGGTGGCAGTAAATGGTCTGGTTTACTACTGCTCGGAACTTTGCATATCCCGGCTTAAGCATGTGAAGAAGTTGCCAGTGATTTGGGGTCAGCCCCCGTGAACATCAGTTTTCTCCACCACTGCATAGTCACGACCGTTGCGCAATATGGCAGAGAAGGAAGGAAGGAAGGAATGTCGCTTTCAACAGCTTAGATCATATCGCGACGAGATAGAAACTCGGAACAGGGAAGATATTCCCTTTTCTTCGCAAATAATTCCAATGGGTCTTTCAGTTGCCATAGACATAGACAGCCCATCACAATGCCGTACCTTTATATAACGAACTGGTCAACCCACTTGGGGATCCAGCGGGGACTCGAACCTGCGAATCCACGCTTGGGAGCCAGGCATCGTAACCACTAGGCCGCGGCGGATCCCTACAATATGGCAGAGAAGTGACAATAGACAAAACTACCAATTTACGTATAGACAGAGCCCTCAGGACTCCACCTGGTGAAATAAATGTGAACCATTCTGACTGGCCCACCTTGTTGTTGCCTTATCGATGTAAGTACAGTTGAACCCCTCTTAAGTGACCACTTATGGGACCAGCATCGACTGTTCAACTTCGAGGGTTGCAATTGGACAACTTCGAGGGATTCCCTCTGATATAACACTAATAGGAAAACGTTAGTGTGCCATGGGACTATCAAGGCTGCGATGCTGGTGACACACTCAAAATTCCTAGTTAGGCACTCCTGTCCCCTTTCTAACAATAGTTATCTAATCCCTGAGGTCTTGGTGTTTCAAATATGAGTTTTCTTTAACTTACCTGCTTGAGCTGACCTCGATATAAACACAGTTTCAATTTTGCAGTGTTTTACCTCAAATGAGGTTTTCTTGATCAATATAGGTTCATTTGATTTATAGATACCATACATGTCTGCTAAATATACTAGGCTAGGGCAACTGGAAGACAAATTTGGAGTTCCTGCAAGAGAATAGGTACAGCACACGATTTTGGTGGAAATTTTACTTACGAAAGTAGGTCAACCTGTTATAGACTGGCTGTCCATTGTGAGAGACTGGCTGTCCATTGTGACCTACTTTCGTAGCTAATAATTATTACCAAAACCGCGTGCTGTAAGGTATTCTCTTGCAGGAACTCCAAATTTGCCCTCCAGTTGCCCTAGCCTAGTATACTTAGCAGACATGTATGGTATTTATAAATTAAATGAACCTTTATTGATCAAGAAAACCTCATTTGAGGTAAAACACTGCAAAATTGAAACTGCGTTTACATGGGGGACAGGAGTGCCTAACTAGGAGTTGTCTTATCTTGAGTGTGTCACCAGCATCACAGCCTTGAAACCCCGGCTTGAAACGGAGTCATTTTAGAGGGGTGGTCAATTTAAAGTTAAAGGGGTGGTCACTCAGAGGGGTTCTAGTAGTTAGCCCGTAATACATGTCGTTACCTATATACTGCTGGAGATTAATTTGGCAAATACAAAATGTTGCAAAGACCCTGACAATGATTGAAACTCTGACACATGGGTACTCATCTGAGAGTACTCGAGGGCTATCCAATGAATACTAACACGACACTGACGACAGGGTTTAGATGGTTTTCAAAAATCGTTTGCGTCCGTGTACTTTGATCGAAAGTAGCCTCAGCATTGGAAGGGTTAATACCATCTTTTTGATGGAAAATGTGAAGAGAAGGATGTAGCATCCTGCTTTTTGCAACGTCATGTTGATATAAAAGGTGGCACAAACGTGAAGAAGCTTTTTGAATGTTTTACTACGAGAACACTTCCTGGTCTCTTGTTACGGGAACTGTGTTGCTCTATAGTTAAATTGGTCACGATGTATCTAAATATAGTTGATGACAAGCAGAACTGGGGCACTTTTCAACAATCAACTATGGCTTGTTCATCTCTATACCAATGTAGATGTATCGAACAGTCAACTTTTTCCCCGGCGGGGGCACTCAGGTACAGAGGGGGGCCGCACCTGCGTTACGTATTTCGCGGAAGAAGGGGTCTTTTTTTAAGACCTCCGCATGTCCGCGAATTTGTAAAAGAAGGGTACTTTTTTGTACCCAGGTACGAAGTATGGGGGTCAAAATCCCCTTGCAAGCCACGAAATATACGCGGATCTGACGCAGAGTGACTCCTGAAGTGACTGGGCTTCCGAGTTTGCTGCCGCCACTTGCTGCCGCTAAACAAGCAGAGGATTATAACATCTTAAGCTGAGAGAAGTAGTATTTCTCTGATCTTATGTTAAAATACGTGTTCCCGTTCATCCAATATCAGTGTTTTGATAAAAGAAGGGGTGTTTATTAAGTGGAAAAAATCAGCGTTTTATTGAAATAAGGGTGCTTTTTTGGCCAGAAATCAGTGCTTTAGGGGTATTTTTTAATTTTGATAACGAACGTATGCACCCCCCTAAATACCTGAGTGACCCCCGGGACTTTTTCGTCCTATTTTTCTTTCACCTAGTCCCTCTTCCTCCATCTTTCGTTTCATTTTTTAAGCAATTGATTCTTTCAACGAGTCCCCTTTTCGTACATTTCAATGTGTTACCCTTTTCTCTTTTAACGAGTCCCCTTTTCGCACAATTCAATGTGTTATACTTTTCTCTTTCATCTAGTCCCCTTTTAGTATTTCCCTCTTTTTCGAACCTGTATCATTCCAATATCGCTTCTACTGACTGATTTAAAAGTTATTTTTCAACTTATGACTTTTTTACTATCATGCTTCATGCACTTTGATCTCGTTTTAAAAATTAGCACTTTTTTCAAGTACTGCTATTATGGGATTCTACTGTGGTTGTATTGCACTGTCATTTTATTCGGGGCACTGACCCACTATCATTTCTATGATTAAGTGCACCGTCATTCTGATCAGTGTAGAACAGCACTACCTATGTTTTGCACAGTCACCATTACTCTATATTGGTGGGTACACAGCTATATATAAACCATTTACTGCACAATCACTAAGGGCTTTTACCTGCCGTACTATACTTATGCCAGACTTAACTTCAAAGGACATGGGAACTGAATTGTCTGAGAAGAAAAGCTTTTATAAATACACCTCACTTCTGAAGTAACCTTCGTGTAGTAGTATGATACTGTGTATTGGCAGTACAGTGTACTACCAGTTTGATGGGACCACACCACTCCCACGCCTTGTAAAACGCCCAATGATTTCACAGATTCGATGTGGGATTCATTTACGAAACAGTGACTTGGTATTCTTTGATGACATGCTTTTGTTTGGTAAATGGTTTAATAAATTGAAGTGCAAATAAGCACCCTTGCCTTTGGAATAGGAATCCGTCTATTCATTTGTGGGTTGGGTGCAGTATAGGGTTTAATCTTACGATATACATTTCCCCGGGACATTTCCAAAGGGGATGCTCATAAAACGAATTGAAAATATCTGGTATGCTCCTATATGAACTACATGTTTATGAAACTATATGAACTATACATGCTCCCCACGATAGCGCAAAAATGAATCCTATAAAAAAATATCCTGCTTTATATATGGTTTAGTTTGAGTGCTTGAATGAGCGAATTTAAAGTAGCACAAATACCCTTCACCAGTGCTGTAAAGCGAATATTTAGCACTCCAAATTAAAACCGTATACAGTAGTCTCAAAAATGCAATAACTCCTCCGATGGCCTCGGTCCAACATTCCTCATTCAGCCATTGTCACCTGCTCCACGGCTTACGTAAGTATTGCATGGCCCCTCGGGCAATACCACCCTCCAGCACAGCGATGGGCGGACAGTAGGTCAGGATAGCAAAGAAAGAAGTTGGTGCGTCTTCTGGGGCCAGAGTTGACCAGAATATTCACGACGCACAGATAGCACCTTGGCATTCTTCTGGTCGCCCACTCGCACCCTGCAGTGAAAGTCAACCTCATTTATCATAGTGCTAACGATTTTCTAGCTAGTCCACGTCCAGCGCCATGTCTGACTCGTAGATGGTACCTCCAAATTCTCAATACTGCATGTACACTGTAGTACATGCAATTGCGATGCTAATAAACAATTATCTGTTCAGGGTAAAAGAGAACAAGTGCTACATGTATCAATCTTTTTTCTATAAACACATTTTCACATTAATGGTAAATAATGAGAAATGTGATGAAAGACTAATGTTTTGGTTATTTTGGCCATATTATCACAATATTTGAACCTTGAATTAACTTGAACTTGACATTTATTGACCGAAATACCTAATGGCATGGAGGGAATGACATCAATGGAATGTTTTCTACTATAAAACTCACTTTTAAGTGCAATCATTTTTGTTGCTGCTGCTTTTGCAGATAAAACTGGACATTTTGCTGCAAATTGACCTTTGATCTTGACATTTGACTTTGAATTTGTCATCTCTTATGTCCTTATATGGATAAAAATGAATTTAGTTTACACAAATTCGCTTTTTAACCATAATTATCCTCATTGTCGCTTATTAAAAAATTGGCATTTCTTTAATAATTTGACCAGTGACCTTGAAATGTTGAGAGAAAAAAATGGAGACATAAGTTTCTGATTTCTTCATCCAAAATTGGGTAGGACCCACTTTGTCTTCAAGAATTAACACGACCGTCTCACGGAACCTACGTACGCTTATAATTGAGTGTCCTAGAAAACTGGAGATTTCGTTTCAATACAACTTGCTAAATCTATGTCAGTAAGATGTCAGGTGTGTGTATATATATATATTTATATATATATATATATATATATATATATATATATATATATATATATATATATATATATATATATATATATATATATATATATATATATATATATATATATATATATATATATATATATATATATATATATATATATAAATATATATACATATATATACATATATATACATATATATTTATATATATATATATATATATATATATATATATATATATATATATATATATATATATATATATATATATATATATATATATATATATATATATATATATATATATATATATATATATATATATATGGTCAGTGGTACGGTCAGTGGTACACTTAATAATTCAAATTTCTATAGTTTCAAATCGTATTGGATATTTGGAATTTTGGGTATATTTTCAGAATTTCAAACTTTGAAACCGTATTAGAAATTTGAAACTTTGGTTAAAGTTTCAAAATTTCAAACTTCCATACTTTCAAATATCCAAAGTTTCAAACTTCCAAAACGTGTTGGAAGTTTGAAACTTTGGTCAAAGTTTCAAAGTTTCAAAGTTCCATACTTTCAAATATCCAAACTTTCAAACTTCCAAAACGTGTTGGAAGTTTGAAAGTTTGACATGGAACGTTTAATAATGTAAAATGTGAAACTTTCAAATATACGGTGATCGCGCTGCTAATAGAAGCTGCCTTAAGTTGCAAACACGACCCGCATTTCGTCATTGTTATTATTTATCATCAAGACGCTGTTCTCATTAAGGCTATGAAATACGCATTTCTTAATTTCCTATATCCTCAAATATTGCAATTATGGATATTGATTATGCTTAAACTGTCATTGACGCTAATGAACATGAAACGTGGGCGACCCAATTGTCTATTCTATTATTAGAAACGGCAGCTTCTAAAATGCGGAACCGGAATGTATGTAAAACTCGTGCCCATATGATGGACCATGAGTGAAGGAGGGAACAATGAAATTTATTTTCAAGACCGTCTTTTTGGGAGGGTAAATAGAACTTGTTCCCGACTTAACCGACCATTCCAGTGGATGAATATCGATCAATATACATTATATATCTACCTTTCTGTCTGTCTGTCTGTATTACTGTCTATCTGTATATATATCTACTATCTATCAATCTATCCTTTTATGTGTGAGAGCCTTAGATAAATAAAAAAAATTCTTTGTCTAATGTGAGAGCATCCAAACACACACACACATAAATGTAAGTATGTGTGTCAGTGTGTGTGCGTATGTGAGCGTATATAGATAGGTAGATAAAGAAATACGGAAAGACAGCTAGGCAGATGTGATTATATACTTCATTGATTCCATCATAACGTAGTTTATGAACCAATTCATGAACGCACACACACGCATGCATGCATGCCCGCGCACAGTCATTTATATACCACCCTCCCCCCTCCCCCACCCCACGCCCCACGCAAATAAGATCTAACTAATACGTTCCCGCATACTCTAGGGGGAGGAAAATAACACTGTTTTACCGGTAGGGTAAATAAAACTTTATTTCTTCCTGACCACTCCAGAGGAAGTGTAAATAAAACACATACGCACGCAAATACATACATACATATATGTCTATGTGTGTGTGTTTGGATGCTCTCACTTAAGATGAAGAACCACATTTAATTTATATAAGGCTCTCACTCATGAATAGATAGAAAGATTGATTGCCAGATAGTAGATAGATATATAGATAGACAGAAATACAGACAGACAGGTTAGATAGATGATATATATTGATAGATACCTATTCACTAGAGTGGTCGGGTAAGTCGGGAACAAATAAAGTTTTTTATCCTGCCTATGGGTTAGTCGGGAACAAATAAAGTTCTATTTACCCTCCCCAAAAGAAGGTCTTGAAATTAAAGTTCTTTATTTGCTCTTTCACACTTGGTCCATCATATCGAGTTTTACATAAATCCAGTTCCGCATTTTAGAAGCTGCCGTTCTAATAATAGATTAGACAAGTAGGTCACTCCACCATTCTTGCTGCTTTGCGAAAATTATCCTTTTTTCTTATAATTGGCAATTTCCTTTGAAAAGTAACATTTGATGTTGTTTTGATATTATTGATATTATACAATGTATAATATATCAACATAACATTGTAACAGAACTACTTGGGTACCGCTAGGAAAGGTTTGGAAATTTGATTTATTAAGTGTGCCACTCTGCGGCTTTTCTAAACATGCAATAGTATAAATGTGTAAAGACTTTTGGAAGTTTGAAAGTATGGAAATACGGCTGTAATCTCATATATTCAAACCCGTTTGAAAGTACGGAAGTTTGGATATATGGAAGTTTGAAAGTTTGAAAATACAGATATTTGAATATTTGAATATTTGAAAGTTTGAATTATTAAGCGTACCACGGTCAGTGGTACACTTAATAATTCAAATTTCTATAGTTTCAAATCGTATTGGATATTTGGAATTTTGGGTATATTTTCAAAGTTTCAAACTTCGAAACCGTATTAGAAATTTGAAACTTTGGTTAAAGTTTCAAAGTTTCAAACTTCCATACTTTCAAATATCCAAATTTTCAAACTTCCAAAACGTGTTGGAAGTTTGAAACTTTGGTCAAAGTTTCAAAGTTTCAAAGTTCCATACTTTCAAATATCTAAACTTTCAAACTTCCAAAACGTGTTGGAAGTTTGAAAGTTTGACATGGAACGTTTAATAATGTAAAATGTGAAACTTTCAAATATACGGTGATCGGGCTGCTAATAGAAGCTGCCTTAAGTTGCAAACACGACCCGCATTTCGTCATTGTTATTATTTATCATCAAGACGCTGTTCTCATTAAGGCTATGAAATACGCATTTCTTAATTTCCTATATCTTCAAATATTGCATTATGGATATTGATTATGCTTAAACTGTCATTGACGCTAATGAACATGAAAAATGGAGCGACCTAATTGTCTATTCTATTATTAGAAACGGCAGCTTCTAAAATGCGGAACCGGAATGTATGTAAAACTCGTGCCCATATGATGGACCATGAGTGAAGGAGGGAACAATGCAATTTATTTTCAAGACCGTCTTTTTGGGAGGGTAAATAGAACTTGTTCCCGACTTAACCGACCATTCTAGTGGATGAATATCGATCAATATACATTATCTATCTACCTTTCTGTCTGTCTGTCTGTATTACTGTCTATCTGTATATATATATACTATCTATCAATCTATCTATCTTTTTATGTGTGAGAGCCTTAGATAAATACAATTCTTTCTTCGTCTAATGTGAGAGCACCCAAACACACACACACATAAATGTATGTATGTGTGTGTGTGTGTGTGCGTATGTGTGCGTATATAGATAGGTAGATATTGAAATATGGAAAGACAGGCAGATGTGATTATATACTTCATTGATTCCATCATAACGTAGTTTATGAACCAATTCATGAACGCACACACACGCATGCATGCACGCCCGCGCACAGTCATTTATATACCACCCTCCCCCCCCCCCCCCCCCCCCCCCACGCCCCACGCACATAAGATCTAACTGATAAGTTCCAGCATTCTCTAGGGGGAGGAAAATAACACTGTTTTACCGGTAGGGTAAATAAAACTTTATTTCTTCCAGACCACTCCAGAGGAAGGGTAAATAAAACACATGCGCACGCACACACATACATACATACATACATACATACATATATGTTTATGTGTGTGTGTGTTTGGATGCTCTCACTTTAGATGAAGAACAACATTATATTTATATAAGGCTCTCACACATGAATATATAGAAAGATTGATTGCTAGATAGTAGATAGATATATAGATAGACAGAAATACAGACAGACAGGTTAGATAGATGATATATATTGATAGATACCTATTCACTAGAGTGGTCGGGTAAGTCGGGAACAAATAAAGTTCTATTTACCCTCCCCAAAAGAAGGTCTTGAAATTAATTCTTTATTTGCTCTTTCACACTTGGTCCATCATATCGACACGGGTTTTACATAATTCCAGTTCCGCATTTTAGAAGCTGCCGTTCTAATAATAGATTAGACAATTAGGTCGCTCCACCATTCTTGCTGCTTTGCGAAAATTATCCTTTTTTCTTATAATTGGCAATTTCCTTTGAAAAGTAAAATTTGATATTGTTTTGATATTATTGATATTATACAATGTATAATATATCAACATAACATTGTAACAGAACTACTTGCGTACCGCTAGGAAAGGTTTGGAAATTTGATTTATTAAGTGTGCCACTCTGCGGCTTTTCTAAACATGCAATAGTATAAATTTGTAAAGAGTTTTGGGAGTTTGAAAGTATGGAAATACGGCTGTAATCTCATATATTCAAACCCGTTTGAAAGTACGGAAGTTTGGATATATAGAAGTTTGAAAGTTTGAAAATACAGATATTTGAAAATTTGAATATTTGAAAGTTTGAATTATTAAGCGTACCACGGACCGTACCACGGACCATATATATATACATATATATACATATATATATATATATATATATATATATATATATATATATATATATATATATATATATATATATATATGTATGTATGTATGTATATATGTATGTATGTATGTATATATATTTATATATATATATATTTATATATATATATATATATATATATATATATATATATATATATATATATATATATATATATATATATATATATATATATATATATATATATATATATACGGTGTCAGATGTGTAAGGTGTTGGTGGGCAGGTGGGGGATACATTTTTTTTCGAGTCAAAATAGTTTCCTACTTACATACACATATGCAGTATAATACGCTAAAGCCATGGGCGTTTTATAGCTATTTTTCATTAAAATCCCACCGGCAATGAGCCAGATTGGTCAGTATAATTGCGTATTGATACAAGTTAATTCCAGTAACCCCTAAAGCATAAGTATCTGTCCAAGTTGCCGTATACTTTCGGGATGAGAATCATAAGCCACTAAGCTGTCTGAGGGCTGACGAATGATCTTCATCATGATGAAACAGCAGAGATTTTGTGGGTTTTGTAATCGCAATTTCCTCGTGATTTTTGGAGTGTTTATACTAACTACCCAGCTCGGTTCATTATGGTATATGTGGGAAACGGGGAGCAATGCTGAGAGCACAGGAAATATAGCGAATCTGGCGGAACTGACCAAACATCCTAAGTCAAGCGCCCACAGTAACAACAACAACAACAACAACAACAACAACGACAACGACAACAACCGCAACAACGACAACAACAGAAGCAGCAGCAGCAACAGACGTTATCATGGAGACTTTATAGAAGCAGTAGAAGCTGTTTCGGTCAATAGGACAATTATAATCTCCGTCACCGATTCAACCTATATTGACATGACGATGAACTTTTACGTTACTTCTATACAATCTCACGGGATCTCGAATTTCCTCGCGGTGAGTCTCAGCAAGGAGGCTTGTGAGAAACTTTCAGACGAGAAAATCGAGTGCGTGCATATAGAAAACAATTCCAAAAGCGGCTCTGTCAGCGAGTGGGGAAGTGTAGGGTTTGCTTCAAAATCCATCATGAAACTTCTGCTGGTCAAGAAAGTTATCGAGTTTGGCTTCACGGTACTTCTTTCAGATGGGGACTTGATTTTTCGACAAAACCCATTTCAGTTTTTTACGTGCCAAGATTGTGATATCCACATACAAGACGATCACACGAATGGACTAAACACAGGTTTCATATTCGTTCGCCCGACGACTCGTAGTATATATTTATACCACAAACTTGTCTCGTTTACCAAAACTCCAATATATAAAGAGTTCCCACAAGCCACTGATCAGACAATCTTTAACCATGTACTTGCCAGGCGTACGCCCCCTGGTGGCATTAAGATCAAACTATTAGAACCCGAGCGGTTTCCGAACGGGTTTCATCATTTTGTTCACAATGGCGGAAAACATTGTCCAAAGTGTGTCGTAATTCACAACAATTGGATCAAAGGCATCAAGGCGAAGGAATATCGTTTTAAGGAAACCCTTTTTTGGTCTTACGACAAAAACGGTTACTACAGTGAAATGGGTGGACAGTATCTTTCATATGAACACACGATGGCCGAAAGGGACAGTATCGATGACCAGAAACGTGCCTTGAAGAATGCCTTAGCGATAGGGATGATTCTTAATCGCATAGTTATTCTGCCTGTGTTTTATATCAACTCGCAGCCATGCACGCTCACCTGTCTATTTCAAATAGAAGCATTTGACCTAGTTTTTAATGGCCGTTATAGGGAGAATTCATTTCTTCGAAACCCGGCAGTAGCGGACATGGTAAAATCCTCCAGATCTGAACTTCATGTGGTTCTCTCCGACAAACAGCTCGATGTTATTCCTTACCAGAAAAACGTGTTTTCATTCGAACCCAAAATACCACATGGTGCAAATTCGAACGAAATTTTGAAATGGTTCGGTGAAATCAACCAAAACATCTTGGTCATGCACGGTTTGTCAGGATCATTCTCCTATTTCACCGACTTTAAGACACAGGAAGAGTTTGATGAAATAATAGTGAGGGGGCTGGTACCTGGAGATACTACCAAAGACCTTAGAAAGTATCAAGATAGATATAGAATCCATGGCAGCATCCAGAGACTGATCAAAAGAGGTTTAGTAATTCGATAAAGAAAGGGCACTTGCTTCCCTATTTTATTGACTCAATATTATCATTTTTATTTGAATTATGTAGATTTCGAAAGTAGTTCAACCTTGGAAAATATTTAAAAAAACGTATCTAATTACCGTAATATAGTATCTTTAAAAATCTATTAATAATAATGAATGCAAAAATGATTTACATCACTAATTCTTAGTAAAAGTATCGTATGGGGATTGGCTTTGTATGATCTGCAATGTGACACAATACAAATATTTTAGAAAGATTATACAAACCTAAAACATACAGCTTATTTGGTCATAGTGTGTAAATAGCACATAGGAGAATAGATTATTGTTTCAATTGTTATAAACAATGCAGTGTGTTAAAAGGGGAAATAAAGTTGATTTTATGAAATCATTGCCTTCTGATTTAGTGATTGTGTTCTTGTGATGCAGCAGTGGTACTCTCCATGTCTTACCTTATATCGATGAATATTCGATTGTAACACACGTGTATACATTTGAAAAGAAGCATCTGCTTTTTAGGCCAATGAATCTATCCATTCAAACCTAGAACTTGACCTGAGTCCGCCTGATTGATTTGGAATTCCAAAAACGAAGGTTAACAAAAGAATCAGTGCAATTCAGATACTTAGTAAGTATGCACTGACCCTTTCTTTTCAAATAAGATTTAATCAGTTAATCATTCCGTGCATTTTTCCTATTCTACATAGTGATTATACCGATTCGACTAAGATCATAAAAAAGTCGAATACATGTATTACAAAAACGATGTAATGATGCAGACTTCTAACCATGATGTGCACCCCACTAAAACTACATACGGGTGTATCATAAAACGGTTATTAGGGAAAATAATCATCAATGAACGGAGTTTGTGCCGCGGGTTTGTGCACCTGGAGGGGCACTTTTACTTTTCGTAAAAGGGTAGTATCATCTACTTATGGGGGCTCGGGACGTTTGTTCTTTAATTGAAACTTGTATATAAGATTGAACAATATGTTGGTCTATGTACAAGAAAACCCCAATGACCTCATTTCTCTGAGTCTGCATCTTCAATTGCAATCCCACTGTCATTTGAACTTGTACCCAGCAGTCTAAACTTTCTATAACTGACACATATGAATAGTTAGGAATCCTTAGTTTCCTCTTCCACTAATGTATCCTCATCTTCTGGTACAGAAGATAGTTCATTCCATTCAAACTTTCTCTTTCTCTTCTTTTCTCGGGCTTCTTCCCAGTGTAAGTACTCTGCATTGTCCAGGGGTTAGCATCTAAATGGACTCTCCCAACCCTGAATCTCGACTACAGGAAACCCTGTTTACCTAGGTAAGATGAACCCTAAACATCCTGCCTACAACGCAAGAATATTTCTGGAGCCATTGATTTGTTTTACCTGAACTTTCTGACCTACACCTGTTAGCAAGGCAGATTCTGCACAAGATCTACACATTCGAAGGAATAAGTAGCAAATCTTGTTAGCTTTTTTAAAGCAAAAAATAAGAAAATCTAAAGGTGCGAAGATCCCGAGCCCCCTTAAGTGAAGTACTGCTAAGTACTACGTCTAAAAGTGTTCCGACGATTTGTCTGAATACTACATGTGCAACCAACCATGTATTGCTGTACTGTTATTGAAGATATTTATTTGGTTTCTCCAGGGATGTGTCTCTGGTTGCTCTAAGGTGTGGTTCGTCTTTCAATAAACTCTAGCTACAGTTAAACAGCCACCTACTTCCTGGTAGCAGGGGTCGAACTCGTGACTAACCTTAACCCTTACAATGCTGAGGCTACTTTCATCCAGAACGCAATGATGCAAAGATTTTTGAAAAACATCTAACCCCTTTCATGTTGGTATTCATTGGATAGCTCTCGTTGAGTACTCTCAGACGAGTACCCATGTGTCAGAGTTTCAGTCACTTTCCAGGTGTTTTACATCATCTTGTATTGGCCAAATTAGTCACCAGCGGCATAAGAGTTAACCAATTACATCAGGAGTGCACTCGTGTATGACATGTCTGGCACTCGGAAATAGCAAAAGGATATTTGATACATATTTTGGCTGGATGTTGTTGTTCCTCTTAGTTTGAATTAGTTCGGGTACAAAGAAGCTCAGTTGGTTAGGTGTCGGACTAGTAATCAGTAGGTCGCTTGTTCAATTCCCGATCGGGGCACTGTGGTTTGTCCTTTGGCAAGACAGTTTATTTCATATTGCCTCAGTCTACCCAGATAGGGCCCCGTGGAAAGAGGTACTGAGAGGACAGTACAATTACAGAGAAGGGGGAAGGCAAGTGTTGCGGCAAGGCGCTAAAGGCCGCAGGAGGAGTAGAAAGTGTTAGTGTAGTAAGGACCCGTGCACCCAAAAAGTGAGTGGCAAGCGCACGGATCCAAGTCCAAAGTGCAGGTGGAAGGTGCATGGATAGGGCACTGATCAGCGCGTGGGGACGTGTGAAAGGGCAGATAGAAGGTAGATGGGTGGTAGTTGCATAAAGTAATAACTTGGATGAAGAAAAGAATGGATATGTAGCGAGAGACCAATTACTATATGCCTTATAGTTAAGTGCTGGACTCATGCCAGGAGTACCAGATAAGCCATCAGCGCGGGCTCACGTGGGAACAAGGACCAATCAGTCCTCTCGAATCGATTACATTACTGAGAAACCTTATCTCCACCACCAGCTGGGGGTGCCCAGAGCACCAATTTCTGGCTAGCGGCTATTAGTTGACACTAGCTGAGGCTAGAATGTTCATGTTGAACGGCTGGTTTCGAATCCACTTGTGGTTGGTCATCTAAGGTAATAGTCATGTGCAGCAAGTGTCCATGCAAGTGTCCTTCATCAACAGATAGGATCAGGAGTCGAGTTGACTACCAATGAGGCTATCGAGAGCAATTTAAGGCTTCGAGTGAAAAGAGAACTATATTGATGCAATTCCGTAACTCTATTTGGGATCGTTCCTAGCATTCCGAGTCATTCTTGTCATTTACGTGACTGACAACCGGAGTAAATCTTTGTTAAGTACCTCTAAGCCACTTTTATCAATGACCCCACACATTTACATACGGCCCCAAACTGATCATGACCTGCCTTCGTCATGCGAGCCAATAAAAATCCAAATCAAATATGGCGCCTGTTGTCTAACTACTCCCAGACGGCTCGGCATCACCCGAATGTCGTTAGAACCCAATAAGGAGCGCCAAAAAAGCTGAAAATTTGATTTTGATCTATTAATCTAATGCCTGTACAAATAAATGAACAATAGTTATTCTATCAATACGCCTTTACATGTCGTTAACTTTGTGACATGACTGGCACCGCATACCAATTTTTCCTATACTATGAACTTGCTATTCTGAGGTTCATTAATAACACCTGTTCCCGTTTCACTTTTGCGGCGCTGCACGCCGCCGGGTATGAACATTTGCGTCCAGCTGCAAAATGGGTACCTACCACTTATAAGGCAGTGCTTAGAGTTTGTGCGCTATATGCTGCCAGCTGCTCTGGAATATCCCTCGGGGGGATTGAAATGGTTTCTGTGTGTACAGGCCTGCTAGGGAAAGAAGGTCGTGTGAACATTCCGGTGGACACAAGACTACAAACTGAATACCTTTACCTTTAAATAATCCCACCTTTTCAAATACATGTATCACTTAAATTGATGATTTTCTCTTATGTTATGAGATCACACCCGCACGCCAGGCCCAAATGGTTTTACTTAAATGGATTTGGATATCGACAAGTATAAATAGTATAACCAGGGATGGAACACTCAAATGTCCTTACATATGAACTTATGGGTCATTCAAATGACAGGCGTGGTCGCTATAGCAGCTTTAGAAGTGACATGCTGTCATTGCAGTCAACAAGAGCCAAACTCGACGTTGCTAGTCTTTCTGTAGTGAAAGAGCCATATATCACAGACTTGTAGCAAGTCTAGTCTTTCTGCTGAAACACGATCTTCAAATCGGCTCAATACTTGCCGAAGAGGTAGAGAAATAACTATAAATCACTGCGCTAAGTATATATTAGTGCTCTTCCACCTCTAACTGTAACTCCTTGTCAAATATAATTGCAGTATCCGCATAAGAAGACATTTACAGTACAGGCATTTAATTCATGCACTAGTCGACCGGACGTCCGCCTATGCCTGGTTGTATTAATATCCATGAATAACATTTCAAAATATGTTTGCCAAGCATATCAATGACCCACGTAGTGTGTGAATCAAAACAACGTTTAGTTGTTAGGTCATCCATGCATCCATGTCCAGGAAACTGGGTGGCAATCGACATGCGGTCGTGTATTTTGCTCAGGCCGTCCACGCATTTAGTGCAGGAATCAAATGTCGGCACTGTATGGTACTAAAACCAGCTAGAGAAATCAGTATGGAGATATCTCTGGAATTTCGATTATCGTCACTTTTCTGTCATATTAGGCTAATCCGTGAATAGCCAGTTTTGAGTGTTGGATAACATCGGAGTACCCGGCAAAAAACACCGCTTTACCCCATGTTACTGGCAACATACCCTGGTCCGATGTGTTGAGAGACAGCTAGTAGTCAGTGGCAAAGCCTTTGGCCATCCGGCCATCTGAGCAGGCAGAGAGAGAGAGAGAGAGAGAGAGAGAGAGAGAGAGAGAGAGAGAGAGAGAGAGAGAGAGAGAGAGCTCCATTCTTCTGTTTTGATATTTATGTATAAAAAAAATCTAACACATACAGAGTATGAAATACTAGTAAACACCTGCCAAAACTTATGCCGTATTTTATGGGCTTTCAAAGTTGCATGTGCTATACCCTGACACCTATTCAGAACAACCTCTAATAAGGTGGAAAGTCTGATATTGTCGCTTGAGTTTCATCAAAGTCGCTGAAACTTCTAGTGATTCCTATCAAATATCAATGCACTCCGGTAGAATGATGTGTTTCAGATTGCCACTTGTAACTGGCAATGAGACATGAGCTATTCTTGTGGGCGCCGGAGGGGTGTTGACATGGTTGCTACTACCAGTGCTCTCTAAGGCGAGGTCGCCTGTCACCCGAGGCAGATCACGGTCAAGGTATGTAATTACAGCACAGAGAGTCTACATGTACCTGTACTACTGATACAGGCCACTGAAGAAGAGGAATCCCTCTTATAATGACACAGCACCATGAGAACACACTCATACAAATAAAGAATAAGAAATACGCCCTAGTTAAAGATGCGATGAGAACTGTGAACAGCATGTGAAATGTGAACAACATGTTTACCAATGTTTACTCATCTGTATATTACCCTACTGACAGTCCTATACCTCACATAGACTCGATACTTCCAGCATTGGTTTTATGAAAAACAAGATTGCAACCCACATATATGATTTCTGCATGTTTACAAATGCTGAAATTTGAAACAGTATTGGGTTATATCGGAAATACTTGGTCGATTTTCTATCATTGTTTTAACCAAACAGTGATGAAGGTTATAGCTTCAACAAGAAATAGTTTCGAGATTTCGTTCCTCGTCTGAACAATTATGGGGCAGTTATTAGTAGCGAAAGTATTAACCAGAATATCCAGTGAAAACGGTCGACCAACCTTAAGTCAATGGGAACTTTGTCACATACATGTACCTCGTAGAGGATTCTAACCCCTGGTCGTTGGCACTGGTGAGATACAGCGAGCAATCAGCGCGCAATGCATTAGACCGCTCGGCTATTGGGGGCATCCCACACAGCATGAAATGAGCTCGATCAGTATCAATAGCGCTACTTGCTGTGTACATTTGTAGTTACCGACATATAGGTTGGTATGTGACCTTAGTCTGGTACCTTTGACTTCGGTAGTTGAACGTACCTGGTACCACGAGTAGTGTAACGAATGGCCTGCAGGCATGATACCGTTAGATTGAAACACTTTCTAAAAGCAGGTGTATTGAACTGTGTGTTTATCTGGAGATCCTAATCTACCTTGATAAATATGCATATGTCAGTTTCGTCTTTATATTACTTTACCAATTTTAACGTTTACATACTTACTCAAAAAGTATTATTTGAACTACAGGAGCTGAGACTGAGGTTGGCAATTATGGGGAAAGCACATACAAGTATGTTGAAGCCGATAGAACAATAAGAAGAATTGACTCTTCCAATACTGAGGCTTAACCCTCTCATGTTGGTATTCATTGGATGGCTCTCAATGAGTACTCTCAAATGAGTACCATGTGCCAGTGTTTCAGTCATTTTTCAGTTGTTTTTGCATCATTTTGAAATGGCCACATTAGCCACCAGCAGCATAAGGGTTAAGGTCTTAAGACTATGTAAATTATCAGGTACAGGGTGAATGGGTTAACCAGCAGCTTGCTGCAGCCTGCGGGTATTGTTGTTGAATATATGCAGATTTATCAATTGAATTCTTTCATGCTTTCCTACCTAACGTTCCGATGAAATTGTGTAAAGTGAGTGATTTCACCATAGAATGCAAATTGAAGTCAACACATCACGCAGTAAAATCATTTGGTATGGTAATATATATATAAATATATCTATGTATATATATATATATATATATATATATATATATATATATATATATATATATATATATATATATATATATATATATATATATATATATATATATATATATATATATATATATATATATATATATATATATATATATATATATATATATATATATATATATATATATATATATATATATATATATATATATATATATATATATATGTGTATATATATATACATATATATATATATATATATATATATATATATATATATATATATATATATATATATATATATATATATACATACATATATATATATATATATATATATATATATATATATATATATATATATATATATATATATATATATATATATATATATATATATATATATATATATATATATATATATATATATATATCGAAATATACAATAGGCTTGTAGACACTTGATACACATGCTAATCAATCTTGACTAAATGACCTTTTAAATTAAGTGTACCTGAGTACATAAAGGTACTCCGGATGTCCGCCCTGTCCTGAAGGGAGTTTTAGACCACGACCTTCTCTTAGTAGACCAACCCATAGATGCTTCTTGCGTCCATCATGAACATGGCTGCCCCGCGGGCAGATGCACGTCTTCTATGATATACCATCAATGGACCTAAGTACGTTGCACGCCTCATGTGATATACATAAAAAGATACATAAAAAGGCAAAGTAGTATGTATGATCTAGGGTACTTTACTGCGATATCGACCTTTGATGGCATATATTCCTGAGTTTCTCTCTTTGCACGCACATCACGTCAGGTTGAGGGAACATTGCAGGGTCTTATCCAGCAGAGTGACTGGGTGTCATTTTCACCCCCAAATACTAAAGAATCACTATTTAACACACCCAGTTATTAGGGTGAAGAATGTTCGAAACTGAATGCCAATATCAAGCAAATAAATGAATATCTTCATCTCAATGTTATTCACATGATATTGGATGAGGAAACTAAGTCCTAAGGCCATTTCTTAATAAGTAAATACATTTTTATAGCTGATATTTCTGTGAATATTTTAGTCTGTAAGGTGTAGATTCCTGAAAAATGTGTCTTGAATTGCTCATTCCTTCCAGTTTCTATATCAATGAAAATTCAACTTTTTCCAGCATGGTGGAGAATATAGATAAAATGGTCGTCTACGTAGGATTGTCAGCATCTGACATTCACCAAACATTTTAGAGATTTTCTTACCTTGTGCGGGTAGGACAAATGCCAAGTTGCAGTAAACGAAGAACCTTCCTGAAATATTGTCTGATGCTTCGTATCTGAAAAAGAAAAGAAATTCAATGTCATTAACGAAAGGAACAGTGGAGAAATATGTCTGCAAACACGCGCATCAATATAGGTATACACACATGACCTATATATATATATATATATATATATATATATATATATATATATAAATATATATATATATATATATATATATATATATATATATATATATGTATATATATATATATATATATATATATATATATATATATATATATATATATATATATATATATATATATATATATATATATATGTATATATATATATATATATATATATATATATATATATATAAATATATATATGTATATATATATATATATATATATATATATATATATATATATATATATATATATATATATATATATATATATGTGTGTGTGTGTGTGTGTGTGTATATATATATATGTATATATTAAAGCGTTAGTGACAGTTTCAGAGGGTGATATGAAGGCTGACAGACTGTCTCGAGGACCATAGCAAAACGGAGGCCCGAGGGCCAGACTGCTGGCCTGAAGGCCTACGACAAATATCATATTGCCCTCAACAACACAATGTATCTTTAATTGCTCTAGAAATAACATCAACATTTAATGAACAAACAAGCATGAACAAAAATTCATCAGTAGCCATGTTTCCACCATAAACTAATACACGTCCTGTTTTTTCCAACTTAAAAGATGCTCAATCAGCTCAAATCTTTCCATGATTGATCATGATACACGACTATATGATTGTATTCACATAATGAACACTTCTTTACAAAACTATAGACATATTGACGTTGCTTTAGGTTGTAATTTTCCTAGCGTACTTCAGTTCCCTCAACCACTCACAACTTGTAAGTCAAGACCCAGACTAACTGTGCCAGAAATAATGGCGATGTGCCAAATTTCAAATTCTGCGCACATTGGCAAAGAACTGGATAGACAGATGTTATATACTAGTATGCCATTCTCTATGCTTCCGGCTCGATGCTGTGGCGAGGTACTTTGCAATATAAAGCCTACCATATCAGACCGTGGTCATGAATGGTCAAATAAAGGAGGGATTGAGTCATCATAATAAGTTCAATCCGGAAGTATGACCTGATGGATAAGAATATAGTGCCGACATTTAATTCCTCCACTAAATGCGTGGGGAGTTCGGGCATTATACAGGACCACCGCCCAGTTTCCAGATGTCCACCCGGTTTCCTGGACGTGGATGACCTAATAACTTAAACTAGGTTTGATTCGCAAGCTAGGCCGGTTGTTGATGTGATTGGCTTACTTTTTTGGCATGTTATCCAACCAGGCACTGGCAGGTGTCCGGTCGACTGGTGCACGAAGCAACAAATAGCTTGCCTAGAGGGACCCTAGATCTAGGTTCCTTTTGAAACTTACCTGGCCTGGTGGATGTATATATGTGGTGTGTTTTGAACAGATCTCAACTATTCGAGAGTTATATTTGAGGTTGATAGCTTATTATGATTACTGGACATAGTGATTTTTCTTAAGTATCCATCTCAGTACCAACATTTATAGTTCATTATCACTGTCACTGGACAAATAAGTTGAGGTTTGAAATGTTATGTTTGCTAGAGTTGGTCCGTGCATACATTTCAACACGTAACTTCTTGTAAATACAAACAGATATAGATGAATGGAAAAGAAACATCGGATTGCGGTGCATAGGGAACCAGGAAAACGGAACGTGTAATCGATACAGCGAAGGAAACAAATATAGCTTTGCCATTGTTTGCTACGATAACACAATGCAATTTGAAATATGCCTGATTATAGGGATTAGCCGGATATCATGGTGTTTTTCCTAAAGCCAAAGTGCTTTTAACTCTTTCAACGCTGAAGCGACGTTTATCCAAAGCACAAGGATTCAAAGACTTTTGAAAAACATCTAAACCCTGTCATGTTGGTATTTATTGGATAGCTCTCGCTGAGTACTATCAAATGAGTACCCATGTGCCAGGGCTTTAGTCATCTTTTGAGTTGATTGCATCGTTATGTATTCATTGGCCAGCAGCAGAAGGGTTAAACAATCAAACACGCCCATGTTTTTGTTTGTTTGATTGTTCTGAGTTCGCAGCTTCCCAAGCTTAAAGTACAGTGGATATCACTCTGAGACAGCTTAAAGCAGTAACACTAATTATAATTCTAGCTCTTACTAATGATGCTAGCACACTTGAAATTGATCACCTATAAAGACGACGTATTGGCCTCAAAACATACCGTCAGCAATACCTAAAAATCAAAATGTGCACCCCTGAAGGGTCGATATTTCATTCCTGCAGTCCGGGTATAATACACGACTGCACACCGTGTTACCCAGTATCCTAGGCATGGATTCGCAAGCTACGAGGGTCATTGGTGAGCTTTGTTTATTTTTGACGTGTTATCCATGGGCGTTTGTACAACCAGGCACTGACAGACGTCCGGTCGACTGGTGCAGGAACTAAATGTCTGTACTGTATCTCCATACATGTTATTCATGGAGTGCACTGTTACTGCAACGTTACTTTAATTAGTATCCAATTAGAAACTCTTGCACAGAAAAATCTGCGCATCCCGAAAGCAGTACCAACCAGTCTTCCACCTCATACCCCATACCGCACAAAATCACACATCCTCAGTTCAAGATGCATCCCGGGGGGGCACTCAGGTACAGAGGGGGGCCGCACCTTAGTTACGTATTTCGCGGAAGAAGGGGTCTTTTTTGAAGACCTCCGCATGTCCGCGATTTTGTAAAAGAAGGGTACTTTTTTGTACCCAGGTACGAAGTATGAGGGTCAAAATCCCCTTACAATCCACGAAATATACGCGGCTCTGACGCCGAGTGACTCCCGACGTATCTGGGCTTCCGACTTTGCGGCCACCACTTGCCGCCGCTAAACACGCAGAGGATTATAACATCTTAAGTTAAAATACGTGTTCCCGTTCATCCAATGTCAGTGTTTTGATAAAAGAAGGGGTGTTTATTTAGTGGAAAAGTCAGCGTTTTTATTAAAATAAGGGTGCTTTTTTGACCAGAAATCAGTGCTTTAGGGGTATTTTTAATTTTGATAACGAACGTATGCGCCCCCCTAAATACCCAAGTGCCCCCCCCCCCCCCCCCCCCCCGGGAGATGCATAGGAAACAGCCCAAGTCAAACCTCATAGGAAAATCCCATGTACGCGGTGCGATATTTAGCATTGGGCATTGAGTACAGGGAGTTTCTTCCTAAGATATAGAGGTCCCGTCACGAGTGGATGGAAAGAGAAGGTATCTTGCACGAATGAGTGATTTTGGGTCTTGGGACGAGGCTTGCCATCAAAAGCATCTTTCAAAACATGTTCATCATTCACTTCACGTATCAACCTTTAGGAAAACGTCAAAAATGTAACGTTACATCAGTTTCGTGGATGTTTATCCTAACTTTTACAGGTTAGTACGACCTACACATTATGCTGAACAGCGGACCAAAGTGTAAAAAGATAACATGTTTTTACGGGAAAGCCTCTGAATGAGAGAAAATATATTCTTCTCAGCTCCTCCCGAGAATGAAAGTTTCACCAGAGCATGAATGAAAAGAGTAGAATTTCACCCCCAGCGTGTTACTAGCTTACTAAGTAAATGAACTGAATCACACCCATCGACCCAATTGTGTCATTTAGTTATCCGGAGTCAGGTGCGCGTTAAAATCCACAAAAATATGTTGTGCCGCATGTGAAAAGTGACCCACATTCGATATCATTCCCGGTGTGTATTGAATTGTAAGAGTGCACGTTATTGGTTCACTCAGGCGAATCCGGCTTTAGAGAAATTGATGGATCAAATCAGAAATGTTCTGAAATAACCTATACGGTATACAAACATGTACAGTGCACAGAGTACAGTGTGTATATAGTTCGCCCTGCGACATATTCGAGTGAGACCTTGAATAGTTTCTTTAAAGAGTAAACATAATCATCAGGGAACGTTTGATAGTCTCTCTTGCGGGAGGCCTAGGTAAAGATACCTGCAATACGGAAAAGTGAAGAGTCATAGAGAACCACTACACACACTCATATGTACGTAGTGTATGTATGTATACATGTATGTATATACGTATCTATGTATGTGTGTGCGTATATACGTAAGTGTGTGTGCATGTATGCATGTATGTATGTATGTATGTATGTATGTATGTATGTATGTATGGATGTATGTATGGATGTGTATGTATGTATGTATGTATGTATGTATGTATGTATGTATGTATGTATGTATGTATGTATGTGTGTGTGTATGTATGTATGTATGTATGTCGAGATCGTCATTTCCAAGTAAAGTCTAGATGTAAACCTTTTGGAATGACCCACTGCTAAAATCACGGTCAGCAGTGCTGCAATGACGCAGATAGCTGGACAATGGATCCTCGACCAGTCCCATTTCAGGTACAATCGCCATGCCAATCAGTAGATGTAGTGGAATGTTATACCGACGGCATTTACCTCGTGAATTACATGAATGGGAGATAATTTGCGAGTTATAAATAGAAAGCTACATGGGGTTTATCCAGTTACCAAGACAAAACACGACATCCGCTTGACCAGTCATACAATCATGCTTCCTGCTTGGAAGAAACTAATGCCATGATGAAATATCATCAACATCATCATCTTCATCATCATCATCATCATCGTCGTCATCATCATCATTATCATTATCCTCGTCTCAGCCAGGGACGGTCTAATAAAGTTTCCATATCATGTGTATATATGTTTCTGTCTCAACCGACACCAACAACGATAGGGTAGCCAGCCCCTCCCGTGCCACTGGTCAAGTAGGTGAGTGCATTAACGAAATGGTCAACTCACGGACAGAGAAAAGTGGTCAATACATGGACAGAAAAATTGGTCAACCCTTGAACGGATGGGAAAATCACCTCAAATAAATTATGTGCACATGATCTCTTAGACGTTATCAATAAGTATGTGTATTTATACAAAGAGTTTCTGTCCTACTTTAAATCTGAGTCGATTATGATCTTCATCACAGCAGAGAAATACATCCCTACTCCCAGATCACAGTTTCATCAACTTTTTTTTTGGAATAATCTATTTTGTGACCTTCTGTGTTTTGTGAGAACTGACAAGGAAATCGTTGGTGCTGGTATGAAAATTGCTACCCTCAATTGAGTCCTGCCCATTAGTTTTTTTTTATTTAGCATGCTGACACTTTAAAAGCATCATCACCATTCGGCATCTATCGTCTTATGCCTGAATACGCCTTCTACGTAATCACCTTCCCAGTGTCAATTGGTGTTGCGACTCAGTCCAGTGAATTCTGTAAACATCAATCTTCCTGCTAAGTCTTGGTGATTGTGACTGCGACTACCTTTAGGAACTTGTTATATATATATATATATATATATATATATATATATATATATATATATATATATATATATATATATATATATATATATATATATATATATATATATATATATATATATATATATATATATATATATATATATATATATATATATATATATATATATATATATAATTATAAACACAATGTGTGTGTGTGTGTATATGTGTGTGTACACTTTTATCCTATTTGAGAAGGTTGAAAACTAGTTCATTCAATTATCATCTTTATCATCTGCGAAGAGTATAGCACGCTATCAGATATGATGTTTATCGCCACAATAATAACTTTCCAAAAAGTTTTGCAACATGAAACGTTCTGTGGTGATATCTGAGATGCTAAGACTCTTAAGTTATATACAGTTTAGTCAACTCACCTGCTGGCATACCGCAAGCACCCTTAGTTCGTGAATTATCCAAAAAGTCCAGATCGTACGTCCTAGCCCATGGGTATGTAAGTCGTACATGGGACTCCACGCCTGTTAACACTACAAACACCAAACACGCTGTAATGTACATTTTCACAGATGGAATGTTAAGCATCAATATCATGGTTATTATGTGTGATGGTCCCCTTGTGATTTGGCTGAAACAATCCACAGAAGCAGTTCAGGTACGTTGTAAGGGACCTGCCTAGCGACCGACTGCCATCACTGATAGCGTACTTCCGAGTGATACCAGACTTCAGGTACGAGTGAGCAGAGTACCTGTTGTGATGAATGGGGATGACGGCCCAAAGCACATTGCTGAGGCCAAGTTGCGCATGCGTGTTTCGTTCATACTTACCTGGCTATTTTGGACCTGAGACTATTAAGCCGTATTTTCTATACCTATTACCCATTCATGCTTGTATTATGCGATCTATATCCGCTTTTCGAACCGATTATTAAACAAGGGCAAGAAAGGAACTTAGTCTCCGCTAAAACATGGTGATGAAAATGCACACTCCCCTTTAAAACTAAAGTAATCTATGATAGGCGCCCAGTGCATGGGGCGGATTCAGGATTACTATGTAGTAGGCCTGTGGGGCGTTCCTTTCAACACTGAGGTACACCTATATCTACCACATGTAATTTAAGTAAACTAACGAAGAGTCACAATCTTTAGCAAGAAAATATTTATTTTGAATTGTATAAGGGTTCGTCGAACCCTTTGAACCCCCTCTGTATCTACAGAAATCATCATGTAGTGCAGTCGTATTTACTATACTCATCTCTGCTATTGACAACAGACCAATAGTTACACATATCATTTCGGGCACATATCTTCCCGTTGCTCAATCGATAAAAATCTCTCTCTACAACTCTTAATATGTACAATAGGAAATTAAATATAAGAATTCATCAATAGGCTCCTTAAGCCAGGAAACTGAAAAGCGAGATTCACATTCCTGCTAAAAAGTTAATTTCATAAGTGCTAAATGCTTTTTTTTTTGTAAACAAAAATGATGATTTCTAAATGTAATTTTCGTGTATGTGTATGTATCATAAACGGGGGTTTGATTGTTTGCTACGTGAATGGTCTCAACTCTGGCGGAAAGGGGTGGCATGGAGTGCAAGTGCGGCTGATGAACTGATTGCTGATCCTTATCCATTCCGATGCTGAGGCTGCTTTCGTCCAAAGCACAAGAACGCAAAGATTTTTGAAAACCATCTAAACCCTGTTAGTTTGGGTATTCATTGGATAGCTCTCGCTGAGTACTCTCAGATGAGTACCTATGTGCCAGGGTTTCAGTCATTTTTCAGGGCTATTGTGTATCATTTTGTATCGGCCAATTCAGCCACCAGTAGCATAAAGGTTAATAGGTCATGAGCTGAAGGCTGGATGAGTTGGAGGTAATCTCAGTTCTAACAACAACAGTTACATCTAGATTACGGCTCCTTGTGGAGTGGAAAAGTGTCATGGCTTTGTTACGCCAGGAACTATATATTTAAAATATCAAATATATAGTTCCTGGCTACGCGAATACCGAATAAACTGTCTTGACCTTGTAATGATATCACGAGTGTCGATCTACGATGGTTTATTCATCTATGATAATATTGAGGGAGCAGTAACAAAGTCAGACATATGGGAGGGGCACCTTGCTGGCCGGGCATGCTTTATCATACATATGTGATTTTCGTTTTTGCCAGTACATGTGACACGCGTTTATTATAGCAGGATAATTTCAAAAATGACCATTAGGGCGTAATCATCAAAACATACCGTTGGGGCATTCTATTGGCTTATATTTAGCCAATAGTTTTATTGTTTTATAGGCGTGTAGGCCTTGTTTATCATCGGAGAAAACAAAAGTATAAAGCAATAACACAAATGTTGAAGGAAAGGGACAGTTGTTGTGACCCGGCAGAGTATTCAAGCTTAGTTCTTTTCTCACTTTATAGTCGTAAAATTGCAACGGGGCACCGGGGGGTCTGTCCAGTTGACCGAGAGCCGTAGGATGTTTAGTCACTGACTACTCGCTGTCCCTCAGCACAGCCACTACTCTGCTACGAAAACCCGGCGGGGGCATGTGAGAAAGTTACAAGTGAATTGGAATAAGACAAGGTTTATCCGGGTTCTCCGGTTTCCTTCGCCGCTTACGATTGGCGAGTTAAGAAGCGACAATAATGTGGCAGAGAAAATGAAGAAAATTGAAATTCCAAATTGCATGCCCAGAAAAGGTTGGTAATAGGTGAAGGAAAAGCAGAGAATGTCAAGTGCTTTTCGCCCAGAAATAAGGAAAGGAATACCTTTGTAGTTGCAAGGTAGAGGGAGTGTATAATTGATGTTTGAAGAGACCCTAATTGAATAGAATGGTTGTGCCACTCACGACACCACCATTGCAATTATCCTTGAACTACTGCGTCGTTCACGAAACGCCCGCTGACATCACGATTGGCTTCAAACATTGATCCAAAACCAACTGAATTACTGCGGTTGGTATATTCTCTGAGGAAAGCGTGATCTTCAAGTCCAGCGATGACGACACAAGTAGATAATGAACAATGGAGACATGGAGAGAGGTGGAGTTTTAGTTGAATTTGCTAAAGTGAGGATGATAATGACAACAACAACAATAACAATAATAAACATGATAAAAATAATAATGATGATAATAATAATAATATTGATAATAATAATAATAATAATGATAGTAATAATAATAATGATAATAACAATAAAAATAATGATAATAATGATAATAATAATAATAATAATGATAATGATAATAATAATAATAATAATAATAATAATATATTGATAATAATAATAATAATAATAATAATAATAATAATAATATAATAATAATGATAATGATGATAATATGATAATGATAATATTGATATTGATAATAACAATAATAATAATAATAATAATAATAATAATAATAATAATAATAATAATAATAATAATAATAATAATAATAATAATAATAATAATAATAATAATGATAACAACAACAGCAAAAACAATAACAATATCAATAACAATAATAATGATAATAATAATAATAATAATAATAATAAAAATGATAATAATAATAATGATAATAATGGATGGTGATATTAAACATACATGTTGTCATGAATTGTCATTTTATACCAGAATAAATAAGACAATTAATCAATATGAGTAGAGGTCCAAGCTTAAACGAATATTGTCGGAGAGAGGGGTAAATATGGAAATGACCCTACTTACTATTACTTTCCTTACTTTTCCGATTTCAGTTTAGTGGTATTTCAATATATTAACGTTAAGATGTAATATTAAGTCTCATCTATATTTTAATACATTTTTTCACCTCTCTGATTACCTGCATCAACGTTTCTGTGTTTTGGAATGAAGTCTTTAGTGTAATGATTGACTCCTAAGAAAGGGAACCGCCTATACCAACTGCAAATTTTATATTTTAATGGTATAACAAATATGATGCTTCATCAAGTCATTCAAGACTATGTCTGTGACCAAGAAGACTTAGGTTTTTACTTAGGAGCAGTGTGAATGCACCGTACATATATGTGCTTAGCTTTCATTATCCTTTAATGTCATACGCAAATTTGAAACCTCAATTTGGTTGAGAAAATGTTAAAAGAAGAAATTTCACTTTCTATGTTCATTGGAATTGGAAGTCTGCTATGTTCATGAATTACCGTTCTATACCGTTTTGAAAAGAAATATGAATAACATATACATATAGTGCATGTATGACTAGTACGAACACATCTAAACTTTGTACATCACCGCTGTTTAATATATATATATATATATATATATATATATATATATATATATATATATATATATATATATATATATATATATATATATATATATATGTGTGTGTGTGTGTGTGTGTGTGTGTGTGTGTGTGTGTGTAGCTGACCACCTAAACGGTATGATAATAAACAAAAGCCATGTACCGGAGTTGCCCGAACTGATGTATCACGTGTCTCTGTATCTCACGCAAAGTTGAGGCGCCATCTATTATCATGATTATTTGGTACACAGCTGAGAAAATGGCGTGGTAGGTGGCGACTCCTAAGCCTACGAAGCCAGAACTAAAAAGTCTAGTACTAAAATGTGGAATACATCCATGCCTAGACATTCATATAAAAAATTATGCCCATGTAGAAAAATGGTGAAAAACTTATAAAATGGTAAAAATCAACATAATGATATATCAGAAAAATTCCTTTTATAGATTTTAAAGGAGGGCTGGACGGAAATTTTAAAAAAAGGTATTCGGTTTATAGTCCTGTATCCACCGAGATCTTCACACGACCTTCCTCCCCTAGCAGACCTGTACACACAGAAACCATTTCAATCCCCCGAGGGATATTCCAGAGCAGCTGGCAGCATATAGCGCACAAACTCTAAGCACTGCCTTATTAATGCTAGGTACCTACTTTGCAGCTGGGTAGACTGAGGCAATATGGAATTAACTGTCTTGCCCAAGAACAGACCAAAGTGCCCCGGCCGGTAATTGAGCAGCGACCTACTGATTACTAGTCCGACACCTAACCAACTGAGCTACTTTGTCCCCAAATTAAAGACAAAGTTTCACCAAGTGCAGACTTCTTGCTTTCCCCCAGCAGTGGAAGACCCTAGTTTCAGACATAAACTTTACCTATTTTCCCATTTCTGATATCATATGGACGGTAGAGTTTGGTCCTATCATTTAAAAACTACGTTAGGAGTCTTCCGCCGAAATTTTGAGCGGACGTTTTGCTATAATCTGGGCACATACAAGCAGCTGCGAAACGTATTTTTCCTCTTTTCAATCATCGACGGCTAGTTCTGTGTAATGCCGTCACAAATAAAGGTTAAGCGACGTTTAATTGGGCTATATCAGACTCTTTTCTGCTCCAGCCGGCAATCGAGTCGGACAAGATGTAAGTGTCCGCCATATTGGTTTTGTAAAAGCCCGAATCATTTAAAGAACGGATTTAATTTGAAATTTGGGATCAGCGCTAATGCAACAAGTATATTTATAACCTAAATAGTATGTATTGTTTCTATTACGAAATATCCAGAATATTTGCTGGAAGAAGGCATATAATATGGTAGTTAATGACACGTTCAAGACCAAGAAGCCTAACATTGGTTCCGTTTATGGGTTTTATGCTAAACCCCGTTTGCTAACATAAAATTAGAGGATGGCATTGAACCTTACATGTGCAACACGAGCATCCACAATAAGATATCGTTGCATAGAGTAAGGTTCAATATTATTGAACTATGAAAGACCCCAACCTCTCTGCGATAAAGATGTGCAAACTGTACCTTTATCACCCATTAAACGCCTAACCGTTTCTTGTGGTTCGTGAGTTTTGTATGGTCTCATATTTTCAAATGCCATTTTATTTCAACCAATCCTATACCTATCATAATTAGTGTAACGTAGTTTACCACTTTTTTCCGAATTGTGTTCTGACTAAGTTGGTATATTAGATATGGCTTAGACAATTCGGATGGAATGGTAGCCAGTAAATATCGCTGCTAGGATTAACTGATAAACCCTGCTTGCAGCCAATGAGCATTCTCTATCTTATTTAGCCCACTCCTTAATGGCTCGAGTGCAGCACTGATTCCCCTGTGGACACTGAACACCCAGCAGTATCACGGCTGCTTCACACTACACTAAGTCTAATGCGATTGTTTTGTAACTCCTCCCCCCCCCCCCCCCCCCCACCCCGCAACATTTGAGTCTGTTAGCAGGTACTCCTGGGAACAGGGGAGAACTTAGTGGTATGTGTATTCCTTCACTTCCTGTTGTCAAGATATTATTTTTGAGTAAAGAAGCTGGAACCATTAGCTAAAGGATCATGTGGGTGTGAGGGAAAAGTTCACTAGGTCAGTCGAAAATTTCCATTCCTACAGCTTCCTGGATTACTTTATACAGATTAAAAAAAATACTAGACCACTCTAAATATAAGAATGACAGGTTTTTGTGGTTATGGGTGTATTCATTAATAGAGTACCTACCTACAAACTTAATTGTGTAAACTACATTGCGTAAGAACTAATCACTAACATAAACAATTGTGCACTGCATTTCCCATGTTTTTTTATATGAATACGATAGACCAAGTGTGAAAGAGCAAATGAATTTTTTCTTCACGACCGTTTTTGAGGGAGAGAAAATAAAAGTTCATTTTTTTGCCGACCACTCTAGAGGGAGGGTAAATAAAGCTTTATTTTTTCCCGGCCATGTGAGAGAGAAAAAAAGTTTACAAAATAAAGTTTTACTATCTCTACCCTAGAAAACGATCATGACAATATTATTTATTTATTTTCTCTCCCCTAAAAACGGTTGCGAAAATAAAGTTTTTTATTTTCTCTCCCCCAAAACAGTTGTGAATATATATATATATATATATATATATATATATATATATATATATATATATATATATATATATATATATATATATATATATATATATATATATATATATATATATATATATATATATATATATATATATATATATATATACACATATATATATATATATATATATATATATATATATATATATATATATATATATATATATATATATATATATATATATATATATATATATATATATATATATATATATATATATATATATATATATATATATATATATATATATATATATACATATATATATATATATATATATATATATATATATATATATATATATATATATATATATATATATATATGTTACAGTAAGAGTGTCAAACCAGGGATTTAGTCAAATCCCTAAAACTTTCAGGGAATCAGTCAAATTCTTGTTTCACTCACGGATTTGGTCCCTAAATGTCTAGAGATTTGACTAAATCCTTGATAATAGGAGGGTCAGAATGATGAAATTGATAAACGTTGACTGAGATACTAATCATCATCATCATCAAGCAATAATTTTTGGCTGAGCATTGATTATTCAGCATTACTTTGTACCTCATTATGTTGATAATCAAGAATCATAAGTAGCGCTCAACTAAGCATAAAACAAAGGTAATTGTCATTCAACAATCCCTCTGAAAGGTCTCCAGTAAACAAGTCAAAAATGACCCACCTATTTCTAGGGGTTTAGTCATATCCGTAGACATTTAGGGACCGAATCCTTGAGTGAAACTGGAATTTGACAGATTCCCTGAAAGTTTTAGGGATTTGACTAAATCCCTGGTTTGACACTCTTACTGTAACATATATATATATATATATATATATATATATATATATATATTTATATATATATATATATATATATATATATATATATATATATATATATATATATATATATATATATATATATATATATATATATATATATATATATATATATATATATATATATATATATATATCTTTCACATTGTCGGGAAAAATAAAGATTTATTTTCTCTCCATTAAAAAACGGTCGCGAAAATTAAGTCTTTTATTTGTTCTTTCACACTTGGTCCATCGTATGTAAATGATAATTGAGAATTAACGATACTGCACTTTTTGTTGCGCTGATTAAATTAATTATAAATGCATCAATTATAAAGAGTGTCCTCCCTGATATTGATGTTCATCTTTACCAATAGGTGTCACTTAATCTTGACAAGATGGAAAGGATATGGAATTACGGACTGCTCCCGAGATTGACCTAAATACATATTCAACACGATAAAAATAGGATGTTTTCCCGTGATGCTACACGAGTAGTCAATATGGCTACTGTGTTAGAAACAGCACTTTGAACGTTGCAGCGGATGTACGTTGAATATATGGATCATGATGTAACCGAGAGGGTTTCATAGAAATTGACAGCATAGCTATTATGTAGCGGAAATACTATTCTGATTATTGGCGTAGTTTAGTGTGAAATGAGCATTAGTGAGCACATAACACCATTTTTTTTTTGAGTTGGATTGGCAACTGATCTGACAGGGACTGTGGATACTCAAGTTCAGTGTAGTGTGTTGTGACTTGTAACTAGCTTTGGTTCGGTCAGTATGTTACTAGAAATTTCCAGTACTGGAAGAACACTAAGGTAGCTGAAATGACTGCTACGACGAACAAGTCCAACTTGCTGAAGTGCCATCGCTTAATGACCCAGTCCAAGACGGAGGGAAACTTGTCAAGGAAAGAGGAAATGCTAGTGACTGCTCAAGAGAATCAGCACCATGTTAACGGTCAGGAAATAAACCAATGTGACAGGGTGGACAATTTGGATTCTACACAACCCAACTGTGAAAGAAGGGCCCGGACGCCCGGTGCGTCTTGTCAGGCTCTGAGACATGCCGTCTCAACATTACATAGACTGGATGATTTTATATGCCAGAAGATAGGAGATGGATTTTTCTCTGAAGTATACAAGGTAGGTTGGCTTGTACATGAAGTATACTATGTGTTTATGGAGATAAATTGTCTTCTCACTTGCACGAGACATGCATGTATGTTACAGGTTTAAGGACACTCAAATAAGTCGTCCTCTGCATCAGAATAATTACATTAGAATTAAACGACAAGAATTTAGACACACATGTATGCAAATTTATACCTTGGGTATGACAGGACCCTTAATTAGCAGGTAACCACAATACCTTTTGAGAATTGGACTCATCGAGAACCTGATCTTGTCTAAATATAAGCTACCTGTATCTAGGACTAGCATTAAAGAAATGATGTTTGCTTCCATTTACACAAACTGCAAACGTGTCAACCTGCTATGGTGGTGGATACCTACTTCTATAATGGGACAGGACTTGAACATCACCCAAACGCTTCAACAAGGAACTTTGTATTAGACCAATTTCGAACAAATTGGTAAACAATTCCACTTCTATATGTGAATGTCAGGACATGCAAAAGATGTTCTACTGCTGTATATGCAGATTTGCTACAAGCAAGTACCCAAACGCTTCAACAAGGAATTTTGTATATAAGACCAATTTCAAACAAATTGGTAAACAGTTCCACTTCTATGTGAATGTCAGGACATGCAGAAGATGTTCTACATTTGTATATGCAGATTTGCTACAGGCAAATATATTTTATGATAATTATGAAAATGACTTGCCATATCCTTTGGAAGACAGGACACACAGGATTTATTGATTGCCCATTTTGGGCATTGTCTTTTCAAATCACAGCTGTGGTTCTGCGTTGGGACCTCTGGAAGTGACATATGTGCCCAGAAAAGTGTTCCCGAATGAGTTATAAACTTGTAATCAGTGTATTGCAGAAAAAAATATTTCTAGGCCACCTGAAAGTGTTCGACTTGTAGCAATGACAGTTATTAGATTCTGTCTAGGTGTAAAGAATGCCCTTTTCTATGTATGCTTTAACCTTAGCCATAACCAATATTTACTAGAAGAAAGTCTGCAGCAGGTTCTCTGGTAGTTAGGGAACTTATTTCAATAATAAGATATATACTCATTCCTTTAATAGGCAATTTTTTATTTGGAAACTATGGATTGGTCATGAAAATAAAGTAAAGTGAAAATTTTCAAACTTTAAATAGCTTTAACATCTAAGCATGTGATATGAAACAATGTTGCTAAATATTAATAATGTAACTCTTAAATGTTTCTTTGTAACTCTATTCAAGGGAGTCATTTAAACAGATCCCATTTCCTGTTAAATATTACAAATTATCACCCACCAACAATGTTTCCCCTTAATTACTAAGTAGTGTTAACTATGAAACTAGGTACTTCTATCTTTTCATAGGTCCCTGATGTATGTGTGAATGTATGAATGTTAATAACTGCAACAAGGTTATGTACAGCGTCTTAAATCTTATAAGAAATATGAATTAAATAATATAATAATAAACAATGAATGGAACAAATGAATTATTTGTTAGCATTTACATATTCTAGTGGACAATACTTAACAATACTTAATATCTCAGTCAGATTAGCTTTCCTAGAGGAAGTTTCTCATATCTAACTACTTTTTTTAGTTTGCAGGAAAATAGTTTCCCTAGTCTGGCTAAGGAGCTATATATCTCTTGATAAAAATCTTACTGCAGTTGAGCCATACGTCAGATTAGCTCTCCTAGAGGAAGTTTCACATTTATAACTACTTTTCCTTAGTTTACAGAAAAATAGTTTCCCCAGTCAGGCTAAGAAGCTATAAATACATCCCCTGATAAAGATCTTGCTGCAGTTGTGCCATACACCATTGTATTCCTTTGTGCCTTAATTAGATAGTCTGGGAGGCAGAGATAAGATTTCCTCTGAAGCCATGAAAGTAAATTATAATCAGGCAAGAGTGAAATGACCATGACTCTGTGGCTGCCCCGGTGTGACCATACATTCATTAAGATTTCATTCAAGCCAGGACAAAGGATGCAGTTCTTATTCTTTGAGAGGCACTACAGTGATTACAGTGAGATTGGATTTCCTATTTGATATAAGACACATTCATTTCTGCGCTCAACAGCCCTAAAGATAAGGTAATTTGACTGATATCCTTTTTGTTATTTTAAGCATTCTTTTGAAAATATTCATAAATGGAATTTTTTTATCAGTTAGTAACCAACAACCATCCCTCTACTATTTTTTTAAATGCCATGCATTAAGAAAACATTTTTATTTGAATCGTTGAATCAATGGGTTAAACAGGAATGCACCTGTACTGGCTGTGTCCTACTAAAAAAGAAAATAAGTTTTTTTTAAAAGTCAGGAAAATCTGCGAATAAGTTCAATCTCTATTACAGAATGAAATGAGACCGGCTACTTCTTTCTGTTTTGTATGGCCAGGATCTTAGCCAGCAGGGTGTCAGGGCCCATCATTTAGACACCCAAAGATAAACCCACTAATTCGCACTTCAAGACAACTAGGTTTTGTGAGAAAGTGAGCAATTTTGAATAAATCAATTCCAAGCAAATAGTTGAATTAGCTTTAACACTGAGTGTACCATTTTCTATGTTCATTTATTCCTCAGGCTATAAAGCTTAATTTCATTGATGCCAGTAGCTAGCTCTAACCTTACAGTGATATTGGGTACCTGTATAGATTAGTCTCAATTTGACGTCAGAAGAAGCAACATGATCAGTGATGCTTAACGAGAACTTGTAAGGTAACCAGGTGAGAGGGAGAGAGAGAGAGCCGTAGGTGTGCTTAAGACTGTGCTGGAATGTCCTGTGCACGTTGATTGCGCTCAGGCAAAAGAGTAATCGATATTTCTCTATTGATTTCCACCACCCACCAGCCCCGAAGTTTCTCCCTCGCTCGGCGGCTTGCTCGTTCCATTACAGCCAGATTGTGGTCTGTAGGCCTCTGATCATGGGGCATTTATACGCCTGATCTCATAAAAAGGGCTCATGTCAGGGACTTTATAGGTTTCGGCGTGGATTGCAGTTCTTACAGATGTTATAGCTTCTAATGTTTAATCAGCTCAGTTCTGAAGCCAGATAGTAACACCACTTTTTCACTGGGTGATTCTTGTGTTTGAAGCAGCCACTTCTAGTGTCATTGATATTTGATAGTTGGATAGACCATATATGTTTAGATAGAACATCATGGGCAATTATGTAGATTGATCAAAAGCAGAATGCATCAACCATTTCCTGCCATGGACAATGCATCCTAAATGCTTATTTGCATATCTTGATCATTAATGGATATAAGGGCCTATAATGCACCCTGAATATGGTTAACCTGTGTGCCATCATGTGTTTAGGGATGGCTAAGTGATATCAACATTAGAAAAATGTAACATTTTTATAAACAAAAGAATCTTCAGGCTTTTTAGTGTTCATAGTACCTAAAAGTATGCTACCAATCCACGCTTTAATAGAAGAATTCCATAAGAATACATTTCAGTGTCTAGTTACCAGGAAGGACAAGCCTGTATTTGGAAAAACAACAAACAAAATCAACATGAGTATGTAAGGCACACCATCATGTAAGCAGTCGCTGTGTTAGTAGTAGGTGCGTTGACACTAAGCTGTGAGTTGCTGTCTGGCATGTAGATCACATGTAGATTACTTGTAGATTACAGTCATTGAGATGGAGAGTATCTGCCTCAGAGGTAGATACTGGATTTGTTTTCATTAGCAGTGGATGGCGATGAGAGACATCTGGAAGTGATAAGCTTGTACATGTGCTAATTCCTGCTAATATTGGCCAACCAGGAAATGAGTAATGTACATGTTGATGCTATCACCTCGCACTTGTGACAACCAAGGGCACCCACAAAGGCAGCTATTAAGTTCATGTACATATGAATCTGGAAATGACTGGAATATAAACTGTTTTCACAGACTTTTTCTATACTCCCCTTTCATTCGTTTAGTGATGTATGTACAATGCATAGATATCTATTGCTGCAAAAGGGTCTTTTGTGATGTCTATGATATGTAACAATATTTTGGCTGTAAATAATTTATGGTGGATAGCTATGATGTGGCTGTGGACTGTCTACTGAAAATATTTTTTTAACAACTATTGTAGAAAAGCATAGAGTGATTCTGTGTCTAAATCTATTGGCGGCTGCGATTAGGGAAATCCAATAAACAAAAAAAATTTATTCCATTTCTCTGATCCAATTTTGCATCATTTTTGAACTATCCCATTGCTGTCTTAAGAGATGCTTTGGCTATGAGTGACCTTTTATTAGGTACCTTTATTAAAGCAGTCACTTACTGCTTCAAATATCTAGATAGATGTATCAGAAGAGATGCTTTGGCTATGAGTTACCTTTTATTAGGTAACTTTATTAAAGCAGTCACTAACTGCTTCAAATATATAGATGTATCAGAAGAGATGCTTTGGCTATGAGTTACCTTTTATTAGGTAACTTTATTAAAGCAGTCACTAACTGCTTTAAATATCTAGATGTATCAGTGGGATCATAAGGCAATTAGAAATATTACCGGATGTAGGTAATTTGAAAGATTATATATAGTAGATTTCCCAGCAGTTATTATTAGTACCGTTGCTAGTGAATTGATGCGTTGGTTGCCAGGTTGCCATGGATGCTGACATTCTTTGGCGCCATGGAGACCCGCAATGATGAGGAAGATGATGATGCAAAAGCCATATGAAATTGATGATGTGTATTCCGTAACAGGTTTCAGTGATTTGTTCTGTCACTGTTTCTATGGTGGGCGGGATGACCCAGATAATCCCCTCGGAACATGATGTGAATACTCGGATACATTAACTAGCTCATACCAGACACATCTAGCTATTCGATATCTTGAATAAAACCGGAAAAGAGAGTTTCTGTTAGTAACCTGAACTGTGTGGTGACTGGTTATGCAACTGTATCATAGACTGTCAGCTTGCTAATTCAGGGCTTGACATTAAGGGCTGCCCTACTGTAACAATTTTCAAAATAACTGGGCAGGTAAAAATCAGAGTGTGCCTGCCCTACATGGCAGGTAAGATTTCATCATGTAACTTATGGAAACTATAACACAAAGGAAAGTCAATATTTTTTCACCAGTACCAATAAAGCTATAGTGCTCAGTTAGTTGGTATGAGTATAATACATATAGAAAAATCAGTTTCATGTTCAATCTATCACACCTTTTGCAGGGTAGGTCAAAATTCTGTTGGGCAGGTAGGTAGGCAGGGGCATCCTAATGGGGGATTGCCCAAAAGTAAAAAAAAAATTGAGGATTTTGAAGAGTCACGTTTACTGTAGAAACAGGTATAGATAACTGGATGCATAGAGATCATTGAGCAGGGGTTCCTTAGTACATGTATGTATATTATGTATATACACTTGTACCCAAGAGGTTTCTTATTAAGGAAGTAGATGTATCTGATAACAAGGTGATAGCAATAAAGCATACACTTATATTTTACAATGCCCAATCTGTATTGGGGAGGCATCATTAATCATGTTCACGTCTCTAGCACTCTTGGTAGTTGTTTGAAGTGTATACTGTGATTGTATGTGGATGATAGTTGGACAGGTACCAAACTCCACATTCCTCCGCCGTCCCTGAGAGAGACCTCTCATACTAGACAAGCTGCTTGTGTAATTGACAACTTTCCGAGTATGAGACTCATTCATACATCTCCTTATACATTTAGAGGAGGGGGAGTTGGGGAAGTTTGGTGTTCGGCCAAGCACATACCTTGCTCAGTATGAAGACAAGTATGTGGAGCTGCTGGCTGTAGGGGGGGGGGGGGGGGGGGGAAGAGGGGGGGGGGGGGGCGGTTGCAGCACAGACGCAGGGTCATAGCCAGGATTTGGAAACTGGGTGCCTAAAATTGGCATTTGTAAAATTTTTGGGCGTCCAAATTTTTAAGGGGGACCACAATATACTCAGATTTCAACCATAAACATGTATAAATTCATCAAAAAAAAGGCATGATATCCTTATACAATGTCATGGGAAATTATATGGAGATGAGAAAATTCAATTATATGCTTGAGATTGAAATTTGTCAAAAAAGATTTTGGGTGTCCTAAGGGGTGCTTTTCAAGGGTTTGGGTGTCCAAAAAGACACCCAGACGCCCTGCTGGCTAAGACTATGGCACAGAGGACTGTCATAACTGGCTATAGGTGGGCAGGGAATGTGGTGACAAGGCTTGATTTTACTATTCAATGAGTTATGATGTTGATATGTTTCAATAATCTTAGATTTCAGCAGAGAGGTACGTTAATCCAATATTTAGTCCTCTTGATAGTTGACTTTTGATAGAAGGTTCTGTCATCTTTTGGTTTGTGTATAAACTACTCACACATGCACATGTACAATTACACATAAACACACAAATGCATACATATATATGCACATATTTATTAGTACGCACCCACACATGAAACCTAAATTAGAAACATCTATTATTAGGTCTAGAATAAGTGCGGCTTATAATTGAGAATACTTGTGATCAAGGCCCTCTAAATGTTTGGCCAGGCCACCTTGATTCACAGCTTCATCGAGCTCTAGGCCACTTAGGTGCGGGGGAAACTGTTAGCATCAGTGGTGCCCCTTTGATGAGATTGCATGACCGAGAGCCTGAGTCTCACCTTGACCAGTGATATATTAAATTACCCTCACTTCAGGGTTCTGTAATACCATTAGATGCCAACACCATTCCTGTGCCTTTTCACCATACCCCTGAATGGAGGTGTCCCAGGGGGACCGAGGGTTAGACCAACACCAATTGTTACTGGTTATTTCTGCTGCAGTGGGCAGTGAAAGTGGCTTGATTGCGCCTGTTCGCACCACTACTCCTGTTAAGGGTAATTATGTGTCATTACTGTGATATCAAGGCTCACTATTACATATAGGACAGACGCGCTGGTGCCTGTGCACACAATTGAATTGGGTATCGGGTACTTAATGCAGATTATTCTTCCCAGTCGGTGCCTGTCCCAGGCCTGGCTTGCTGTGGTTTTAAAGGAATTCCAATAGATGTGATTTATGTGATTTACAAAGCAGAATTGCACTGAGCATGGCTTCTCATCAGAAATGACATGTAATAGAGAGGTACTTTACCTAAAGGCTCTCTATGTTTTCAACTTGTATGTTAATTGTTTAAGCCCTTAAAAATTGGATGATGTTCTGAAGGAAAGGTAAATTCAAATACAGCCCTTGTTTTACACAACTGGCCAGCAATGTTCATGGTCATTTCTGGTACCTAGCAGATCCTTTTTTAATTCATGTGGACTTTGTGTTCAATGTTATCTTGTTCACAAACATACCTAAGCTGTCTTGACCTGTAAACCTCAGTAATCTGGGCTAATGTAGAATGTACCCAGAAAATGACAGTGTGTGCATACAGAGAGAGAGAGAGAGAGAGAGAGAGAGAGAGAGAGAGAGAGAGAGAGAGAGAGAGAGAGAGAGAGAGAGAGAGAGAGAGAGAGAGAGAGAGAGACAGACAACAGAGAGAAGCAGTGATGTAAATACAGTTCTATTATAATATGTCAAGTGGAGATGTTTTGCTTCAGTACAGTATGAAATATTCTTGGCAAGATAACTGTGTGGACTTGCCTCACTGTTGTTGTACTTGAAACTGAGCACACAAAACCATTATTGATAAGATATCCGGCTTATCAATATTAACAATGAGGATATGAATATACTACTAGTATTTGTTGATTGCATTGATACCTCATTGGCATTCCACAACTAACTCTTTGTCTTTGAACAACCAGCAATGTTTATTTTGCATTTTAAACTGTATATATATATGTTGTTTACCCTATTTCCCATTATGACAGCACAGTCACACCACTTTTATCATGATTTAATTTGATTTTGTCAAAGTAAAATGGAGTACTGGCTATTCTGTCTTCATATTCAACATCATGTGATATATCCATGATTCAATACAAAGGAAAATGGTATAAAAGTTTGCCCATATTTTCACTATAGAGCTGAAATAGGATTTCATATGCTACCTGCTGATCCTAGATAAAGAGTAAAACAGGCCTCAACGCTAACTCAAAATGTAACTGGCCAGCTAGGACCAGTAGCACCTAGCATCTACTGGTCCTGCACATTTTTTTTCTGGTCCTACAAATTTTTCTTTAACAAAACAAGAAAAAATATTGCATAAAATTCCCCCTTTATTAACTTTATTTTATTTTTTTTAAATTTGGGGACATTCTTGAGGGGAAACAATAAAAAATGTCCCGAAATGTTTACTGGCTCTTTAGGATCGGTTGTGGTCTTTTTTTACTGGCCCAAAGCCTTTTTTGGGGGGATTTTTACTGGCCTGGGGCCAGCGGTTCACTGTTAGCGTCGAGCCCTGTAAAAACAAGTCTTGAAGAGGATGTCACTGGCACTTGATTCTAAAGCCCCTTCTTACCAGTGTGGTCCCAGGTGTGTGTAATGTTTCCTTGTTGTTCTTGATGGATGGAGTGGCCACCATTATACAGGATCTTAGCCAGGATGTGAAAACTGGGTGTCCAACATTTGCAATTTTGAAATTTTGGGGCGTCCTATTTTTCAAGATAGATCACAATAATATACTCTGATTACAACCATAAACATGTATTTAATTATCAAAATAAGGCATAATATCTTTAAAGAAAGGTAAAGGTAAAAAGGTATTCGGTTTATAGTCTTGTATCCAGTCTCGTGCTCACACGACCTTCCTCCCCTAGCAGGCACTGTACATACAGAAACCATTTCAATCCCCCGGGGGATATTCCAGAGCAACTGGCAGCATATAGCGCACACACTCTAAGCACTACCTTATTTATGCTAGGTACCCATTTTGCAGCTGGGTAGACCGAAGCAATATGGAATAAACTGTTTTGCCCAAGAACGACCAAAGTGCCCGGAGTGGCCGGGAATCGAACCAGCGACTCTCTGATTACTAGTCTGACACCTAACCAACTGAAGAATTATATTGAGGTGTCCTAGAGGGTGATTTTTGAGGGTTTGGGTATCCAAACGCCGCTCTGACACCCTACTGGCTGAGACTATGCCCAGGTGCGTGTAATGTTATTTCCTCGCTGCTCTTGATAGATTGAGTGGCCGCCACACACATACATGCCCCACTGTAAGGTAGCTCAGTGAGTAGACGTTGGGGAGACTGCCAGGTAAGCCCGGCTGATGTACGACCTGCGCCAATAAAATCTTAATGAAGCCGCTCTTTCCTCAGAGACGCTGGGCTGCCTTGTATTATGCTAATTACTTAGCGCCCGAATAACGCAATATGAGTTTGGAAATTTGTTTACTGTCTAGTTTTCCTGCCAGATTGGGGCTTATCAGGAATATATTAACCTGTATACTGCTGGTGGCTAATTTGGCCATTACAAAATTGTGCAAAAAACCCTGCAAAATAACTGAAACCTGTGCACATTGGTACTTCTCTGATAGTATTCAGCAAGAGCTATCCAATTGATACCAACTTGGCAGGGTCTAGATGGTTTTCAAAAATCTTTGTGTCCTTGTGCTTTGGGCGAAAGTAGCTTGAGCATTGGAAGGGTTGATGATGGAGGAAATTGGAAGTCCTAGGGGAAAACCATTGCAAGATTAAATTTCTCACATGCCTCAAGTCATATTCGTAGCTTTACAAAGATGTCAGCGAAGGTAGCAATCTATTCATGTGAATTGGAGGACCTGGCTACCACCCTACATTTTGATAAGAATCTGTGTACTATTACTATCCTGTTTTATAACTAGATGCAAAGTTAAAGATGGGTTTCATGTGAAAGTTCTGGTATAAATGAGCTAAAATGAGAGAAAGTGTCAATTTAAAAGTCTTAGCTTTTGAAAATTGAAGGATCAAAGGGGGCTGATCCCTGCCCCAACCCCTCTGGCGAGTACCGATTACCAACACTTTAGGCCAAGAAAAAATATTAAAGGGTAGGCAGGTCAGTAAAAAAAGATTTTGCAATATTTTTTGGGTCAAAAATGTGTGTTTTATGCATGTTTTACGTTGATTGGGAGTTAGGAGGGCGGAAAAAACTTTAGGGTAGGGATTATTTTGAATAAAAACTTGTTAGGGTAGGGTTACAACTTACAGGAAACAAACAACTTTTTTTAGGCCTTAGCTAGTGACCATATACACACATCTCTGAATTACTGCAACCCAGAGGAAGAGGTCTATATATGTTTCTCAATTAGAATAAATTCATTTCACGAAATACAGGAACCTAGAGGGTCTGAAAAGAGGTGATTTGGAGGTAAAAAACGTTGTTGTGGATATTTTTTTGTCTAGAAATTGGTAAATCTCCAGTTGGAGCAGCCTCTGTGAATTTTTGATGGAGGCACTAATGAACACAGTCTACATGTAGGAAACAAGCAAGAATGTGCCATTGTTCATGCATAGTGTATGCATGTACTTAGTGTCCTGGTTAGTAGAAGGAACTAGATGAGTTTATACAGGTGCAGCAGACTAGGTTTTTCATCCCTGAAAAGTTAACCTCCCTCTCAGGGTATTAGCCTGGATTTCAAAAATGCCTGTCCAAAAAACAGCATTTCCAAAATATCTGCCTGCCAAGATTTAGCTACTAATCTACTTCAAATTCTTATACCTACTATATTTAATAGCTTGTTGTGTCAAAAAGATAATTTGCACTTCAGCTATGTCCTAAAAATGGTTTGCAAGGAAAATATTTGATTAAGAACATCAAATCCATTTGGTATCTCTGGATGCGATAGAAATTTGGGTTTTGGGTTTAAATCTTTTTAATATTCCCTTCAACATTTTCATTGAGGTGGTCGTGAGATGGTGTGGGTCATATTGACTGTATGAGTCAGTGTGTGTGTCGTCTTGTCATGATCAGCACCCTTGATCAACATCCTGGTAGCGTGTCAGTTAAAGGTATTCGGTATATAGTCTTGTATCCACCGAAGCGCTCACACGACCTTCCTTCCCTAGCAGGCCTGTACACACGGACACCATTTCAATCCCCCGAGGGATATTCCAGAGCAGTTGGCAGCATATAGCGCACAAGCTCTAGGCACTGCCTTATTAATACTAGGAACCCATTTTGCAGCTGGGTAGACTGAGGCAATATGGAATAAACTGTCTTGCCCAAGAACAGACCAAAGTGCCCCGGCCAGGAATTGAACCAGCAACCCACTGATTACTAGTCCGACACCTAACCATTTAACTGAGCTACTTTGTCCCCAGTTAGGGTTGTATCAAAAGGTAGTAATTTGATGCCTGGCGTCACTTCTGACTTTTAAGCCTAGTATACATGTATAAGTTTGTCCCTTATAATTTGAGCCACTTTCCAAAATATCTCCTTGCCTCTAACGTGATGTTATAATAAAAATTTGAATGAAGAACGAATATTTCTTTAAGAAATAAAAAAGGGAAAAAAGCTAAATTCTCAATATAGATATAAATTCATTTTTATGATGATATTGTAATTAAGTACTCTGTAGGGCAAATTGTTTAATTCTTTTATGCATGCATGTGCTTGGTTTATCACAAACTAACTAGTTTGGGGGGAGGGAAAATAAATTGCTTAGTTAATCATTAACTATTTTTTCGGAGGGAAAATAAGTTAGAAATCCTTTTTGCAAGTCATGGTGGAAAACTAAAAGGACTCCTCAGATAGTTGGTACAAATGTACCTATATTGAGCACCCCCTTTAATCTGGCAGTTTGCCATGCTCATTGATATCCTTCCTTATAGCTAGATAAAGAAAGAGGATGTGCAGAGGGAGCTCCGAGCAATAGAAAACTGGGGTGTGGGCAGGAAAGAGGCTAACCCTTCCAATGCTGAGGCTACTTTCGTCCAAAGCACAAGGACGCAAAGATGTTTGAAAACCATCTAAACCCTTTCATGTTGGTATTCATTGGATAGCTCTCGTTGAGAACTCTCAGATGAGTACCCATATGCCAGGGTTTCAGTCATTTTTCAGATTTTTCGCATTATTATGTATTGGCCAAATTAGCCTCCAGCAGGAAAGAGGCTATAGAGTGTAGATCTATGGTAAACAGTAACATGGTAGTCTTAAGTACTGTTAAATCCATGGTCTCCTTCTACCTCCTTCTATACCTACTTAAACAATTTGAGGCATCCTCAGGTAAATATTTGATTGAGAAATGTTGATCAATATACTCATTCAACAGTTTCCTTCCAACATGGAGTCTGGAGTTTTGTGGCATTCAGATGATTTGCAAAATGAACTTCCTAGTTTATAGCAATGAAAAAATGAAATCATTCTGAGGGCACAGGCCAGCACACAACTTTTATGATGAGTTTGATATTTATCTATTTACATGTATTTTTAAAGTATGGTTTTTAAATGAAATTTAAGAATGGATTGTTGAATCTAAAATGAACCACCACAATGTTGAATCAAACACTTCTCAAAATACAGCATATAGTCATACAAAACGTGGAGTCAGTTCAGTCAAGGTTTGCATGGGCATGGACTGGTCAAATAAAGAGATCTGAAGAAATGGAAATCCTGCCGCTATTTCTAAACTGAGTCAATATTTGAGCTTCTTAATCGGGCAGGGGACTTGGCTATATGAGACTAACCAGTGTTTGCTGGATTGGTGGTCAAATCAAGATCAGGGTAGAAGGGTCATTAGAAATTTGACCTAACTTCTTAACATGATCATTTGTGTAGACTGTGAGAATGTTTAGTGAGTGATCAAATACAGAGAGCTATTAATATAATGTCAGGCTGGCACTGCCATCCAGTATGACCCAGATCAAACTCTGAAAGGTCCTGTGTTCAGTGAGACTGACTTCCGCCTTTTAGCATCCCTTATCGTGACTTATTAAACCATTAATGCTCGCTCATCTTGAAAATCTTACCGCCTCTTAGCATCCCTTATAGTAACTTATTTAACCCATTAATGCTTAAGAGATCATCTTGAAATTATCATCTGGAACATTAATGCACCTTGGAATTTAGAATATGTTTACAAGCAAAATATTTGAAGGAGAGTTGCTGGTAGTCCTCTAATAAGCATTAGAGTATATTTTTGAATTTTTCCTAATCATATTTTTGCCTGTAAAATTTCATCCAAGTTGTCATGCTTCATTGTTCACTGTGAGCATTAATGTGTTAATCTTATCATCACCTTGCCCCCAATTATTTATGCACTACTGATGTGGGGGTTGGGGGAGGGGGGGGGGGGGGGTCAGTAGTTGGTTGGGTTTGATGAATGCTTTCATTACCCTGAAAAGTGTCATCTGAATGTTTTTTAAGGGTTATTTGATATTAAAGCATGAATTTGAAAAAGAAAATCAATTCGATTTGTTGATCCGATGCTGAATAACATTTTCTCCTTTCGGTTAATATTTTCCAAAACATGCTTAAAACCACTAAAAGGATATCCCCATATTAGTCCAACCTGTTTTGAGCGATGGAACAGGGATCTCAATGAAACACTGAAGAAGCTGACCTATTTTCTCAGCTACACACCTGGTCTTCCTATAGTCACGAATAGTAACCTGTATTTGGTGATGCCAGCTACACTTGATATATTTCCTCATGCCTTTTCTGGATGCTGGCCTCAGCTGTTTTGCTTAATGGTGTAGGGCTAATGCGAGTATCATTAAACAAGTAAATATGAATATTTGTTTTACTGATGAACAGGCATTTTTCATTTATTGAGAATCAGTGTTAACTGTAATGTTTTTCCGTTTAACTCTATTTTAATAATTTTTTAGACAATTCACTTGTATGAAAAAATAGCAAAAACTTGTCCATGATTTGATGGTTGCTTGACCAAAAGACAGGTGACTGAAAGTTCTGAATATCAAGCCCTAGAATTAACACCAAGCCAAGACACACAGCACTTAAGCACCAAGTGTAGATTTATCCTTAAAGGACAAATCCACCATGCATAAAACAGAGGCCCAAATAGTGTATTATGGTATTCTCTACTTGAACCCAAGTTCCCACCAGTGCCAACCTTCATACAAGAAGTATATTGCTGTTCGAACACCTCCAAATAGACACTAAATAGAGGCACTGGGGGCGGCCATCTTAGCCAGTTAATAGCCTCTAAGTAGGCTGTTGGTGCAACTATTAGTCATTAGCAGTAAGGTAACTGCTAATGACTTATTTTGTGTTTTAAGGTTTTGGAATAATTGGCATATATATGACACCTTAAATTTACGAGTTTACCGATTCACATCACACAAATGGGTAAGACAAAATGTCTGCCTGGTCAGTATCAGTATCAAACTTTTTAGGATGAGAAACAATGATTTTTTTATTATTATTTCCCTTGATCTAGAGTGTAGGAATTGCCATGGTAATTTATTCAAGCTCCAGGCACATAGCTGTTGTTGATGATATCCAACCAAATAAGTGGCAGGGCAGTGTTGTGCAATTCATTGTATCACACTCATATATGGTTTTAGCCAGCTCTTTGTACCATAGGAACACACACAGCTGTTAACTCTGTGTGAGTTCTAAATCATAAAATGTGCCATATTGCTGTAATTGTACTTGGCCAAAATTTACCTCTGCACTGGGTTTGACCCTGAACAGGTTGTCCTGTTCAGCATTTGTGTTTTCAAATTGATTTGATCAAGTTCATGATACAAAGATTATATCGTATTTATTTTTAAGTTTATTAAATGAACCACATGCACATAACTCAAAAGGGAAGGGAGGGGCCAAAATTAAGATTATTTTTTTGTAGAAATCAATGTGGTCCACATATAGTAATATATATATGGTAAATCAGTTATTCTGTATATTTCTGGGCTCCCAGCATACATTTGAGGAAGCCCTATTAGAGCTGAAGGTGGCCCTGGGCATCCATTAAGGTCCTGACTTTTTTTTTATTACCTGATTGGATCATGTTTGTGGCCGCCAAAAAAGCCTGAACTTTTTTGTCATATTTTTCTGTTAGAAACAAATTTTAAATCTGTTTGATGGCGAACGGCTTATCTGAAACTGATACTCAGCCCTCCTGAAATGTTTTATGAATAAATGCTTTATTCCTATGTAATTGTCACAAGTGTCATGTATCTAGATGACAATTTCAAAAGGGCCTCTTTGACATGAGGGCACAAGGTGTGTTACTATTATAGGAATAAAGACTTGATCACGAATCCTCAGCACTTGTATTTATAAGTATATAACTTGTACCTGGTAATTGTACGCATGCATCTTTAACCATGGAAAGCGACCCCCACTGTGAATGGGATTCATTTCCTGTTCCACTTATAGATGAGTGCACAAGCGTGTGTTGATTGGTGGGTAGGAGTTAACCATTTCATGCCTGCGGTGCCTAAAGGCGTCCCGATTATTTTGATGAAATATACCTTTTTGACCAGAGCATGTCATGGAAAATATTTCAAGAAGAAATGTTGATTGAAACCCGATCAACAGCTTTCCCTCAAATATTTTGTGAATTTAATGGTATGAACATAGGTTCCAAAACATCAATTTACTTGGCGACCGGGGCAAGCTGCCCTAAAGTTTACTTGCCCCACTGGCACTTCCGCTTGCCCTGCCAATATGTTAACGAAGGTGAGTTACATTGGGAGGACTCTGCCCAAAACATTACTTGCTGAGCGGGGCAAGTTAGAGTCTTTTTCTGTTTGCCCGATAGCCGTTTTTCGTCGAATTCACTTGATACTTCCAACGGCGCAAGCGGTTTATGTCGCACTGTGATTTATGCTTGAATCCAGAGATATTTACAAAAGTATCACAGATCTTCAGGCATGAATGGGATAATATGAGAGTCTGACTTTAGCCTGAGTGTTCCGAGTAGAAGGAGCCAGGCATTGACCCTTATCTTCCACACCGACTGATCTTCCGCCCTGCACCTACATGCTCTTGGCAGTCAGCCACATACCTACCTGCTCATATGTGTACAGGTATGCTTAAACTAATCAATCAATAAGAATTAGGAGAAATCTGGGTCAAGGATAAACCTTATTAAGGCCCATACATAGTATAAGCCACCTTATTAACCCTTCCAATACTTCGGCTACTTTCGTCCAAATTACAATGAAAACCTGTCATGTTGGTATATCTCTTAATCAGTACTCTCAGATGAGTATCCAAATATCAGGGGTTCAGTCATTTATCAGTTTCTTTTGCATCATTTTGTATTGCCCAAATTAGCCACCACCAGCATAAGGGTTAAGGCCTTAGCACTAATCTGTGTTGCTGTTTCTGTCTAGGTTTGTGGTATTCACTCCAATGGTTGCCAACTTTTTTCACATTTATCAAACTCTTTTTCATCCAAAACCAGCTACTTTGATGAATGTGTCTGGCAGATGGCTTTTTTTTGTCTTTTTAGAGATTTGCAATTCTGATTCTGAATCTGCAAAACTTAAATCATTTAATAACTCTTTTCGATTAAAATTATTCAAATGGTGCATGAATTTACGCGTTGCTTTACTCATTTTATTTGAATGGAAATTAAGATACAGTGCAACATGCCAAACAATTCAATACAGCAAAATGAAATAGAAAATAATAAAATAAAATATAATAAAATAAAATGATATAAAATGAAATCAAATATAAGATAACATTTTTAAAAAATAGTGTTTTGGTTTTTTTTTTTAATGGTGGGGGGGGGGGGGGGCGGGTTGTGGTGTAACAGCATTCTACCTAAGTATGGAAGGTACAGTGCTTGCCCACGCCTATTGTAGGTATCAACCACTGATATCAGATTGTTGTACCTTACACCATATCATCCCCCTCAGGTGGTGAACTTGGCAGCTCCGGAGCATCTGTCTAGATAGCCTTCAGCTACATACAACTGGACCTGATGCAAGAGCAGCAGCAGCAGCACATAGTACTTACCACACAGAGAAAGAAAGGATGCCCTTGAGGCTATGCAAATACTGCGACAGTTAGTGCCTAATTTGCCTTTCACTGCCTCCCAGTGGGCAAAGACAAATCTCGCACTGAAAGGATATTTTCTCAGCACGAAGCTGGTGTATAAACAAAAGGTGTTGCTTTTTCCATGGTAGTCCTACTGCACACATGTGAACTTCAGGAGAAGGATGGCTTATAGGCACTATATTAGCAACAGGTGTCAGGACAGGGGTAGGGTGAGGTTTAAGGGTACAAAAACACTTCACATACATTTTTTCCAAGAATATTTTGACATAAAACAATGTAATAAAAAGGTATTTTTGAATGAAACCCTTTTCTGATGATCTTGTATACCTGAAATAATATATATATATATATATATGTATATATATATATATATATATATATATATATATATATATATATATATATATATATATATATATATATATATATATATATATATATATATATATACATGTATATATATATATATATATATATATATATATATATATATATATATATATATATATATATATATATATATACATATATTTACTTTTAACTTGTAAACTGGGAGACTGAAGAGTTCAGTTCCAGGAGACATGCATACATCATTTCAAGAAACACCTAATTCATTTATTCACTGATCAGATGGCATATCTTTCAAAAACCTTAATGTGATCTCTGACACAGCTAGTAGGCGTCAGTGCACAGCGGAAGTTTATGAATTAAAGTTCAAGTTAGCAGTGACAATGTAATACCTATATGTACTCAGGTTTATAAGGTCCTCCCACATTAAACAGGTCTATAAAGGTACATGAAGACCTCCTGCAAGCATGTCCCCAAGTTGGTGTTCCAGTTGGTTGAACACTGCCCTATATTTTGTTCAGGGCAGACGGGAGGGGTGTTTTGGCTGTGTGTCCTCATGGGGCTGTGAATAGATAACCTAAATCCCGCCATCCATCATAATCTGGGTCCTGCTCTCCATCGCACCACATCAGACACTTGAATTAACCCTATCAATGCTGAGGCTACTTTCGTCCAAAGCACTAAGTATTTTGAAAACCATCTAAACCCTGTCATGGTGGTATTCATTGAATAGCTCTTGTCGAGTATTCTCGGATGAGTACCCATTTGCCAGGGTTTCAGTCATTTATCAGGTTTTTGCACCATTTTGTATTGGCCAAATTAGCCACCAGCAACATAAGTGTTATACCGAGAGCGGCTTGTCATTATGACTGGCGAATGCCCCTATCATTAGTCAGTAATAATCACTTGTATGCCTTTTATCACTGTTGCACATTCAATTTGTTTAGAACTTCTGATTGAGGGAATACAAGGTCAACTATTAGGTTATCATTAGTTACTACTATTTACCTTTTAAATGAATCGACATGTCGACCTATGGTAGCTTTTGTAAGTGATCCTTGTTCAGTGCCCAAAGTTAGAGCTAGTTTCTCTATGTTCCCGGTTGATTGAGTTTCTAATAAACATGAATCCTAAACGTTTTGATAGTATTTGTGCATCCTGTTTGTTTCCAACCTACTTGTTTTTCATTTACATTTATATGTACTTTATATAATATGACATTAATGTGGCAAAATTCTTAGGTTTCTGCTGCATTTGTGTTATAGAAAACCTGTTTTGATGCATGGTTGCAGATTGAGTTTCAACATTTCTGACAGTTGAAGGTAACCTACTTCCTGGTGTCTCCAAAACCAGGTATCTCAATATCATACTAACAGATATCTCATATTTTTCCTGATTTCATTTCATGCCGTTTTCGCTCACCCGGTATGATATCAAAGGTCACAAGAAGTGCGAAAAACAGATACATTCACATTCTCGTCATGTGTTTCACTCGTCCATTGTTATTTATGGTGGGATATCTCCAGGCGAGCTCATGTTTTACTGTCAGGGCCGTCCCTGAGGCAAGGAAGTAGTGGGATGAGCAGCTGATCTGATGTCAGCGTGTGGATGTCACCCAAGTAGGGATCGAAATTAAACAAAGATCAGGCCCTGGATGTATATTACATCTTAGGTATCCCTATGGCTACTTTAATGATACCCTTTCAGGGAATCAGGGCTCGAAATTAAGATTTTATCCAGGGAGCCCAATTGCACCTTCTGAAGCTACCTAGAGATGTTGTGTATAGAAATAGAAACCAGTATGTACATCTTTGGGCTCCCTGCAGAAATTCGAGGGAGCCACAGGAGAATTCAGGGGAGCTCTCGGCTCTCGGCACCCCCTAATTAATTTCGAGCCCTGCCTTGATTATATCTTAACTTTATGCTGCTGGTGGCTAATTTGGCCAATATAAAATGAAAAAAAACAACTGAAAAGCATTTGAAAGCCTGGCACCTGGGTACTCGTCTGATAGTACTCAGCAAGAGCTTTCCAATGAATACCAACATGACAGGGTTTAGATGTTTTTCAAATATCTTTGCGTTCTTATTCTTTGGAGGAAAGTAGCCTTTGCATTGGAAGAATCAAGTATGCGTAACTTTCAGATGTGTTTTTTTCAACTCGGCTCAGAGCCTGAGACCAACTCGTTCATGTCACTTATGATTGTTATGTATAATTTTTGGTTTCTATGCTATATATCTAAAAGTCCATATATTGATCTTATTTATGACTTAAGATATTAATCTGAAATTAGTCTAGTCGTGTGTTATTTGCTTCCTACATACACCCTGCAGACTTCTGTATACAATGAAGTGGAGCATGTCATGTTAAGTTGAAGTTTGGATCAATCAAGATTAGTGATTTCATTGTTTGAAGTTCTGATCATCATTTTAAGAGTTTTCGTTTGATGCCTTTAAAGATATCTGATAAGAGTCAACTAAGACTTCATCACTGAAGAAGGATGTTTACCTTAAGGATAACACTTTATCACCTAGCCTTAAACTTATATTTACCAGTACATTTCACAACTCACCCATGGCCTGCCCTGATGGTTGTGGGGTCTTATGTGTAGACTAGGTTCCTAGTCCTTAAAAAGTTGACATTCCCTTCAGGGGTGTAGTAGTACCAGGTAGTGGTGTAGTATCAGGTATGGTAGATAGATGGCACCACCTGATCCTCCTATCTCTAGAGATTTTAGGTCATACTCAAACTGAATTCTGGTGAGATAAGTGTAAACTAAATTGACCACTATGGCCACCTAGAATAGTTGGTGCTTGGTAACAGAAAAATATATATGACAGCCTAGTAATCTAGGTTATCTTATGTGTTGCTACTGACTGCTGGCTGTCTCTCGAATCCCAACCAGGACATGTGAGAAAGTTGCTATAGTGACTTGGGGTTAGGTGGTGGTTTTCGCCGGGTACTCTGGTTTCCTCCACCAGGTACAACTGGCTAGTCACGACTTAGCCGCAATATGGCAGAAAAAGTGACGAAAAAGGAAATTCCAAATTCTCAACTTTACCTAGGCATTCACTGATAAAGAAAATCAAAAGAAAATCTTTCAATTCTCAGGTAAAGTTCTACAATGCTTTCATCCATAAATGAGAATGTGGGATAAATACAATTATTTCATTAAAGAGTTATGGCAATTTTTCTGAGCTGTCAAGGGCTGCTCCCGAGCACTCATGGCTTAAAAGTAGGGTAATGGGAAAATGTGTTGTGACATAAAACACCTTTGACAGGCAGAAACATTCATTATCTGCAGTCACTGGTGAATATTAAAGTCATGAAGAAAATAATTAATGTGGCTTTGTTGCACTTGGGCTGCTGGGCCATAGCGCAATAAAGTAGTAACACACACTGCTACCATTGATTGCCCTTTAACCCTTCTACCGCTGTTGGCTAATTTGATCAATACAAAATGATGCAAAAAACCTGAAAAATGATCGAAACCCTGGCAAATGGGTACTCATCCAAGAGTACTGAGCGAGACCTTTTCAATGAGTACCAACATGACAGGGTTTAGATCATGGTTTTCAAAAATCTTTGCGCTATTGTGCTTTGGACGAAAGTAGCCTCTGCATTGGAAGGGTTAATACCATATGTAGCAAGGAATACCCAGCCAGGAATTGTTAGGGTAATACTTGGAACATGCCAGGATTTCCCGATGTCTCAGCTTTATTTGTTAGCCCATTAATGTCCTGACTATTTGTTAATATCTTTGTATGTGGAGCCTTTTAGATGGTTTAAATGGTTTTGAAAAGGCTTTGCGTCTTTGTGCCTTGGACGAAAGTGACCTCAGCGTTGGAGGGATTAAGACCCTTATTCCAAAGCCTCTAGTTCTTGATAGCTTGATAATGCTATTGATGTTATTGGTATGTATTGGTGAGCCGAGATAGGCAAGCTCAGCATAGAGCGGTATGGTTCAGCTGGGTGGTCAAGGTAGGGGCTAGACTTACTACAAGTCTGTGATATCTGGCTCTTTCACTGATCTAACCTGAGTTGATTTCACTCGAGGATTAGTTCTGAATACATTCTCAAGGGGGACACACTTGAGCTCTAGTCTGTATCACATATTTCAGACTGACCTCCTAGTGTACCGCAGTGCCATCTATCCACAAGGGAGGACATTTAGATATGGCCTGGGAGGCAGGCAAGGTCGGGGCTTATTATCAGTGCTCCTCCACCCGTACCTGTTAATGAGCTATAGTGCAGGTAAGCTGCTGTGCAGGTGGGCATTCTCCTACCTGCTTACCTGTCTACCTGCCTTCACCCTCACATTCCCAGACCACCTAAATACCGCCCAGCCAGCAGGCCAGCTAGCCATGGTCACAGGTTTACTCAATGGGCATTGCAAGGGGCGGGGCTCAAAGTGTATTATCCCTTGTGCTGCTGGTGGCTAATTTGGCCAATAGAAAATGAGGTTGAATGACCCGCTAGACAAAATAAGATACAGAATTTTTCTAACCTTTTGGTCATCATCATGTGATGACTAGATCAGGCCATGTCAGTCCGTTATGCCATACCCAGTCAGTGCATGACTAGAGCAAAATGAATAGTAAGTAGTATCAGGGACAAAAATAGTATTTGTATTTCGCATATGTTCGTAATTTGAAGGGGTTGGTCAGGAAATACCATCAGTGCTGCGTCAATGATATATACCACGTTCATACATCTCTTTCGTCATCAACTGAGAGTCACTCAACTCAATGTATTTGACGTTGCATCACATGATGTACATTGGATGAAATGTACATCAGTAGTACATTCCAATGATCATGTGAGGACAATGTATTAATCACAGATGGAATTGGAATGTTTGCAATTAACAGTGATTTGTATTGTCTACATGCCAAAATGGAGATAAGTGTGTATCTCTAAGGATTTATTACAAACATCACATGGGTCATAATGTTTCCGATAGGCTTTGAGTAGTGAGATAGCTCTAGCTGGTCTGCTACACTTATGGATGACTTTTATTGCAAAAAAAATGTTACAATGTGTTTGTACTGATTTACTACCATTCACCTAAGGCATAGAAAAAACATTGTTTGTTTCTTGTAAACGTCCGAAAAAGATAGGGTAGGTAGGTCGGTAAAATCTTTTATTTTGTTTAATTTTTTTGTTCAAAAATGTATTTTTTATGCATGTCTTATGTTGATTGGGAGTTGGGATGGCAGAAAAAAACTTTGAGTAAAAACTTGTTAGGGTAAGGTTACAGGAAACTAACAACGTTTTTTAGGCCTTACAATGTGTTTAGAGTGATTTACTACCATTTATCTAATGAGGGTGAAATTGATGTGTGTGATTAAGCAATGCTGAAATAGACACTCCTCTCAATAGTGGGATTGTCCTATGTTAACTATGAGACTGACGCGTACACACAGCTAGGTCTGGTTTTAGCCGGCTGTGAAGCGCCGGTTCTGGAAATATCTCAGTGCAACAGTCCTAACTGTCAGGAAGTTGTAGAAGAGATACATTGATGCCCAACTTCCTTATATGGTATC
>OZ012684.1:44185009-44212509 GCA_963942565.1 Maea johnstoni | reverse complement strand
TCTGCATTAATAAACTTCATGCAGGGTGAACAAAGGCTTGGTGGTGGTGATGCTGCTGCTGCAGATGATGATGATGATAATGATAATGATGATGACGATGGTGATAATATTGATGAATTTGGTGGTGATGATGATGGTGATGATGATGAGTTTGTTGGTAATGATGATGACGACGATGATGATGATGATGATGATGACGATGACGATGATGATGATGATGATGATGACGATGATGATGATAAAGATGGGGGTCTCTATTCAAGCAATATTTGGTGTGGTGTGTATTACATACTAAACATAGTTTTGTAAAAAAAAATCCATTTGTTGACCAATATAAAAAGCTTAACTTATGGTTCTTTAAGCAAGGAAATTATTGGTCAATATATACTGAACTGGATACAATTTTAGTTATCCAGTTCTATTGGCTGTCCTATATGGAGCTCTAGTCTCTTGCTTTGCCACTTTCACTGCTAATCTAGAACTTGGGATAGGGGCCTTGTTTCTGTGAAATCTTGATGAAGAGTGACTGATTTCTTCCCACCTCCTCTCCCGCTAAATTCCCTCCTGCACTGCCATCGTACAGCTGGGACCACACAGACAATCGAGCAATTTCAACATTCGAGAAGTGTAAGCTCGTATACATTTTAATAACCCATGGTTGGGGGCTAAATTCCCTCCTGCACTGCCATCGTTCAACAGGGACCGCATGGACAGTCGAGCAATTTAAACATTCTGAAAGTGTGAGAGACGATCGGGCAATTTTAACATTCTGAAAATGTGAGAGACAATCTAGCAATTTTAACATTCTGAAAATGTGAAGGACAATCGAGCAATTTTAACATTCAAAAAGTGTGAGGGACAATCGAACAATTTTTAGCATTCTAAAAGTGTGAGGGACAATCCAGCAATTTTTAGCATTCTAAAAGTGTGGGGGGGGGGGGGGGATGGGAGGGGGATAATATTCCCTCCTGCACTACCATCTTGCAACAGGGACCGCATGGACAATCAAGCAATTTTATTTTGACATTCTAAAAGTGTGAGCTCGTATACATTTTAATAACCCATGGTGAGGGGCGCCTGGGGGGGTGGGATGCGCCCGCCTCGTTTATCCATTAATCTTTTGGCGCCATGAATAATAGAGCGCTTATCACTGGGTAATAATGGGCGCAGGGGGAGGCACATCAAAGAGACGGCGCCGGGGCTCCTCGGGCCGATACTCACCTTGGGATCCACAAGATGCAGTTAAAATAGCATCCTAATGAGATTACCTCCTCCACCTTGATCTATGTAAGTGATCGGCATCCAATGGAAGTGAATCTACGGCAGCATTAGCATGCAGAGACAGTTCAGACAGTGCAGGCACCTTCCTAAATTCCTCTGTTTTATCACACTGCTCAGTGTGGGCTTCCCAGAGGAATCTGTGAGATGGATAACGTAACAATCAGTCGAGGATGAAAGGAAACAAAGAAATAACATTTTTTGTCACAAACAGACATGTTGAAGTGCTGAATTTGGAGCTTGATGTAGTTGTGTCTGTTTTTTGGGGGGGATTTCAAAGATTTTTTTTTCAAATTCAAATAATTCATTGTATTTACGCTCTTCAGAAATACATCATTGTATATCTTTCTTTTCTGGGTTATGGTTGCTAGATATAAATTTATGCTGATGCCACATTCAAATCCCATTTAGGTTGAACCTCTGAAGTACCCAAATCTGTCTGAAAAAAAATCCACTGCTATATTTCTCATATTCCTTTGCCAGTGGCTGCAGCTAAAACAAATAAAACCTGTTTCTAGGTTAATCCTGCCATTGGGTAATAGTTGGTTCATTTTTATGTCCAATAACCTGCTTAAAGGGCAAATGCACCATCATGATGATTTAGGTTCAAAATGTGCCTATATGTGTCACCTTTCAAATAAGACCACCCGCAAGTCTGTCCTCCTCAGCACTCCTCAGATATGGCTTATGAAAGTTAGTAAAAAACAGTCACTTCCAGCCACTGATATCTCTCAACCAATCAGAAGCAGGGCTGGCAGTCACTTCATTAGCACCACTTCTGATAATGTCAGCCTCCATACCCACACTCAGGCCAGTTTTTTACTAACTTTCATAAGCCATATCTGAGGAGTGCTGAGGAGGACAGACTTGCGGGTGGTCTTATTTGAAAGGTGACACGTATAGGCACATTTTGAACCTAAATCATCATGATGGTGCATTTGCCCTTTAACCCTTTTCAATGCTGAGACTACTTTTGTCCAATGCACAAAAACTCAAAAATCTTTGAAAATCATCTGAACCTTATCATCTTGGTATTCATTTGAAAGCTCTCATCGAGTTCTCTCAAATGAGTGCCCATTTGCCAGGGTTTCGGTCATTTTTCAGCTTTTTTCACATAAGTTTGTATTGATCAAATTAGCCACCAGCAGTATAAGCATTAACTGCTGTGATGTCCTCATAGGTTTATGTGGATAAACCATAAAGCTAACTTATGTCACTGGGGTCGCTCAGTACATCTTTAGATTCTATGCATTATCTATGTAATAGGCTATTCCTCTAATGACATTAGCTTCAGGTTTATGGATGTGTAATAAAATAATGTCCCCCATTTATTGCTGTTTGGCCAGTGCATCTTCCAAGCCATCTATACACAATGAGGCCAGCCTGATATGTCAGTGCTGTATGTGTAATTACAAAGATATTATCAGTATAGTATCAGGGATGGGAAATTTTAAATATTAGCATGAATCTGGCTTATCATACATATTTCTTGACTCTGCACTGAGCACTGTATAGTATGGCGCGTATAGTAAGGCGCACTGGTTAGGTGACCCAAATGGTTAGACCTGTTTGCATCTTGATTGCACATGTTTTTTTGAAACTTCAAGCATGATTCATCAAAAAGAGGAATATTTGAAAGAAGTTTATAAGGAGCAATCTTTAATCCTTCTGATGCTTAGGTTTTTATTTATGTCCAGGCCTCAACGCTAACTCAAAATGATACTGGCCCTGTAGGACCAGTAACACCTAGCATCTACTGGTCCTGCAAAATGTTTACTGGTCCTACATTTTTTCTTTAACATAACAAGAAAGAACATTGCATAAGATTCACTACGGCATCTATCTGTATAAATTGTATCTTCATTTATTTCAAAATCAATTGGGGACATTCTCAGGGGGAAACTTTTAAACAAAAATGTCTCCAAATGTTAACTGGCCCTGCAGGACCAGTTGAGGTCGTTTTTTATTGGCCCGAAGCTGTTGTGGGGAATTTTTACTGGCCTGGGGCCATAGGTTCACCCTTAGCGTCAAGCCCTGATGTCCATTGCACTAAAAAGCAAAAAAGCAAAAAAAAACAACATAAAAAGCATCTTAACCCTGTCATGTTGGTATTCATTGGAAAACTCTTGCTGAGTACTATCATGGTTTTAGTCATTCCTCAGCTTTTTGTCATCATTTCATGTTGACCAAATTAGCAACCAGCAGCGAAAGCGTTAAACCCAACAGGAACCTTAAATTTCAGTCTTCTTTTTTTTCTCAGAATAATGCTTAGTTCTCAAGCTATTTCCATATCTATGAAACCCTGTATACACCCCCAAGGAAATGTGTTTCTAGTAGAGAGCTGATGGTTGTGAGGAGAGAGGTGTCATAAGTGTCACTTTATCCATTCTGCTTGTCAGAAAGCCACTTAGAGATCTGCTCTCATCATTAGACCAGGGTCAGATGACCAGCTCAAGGGAAAAGGCTATGATTGCTTTTGCCACCTGCATTATGGCAAGGTTCATGCCAGCCTTCCGTTCAAGTTTGCATGGGTTGATTTTCTCAGATTCAGAATTTTTTACAACAATATATATATGGCCTTCATCATTTATCCCTTTTGTGGGCCAAACAGTTGATGAATCAGGTGATTTCTTGTTTTCTTTCTTGCAAGGGGGCACATTTTTTATGTAGCTTATTTTGTTCCTGATTCCGAAACTTCATATGGATTGATGCTTAACCTTTATGTTTCTGTTGGCTAATTTGGCCAATACAAAATGATGCAAAAAACCTTAGAAACAAAATGACCGAAACACTGGCACATGGGTACACATCTGAGAGTTCTCAGTAAGAGCTATCCAATGAATACTAACATGACAGGGTTTAGATGCTTTTCAAAAATCTTTGCGTTCTTCTTTGGAGCCTTAGCATTGAAAGGGTTAAAATATCATTATATTTTGCATTTTGGCGGTAACTCTCGGGGCAATATGATAGTCATGAATACAATCACACATGGTCTTAGCCAGCAAGGCGTCTGGGTGCCTTTTTGGACACCCAAACCCTTAAAAAGTACCCCTCAGGACACCCAATTTTTTAGTGTGGAATTTTCCAAAAATCTCAAACTCAAGCTTATAATTGAATTTTTTCATCTCCTTATAATTCCTATGACATTGTTTAATGATATCATGCCTTATTTTGCTGAATTTATAAATGTTTATGATTGAAATATGAGTATATTGTGATCCCCCTTAAAAATTTGGACGCCCAAAAATTTTACAACTGCCAATTTTAGGCACCCACTTTCTAAATCCTGGCTAAGACACTGCAATCACATATTAAGGGCCAGTTCGCAGTGTGATGGTTGCAGCTGTTGTTTAGCACCTGCACTCGGGTCATTAAGGACCAGACTCTAAAAAATTGAGCATGCCCATTGGCTCTAAGAAGGGTATATCAGTTGATGCCCTGCTGTGACCAGCAATCAACCCAGGTCACTCTCGAGATCTGCCTGCTTGCAGTCCATCGTCCATCGTCCATTCGTCCGGGATATTGGTCTAATGCTGGCCTTAATTTAGTTCTAATGAAACGTGTTGGACAAATAGCCTCCCTGCTGATTATAGATGAATTGAGGAGACAGGCCGTATCAGGTTTAGCTCTGTAGCTGCCAAGTGCTAATTAACTGATTGAGAGGTTTATTTGAACAGTGGATGTTTGTTGATGACTTTGATGATGTCCTGCTGAGATTGGCTTGGATTCCACTCTACAAATACATTCCAGAATCCTGCTTATATGCTAATTAAGAGTCTTCCTACACAACATTGTTGTTGGGGAAATGTTTTTAACCACCACGCTGCTGGCAGTTAATTTTGCCAATACAAAATTTTGCAAAAAGTCTTTAACCCATTTACACTCAGAGCGGCCAAAAGAGGCCTGACGATTTTGGAAAAATCTCCCTTACAAAAGCATTTTTTTGAAAACATTTGAATGAGGAATGTTGATCAGATGACAAACAACAAATCTCCTTCAAATATTTTGTGAAATTTCGCTTCATTCTCAAGTTATTTTCAAAAGTATGAAAGTGGCACCCGCAGACAATATTTTGAGAGGAACTCTTGAGTGTGAATGGGTTAAGAATGGCTGAAACCGAGGCACATGGGTACTCATCTGAGAGTACTGAGGTTAATAGTAGTAAAAGGTAGCTGAAGTGAAGTGGAGATTAATATTTAATACTCTTCTCTCATACAATATTGATCTGTGATCAGTAATTCTGAGGAAGGGAGGAGGGATATTGATGTAAGAAAGAGATGGAAAGATCGGCTATGCAGGTGAAATAGTTGGCAGTAAAATGGTTTCTGACGTGAAGCGGAGATCAATCTTTATCTTCAAATCCACCCTTATCCTAGCAGCTGATTTGGTCAATTTCTTTGTTGTACTGGACTGAATTCGGCTTCTAACATTGCTCTTAACATTTGTCAATGTTAGGAGACCAATATTAATCCTATATTGGGATCCTAACAATGTTATTCACAATCTTCATTGTTAGGACTCCAGTATTTTTATACTACTTTATACAAGAAGTGCCATCATAATGACAACTGATGATAAATTTGTTATACTTGTGAAAATGGTATACGGCAGATGTATGCGTTCATTCTGCAATATCACAGAAACCTTACTGTTTATATCATTTCCCACAACAAGGATAACTAGTATTACCACTTCGCTCATGAGGTTATGATCTGTGATCAATACTGAGGGAGGGGGGGGGGGGGGGAGGAGGATGTATAAATGTGAAGGAGAGGAGGATAAATAATTGGTTACACGGCTAGAATAGAAGATACTGGTCTCACACAAGCTTGCGGTAAAACGACTAGCCGAAGTGAAGTGGAGATTAATCTTTAATACTCTTCATTTCTGCCGTATTGATCTGCGATAAGCTACGAGGATGGGGAGGGGTAGAGGTAAATTGGAAGAGGAGAAGAATACATTTACAGTATTGGTAGGAGAGATAATGATGGTCTTAGACAAGTAATGAGAGAAGTGGCTGAAGTCAAGTGAAGGTTTTACCCTTATGCTGCTGGTGGCTAAATTGGCCATTACAAAATGATGCAAAAAAGCTGAAATATGACTGAAACCCTGGCACATGGGTACTCATCAGAGATAACTCATTGAGAGCTATTTAATGATCACCAATATGACAGGGTTTAGAATGTTTTTCAAGATTCTTTGCTTCCTTGTGCTTTTAAGGTAGCCTCAGCGTTGGAAGGGTAAATCTTTGGTTATCTTGATTCCTGGAAGCGTTGATCAGATCTCAGGAGGCAGTGAGGAGGAGGAGGAGGATCTTGATCAAGGAGTGGGTGGACTAATTGATACTCTAATAGAATAGACTGTAGTTTTCACATGAGCTCACTGCAGTGAAGTGAAGTGGAGATCTTTGGCAATCTGAATCCTGCATTGCAGTATTGACCTGTGTCCGATCAACTCTTTAAGTTACACATACAAAATAGTGATGGCGCCTACGTTTATCTTTATTTTCGCCATTTGGATAGTGTAAAATGTCTTCAAGTATATGGGTCTATTATCATTTGTACTATCACGCCTATGATGAGATTATAATCTCTTTATTTTGTAGCATGCTAGACATAATCTGCATTTGCGATTTTCATATTATTTTAATTCAACCTCCAGAACATATCTTCAATTGTATTGCCCGTAGCCTTTAGTATGAGTTGAAAGTATTCTTTAATATTTATTTACATTAGATGCACAGCACTCAATCAAAACTATGTTATTTATTATCAAAAATATAAAACATGAGATTAAATTATTTTTTGATTTGTATCTCTAAATCATGTACAACTTATGCTTCTTGCTTTTGGCTTGATGGATATTTAATTGGGTTGTGTAATCGAACTATCTGCTTAAATTGGCAGGTATCATTTATTCATCGCTCTAGGCTTTAGGGTGCTATACTGTTACATAGTATTACTAATAGGATTATTCTTGGAGTCATCTAGGGATTCTGGGTACATTTGGGTAACATATATCAGTTACAGCTTTATGCACATTAAGTACAGTGCAAAAGATGCAAGAGTACTTCAAAGAAATTAGATTTCTGTCTCAACAGGGATTTTTTAATGGATTATCTAATATGAAAGGTTTCATTGAGTATGTATGAGTTTCTTATAGTACAAGTCACACTTGGGTGTGAATTTTCTTAAGGAATGAACTCTATCTTATTTTCATTTTTTAAAATAATCCTTATCTGTATGTGCTGTTGAATAGTATAGTATTAGTGAATAGTATGATTGGTTACAGTCAAATGAATAATTTTGAAGGAAGCTGAGGTGAACATTATTATATAAGTGAACTCTTATACTGCTGCTGGCTAATTTGGTCAATTCAAAATGATGCAAAAACCCTATAAAATGACTGAAACCCTGGTGCATGGTTACTCATCAGAGAATACTCAGTGAGAGCTATCCAATGCATACCACCATGACATGGCCATTAAGATGTTTTTCAAAAATTGTTGCATCCTTTTCCTTTGGACGAAAGTAGCCTCAGCATTGGACGGGTAAAAAGAAAAGAAATATAGACATATGTCACTTATGAAAATCTTATTGGCCCTCCTGTAGTTCTGGATTCATACCTGAAATTGAGTAAATATCATTGTCTTAATTTCCCTTTGTACTTTCCAATTCTCTTCCATCTCTCTCCAAAGGGCCTGCTGAGAGATACCGGTGTGAGGGAAGCATCATGTAAAATGCATAGCCGTGCAAAGGAAGTATATGTCACAATGCATAATAGATTCTGATCGACAGGTTCGGGAGTTGGCCTTGGATGGATGATTGAATGGAAACACCCCTGACCCATTCCTCCTGTATGGGATTCATTTCGCCTCTGGAATCTGTTTATCAACTCAGTTTCATAGAATTTACCTGGCAGAATCTAAAAGATATGAATTACTAGAGATGATGAGGCATACAAAAAGTTGTTTGTTTCCAGTGTGTAATTTCCAGTGTCAGAAATAGTTACGTTTTGTTTATTCAAATAAGCTTTTTGTGTTCAAGGGTTTCCCAGGTTGCACAAGGTTTGTGTCAGCTGTAATGCAATCTGACACTGACAATGAGATGCCTAACTAAGCCTTAAAGGCCTAGAAAAATAAATGTTTTTTTCCTGTAAAGTCTAAAAAAGAGGTAGGTAGGTTGGTGAAAGAATTTGGGGAGGGATTATGTTTTGTTCGTAATTGTGCTTTTTATGCATGTTTTATGTTGATTAGGAGTTGGAAGGGCCGAAAAAAATTTAGAGTAGGGATTTTTTTGAGGAAAAACTTGTTCGGGTAGGGTTACAGGAAACAAACAAGTTTCTCAAGGCCTAATGAGAAGAGATGAGGAATTTCTAACTGAAGGTCAAAAATAAGTTTGAAGGCACAGGCCACATACGGTAGCCTTTGTTAAGTTATAGAAGTATGGTATGATTTCAGTGATTGTTGATAATTACGAAAAGACCTTTTATACATTAAAGGTGAACTTGAGTTGGAAAGTTTTAAGAAAATGGCAAGGTCTGTGCACCTCATCATACCTTATATAACTATTATCTGTACGCAATGATTTTTAGGAAAATGACTGGAAAATAAAACTAATTCATCAATTTTGGTAGTATGCTACTTACGAAAATTGCTTGAAAGTAAAGCATAGGTTTACAAGTATTTTTTTCCAAAGATTTTATACTTGTCGCTTTTATCAGAAAGAAATCCAAAAAATCATGTATTATTAAGGTTGAAGAGGGTTAAAATACAGGTCATTCTTAGTACCATCATAAAATAAACAAGAATGGTCCTTTGCAGCTCTCTACCTGGTATTATGTCTTAATGGCTAAGTACCCCTTTAATGTGGGAAGAAAGTTCCTGACCTTAGAGCACTCATAGGATTAGGGACATAATGTTGACAGGAAAAGAAAATATTGACCTGAATCCTAAGATGCTCTTTGGCTGAAGTCCAGATGTTATATATACATAATATAAAGGGGTCACTCTATCTATCCTAGTTATGACTAAAAGGACCATTTCTTTATACATCTTTTACACAAAGGTGTTTACTATAAATACATGTCTCCTATGGAAAGTGTGATAATTCCTATTGTACCTGAATCCTATTAAATAAACATGAAGATGACCTTTCTCTAAATTAGTGTGAACCCAGTTGGCAAAATTTCCAACCTCTCTGAGCGTTGATTGACAGGGCGCCAATCTTCTCGGCACTGTTTTTGCGCTTATTCCGCTTTGATGCCCAAGGGAGGTCAGCTGGGTCAAGATTGATCGGTCACCTCCCTTCGGAAAGTATCTGTGAAACCTAACCCATCTACATCTGAAATGTACAGTTGGTCTGACGATTTTGAAAGTAACTCGTCGATTGAAATAAGAGAATAAATCATATCTTGTATTTGACTGGGTTACCCTTGTGAAATAAATATTATTATTATTATTATTATCTGATCTGATTTTGAAGGTAACATTAAACCCATCGATTGAAGTAAGAGATGAAAAATATTTGAAGAGGGATTGTTGAACCCAACAAAAGCAACAACTTTTAGTCAAATATTCCTCAAAATAGTTCTTTATTATCAAATCAATTGCAGATGTATCAGCCAAATGTTATGCCCAAAAGGTGAAAGGGTTAATCTATTCTGGGTAAATAAACATACCTGGGCCAACAACTGAAGTATGTATTTCTGGACATTGTTTGGACATCATGTTTGTACATCGTAGTAGTTAGAATTTCATAGTTTTCCGCCGCAGTATTCTGGAAAAGCGAAATATTTTCTTTTTTTGTCACATTTCAAGTGTTCATAAGGAAAGAGTGAAATATTCTCCTTGAAAAGTATTACAATTGTATTTGAGAAATATAAATACAACCTTAATCTGCTTATAGGGGAAGTATGTTTAACAAGTGCATGTATTAGATAATCCATGGAATGAATAACGCAAACATGAATGGCCTTAGATGTTCATAGTTGGACCCTTGAACAACATTGTATGGAAAGATTGAGCTTGAGAAAATACCATAGGAATGAAGTATGAATTCACACACTATGAGGAATGAAGTATGAATTCACACACTATGAGGTATGGTGTGAATTCCCACAATATGAGGAATGAAGTATGAATTCACACACTATGAGGAATGAAGTATGAATTCACACACTATGAGGAATGAAGTATGAATTCACACACTATGAGGTATGGTGTGAATTCCCACAATATGAGGAATGAAGTATGAATTCACACACTATGAGGAATAAAGTGTGAATTCACACACTATGAGGTAATAAAGTGTGAATTCACACAATATGAGGAACGAAGTATGAATTCACACAATATGAGGAATAAAGTGTGAATTCACACACTATATGAGGAATAAAGTGTGAATTCACACAATATGAGGAATAAAGTGTGAATTCACACACTATGAGGAATAAAGTGTGAATTCACACACTATGAGGAATAAAGTGTGAATTCACACAATATGAGGAATAAAGTGTGAATTCACACAATATGAGGAATGAAGTATGAATTCACACACTATGAGGAATGAAGTATGAATTCACACACTATGAGGTATGGTGTGAATTCCCACAATATGAGGAATGAAGTATGAATTCACACACTATGAGGAATAAAGTGTGAATTCACACACTATGAGGTAATAAAGTGTGAATTCACACAATATGAGGAACGAAGTATGAATTCACACAATATGAGGAATAAAGTGTGAATTCACACAATATGAGGAATAAAGTGTGAATTCACACACTATGAGGAATTAGGAGTGTCATTGATAAGGAAAATTTTTCGATACGATTATTGGAATTTTTTTTATCGATTCCGATTTTTTCCGATACGATTTTTCAATTGGATTTTTGTAAAATTTATTTATTTTTAATTTTTTTTTTCCTATTTTGAGGTGAAAATGTTACACTTTTGAGGGCATATTACCCCTTCAGACCCGGCCTACTTCATCTCCCCACTAAGTATTTTATCAGTCATGGCCGTTAACTTCATTATTTATTGTTTAGATGAGTGGCAAACAGCCAGGAAACAGAAAACTGTGCCAGAATAGGGGCATTTTGCCTCACGTGTGACTTCCGGTTGGAGTAGTTTGCCGATTTGCGATACACGATACGATACACCACCTTTTACCGATACGATAATTGGTTGCTTCGTTTTAGCGATACGTATCTCTGGGCGGTATCGATGACACTCCTATGAGGAATAAAGTGTGAATTCACACAATATGAGGAATATGGTGTGAATTCACACAATATGAGGAATAAAGTATTAATTCACACGAAGTGCAAAGGAGTGATATCCATTGTGTTATGAATAACATTTCTCTTCAGAAAAATAGTTTTGTTAGATAATCATCACAATAGGCTCTTTAGTGCCACTACAGGCTTGAACAGGTTAAAGGAAAACGGTAGAAAAGGGTTAATGCCATTTTCAGTTTAATTCATGGATATGCTGCTTACAGTAACCCATCATAATTGGTGGATAATATGTCAGCAAGAGTTATTGTCAAACTATTTGACTGTAGTCTTTATCCACCTGGTAGCTCCCTGTTATTTTGAACAATAGGGAACCATTTTTATCCCATCATTAACATATTTTTCATTTCTAAACAGTAGATAAGTAAAGCTTGTCCTTCCATAATTCACTTGTACGCTGACTTTGAGCAGTTTAGTGCGACAGGTTTAGAGTCTCAAAATTAGGTCACCCTGAGGCAAAGTTTCTTGATGCATGAAATTTTCCGAAGCAGGTGTTTTTCTTTATTTTCTTTAATGTGAGCTGGAGTGACAGCAATTGTGTTTTTCTTAACCCACTTGTACCCGCAGCCTCTCTGTCTCTGTCCCTGTCTGTCTGTTTTTGTCTGTCTTTCTCTCTCTCTGTCTCTCTCTGTCTCTCTCTGTCTGTCTCTGTCTCTGTCTCTGTCTCTCTCTTTCTCTCTCTCTCTCTCTCTCTCTTCTCCCTCTCTCTCTCTCTCTCTCTCTCTCTCTCTCTCTCTCTCTCTCTCCCTCCCTCCCTCCCTCCCTCCCCCTCTCTCTCTCTCTCTCTCTCTCTCTCTCTCTCTCTCTCTCTCCCTCCCTCCCTCCCTCCCTCCCCCCCCCCCCCCTCTCTCTCTCTCTCTCTCTCTCTCTCTCTCTCTCTCTCTCTCTCTCTCTCTCTCTCTCTCTCTCTCTCTCCTCCCTCCCCCCCCTCCCTCCCTCCCTCCCTCCCTCCCTCCCTCCCTCCTCCCTCCCTCCCTCTCTCTCTCTCTCTCTCTCTCTCCTCTCTCTCTCTCTCTCTCTCTCTCTCTCTCTCTCTCTCTCTCTCTCTCTCTCTCTCTCTCTCTCTCTCTCTCTCTCTCTCTCTCTCTCTCTCTCTCTCTCTCTCTCTCTCAATTTTGAGTATAAGTAACAAAAAATATTCAATGGATGACTCACTTTTTCATATATTTTCTTCATATTATTTTTGTCTAGGATATTATTGATGGACTGTCATGATCACCTGGCCTTCAAGTAACAATACCTCTATTGTTATATACAAATTGCTTTGTTTGATTCAGCCACTGTTGATATACCAGTAATTCCTTGGAAGTTCTGCTAGCTTTTTATTTCCATCCTAAGCTTTCTCAGGTATTGTCAGCTAGTGAGGGCAAGGATTCCGTTGAGAGCTCATGTGTGGGGGTGATCCCTGCATGATCCTGTGTATAACCTAGATAACCAGTGAGAGTATTTTTGAGCTCTGTAATAACGATTCATTCATCAGGAAAAAAAAGAGATAATGAGGTATGCTGGACGGGAAAGATAGTCCCCCTCCCCCCGTTCAGTGCTAAATGAGTAATTGACTCAATTGTCTGTATGTCACAAAGGGCTTGCTTGTTCTCCCATTTCACTGACACTCTTTGCAGGAAAGTGGGCGTGAAATAGTGAAATACTACCCAGAGTTTCCCTTGACACATTCTAACATAGGGGTATTTAGTTATTAACTAAATGTTTTTATGTACCTTTTAAAAAGACTGTACTTAATCGTCAGCCCATCTCTGCACTGCTAGTGCAAATGTGTTAATCGTAAGCCAACTGCTAGTGCAAATAGGTTAAAGCAGGGGCAGATCTAGGATTTTTTGTGTCTGTATATGCAGCTGGGTTTATTACCCTGATGGTGTACATTTTACTTATTAGTGTAGATAGTGGGCTATCCTGATTGAGCTGAACATGAGGTCAGTTGATAATTAAGTCACTAAACACAGGTATATACAGGTACATACACCTGAAGCCTGAAGGTGTACATTTCAAAGTGTATATAGTGTGCTGCTCTGATTGAGCCAAACATGAGGTCAAAAGATAATTAACCCGCACTAAACACAGGTACATTCACCTTAAGTTTGTACATTTCAAAGTGTAGGTAGTGTGCTGCTCTGATTGAGCCAAACATGAGGTCAGTAGATAATTAACCCGCACTAAACACAGGTATATACACAAGCGCAGTGAACGGCAACCATCAATGCCATGCGCCTACTTTTTCCGTCCTCTTAAGCATAGCTTTTTGGGACACGTCGCTTTGAGAGGCTTCTTTTGTGTCTGTTAAACTATGTCTAGTGGAGGAAAGTTTTTTGCTAATCATGCAGAAGAGGAAGAAAGTCCTTTTGTTGATTCAATTGAGTGTATATATAGCAAATAGTGACTCAGATGTATCATTGATGAAAGTGTCGGATGCTTTGAGTGGTTTCTTAAGATGTTTTCCTGTTTTTCTCTGCACCGAAAATCCTTCACCCTAGGAGGTGATGTCAGGCTATTTGTTTGGCTTGTCCTCAACTACCTGGTTGGCTATTGAGATTTTACCTGCCTCCCCAGGTATCTGCCCATATAGGTCTGTCTAGCCCAGAATTTCAGCTGCTAAAGATATATTCATTCTGTATTTATTTTTACACTGACAATATGGATGGGCAGGTTTGTTCAGCCAACCAATAAAAGCTCACAGCAGCCAAAAACTGCCTCATAATTATATTCAATATCATTATTATTATAATTATTATTATTATTATTATTATCATTATTATTATTATTATCATTATTATCATCATCATCATCATCATCATTATAATTGTTATTGATGTTATTATTATTATTATTATTATTATTATTATTATTATTATTATTATTATTATTATTATTATTATTATTATTACTATTATTATTATATTTATTTTAGTTGGTGTTTATATGAGAAGTTAGCATGTGAAAAGGATTTTTTTTTATATCATTGTAGTTTCTATCACATCACAATATGATCTCTGCTGGTGAAAGAAACATATCTCCCAACTAAAAAGAAACAATTTATGGATTGTATTTTTGTGATCATTATTCCTCACCAGCTACCCCTTGTCTTTGCAGGTTACCCATAAGGTGACAGGGCAGGTGATGGCCCTGAAGATGAACACCTCGCACAGCAATAGGCCAAACATGCTACGAGAAGTACAGCTCATGAACAGATTGGCACATCCGAATATTCTCAGGTAAGTTACCAGTATAGATGTTTTAACCCATTCTTACTTAGGCCTTAAAAAAAAGTTGTTTGTTTCCTGAAACCCTACCCTAACAAGTTTTTATTCAAAGAAATCCCTACCCCAAAGTTTTTTTTGCCCTCCCAACTCCCAGTCAACGCAAAACATGCATAAAACGCACATTTTTGACCTAAAAAATAATGCAAATTTTTTTTACCGACCTACCTACCCTAGTTTTTTTCGAACCGTTACAGGAAACAAACGATTTCTTTTTTTAGGCCTTAGAGTTCCCCTTGACAAAGGCATCTGGATGTTAACCCTTCCAACGCTGAGGCTACTTTCCAGTCTCTGCTGGATCCCCATAAGAGCGTTGGCCTGGTCGCTATATAAACGTGAGGTGTTGTGGAATCTTAACTCTATACCTTTAGATTGTTTGATTGAATCTTTGGTCAGTATATACTGAACCGGATACAATTTTAGTAATCCTAGTCTTTTGGCTGTCCTAGATAGAGCTCTAGGCTCCACTGGATCCCAAAGCAAGTTGGCCTGGTCGCTATATAAATGTAAGGTGTTGTACCGCTGAAATTGCCTATGGTGGTTCTGCAACTGGAAGACCCCTTGGAACTATTCGTGAAGAGAAAGGAATTTTTCTTCCCGGTTCTGGGTTTCTAACGCATCGCGATATGACCAAAGCTGTTGAAAGCGATGTAAAAAAAAAACCCATTCCTTCCTTCCATAAAGATGATCATCCTGATTCCTGATGCCAGACGTTCCGTGCCTGCATACCGAGCAGCCCATGCGTGCAGTGGTTTATTTCTACAACTGAAAGACCCCTTGGAACTATTTGTGAAGGGAGGGGAATTTCTTCCCGGTTCCGGGGTTTCTGTGTGCGACATGACCTAAGATGTTGAAAGCAACCAAAAAAACATTCCTTCCTTAAAGATGATCATCGTTATCCCTGATGCCAGCCGTTCCGTGCCTGCATACTGAGCAGCCCATGAGTGCAGTGGTTTATTTCTACAACTGAAAGACCCCTTGGAACTATTTGTGAAGGGAATGGAATTTCTTCCCGGTTCTGGGGTTGCTGTGCGCGACATGACCTAAGATGTTGAAAGCAACCAAAAAAACATTCCTTCCTTAAAGATGATCATCGTGATCCCTGATGCCAGTCGTTCCGTGCCTGCATACTGAGCAGCCCATGAGTGCAGTGGTTTATTTCTACAACTGAAAGACCCCTTGGAACTATTTGTGAAGGGAATGGAATTTCTTCCCGGTTCTGGGGTTGCTGTGCGCGACATGACCTAAGATGTTGAAAGCAACCAAAAAAACATTCCTTCCTTAAAGATGATCATCGTGATCCCTGATGCCAGTCGTTCCGTGCCTGCATACCAAGCAGCCCATGCGTGCAGTGGTTTATTTCTACAACTGAAAGACCCCTTGAAACTATTTGTGAAGGGAAGGGAATTTCTTCCCGGTTCCAGGGTTTCTGTGTGCGACATGACCTAAGATGTTGAAAGCAACCAAAAAAATATTCCTTCCTTAAAGATGATCATCCTGTTCCCTGATGCCAGCCGCTCCGTGCCGGCATACCGAGCAGCCCATGCGTGCAGTGGTTTATTTCCCCTGGCACCAGGCCACCGGCCAGAACTGAGCAGCAATCAGCAGCACACACAGATAGGAGATGCCAGCCTCGACGATCTCTACCACTATCAGTTCCATTTCACGCCGCACTGCAGCCAATCAAACACTACAATACTTGTAATGGAAGCGTAACTTCGTACTGATTTTCGCTCGTGTTTAATTGTGCAGTTCTGGGATGCGAGCAGATAAATATTTGCACATGGGATTATCTGTGCCATTGCATGTAGTGCTGAAACCTGTCTAGCAGAGCAATGTGTATTGAATCTAGTACTGGTTTTAGCCAATGTTGTGTTTGATTTTACTGACTTGAATTAGGAACAGGTAAATATTTTGGCAGAGTGTGTTTGTTGTCTTTTTAGGGGTGTTTTGAGTAGGTAATTAGCATTATTGGAATTTTACCAATGTTGCTATCTTTGTGAACCATCAATATTTTGCTCATACCTGTGTGACTACCTGCAAGGCCTTATTTGAAACCTGATTAGGCCTTTAAAAAAAGTTGTTTGTTTCCTGTAACCTTACTCAAAGAAATCCTTACCCTAACGGTTTTTTTCTGCCCTTCCAACTCCCAATCAATATAAAACATGCATAAAACACACATTTTTGAACAAAAAAATAATCCAAAAAATATATATTTTACCTACCTACCTACCCTATTTTATTCAGACCATAACAGGAAACAAACAATTTTTTTTTCTAGGCCTTACAAAAAGATTTTAAAGATGATTCAGAATGCAAAACAAAATGTTACAATGGTTTATTTTTATTATATTGTGATCATTTTGTAGGGTATTGAAAGCCTGAAGCAGGAAGTTTCCTCTTGCCCTAATTTAGCCATTAGTTGACTTTGACTGAATGCCTCATCATTAATGAAGCCTGATTATTGGCTTCAATGAACCATTTATGTTCAGACATCCCCCATTGAATACTGCTGGCTGGATGGTGGGATTCCTCAGAAAATAACTTGGGAAAAGGATGTACGTTGTTGAATACTATAATACATTCATGCCTCGAGTTCCTCTTGACATTTTTGCCTAGTTGTTGAAAACCTTTAGAAATAATTTGAGAATTGAGAGTTAAATTGGCAAAGTATTTGAAGGGGAGTAGTTGTTAGTTAGGTTATACTTAACATTAACTTACTCACATATTTCCAAAAGATACTTCCATCAGAGTCAGGGAGATCTTACAAAGTCAGCACTCTTTTTTTGGTGCTACAAGCATGATTTGGAGGAGAGTTGAAAACTGTGTTCTTATGGTCATTGTAACCAATTTATGCTGAGGAGTTTGCCAAACCCATCTAAATAAGGTATCCCATCCTTTTTTTTCAAATAATTTTGTTTTGTCCAAATTGGGTTAGGAAAGATATCTAAATAGAGTGGCATTTTTATGGGGTATTTTTGGGGATAAAAAGAAAAATATTTAAATAATGTGGCATTTTTATGGGGTGTTTTTGGTGATAAAAGGGTTAAGACCCTCCTTCTTGCTGTGTAGGATCTTGAAGCAGGAAGCTCTTTATCTCTCCAGCTCGGGCAAACTCATCATAAGTCAGCCATAATATGACAAGTGATCGGGCCCAACAAGCAGCCTAATGCCTATTGATTTTATCCAGCATTTCTTAACCTCTTTTCTACAATACGCGCCTCCTGCCAAGGCCACCTCGATTCTCACTGATGGCTCCTAGGGGAGATGCAGGCGCAAATAATTACTTTTAACCCTTCAAATGCTGGGGATACTTCCGCCCAATTAGCACGAGTACGCAAAGAATTATGAAACACATCTAAACCCTGTTATGTTAGTATTCATTGGAAAGCTCTCGCTGAGTACTCTCATATGAGTACCCATTTGCCAGGGTTTCAGTCATGTTTCGGGTTTTTTGCATCATTTTGTATTGGGCAAATTAGCCATTAGCATGAGAGTTAACACATTCGTGCCTGGAGATCTCTTTTACAATTGTTGAACAAGATCTTTGTTATATTTCAATGAACATAGTGTATTTATTTATTTTATCTATGAACAAGATTATATTATTATATATGAACAAGATCTTTGTTATATTTCAATGAACATAGTGTATTTATTTATTTCGAAAATTATAGAGGATTAGTGCATCTGTTCTGCAACCATCAGATTGCTCAACACACTGAACTCACAAATTATTTTTTAAAGGCTGAATTATTTCAAGGATGTATTTCTAGTGATGCATCCCTAAAGAAGATGAAGGAAAGTTAGTTGCAACACAACCATCAATTATCGTTCACTGCTAGCTCTATTACCAGGTAAATTTCGTAAGTATCATATTGTTGAGAAAATTCATTGAGCATGAAAGGTTATAATCTATTTACGCTTGTAGCAACAAAAAGGCCAGTGCATTTTGGTGATCTTTTTGAAAAAAAAACTTTTTGGGTATTATTTGTAGAAAAGATGTTACTAAACCTACAACGTTTACAACCTACGAATGTGTTAACCCTTCCAATGCTAAGGCTACTCTCGTCCCAAGCACGAGAACGCAAAGATTTTTGAAAACGATCTAAACCCTGTCATGTTGGTATTCATTAGGTAGCTCTCACTGAGTTCTCTCAGATGAGTACCCTGTATATACCAAGGTTTCAGTCATTTTTCAGAGTTTTTTTGCGTCATTTTGTATTGGCCAGATTAGCCACCAGCAGCATAAGGGTTAAGGTTGTTATAGGGATATTGGATATTGGATCGATAGAGAGGCTTCAATAGAGAGCTTGTTTACGACATGATTTAGAAGAAGTCATTGCCCTCAGAGCCGTGTGGATCAGGGCCTGCCAGCATGAGATGGCCACTACTCCCCTGATAAAAAGGAAGAGGTTCTGGGACCCGATACTCTATCTACTTATGGGGATGTAGCGGTAACAGTAGAAATATTGTGACATCATTTCTTTGCTACTAATGATTTCAACTGGCAGGGTCTTAGCCAGGATTTAAAAATAATAGAAAATAGAAATTTCAAATTCGTAGCTGAAAGATAAAAACTAATTGGATTGGTGCTTGAAGACCATTTCTGGTATGGGAAATTTGCTTCACTCCACCCTTGGTGACTTAATAGTTTCATGAATTAGTGGTGCTCTGTGAGCACCCTACATTTGACTGCTTTTCCCCTTGTAGTAAAGAAGCATACTAAGTAGTCTATACTCATTAAATTTATTGATCTTTTTGTGCAATATGTGAATGAAGAAATGTGCTTGTGGCAATGAATCACTGAGTTGCAAATTGAAATCAATTAATCATGATTTAGCAAGTGCCTCCCATTGAATAAAATCAATCAACTATATTTGTACGATTCATTTCTGTGACTTACTAGGAACGTTCTTTATCACAATCATTATGACCTACAGGTTTTTTAGGCCTAAAAAAAAGTTGTTTGTTTCCTGTAACCCTACCCTAATAAGTTTTTATTAAAAAAAATCCCTACCCTAAAGTTTTCTCCGCCCTCCCAACTCCCAATCAACGTTAAACATGCAAAAAACATATTTTTGACCAAAAATTAATGCAAAAATTTGTTTTTACCGACCTACCTACCCTATTTTTTTGGGACTTTTGCAGGAAACAAACACTTTCTTTTTTTAGGCCTTAGTATATCTTTTTCTAAAATGTGGGTTCACAGATAACATGCTGATATTGATCTGTGTTCAGCAGTCTATTTCCTTTGCATTACGAATGTGCCTCGCTTTTATTGAAGAGAATTACATGACATCCAAGTTCCCAGATCTAAATCAATCAACTGCGCATGAATTCATGACAGGGACTAATATGTTCAAATTCTACCAAGCTGTGCATTAGGTAGCCTGCTTTTCAGGCTATGAAAGAAGGGTGAAATGACACATACTGCTTAACTGCGTAAACTGTTGGAAGTAGGTTTGATGTTTTCATTATGTTATCCATTGCAGCAAGTATAGTTATTAGGTATCAGAGTTAAGAACGACTGTATAACTGGTATTTTTTACAGGCATTTAATTTTCGCTTTTTTGCGCTCCCAGTGATAGTGCCAAAATAACATCCTTCAGATGAATATCTGTATAGTAATAAATAGTGTAGTTTGAGTGGTTGAATGCGCAACTTTTAAGTAGCACAAATACCAGCAGGGCTGTAAAAGCAAAATTTTTAGCACTCCAAATTAAAGCCATATACAGTATGGTTTATCTACACAAAGTTCTTTTGAATCCCACTTTTGAATTAATATGGAACTGAACTTGGGCCGAAATCAACTCAGGGTAGGTCATTGCGACTCAAGAGACAGTCATTTTAAAAATGATTGCCAACTTTGACTGACTTTTATGATTATCCATCTTAAGCCATGTCTCCCTTAGAGGTCAAAAAAAGAATATTCTACTGTATCTGAAAAGCACATCAAAAGACCGAATTTTTTATAAACAAAGTTGTATTTCCTCATCTTTGATTAAATCATTCTTTCTAAATTATTTTTCAAAATACATCTCACACATGAATTTCTCTTGTTTGCTTGACTCCTGGAAGGCTAAATTTGCTTTACCGCCCAATACAGTAAGATTTTTGGAATATCAACTACATGCCATTATTGTACGAGCAATCGATAAGTCAATGGTTTGTGGTTTGATTGGTGGCTCTCTGCTCTCTGATAATTGGGTAGAAATGATGAAAAAAGTATTGTGCCATAATGAAATATGCTTGTTATCAAATACGTGAATGAGCTACTTTGGTTTAACAGGAGTGTAGCGAGGGTGAGGGATGGGCTTAACCCTTGTGCCACTGGTGGCTGATTTGAACAAAACGAAATAATTTGAAAAAAAACAAAAAAAATAAAAACGACAGGAACCCTGGCAAAAGGGTTCTGATCTGATAGTACTCAGCAAGAGCTTTCTTACGTTTTAAGGAGAGCTGTGGTTTAGGTCTTGAAGGATATTTTTCTTTGGAATAAAATTATTTTTCAAAAGATGCTTATCTGACATATACCACCAGTAAGGGCGTCTTTTTTAAAAGAGGAAAATCTTTTTGTACTACTTAGGGTCTGAAATCGCAGTTTTCCACCAAAAACATAGTGAGCACGAAAAAACTACAAAATCTGTTACTTTTCTGTGTACTTTTACATTTATTTCATGAAAATACAGCAATCCTCGTTCCACGGTCTAGACCGTGCCCTGACTAGAGCCAAAATTCATGCATTTTGTTCTAGTAACCAACCAGTGGCAATACCCTCAGACCTTGCGGCCTAGACCGCGCTCTAGCTAAAGCAAAGATTCATACATTTTGCTTTAGTGACAAACCAGGGACAAGACACTCGGGCCTTGCGGTCTAGACCGCGCTCTGTCTCAAGCCAAGAATCACGTAGTTTGTTGTACTGACAGATCAGAGACAATATCCTCTGGGCTTGCGGTCTAGACCGCGCTCTGGCTTAAGCCAATATTGATGCAGTTTGATCTAGTGACAAACCAGGGACAAGGCCTATGGGGCTACATGATTCTACGCTTGAGTCAGAGCGCGGTCTAGACCGCAAGGCCTACAGGACCTGTCCCTGGTTTTTTCATTAGAACAAACTGCATCAATATTGGCTTAGGCCAGAGCGCGGTTTAAACCGCAAGGCCCACATGGCTTGTCCCTGGTAACAAACTGCACCATATTGGCTTAAGCCAGGGCGCGGTCTAGACCGCAAGGCCCACTGAGTAAGGGCTTGTCCCTGGTTTTTCACAAACTCCATGATTCTTGGCTGGAGCCAGAGCGCGGTCTAGACCGCAAGGTCCAAGAGTCTTCTCCCTGGTTTGTCCCTGGAACAAACTGCATCAATATTGGCTTAAGCCAGAGCACGGTCTAGACTGCAAGGCACACAGGGCTTGTCCCTGGTTTGTCACTAGAACTAACTGCATGAATCTTGACTCCAGCCAGAGCGCGGTCTAGACCGCGCTCTGGCTGGAGCCAAGATTCATTGACTCCATGAGCCCCATGAACCTTCCGGCTATAGCCAAGATTCATAGAGTTTGTTCTAGTCACACGATCGACTCTTGGACCTTGCGGTCTAGACCGCGCTCTGGCTAAAAGCTCCATAGCAAAACACTGTCTTTAAGCTGTCGTAGGTTTTAAACTTGATCTTCAACTCTGTCTGTCTTCCTTATTTCTTCTGGAGCATCTTTATCTTCTTATCTAACAGGTACTCCACTTTGTATTTACCTGAAAGGCAAAATAAGGCATATTATGCAGGTTTCATATTTGTTGTTTTTTGTTTGGATTAACTACAAGAAATACACATGGAAGGTATTTCAATTTTTTTTTTAGATTCAGGGAGATACTAGTCATTTCCATAAAAAAGAAAATTAATATTGATGAAATCTAGCCCTCCATAAACTAAAATAACATGTTGCATCATTAGTTTTAAATTGATTAATGAGAGGTATTGATATATTAGTAACGTGTTACAAAATAACCTAAGAGACTTACATTTGATGTCCAAGCTTTTAACTTCAGTTATGTACCAGGTGTTGTTTTGAGGCCACTTTGCCGCAGCTATGTCTCCATCTTGGTATTCCTAGAAGCAAAAAATACATTGTTTAATCACCATTTTAAGATAAAGGTCCTATCAAATATGAAAGTACCTTTTGTAATTTGTGAATATTCTTAATGTGATTATCCCTCCAAAAAATGAATTTTGAAGAGTAACCTCTATGTCAAAATGAAGATCTAGGGAGGGTCTTCAAAATGGGAGTTGCTTTCGGTCATGTAGAGGCTAACTCAGCCAGCTTTAGTATAGTGAAAATCAGACCTTAAGTGATCTATGGGCAAAAGTTTATGTGCTTAATCCAAACCAAACTAGTAAGAATTAAGAACCCACATATAATTGACTTTGTGACATATCACACTTTTGATACATGTTTAAGTGGCGGAAGGGGGTTAACCTAGGCAACAGGCTTCAGTTTAGTGAAAATCAGACCAAAAATGATCTATAGGCAAATTGATAAATATTTAATCTAAGCTACATTAGTAACAATAAAAAACTATATAAACTGACTGTGATGTATCAAATATACTGGCACAGCTGTATATTGCAGTGCTAGATTGGGGTTAGCCTAGCCAACAGGCTTCAATATAGAGAAAGTCAGACTGAAATTGATTTATATGGAAATTTATGAAAGTTTAATTGAAACCACAATAGGTAAAATTAAAAACCCTCATATATACTGACTTCATGACATATTCAGTTTTTTAGCGCATCTCTTTAACTAAGTGGCAGAGGGGGGCTATCCTAGGCAACAGGTTTCAGTATAGTGAAAATCACACCCACCATGGTCTAATTAGGCAAAATTATAAAAGTTTAATTAAAACCACACTAGTAAGAATTAAGAACCCTATTATATAGTGACTTTGTGACATAATCATTTTTCGGGCGCATCTCTTTAATTAAGTGGCGGAGGGGGGCTACCCTGGCAACAGGCTTCAGTATAGTGAAAATCAGACCAAAAACGATCTATTGGTAAATTGATAAACATTTAATCTAAGCCACATTAGCAACAATTAAAAACAATATAGAAACTGACTGTGATGTATCAAATTTACTGGCACAGCTGTATATTGCAGTGCTAGATTGGGGTTAGCCTAGCCAACAGGCTTCAATATAGAGAAAGTCAGACTGAAATTGGTTTATATGCAAATTTATAAAAGTTTAATTGAAACCACAATAGGTAGAATTTAAAACTCATATATACTGACTTCATGACATATCCAGTTGTTTTTGCGCATCTCTTTAACTAAGTGGCGGAGGGGGGCTATCCTAGACAACAGGCTTCAGTATAGTGAAAATCACACCCAAAATGATCTATAGGCAAAATTATAAAAGTTTAATTGAAACCACAATAGGTAGAATTAAAAACCCTCATATATACTGACTTCATGACATATCCAGTTTTGGGGCACATCTCTTTAATAAAGTGGTGAAGGGGGGCTATCCTACGCAACAGGCTTCAGTTAATGAAAATCACACGCAAAATGATCAATAGACAAAATTATAAAAGTTTAATCAAAACCACACTAGTAAGAATTAAGAACCCTATTATAAAGTGACTTTGTGACATAATCATTTTTCGGGCGCATCTCTTTAATTTAGTGGCGGAGGGGGGCTTCCCTGGGCAACAGGCTTCAGTATAGTGAAAATCAGACCAAAAATGATCTATAGGCAAATTGATAAACATATAATCTAAACCACATTAATAAAAATCAAAAACAATACAGAAACTGACTGTGATGTATCAAATTTACTGGCACAGCTGTATATTGCAGTGCTAGATAGGGGTTAGCCTAGCCAACAGGCTTCAATATAGAGAAAGGCAAGAATGAAATTGATTTATATGCAAATTTATGAAAGTTTAATTGAAATCACAATAGGTAGAATTAAAAACCCTCATATAAACTGACTTCAAGACATATCCAGTTTTTGGGCACATCCCTTTAATTAACCCATTCATACCCGTATCAGCCAAAACTGCTACTAGTCAAGTAGATCTCCAGGTATGAAAGGGTTAAGTGGCAGAGGGGGCTATCCTAGGCAACAGGCTTTAGTATAGTGAAAATCAGACCAAAAGTGATCCATTGGCAAAATTCTATGTGATTAATCTAAACCAAACTAGAAAGAATTAAGAACCCACACATAAACTGACTTTGTGACATATCCAATTTTTGGCATATTTGTTTGATTAAGTGGCGGAAGAGGGTTAGTCTAGGCAACAGGCTTCAGTATAGTGAAAATCAGACCAAAAATGATCTATAGGCAAATTGTAAACGTATAATCTAAGCCATATTTAAAAGTAACAATTAAAAACTATATTTAAACTGACTGTGATGTATCAAATTTACTGGCACAGCTGTATATTGCAGTGCTAGATTGGGGTTAGTCTAGCCAACAGGCTTCAATATAGAGAGGGTCAGACTGAAATTGATTAATTTGCCAATTTCTAAAAGTTTAATCAAAACCACAATAGGTATACAATTATTCTATCCAACATACCATTCTTATTAAGATCAATTGTGTGGTACCATCAATTCCAATAACAAAAATGAAGAACATGACTTTACTCACCAAAATGTTGAGTGAATTGTATAGTTGTCCTTCTGCCTTAGGATCCCTGCATTCACTGAATGCCATGAAGGCAATAAGCAGGTAGGTGGCAGACACCACAAGCCACTACAACATAATCTCCCTGGAAAAAAATATAAGAACTGTTTTATAGACAACATATATCATATTGTATAAATCTGCCAATTCTTTCAATAATTGTGCTGCAATCTATTTAAATTCAAAAAGGATTTCTTCCTTTTAATTGTATATTACTTTAAAGAAATGTTATTATGGTTCAGTTTATAGAAGATGCTTCACTTACCTCTTATAAGAACGGTTGGGATGGCAGAACTTGCGGCTGGCTCCGGCTCCTCTGTTTGAAATGCAGGCTGTCGTGCTTGTGGTCAATGCAAACACTGTCACAAGAGAACTTGATATCTTCGTTTAGGAGACATGCCAACACAGGGCTCGACATTAAGGCTAGCCCTGTAGCCCCAGGCTAGTTATTGAAAGTCAGGGCTAGTAAATTATACCTATGAGTAGCCACTATTTGAAAAAGAATGTGATCAATATCAGGGCTAGCAAAAACATTTCAGGGCTAGTAAAAGTTACAGTAACTAGCCCTGCTGGGCTTATGAAGTTTTTTTCTTAATGTTGAGCCCTGCAACACCATGGGAAACTACTTACTCAACTGGCCAACATTTATAGTGCTAGGGACTGCTCTACAGTTTTATTGTACTTGAGGCCGACACCTGATACCTTAGCCAAACAACGTTGGGTTGACCGCTGGTTCACCGTCCCTAAGCATGTGGTATGTCAATTGGCAAGGTAATAAAATCTACATATTTGGCCCGACCAATCCCACAGTTCCTGCAAGAAGGAGGTGCACCATATCTCCACAACTCACAGCAAGAACAGGAGATTAAACAAGCAGCTGCAGCTACACAAAATTTATCAACTAAGGTAAGTTAATTTCCAATTCATTTCGTCCATGATTTCTTTACTTGATGAAACCTTCCTATGATTGTGGGTTGCCACCTAATGAATTAAACGTTTTTAATGTTTTGTTTTTATTAAGGAGCCCTGTTCGCATATTGAATACAAGGTCTCCCTAGATTGAGAGTGATTAGGAGTCTACTATTCTAACTGTTATTAATTAATTAATTAGTGGTTTTTTTTTATTAGTTGTTATTGTTGTTGCTATTTCAACCCCTCCACACCCAAACCAACAATGATTTAAAATGGTGTGGTGTCAACTCCCCATACTCCTTCCTCTCTTCAAATTCAATAGTAGTATCATAGTCTTAGCCAACAGGGTGTCTGGGCGTCATTTGGACACCCAAACCCCAAATATCATCCTTCAGGACACCCAAAATAGTGGGGGAGTAATTTAGTAAAACATCAATTTCATACATATACCTGAACTTATTTCACACTAATATAAATCCTATGATATTTTTTTAAGAATATTATGCCTTATTTCAATAAGTAAATACATATTTAAGGTTGTAATCTGGGTCTATTGTGGTATTCCTTGATAAAATAGGTCACCCCAAAATTTTAGATTTGACAATTTTGAGCACCCAGTTTCTAAATCCTGGCTAATAATAGTAGAATCATACAGGGAATTCCGGTGGTAGCTTTAGTTTAAGGTGCATACTAAAGTAGTTCTTCTGGGAGCATGCTTTAAATTATGTAAACAGCGATCACCCTGCATTATTAATTTTATTATCAAACAAATATTTGTTTATCAGCTTAATTTTTGAACAGTTGGACTCATCCTATCCTAATTATCTAATGAGTATGGGCTCAGGCAGACATTAAGCTTTCAGAAGTTACATTGTTATTAAGGTACTGGAGACCTGGTGACTTATTTACTAGATTGTAGATGTATCTGTGTTAAATATAATAGTATTAGGATATCAGTTAGTCAAGTAAGGGCAAAGGAGTTAATATATTCTCAGAGTATCATACACAGCATACTTCTTTTATTATACTTCATTAACAATGAGATGTTGCACACCTTTCTA
>OZ012684.1:44137082-44179582 GCA_963942565.1 Maea johnstoni | reverse complement strand
ATTTCCTTTGCATTACGAATGTGCCTCGCTTTTATTGAAGAGAATTACATGACATCCCAGTTCCCAGATCTAAATCAATCAACTGCGCATGAATTCATGACAGGGACTAATATGTTCAAATTCTACCAAGCTGAGCATTAGGTAGCCTGCTTTTCAGGCTATGAAAGATAGGTGAAATGACACTGCAAAGTGCATGCTTTAAGGCCTAGAAAAAAAAGGAGGGAGGCTGAAAAAACTTTAGGGTAGGGATTTTTTTGAATAAAAACTTGTTGGGGTAGGGTTACAGGAAACAAACAACTTTTTTTAGGCCTTATGCAAGCTGACTATGTTGGAAGTAGGTTTGATGACTTCATTGAGTTATCGATGGCAGCAAGCATAGTTATTAGGGACTACACAAGTTCTTTTGACTTCCACTTTTGAATTAATATGGAACTAAACTTGGGCCGAAATCAACTCAGGGTAGGTCATTGTGACTCAGGAGACAGTCATTTTAAAAATGATTGCCAACGTTGTCTGACATTTATGATTATCCATCTTAAATCCTTGTCTCCCTTAGAGGTCAAAAAAAGAATATTCTACTGTATCTGAAAAAGCATATCAAAAGACCAAATTTTTTATTAACAAAGTTGTATTTCCTCATCTTTGATTAAATCATTCTTTCAAAATTATTTTTCAAAATACATCTCACACATGAATTTCTCTTGTTTGCTTGACTCCTGCAAAGCTAAATTTGCTTTACCACCCAATGAAGTGAGATTGTTGGAATATCAGCTACTTGCCATTATTGTACGAGCAATCAATAAGTCAATGGTTTGTGGTTTGATTGGTGGCTCTCTGCTCTCTGTTAATTGGGTAGAAATGATGAAAAAGGTATTGTGCCGTAATGAAATATGCTTGTTATCAAATAGGCGAATGAGCTACTTTGGTTTAACAGGAGTGTAGCGAGGGTGAGGGATGGGCCTAACCCTTGTGCCGCTGGTGGCTGATTTGAACAAAACAAAACAATTTGAAAAAACAACAACAAAAAAACAACAGGAACTCTGGCAAAAGGGTTCTGATCTGATAGTACTCAGCAAGAGCTTTCTTACATTTTAAGGAGAACTGTGGTTTAGGTCTTGAAGGATATTTTTCTTTGGAATAAAATTATTTTTCAAAAGATGCTTATCTGTCATATACCACCAGTATAGTCTGGCTTTTTTTGACTGCTTCAGGCATGACTGGGTTAATTATCATGATGACATGCCTAAAATGCACTTGCTTTTAGTTCAGCAAGAGGTGAGAGTTCACTGAATTGGCTTTCTGAGTATTGATCAATAGCAAACTTCAATATTAATGTGTACATGCCTACATGGTGATATCGTTTTAAATATGCATGGATACTAATTTCAATTAAGATTCTGCTTTGATGAATCCTCTGTAGGGATTAGTAGTATTCAACCTATTCACTATGTAATGTGTTTTCAGTATTCAACTAGAAGGTAGGGGATTTTTATAGGGGTTTTCATTTTGTAAATATTACATGACCAAATTGAATTTTTGTGTGTATTCACTACTGTCCGTATATTGGCAGCCCTCAGATACCATATATCTTAGACAGTTATAGCAGCAACATACCCAAATCATCATCTTTAATGCTCTTAGAGGAACAGACCATAGTGGTGATATTTTTCTGACGAGGCCTAAAAAAATGAATTGTTTGTTTCCTGTAACGGTCCGAAAAAAATAAGGAAGGTATGTCTGTAAAAAAACATTTTTTGCGTTATTTTTTTGGTCAAAAATATGTGTTTTATGCATGTTTTACGTTGATTGGGAGTTGGATGGGCAATAAAAATTTTAGGGTAGGGATTATTTTGTATAAAAACTTGTTAGGGTAGGGTTACAGGAAACAAACAACTTTTTTTTAGGCCTGAGCAGTGATCTTTCAAAAAGGAAATTGATGCTGTAATTATGAACATAACCTTCTCATCGATTTCCCCTTGATTAAATCTGTTGCATTATTTCCCTCTCTTTCCTGTTATATTTTCTTCTTTTACAAGAGTATCAAAGTATACAGAATTCAGGGGGAATATTTTGTAGCAGCAGCACAGCCATCAAATCAATTGAAAGTTGCCTTTGGGAAACAACACTTTGCCTGGGAAGTAGGACTGTCATTGACATCCATTTTTTTTCGATTCGATCATTGACATTTTATTTTTCGATTCCGATTATTTCGATTCGATTGTGAAGAACTGCAGTAATAGAATATTTTCACATGTTCCACACTTTTTTTCTGGCTAGGATCCTAAGATTCCCACAATGCAAAGACAATGAAGGTTTTCTCAACACTTTCTGATTAGATACTTGAGTTTCTCTTCAAAATTCTTAATAGCGTTGGCTAAAAATTGCGTAAAAGGCTGAAAAAATGTGTTTCGATAAATTCGATTCGATTGACATAATATTTTTTTCTCGATTAATTGGAAAAATTATTTCGATCGATCGATACTTGTCATATCAATGACAGTCCTACTGGGAAGTGAACATTAGGTCATGCAATGTTCAGAGCTACGAAAGGACTTTAGCCAAGCTCTTGATGCAATTTGGTCAGTCACTCAGGGAGCAAAAACCAGGGAGGAATTGGCGCTAGGCCAAGTAAGGACGGAGCCTGGAGGGGAAGGGCATTACGGCTTGTCTCCTCTCTCTGGCCGCGAGGCACATCTCCTCGCTAATTGAAAATCAAATCTTGTTTAGGAACGGGTGAGATTGGGTTAGTAGACTATTTATCAGTCAGACAAGTTGTAAGTTACGTGGCTTAGGGACCCATGCTCCTTGACCCTTTAATGCCAGGAGTTCACTTGGACATTGTACAGGATCCTTGGCTCCAAAAGGTATACACCAGCTGGCTGCCAAGCAGTTTTTCCAGCACGTGCCATTGCTGTTGTCTCATTCACATCCATGTGAAGGACCAAGTGCTTGTCAAATTCAATTACATATGTTTCTAGATGATCAATGAAAGGTGTCTTTGTTTGCAAGCAATGAAGGAGCCTTTTAATTTAACATTATATAGGGAATTTTGCACGTACAGTTTCACACAAATAAATTCCAAATTGTAAAAAACTTGGGCTCTCACGAAAAAAGCATTGCTAAGAGCAGGAGATATGATGCATGATATTCGCTGGGAATGTTAGTTACAATTGCACATGGTTTTGCGAATGAAATTGGTAATAAAAGATTTTCAGTAGTGGTTGAACACAGACTGAGATGTATGCAGAGTCTGTCACCACAATGATCAACGTAGCAGATGAAGAATTGTCACGTAGATCAACGACAATTTCCAGATTGCCATGATTAATACTGGTAATGAATGAAATGAGCCCGCGTTTCCACCCAGCAGTTTCCTTGTGGTATTTATAGTAGCCCTAGTGCTCCCTAGTAACCCAAGTGTGAGTGTGTGTGTGTGCTGCAGTAATTGGTGGCTTGATGAAGGAGACAGGTTGTGATGGCTAGTCGATATTCTATTGTTCTCACAATATTCTACTGTTCCCATGTGCTATTCTGCTAGCTGAGACGTTCTGGCAAAGGTGGCACATTCTTATTGTTCTCACCAGCAGTTCTGGGAGAAATCACATTAGATTCCTTGTGTCTGTATGCACGATATCCCTATCAATACCTGCTGTGTTAATAATACATCCAGGTGTCTTGATTAAGGGCCCATCTCCTTTGATGTCCCTCTGAACCATTGTCTCATACCTGTATATGTCTACAACATGAATAATGAAGATATCCAAGTAATGATCTGGGTAATTTATTCTGTAAGATATGTTGCAAAACCTTATTCATTTGTTGATTATTTGTTGATTAGGTTTGGATCTCATAAGAAATGACATAAAATCTAAATTTGGACACCGATGTTGAGAATGCATGTATTGCTGAATTTGGCACAATTGCCACAATGCAGTGTAACAGACAGAATTGCTAGTAGTCATAGTTGGATGGCAATTGATTGGAGAAGATATGTCTTTTCCTAATTTACTCTGACCTCTTTTTATTGGTGCAATGATGGCCTACACGACCTTTACAGGGCAACAGTTATATATAAGTCCAGAATAAAGTCTCTAGCTCTTATTGGCAATATGAACAAGCTGCACATTTTTATCCCATTAAACATATGTATTTGGTAGAAGCCGTTGGGACAACAGTTTTCTAAAGCATTTGCAAAAATACAGATATCAGAAAAGAACTCGTCCTAAGGAAGGATGCATTATGGAAGTAGCACGGCCATCAATTGAAAAAGTAGAGCTGGTCTGTGTCTATTCATATTGCTCAGTTGGTATTGCCCCAGCTATATTGTATACACCACGCATCATGCTTATATCCTGCCTGTCTTTCTCTATTGTAGGTTTATGGGTGTGTGTGTTCACGAAGGACAGCTCCATGCTCTGACGGAGGTAAGTCTGTATACCAAACTGAATACAAATCACAAACCAGCACAGACGTCGTGTTAGTCTTGATACTCCTACGCCAGGACTGTATAGGAGACGCCAGAACTTTCATCCCTGACTAAATCTTTAACCCTTCCAATGCTAAGGTTAATTTTGTCAAAAGTACAAGGATGCAAAGATTTTTGTAAACCATCTAAACCCTGTCATTAGCTCTCACTGAGTTATATCCTCTCAGATGAATACCCATATGCCAGGGTTTCAGTCATTTTTAGCATTTTTTGCGTCATTTTGTATTTGCAGCATAAGGGTTAATGGAATTATTGGAATATATTCAGAAAATCTTTCTCATACTTTTGCGGGCTGGAATATTCACACTCACCCCCTCCCTTCCCCCATTTTCGCCCCCTGCCTAGCCCCAGCTCCCTATACCTACTCTTTACACATAAACATGCAACCATACCATCAATCTCAAAAACATGGTCAGGGTTTTCATCTTGTACACAAATAGGGTATAATCACTCAAGGTTTGCTTTAAGTTCTTTTCCACTCATCTTCCAAAGACATGCAATCAGACCATAAACGTAAGAACTTCAGAAAGGAATTTTTGTCTCATATGAGTAAGATATCAATTCTGGCTCACAAATTAGGGATCTTTTTGACCGATCTCATTCTTATATTTTCCAGATCAAAAAAGAGCACCCAGTTTGATGATTGATATTATTTGTCATTTCCCGCATAACTAATAGCAAAACACTCAGACCTCACATGACGTTCTCTAATTTAATCAAAAAGTGCCCGACACTTAACCCCTATCCTCCTGGTGGCTAATTTGGCCAACACAAAATGATGTGCAAAAACCTGAAAAATGACTGAAACCCTGTCAAATGGGTACTCATTTGAAAATACTCAGCGAGAGCTATCCAATGAATACCAACATGACAGGGTTTCGATGGTTTTCAATAAAAATCTTTGCAATCTTGTGCTTTGGACGAAAGTAGCCTCAGCATTGGAAGGGTTAAAACCACCATGCAATGATACTCAGGGCAGTAGGAAAGCACATGGTTATTGTGGTTGCCACCCACTGAGGTGATAATTAACCAGCTCTTTGTTCCCCCCTCATGAGTGGATACAGGATATGGGAGTAAGTGTTTCATTTCAAAGGGGATATTATTTTTCGTGCACAGTCCAAGTGTAATTTTCTCAGAAAATGTCCTCATAAATAGTCCTATTTGTTATTGTGCGGAGATTTGTAAAGCTATCAAGTTCCTTAGCATGATTTAGGCAATCATATATTCTGTGTTCATTGATTTGTGAAAGTAAGAAAAAATGTTTTTCCATATAATTTGCTTAACCAGTAATGATTTCTGGTCATTGTGTAAATCAAAGCAAAAATATTAAGGTTTTCTAGTATGATATGTATACAATATTTTTGCATCCATTTGCATTAGGTTGAAACGTGAAAGAATATTTCCTATTTTAACCAAACATAAGAACCTATATTCTACCCTGATCCCATCCTGTGAGTAAACAGTGTATCATATTTACACACTCATTAACCCTTTTGCTGCTGATGGCTAATTAAATGGCCAATACAAAATGATGCAAAAATCGGTAAAATGACTGAAACCCTAGCATATGGGTACTCATTCGAGAGCACTCAGTGAGAGCTATCCAATGAATACCCACATGACAGGGTTTAGATGGTTTTCAAAAATCTTTGCATCCTTGTGCTTTGGACGAAAGTATATAGTCACAGCATCGGAAGGTTTAACAAAACATAACAACCTCCATTCTACCCTGATACCATCCTGTGAGTAAACAGGGTATTTTATTTACACAGTCATTAAATGATGGCAGCCCCCCTGCAGAACCATTTAGGCTAATCTATACCCAGCAAACATGGTTCCAGTTTGTACCAGAAAGAGATATAGTGTCTTGTTTATTCTGCGAGCTAGGGTGAAATGGATGGTTCTCCCCCTGTGTTGATTATTCATAAATAACTACACTTAGTTTATTTGATCAACACATGCCTCCAATACACAGTCTCTGTACAAAGAAGCAGTCTTGTGGAGTTGTTTTTGGTGTCGTTAGACGGGTGCACATTTTTGAAATGATTTTCATTGTTTGAATTGCTGTCATTAGTAGTAAAATAAAGCCTGGTATGCTTTTTGAAATGATTGTTTAAAAAGCCACCTTTTTGTGGTGATTTGTACTAAGGATAAATCCAGTGTTTACAGTAAGCATCCTCCTCAAGCCTCTCCAGTAGTCATATTTAAGAATTGGCACCTTTAAAATTGTCATGATTGGATACAATATAGAAATTTTCTTAATGCTACAGTATCTTTAAGATATTTGAAATGAAACTGACTGCTTCCCAGGGACCTTATTTTCTTAAATTTTGCACTGTCAACTTTGAATGTTTCGGTAATAAATGGAGAACTGCCTTCATGTTGAGACGTCCAGGTAGCAGTTAATTTAAGTCAATTGTATAACTTTGCATACTTTTCCCATTTGGTATATGTATTTGGTGTTGTTTCAAGTATAGGTACTACTAACTGCAACTGTCATTCTTGTTGTTTTTTTACTGAGAAGGGGACAAGCACCTAAGACCCTAGATATCATCTGATGTCATGGTTGGTGCCAGTGAGATAGAAATAAGCAAACTGACCCAGTCTATTCACTCTATTGTCATCTTCCAAACTCTAGAGAGAAACAACTACTACTCATATTCTCATTCACCCTCTTCCCCTTTTGCATTCCGTTTTCCTTTCTTTTACCCCACCCCCCTCCCCCCCCCCCCTCCCCCCTGCCCTCTAAGGATGCCAAGCTAGCATGCAGCCACAGAGAGATTATAGCAAAGCTGGCCCAGATCAATTTTTCCCTAAGACTTCTTGTGCACAAGTAAATCCTAACAGTAGAGAGAAATGACTATAAAGATCATTATCAGTTCCATCTAACCCTCTCCCCCCCCCCCCCCCCCCCACCAATCTCTCACTTTGGCTTTCCCAGTTTTGTGGGAATGGTGTCAACCATGATGGAATGAGGAACTTGACCCAGACCAACATCAACTCCTAGAGGCTACATGTATATCATAACACTACAGATAAACACGTTTTGTTTGACTGTCAGAAATAGAATGGCTTCAAATAACACCCCATTTGTCTGCAGCGATAGTGCTGTAAAGACTTTAAGGCTGTTGTGGAATATTGTGTGTGTGTGTATGTATGTATGTGTGTCATTGTGTGTGTTTGTGTGTGTGTGTATGTGTATTAGTACATTTGCTCATTCAGCCTGTCTTAGAGGTAAATAATTTTATACAAAAGTGTCAGACTTAATTGAGGTATTGGCTAATTTCCTTCGTTTATCATAGAGGTGAAAAAAAAAATTCCTTGGAAAAAAAAAATTCCTTAGAAATTATTTGGGTGTTCAAAAACATTGTTGCCATGAGTATAACTCTAACGATATTGTTTCTTCTGATTTTATTTGCTTAATTACCATTGATTTTAAGAAAGTATTTAGCATTATTATAGTTACACCAAAAAACTGAAAGATAAAATCTAGTCTGTAGTTCGCCATTCCCAGTTGTCCTCTAAGACAACCATTTATTCAAATTCATTTTTAAAAGTAAATATTTACTACTCAGTGACCACAGGGTATCCCTTAATATCCTTCATGGAATTTTAAAACTTTTCATTGCTTGCTTTTTCAGTACATCAACGCTGGCAACTTAGAGTCCATGATTCTTGACAAGGATAGTGAATTCCCCTGGTCATTACGGGTCAAGATTGCCACGGGCATTGCAAGGGGTCTGAAATACCTTCACTCAAGGGGCGTCTTCCATAGGGACCTGACATCAAAGGTAAGTAATCATATTCATAGTTATTTCTGTGACATCTTAGCCATTTTAAAAAGAATTCCAAGCTGGAGCTCATCTGTGTTGGATACAGGTAATTATTTTGACTGAAACTCTACTGTGATACAAACACTTGTAATCACATAACTTAAAAGCATATCTCACCATAAGTGGTATAATGTATGGCCAATGTCCTCATACAAATTGGTCAATGAATTGAAAGAATCTGAAAAAAAAGAAAATGAAATCTCTCAAAAAAGGCAAAAACGCAAATTGCAGTACGAGCACATGCCTTTCTTGCCTGTGACAGTCATTTTTTGGGTCAGACCTTAGGAAAGCTGTTTTAGAAGGTACAGAAGCGAACAGGAAAGTATATAGAAATATGTATTTTCATCTTTCTATATGAAACAGTTCATTGCTGTTTCGTATTATGTTTTCCTTTAAAGGCGAAATTGTTTGAAAGGCAAAGTATTTGTATGAAAGGCATGTTTCATCAATCAATTGAATGTTTGATGTTTTAAGACTGTCAGGGTTTCTTATGAAGGTTATGAACTATATGGCACTCATCTGGCCTTGGAAAAGTTAAAAGAGAAATTATTTGAAAGGCAAAGTATTTGAAGGAAAGGCGTATTCCATCAATCAATTAAATGTTTGATGTTGTCAAGGTCTCTTATGAAAGTAATGAATTATATGTCACTCATCTGGAAGAGTTCACCCTTTTGCTGCTGGTGGTCAATTTAGCCAATACAAAATGATGCAAAAATTCAGAAAAATGACTGAAACCCTTGCATATGGGTACTCATCTGAGAGTATTCAGCGAGAGTTATCCAATGAATACCAACATGATAGGGTTTAGATGGTTTTCACAAATCTTTGCATCCTTTTTCTTAAGTAGCCTCAACATTTGAAGAGGTTAAGACTGTCCAGGTCTCTTATGAAGGTAATTAATTATATGGCTCTCATCAGGCCTTTGAAGGGTTAAGTTGCATAACTCCAAGGTAATGAGATGTGTGGGTGTACAGTTGACATGGTATTTGTTGTGTGTGTCTACACCTTTGACAGATGCTCTAAGAGGGCATCCTTCAAGGTGACCTAGGAAGATGTTATAGAGAGAGAAACAAACACATCCCTTTTTTCCGCCGCTGTGGCATTGCCATGACAGCTCTCTTAGCTGCAGAGATGCTAGCTGGAGTTCCAAGATGCGCCGTAGGTTTCTAAACTCTGAAGCTGCTGGTGGCTAATTTGGTCATTACAAAATGATGCAAAAAACCCTAGAAAATGACTAAAACCATGGCACATGGGTACTCAGCGAGAGTACCCATTTTTGCGTTCTTGTGCATTGGATGAAAGTAGCCTTAGCATTGGAAGGGTTAATCATTATGTAACTTAACGCTATATTCAGCAGAAATTTGTACATTCAAGTAGCCTAGATACAGGTGTCACTTGCCAAGGAGTCCCTAAGTATGAATGGCAGTAAAAAAGAATCCCTATTCTAGTCTTGATAGCATTTCATTCTTCCCTTCTCATGTATATCTGCAGGATACAATATTTATTCAATAGGGCTGTTTTATACGGAGGAAGTCCAATTCAAAGAAGATCTGAGATGATATGGCAATACGCCAAGTGTCATATCAGGTGACAATCTTAGATGATGTATTTCTGTAAGGTAGTCAAGGTCTGTGCGTCATGTTGCATAGCGATGCACATAGTCATAGCAACCGCATCTCTGCCGGGCCACACCCACCAGCATCTAGATCGTCACAGGAGACATCTTTGGTGTGGTCAGTTACATATCTCCCCCCTCATAAAAGTCTATGAACACCTATTATCTTTGGTGTGGTCAGATACATATCTGCCCCCTCATAAAAGTCTATGAATACCTATTATCTGAATGATTTGGTTCTGTTCCAAGACGCACTTCTGTTCTCAAGAATGAGACATTAGTGGATTCATATAGGGCAGGGCTGGTATTAGGTACAGCTTGAGCTCAGCAAACGAAGTCTTGAGTATGTTTAGCACCTTAAAGAGGTGGCTGCATTCCATTGGCTGAGTGCTGACACTGGTCCTCTTCAGATGGTTGGCTGGCAGCCAGGGAAGACTTTGATCAGATTCTTGCAAGGTCATCAAATTTGGATGGTGGTGGGTTTGGTCAATAAATAATAATGTGGAAAAAAGCTGAAAAATGACTGAAACCCTGGCAAATGGGTACTCATATGTTAGTGCTCAATGAGAGCTTTCCAATGAATACCAACATGACAGGATTTAGATGATTTTTCAAAAATAATTCAGTTCTTATGCCTTAGACGAAAGTAGCCTCAGCATTGAAAGGGTTAATAGGCCTAGAATTCCTTATCCATGTATCTTTTTATCTGTGCTGTCAGTGAAGCAGTTGTTAGCTCATTGCGTCCAATTTGTTTCACACTACAGATATACGGCATACAAAGTCATTCATTCATTCATTTCATATGAATCATCATCAATTAATCATTCAAGAAATGTGCATGCACTAGTAGTGAATGAATTTCTGAAGTGTTTCAAGAAAAAAGTTGATAATTTTTTTTTATTGAACAAGACACAAAGGTGTGAAGTAAACAGATGATGATGCTGAGAAAATGAGATAATAATATTTCTGGATCGGGTCTCAACTGTTCACATCTCAAGGGATTTTCATAGTATGTATGAATACAATGAAACCTGGCAACTGTTTCCATAATACGAGGATTTCACATTTCTCAGATATGCATATCTGCAGGTTTACTGTACTACATGCTACATCTAGGTGTCTTCAAGTGTTAAATTACTCAATAGAATACACACATTTCAATTAGATTCAATCTTTATTTGATCAGATGTAACTAACCAATCAGGCGCAGCAGGAGAGTCTTATCTGCCAGAGACTGCACATGCTTTCCCACGGCCGAGTTAATTGTTTCTGGGATTTTTTCTTCTAATTTTTCTGGTTCACATGCTCAATTCCCAGCATCTGCTTGCTCACTTCCCCATCCGCTAATGGCATTGATGGCGGACTTCCTTCTCAGGCGAATTTATTTGATACTCAGCAGTTCTCATCAACAACTCCATAAACCCATGTTTGCCTAAAAAAGTGTCATCTGCGTTATTACTACTTTCGAAAATAACTTGTATTATAAAGCATAACTTAATCCTTCCAATGCCAAGGCTACTTTTGTCCAAAGCACAACAATGGAAAGATTTTTGAAAACCATCTAAACCCTGTCATGTTAATAATTCACTGAGTACTCTAAGATGAGTACTCATGTGCCAGGGTTGCAGTTATTTTTCAGCTTTTTTGCATTATATTGTATTGGCAAAATTGTCCACCACCAGCATATTAGGGCTAATAATAAGTATTTGAAGGGAAGATGTAGGCTGCATGAGCTCCTCCTAACATTGATCAGTTATATATTTTCTAAGATTATTTTAAGTCAGAAAGTTATCACTAAAATTGGCTTTTATATCAAGTCCCAAAATATGTAATATTTTGAAACCTGAATTGCACAAGACTAATCTATGGACAATAGTGACATTGTATATGTGTGTGATGAATTATTGAATAAACTGTATGGACTTTAGTTAGTTCCTTTCATGTTATGGATGTCAGGAAATGATTTTATGTTGTGATTTTGTGATTTTACGTTACTTTGTTGATCAGAATAGTTCAATTATATTTATTCTATTGTTAATGATGTGTTTCTTTTTCTTTCCAGAATATCTTAATATGTAATGAAAACGGTGAATATTCAGCTGTGATAGGCGACTTTGGTTTAGCTGCAAAGATCCCTGACCCATTGTAAGTACTTCATATTATACTCTTGATTTATAAGACTTACTTACGGACATGACAATAATATTTTTTCTCTGCAGACAACTCATACTATCAATAACTGGATACTGTTTGCACAAATTTGAAATAGATTGTAAATTAAGAAGGTCTGATGTACGCTTGTAGACCTATGAAAGTTTTCTATTCACCATTACATCATAGAGGGTAGGCTATATATAAGATGACACTTTCGGAAGACAATTTACACCTATTGGTTTACAGCTAACTATTCACACTCGCAGATTTCAATGTGATAAATGCACTACTCTTTACTTCATTGTGTCATAAGTTGTGTCTTATATAAGACACGCCGCAGGTTATCAGGTTAAAATCTGATGTAGACCTGGTCGGCCAGATAATTAATACGCCAGGTTTTATGCACAGTTGATGTCCTCCGTGTTCGTGTAAGGTGTGGTCAGAGACAGTTGTCATGGCAACATAACTTACAGAACAGGTGCTGGCCATATATCACTGATTAATCACAGACAGGTGTTATGCATAATTCATAGCAATTTTTTCAGTTTTTTTTTATTTCTCCAACTCAGAATATTCTTTGTTTTTGTGTGTATCAGAAATTGATATAAGGGCAGACCAAGACTTAATTGTGTGAAAATTGTGTGAATATTGTGTTCAAACCTAAAAGCTGTAATGAAAAAATCAATTAAGCATAGAATTCAGCACATTATATGTAAATGATTGAACCCAAGATGAATGCTGGGAGACTTAAAATGTTACTTTCTAATTCAGAATTCCTATTTTGTAAAAATGAAGTTACCAGGTCAAAATAGATGATATAAGAGTAGGGGGAATGTTTTAGCTTAGATCAGTAGTGTTTAGTGTTTCATTTGTAGAATAATATATTTGCACTTTTCGGATGATTTCTTTATACCTATGGCTTGCCTTGATCTGCAATTCCTATTTTTATAATATATATATATATATATATATATATATATATATATATATATATATATATATATATATATATATATATATATATATATATATATATATAATTATATATATATATATATATATATATATATATATATATATATATATATATATATATATATATATATATACTGTGTACAACAGTTTATTGGGAACGCGTCCCTAGATGGGTGACCATCCTATCGGAAGTGGGTAGAAAGTGTGTTGATTGATTGTGCAAGCAGTAGTAGTGTTTGAGCTAATTCTTATTGGCCTAGAGACCTCCTTCCCCAGATTATAGCTGCCTCTGACCTATTGCTGTATCAACATGAATATTAACCTATGTATAACCAAAAAAGCTGCTCTGATATGAAGAAAAGAATTATTTGAAAAATGTTAGAAAATTTTATGTAACAGCATGTGTTTTGTTCACGAACAACTTTTGTTGGATGAGTTATTTTTTTTCTATATAAAAGTATATTTATTGAATTTTATACAGCCATTATGGAACTCTTGGTCTGAAAGGGTTAAACTGTCATCTGCTACTTTTCCCTGTGAGTTGATTGCATGGAAAACTGTGTTAACATGTGACAAAAGAGAAAATTCCCAGGATTAACCCATTTACACTTAACCCATTTAAACTCAAACATAGAAAAACCATAAATAAAACAGCAAAATATCCAGGAATTATTATTAGTACTGTACCTTATTTTGAAGAAAGGAGTGGGGAAAATATGTGGCTTCATCTGTACTTTTATTAATGGTTTGTTAAGGGAATACATGGATATTTGTGGGAAGATCTCGAGAAATAACGGGTTACTCATCCCCTCGAATCTGTGTGGCTTTAATTAGTGGTAGTAGGAGGAGTTGGGCTTTAATAAAGCCTGTCAGCGTTTCCTGATGAAGCACTTAAAGCCACAATGAAAGCCAGACATGAACAGATTACAACTAGCGAGATACACTCAAATCAGAGGTCTGGATTTACATTAAGGCTTAATTCTAATTTTCCACTCACCTTTTGAACTGACACTCTCTGCCTGACAAAAAAAACTCTTGCTTTATGAATTTAGAGCTAATATCTTGGTTAATTTATTAGAAGCTGTGACGTCTCCTTGGGATGATAAATTAATTAATCAAATTTCATTTTTATTAACTCATCATTTTCCATCCAATCATTTTCATTATTATTTTCAGCATCATTAGTCCTAATTGTCCTTCTTATCAGAATTGCAATTACTGTACTAGAGATATTGTTAGTGTCGTCATCATCCTTGTGTCATTATTTTTTTGCCATAATTTTTGTCATCATCTTCATTATAAGCACAAGTAAGCATTATCTTTTACGATTTGTTAATCTTATATCATTTGTATAAAGGATCAATCATTAGGATATTTTTATCATAGGGAGAATTGATTATAAGAATTGATTGAGGGATAATATGCATCCTCCTTTTCATCATCATCAGCATCATTATCATCTTCATCACAATCATTGTCACCATCATCATTGTTTTCATCAGTATCATCCTGACATCATTGTCATTATCAGCATCATCATCATCATCATCAACAACATCATTATCATCATCATCATCATCATCATCATCATCATCATCATCATCATCAACAACAACATTATCTTCCTTCAATCATACCAAAATCTTTCAGAATCATCTAGGTCTATGGCAGTATCATCAATATCATCATCATCATTATTAGCATTGTCTCTTTTAAAGTTTGCAGAGTTTCGAGCATTATTTTCACTGTTTCTCATACTATGGCTGTGTTGTTTTTGTAGGGATTCAAGAGGCCATCATTTACCACAGGTGGGATCACCATACTGGATGGCACCGGAGGTGATTAAGGGGGAATTCTACAATGAACAGGTAAGTCTCATTGATCTTTATACAGAGAACTGCGAACACATACCTAATTACATGGGGAGAAATGTCATGTATAAGAAGATTTTAAAAGTTTAGAAATTAGTAGGGAAAATAGATCTGTGCCCTTTATGAAGGTAGGGTGTGTCAAAATCTTTATGGAAGTTAAAATCAAGGGAATATTTTAAATTCACTATGAAAAAATAATAGATAGTTATATCAATGAGGGGTTATTGAACTACTGCCTCCCCACCCCCAGGGACCTAACCAGGAACTATCCTGCCTGTCCTTTGGACAGGCAGTTTCCTCAAAAAATCCTTTTTGGACATGCAAAAATTTCTATAGAGAATTTTGAATTTTGGGGGATAATAATCAAATATTTTCCTAACAAACCATCTTTTAAGACATAGGTGGAGTGTAAATTGCCCTTTTAGACACAATAGGCGTTTAAATGTAGTTGGTATAAGGATTCGAATTGGACTATTAACAAAAATCTGGATGGGCAGAAATTTTGGAATTTCTGTTATGGACAGGCATTTTTGAAATTCAAGCTAAGACCCTGCTCACCTCTATATATATTCATAAAGCTGGTGACTACACCCTCTCTTCTTGAGAAGGTAGTAAATACCATAGTTTGTGTGCTGATTTTTTTTCCGAATTTCCATCATGCACTGCTATGAACCCATGACTGTTTCACCCATGTTCTAAGGTAGCTTTGTGTGGTCAGTTGATTCTTGGGCCCCCCCATTTGTAAACACTCAGGCCCGGAGAGTCAATAGACTGACCTTATAGTGAAGGATACCTTACATTATTCAACCCGCCATGGACAATCATAGACCAAAAAGTTGTGTAAATACTGTCTCTAAAGGAGGCTCGGAAGCACACATTGTGGGGCAGAAAAGGTGTTTGACATATCAAGTGGATTAACTCTTGGCTGCAGTTGTACGTACCATTGAGTAACCTAGATGTGCTACAAGTCTGTGTTAACTGGCTCTTTCCTTTAAGTCTGATCTACCCGGAGTTGATTTCAGTCCAGTTGTACTGGAATCGTATCGAATGCCGTTTCAAATAAATAAATACCGGTTCATACTACTCGTTTCAATATATAAAGGTATGCTTATACCCCCCCAAAGGGATATGTTGTTGATTTCAGTCAGGAACTACCCTAAGTGCATACTTGGTATAGTTCAAATTACCAATAGCAGTACCGTTCAAATACTGTATCGTTTTGATGGTACCGGTTATGGTACCGTACCGGTTATGGTACTGTACCGTTTCACCCTTAGTAGTATGCAGCCCTATTTCTGTGATGCTTTAGTTCTGTATTAATCCTTAAGGAGGATTCATTAGAGCTGTGTTTTAGTTTCAAACTGAAACCCCTGAAAACTCTGCTGCCATCTAAAGTATGATAGAGACACCTACCTACTTACCACACAGTGTATATTGGTGGTGGCATCATACCAATCTCAGCCTAAGAACAAGGTAAATGATCATGAGTAACCCTGAGCAATCTGTCATTGTGGATACCGCACAGAGAGATAGCAATTAGGTAATTCAAAGCCCAAAACAGCTTGCCAGAATGATTATAGCAGATTCTGTGAATGAGGAATTCTTTGATTTTAGATAAAGGTATTACCCTAGTGGAGACCGACCTGGTGACTGCATTCTCAACTACTAATGTGATATAGGACTCATTGATTCTCTAAATCTATGTGTTAGACATGAACTCACACCATCTTTATGATGGTAATTTATCAACATTGCCATGCTTGCTGTGAGTGGGTAGATAAAAGAAAAAATACCATCATTTAGTGAAAGTGCCAGTCGTGTGAATAGTATAAAAGTCAATATCGGTGGTTTAGAATTAGACACGTTCCCCAAATAACCCAGCAGTGATTTGGTAGGTGCACCTCCCCCTGCTTTCTGTATTTGACTGAAATATTAACCCATATATTCTCACAATGCCAGTGGGTGTCTGATCATGCAGACAGAATGCATGTACCATTTCACTAGTATTCCAAAGGAGATTGTTTAGTCCTAATGAGCCAATGTGTGTATATATATATATATATATATATATATATATATATATATATATATATATATATATATATATATATATATATATATATATATATATATATATATATGTATATATATATATATATATATATATACATATATATGTATATATATATATATGTATATATATAATTATATATATATATGTATATAAATATACCTTTGTAGGCCGGCTGGCTACAAGAAAAAATGAAATTTTAAGATAATGCTCAAAGCAATATCAATAATAAAATCAGTTGAAGAACACCATTTGACACATCAGATGTCCTTTGGTACAATTCCGATATCGTTTTTAGAGAAGGACTGTAGTGGGACTGCAGCATTTCGAAAATATATGGCTATGAGAGCTGTGGCGATTTGAAAACCTGAAGTCTGGTGGTCTCTTAGAGTTTTTAACCGAAGCCTGACCCCTGTATATGATTATATATTGATGTGTATGTGTGTGTGCGATTGTGTGTATACACACACACACACACACACACACACACACACACACACACACACACACACCATGTGTGATAAGAGGCATTCTGAGAACTGATAGGTAAGATTCGCCAACTTCTCAATCACCATGCGATTCAGTGGAAGGCACCTGTGTCATGGCAACCTCACATCCCAGCCCTCGAGCAGGTGCTATATGGCCAGTGCTATATGGGGATTTGGAGATGAAAGGGGTGATTTATTGGTATAGTACTGAGTGTGTGAAATATGGAGAGCTCAGGTGTGCTGTACAAGTATTAATAAGCAGTTTGCATGAATTCAGCAAGCGAAAATGTCACATACTTTACACATAAATATCCCTGAATTTTGCATTTAACGTCAGGAATGGTATATCATAAAAATTCTTAGGTTGAGAAAAAAACTAGAAAATCTCCCAGGAAATTTCCTCATGCGTCTTTGCCACATTCTTGAGCATCTGCCTTAACTCATATATTTAATGTCCTTCAGAATTCCTCTATTGTGGACACCTGTGGTACCTGCTACAATAGTGATTGTTCATGAAACAGGCGTCTTACCATATTAAAAGTAGTAAAAGATGAATTTGATTTACTGAAAACTGTCCACTATTTCAGTTATGAGTAAATTTTCATTTTGAAATGCCTGTTGAGGAACAAATTTATTTAATTAAAGCAATTTATATGTTTAACCTTATTTTGCAGTGTATATCTTCTTCTCTCTATAATGTTTATAGAGTACCAGATTTTATTGTCAAAATGCCACATTTTATAGAAATCTAAACTCTTATCCCTTTCTTCCTAACAAACCCTCTACTTTTTAATCTTTTATCTGCCCCATGCTCTTAAGATTGAATTCACATGGCACTTTGAGTAGTATACATGTATAATGAAGCAGCATCATTTGCCATACTTTACACAAAGCCTGATATCGATCACTTTTGGAGTCAGCGTGACTTGAGAAGAATCTGTTAACCGTCATGCTGCTGGTGGCTAATTTTGCTAATACAAAATGATGCAAAAAACCTGAAAAATGACTGAAACCCTGGCAAATGGGTACTCATCTGAAAGTACTCAGTAAAAGCTTTCCAATGAATACCAATATGACTAGGTTTAGATAGATTTCAAGAAGTTTGCCTCCTTGTGCTTTGGACAAAAAGTAGCGTCAGCATTGAAAGGGTTATAGTTTCTTCCCATTCTCTTGCCTGTTTACACAGTGAGATTAGTTTCCACTGCTGCTGCCTGTGGGCAATACAGATACCAGACAGGCTGCAGCAGGGGTGGCAGGAAAACTGGGCTAGGATGTCGTGACTTATAGGTTACCTACCCCCTACCTCCTCCTCCTACCAGCGTGTAAATCCCAAAGCACATAAAGATCTGGGTTGCTTACCCAGTTTTGCTGGTGATGATGGGCAGCCGGCCAGGGCTGGTAGAGACATTATATGTGTTTAGGGAATCAGTCTGTGAGGTGCCTAGACTAAAGGAGATATGTAGACAGAACTAAAATAGCACTGTGCAGTGGTAAACATGCTCCTGAAGGTACTCCTAAAGTCTTAACCATTCCAATGCGGAGGCTACCTTTGTCCAAAGCACAAGGATGCAAAGATTTTTGAAAATCATCTAAACCCTGCCATGTTGGTATTAGATTTTTGAAAAACACCTAAACCCTGCCATGTTGGTATCCATTGGATAGCTCTCATGGAGTACTCTCAGATGAGTACCCATGTCCCAGGTTTTCAGTCATTTTTCAGGTTTTTTGCATCATTTTGTATTTGGCCAAATTAGCCACAAGAGGCATAAAGGTTAAAAAGAATAGCTGCTGCTGGAAAAACAAGATACGATCCTGACTGTGTTGAATCATTAAGTTATGCTGCACTTAGACTGAAAATGAAATTATTTCCATTATTAGCTGAAATTATTACTAACTGTTCCCCTTTTCTTGCTTTTCTTTTATTTTCTTCATATATCCATACGTCTGGAGTGGAAATCTTGTTTTGGTACTTTCTTGTAAAAATTATTCAGAAATCATTTAAAATTACCTGATAATCTATAATCATTAAAACATCAATTGTTTAAGCAAAAACATGAAGTAGAACACTCAACAAATGCTTCTCATGCAAAGCTGTACAAAGCATTTCTTTCTACCCTCCAATATTACCAAAAAAGCATTTCCATTGTTTATTACCAAGTATGTTATTATGCACTCAATTATTCATGACTGGAGCATGGCACTACTTGCTTAGAACTGAAATGAGGCACTAGCATTAGTTTTGCACAAAAAAGGTGCGTTCATTAAATGATAATCATGAAATCTTTATTTGCCGTCTTATCTACAGAGTCAGTCATCGCCCCTTGTTTATGATTCCCAGCTGTGATAGGGCTTTCATCGGCATGTAGTTCCCTCAACTATTACCGCACAGGAGGCCATGTTACAACTCCATTATGAGATAATCTGCGGGCATGTGCTCCGAGAAATTGGCAGGGACACAGATTCCGGTAATTCCAAAATCTGCCTATAAGCTGCCAGAACTTGATGAAGTAACACTTCATTCCCCAACCCTTGTGCCGATTTGAGATGCTACATTGCCTTAACCTATTGGCATTAACCCTTATACTGCTGGTGGCTAATTTGGCCAATAAAAAATGATGCAAAAAATCTGAAAAATGATTGAAACCCTTGCACATGGGCACATCTGAGAGTACTCAGCGAGAGCTATTCAATGAATACCAACATGGCAGTGTTTAGATGGTTTTCAATAAAATTGAGCGTCCTTGCACTTAGGACAAAAGTAGCCTGATCATTGGAAGGGTTAAACCTTGTGAGTCCAAATTGTAATTTTCCCCACAAATGTCTGATGCCAAATTGTAATGGGGATTATTGGCCAAAGTCCAGTACCAGTGTGCTCATGTTTGAAGATCTTATAAAATCTTGGTCCACCATAGTTATATGACACACAAAAGGAACCTTGAATTGAACGCAACATTCTGCCAGTCAATTACCTAATTTTCAAACCATATGAGGGGTCTTTTAGATGAATTTGATTATCTCACATGTATATATGTGTGCATGGTTTTCTAGATTTTGTCACCTCAAGCACATATTTGTGTGCGCCATTGGAAGGGTTAAACAGTAGCTGACATCTATCAGAAAACCTTTGGATAATCACAAAAACGAAGCCAATCTGTAATAGATATTCGGAGATGGGTGGAATGTTTCAACCTTTATTTGAATATTTCTTATATTCATGTTAGTTTCAACATATTTTTTTTTTGTCAGATGAAAGCTTTCTCTGGCCATGAATAGGTTGATTGTCTCTGTCATTGGTTGGCTGGCTGGTGATGCCGCCTCATGCCTGAAGGGTCTGCTAATCTGAACCTTCGTCCTCCGCGCTCAGGATCGAGTTTGCTTGGCTCACCTTTTAGCAGCCTCTGTAGCCCCGAGAGCTCTGCGACAGGATAATCTCACGATTGTTGGATTATCGGATTATCGGATTATCGGCTTAGTCCTCGGCAGCAGAACCATAACCCTTACGCTGCTGGTGGCTAATTTGGCCAATACAAAATGCTAAGAAATGTCTGCAACCCTGGCATATGGGTACTCATCTGAGAGGACTCAGCACGAGAGTTATCCAATGAATACCAACATGACAGGGTTTAGATCTTTGGGTCCTTGTGCTTTGGACAAAAGTAACCTTAGTATAGGACGGGTTAATCCCAAAAATATCTTCAAAAGTGTCATAGGTTCTTTCAACACTTTTCAAGGGATGAATAGATTAAAGAGTCTTGTCCCAAGTTGTCAGACCATTTGTACACCCGGGGTTTGCCAGTCTGTAAAAACCTACTCTGAAATTCCCTTCCCTTGTTAGTTTTTGGGACTTGTGGATACTTGCATATTTTTGAAATGATGTGGGTGTAAAGCAAACATTTTCAACACATTGGAGACTGAATTGAGTTTTGATTAGTTTTCCTCTTATGACAGTTTTCAAATAGAACTTTTGTCCGAAAACGTATCTCCATGAATAATCAGGCTATTGGCTTATGCAGAGTTAATGGGTTTGTATTGATAGTCCCTAGATATGCTATATTTGAAGCATGGATGGCTATCAAGTGCTTCCAATAACAACAACAGTATAATGTATGTACTTGATTATTTTACACTTTTTAGGCTACAAAGTTTTTATTGAGCTCCTATATGCATATGGCTGAGGCCTGACGAACTCTTAAGTAAACTTCTTTATATATGATCATGAATGGAGACATGATTTATCAGATATATCAGATAACAGATATTGTCTGTTGAACAGCATGAGACTCGTAACTTATCGGTTGTTGCCTACCTGTTGAGTTGGAATGACCTAGGTACAGTATACAGGTGAACTTGGATATGATGGACCACTGTACGATGGATTTTTGCATATGATGGACGATATGCTTGGTCCCAGTCCGATGCATATCAAGTATTCGTCATATGTATACGACGGATTCTGCATATGACGGACCAATTTTCCTGGTCCCATTGAGTCCGTCATATCCAAGTTCTCCTGTATATTTTCACCTGAGGGCCCTACTCTAAAGGTTTATATTTCAAAACTAAAACTTTTTTACTTATCTATGTAAGTAGATATGCTTTCGAATCAGTGGATTCATTCCTGTTGTGAAAGCTTAGGAAAGTCCAATAACATGAACATGTTTACCCTCTTGCTCTGGGGTCCCCTAATAGTGTTGTTGGTTACAAGATATCTGTTATGTTTACTTTTAAGATTTATCTTTAGAAGTTTATCTTTTTTAACCCTTATGCTGCTGGTGGCTACTTTGGCCAATACAAAATGATGCAAAAATCCTGAAAATGACTGAAACCCTGGCAAATGTGTACTCATCCGAGAGTACTCAGCGAGAGCTATCCAATGAATACCAACATGATAGGGTTTAGATGGTTTTTTAAGAATCTTTGCATCTTTGTACTTTGGAAGAAATTAGCCTCAGCATTGGAAGGGTTAAGTGTTACAGGCAATAACCCAATCATGCCTGGAGATCTCCATGACAACAGTTGTCTGGACCTAGATACTTTTGATAATAACTTAGGAAGTTATTATAAATGTGAAAAATCTTTGAAGGGGAGTTGTTAGTTGTTAGTTATTTCTAGGCAATATTTCTCATTTGAATAATTTATGAAAATTGCTTTTGTTAGAGAGATATCACCATAATTGTCAGGCAGTTCTGGGCACTATAAGTTTGAAGGGTTAAGCCATTCATGCCAGTTTAGGGTGCTGCATGGAGGGATGGGTTAACCTTTCTATGTCTGCGTACCCCTTACACGTGAATGGATATGAACGGAAATTATAGATTGCTTATCAAACCAAGCATTTTCCTCTATAGCCAAATTGCTTCATTTCTTGTGGAACCAATCATTTTCATATCTGATTATATCCTTTTGTGTCTCACCAAAAAAGCAATTCTTTCATCTGTGATCCTACTAGGTCAAACCCACTTTCATTTTGCCAAAAGTTCAACTTGTAGTGTGCAATGAGGATGCCATTGATGCAAATCAAAGACAAAAGGAAAAGAAAAAGAAATCCATCAAGGTCAAGCACAATTTTAATGGATTTTGCCTATATTTTAACATACTTTATTCATTTACATTTAACAAAGTCTAATGTGTTCAGGTTATTTACGAGAAATCACTTTCCTTTTTATGATAGATACATTTTAAGTTAGAGATTTTGCACTTTGTAGCAGGGTAATTGGTTCTGCAAATCAAAACTGAAGATTTTCTTTATGAATCACATCTTCCAACCATGCATGTCTGTAGCTCCCAAAACCGCCTGACTAATTCTGTGATATCTCTCCAACAAACACAATTTTCTTAGAATAATTGAAAAAGAAATGTTGATCAGAAACTAACCAACAACTCTTCTTGAAATCTTTCACCCATTAATAATCAATTTCAAAGATATTTTCAATCTTACTCATTAACAATCAAAGATAATTTCAAAAATCTCAAGTGCAGGTAACATTTGCCACAGAGATCTCCAGGCTTGAATGGGTTGAAAACCCAATTTCAGTTGAACCTGCCAAACTTCCTACTTAACTATTTTGCAATATTTGCTTTTCTGCTGTGGAACATGTAAACGTAATAAACATGAGTATGTGACCTTGCCTATTTGCCTAATAAGACAATCATATTATCCTTATTCCGCAGCACTTTTTATGGACGAAAAGTGTCTTGTCTTTGTTAAGTACACACTCTTTTCACCATACCCAATCTTATAATGCCAGTGTGTCAACAAGAGCTGGAGAGAGAGAGAAAGCCCTTTATCATTCCACAAATATTTGTACCAATACACAGTGCCTCTCTTGCAGTAGGCAAATACAGTGGAGTACTGAGAGGGTGGGGGTGCTGTGTTGGTGGTTCAGTGTGGTATGGGCAGGGTGCCATTTCGGGTGATCCTTTACCTGCTTCTCATCACAATCACGAACCACATATCACTCTTACTTTCTTCTCTTGGGTAAACTTTAAATATGAGTCATCTTCCTGTAGAACGGAGGCTAGCTGGGCTTACTGAAAGGGTATGTTGGTATGGCAAAGACAAGTTGTCTATTAATCTGTAGGTTGGCAAGCTAGAATTTGAAATCTCTGTGACTGACTGCTTGCTGTCTCTTAGATTCTTACTGTTACTGCTACCTTAATTGTTCATTACAGCTTGAGGCATGAAAAAATGCTGCCAGTGATTTAGGTCTAAGTGGTGATTTCCCAGGGTTTTTCTTGTATCTGGCTTGTTGTGATCTTAAGCCATAACAGAAAAAGTGATAGTATATCAAATTTCACACCCAAATATGTGATAATCATGACCTCTTCCCATGCAATTAGTTGATGTAAAAACTCTGATTTTTGAGCCACTGATGTATACATTAATGAGGTAACACATCCCAGTATATGTGATATTTTTCCTTGTATAAATGGCTGGTTTTACTTACTCTAGTTGAGTCATGGGTGTCCTGGAATATGGGTAGCTATCTATAGACGCTGGCTAATCAGGAGCAGACGTGTGTAAAGTGTTTCCTGTTATCTAATAGAGAAAGAATGGTGAAGTCAGATTGCCTTGGTGCCCTTCATGTAAAAAAGAGGAGTAAGATATAGTTTGGTGATAAAATAGAGGAGATTTATATAGGCTTAGAAAAAAAAACTCAGTTTCTTGGCATTTTTCCTTACCCAGTACTCCCTATGTTCAGATATTGCACCATAATAGATAAAGGATCAAATGGTTATCAGCAGCATTTGAACTAAATAAGGTTCTAGTCCTAGCTAAATAAAAAACCTCTTCCTCCAATGATGCAGAATTAGACTTGTGTGTAGAATAATGGATAATCCTTAGATGACTCTAGACGGTCTCAGACAATCCCCAACTCAGCTGTGTTCAGCAAAATATTCCTGGCCAGAGCCTTCCTATCTCCCCCTAGTGAGAGAAGTATGAACTAACCTGCCCACTTACTGCCTACTAAGCTAGTGGAGTAGTACACAGTGTCAAGATATATTATGGCAAGCTGGCTAGGCTCTAGGGGCTAGCTGGTTTGAACCAAACTAAGTTCTGGCCATTGCCTGCAATTTCTTGACTCAAATCTGAGACAGTTCACCACATCCACTCAATGAGAATCACCAATGCTGATTCCAATCAATGCTAGATATTCTTGAACATGTGCATGTCTACAGTATGTAACCTTCGTCCTGGGCCATAGGTCACCTAATTACCATATAGCACCACGCCGGCTCTATTTCTGGCTTGGTGACTGACAGTACAGAAACAAGGAAGTGGTGTTCAATGAACTGCATTTCCACCAAATAGAAAGTAATGTCAGCTGCATTCCTGTCTCAGATGATTAACATTATTTAAAACAGTATGGGTTAGGGAATCATGCTAGTTGTTTTAATCTTTCTAGAGTTGTGTGTAGGCTTGGGTTGCTCACCCGGTCAGGAAGGCATGACTCTGTTGGTAAACAAGGGTCACCAACATGACACGGGGAGGCATCATTATCTGGTGTGATGACCTAGTTACTGTGATTTTGCCCAATAGGTGGCAGCACTTGCTGTATCATCATATGTTGAGACAGCATCCTTGCCTGTTAGTGTTACCAGTATATGATATCATATACTATTCCTGGTGTTACTTTCTCTTCTTCATTACCTCACTAGATTATCATATTACAAAGCATTATAGTATGTCATATAGTCATATATATTGAACGCTTTGCATAGAGATGAAATATGAAGGGCATATCTTTTTAAGAGCTTGAATTGTAAATAGTGACACAGAGTAACTAGTGGGACTATGTACCTACATGTATCTCATAGATCTCATATCATATATCTTATATCTATCTCATAGTTGAATTGTAGTATAACTGAAAACAAATCTAGAAACTTCCAGCCATAATTACTCACATTTCATATATATATATATGTATATCAGTATATGAGAATTAGTATATCTTAGTATAATCTAGTATATAGTTTGCATTTCGTTTACCCATCCATGTCAACATCCCAGTTATCACCTTGTATTGTTTCTTGCTTCCCAATCGAAGTCTTTATAGAAATCAGGCCAAACTGGATCATAGAAAAAATGTTTGTGATTGTGCTGATGCTCCATTTATTTTTAATCATCCAATTTAAAGGTTTTTAAGAAATATTTATTAAGTGTATCTCTTTTACCATGGACTATATATTGGAATGACAATTCTGAATGTCTTTTACATTTTCACTGTTTCCAGGCAGATGTCTTTTCATTTGGTATTATCCTGTGTGAGATGATTGCTAGAGTGGAGGCCGATCCTGACATTCTTCCAAGAACTGAGGTAAGGAGAACCATGTTTGTTTAAAAGCAGTTCCTGCTGTAAATGCTACTGTTGAACTGCATCTCCATGTACTACTGTACCACCAGCAACTACTGATGATGAACCACCTTTAATGTTCTATTGATGTTCTATCTACTGCTGCCGTTGCTACTACACTACTGCTACTACTACACTACTGCTGCTACTACTACACTACTGCTACTGCTACTACTACACTACTGCTGCTACTACTACACTACTGCTACTACTACACTACTGCTGCTACTGATGCTGAACCACCTTTAATGTTCTATTGATGTTCTATCTACTGCTGCTGCTGCTACTACTACTACTGCTACTACTACACTACTGCTGCTGCTGCTGCTACTACTACTACTACTACTGCTACTACTACACTACTGCTGCTACTACTACTGCTGCTACTACTACACTACTGCTACTACTACACTACTGCTACTACTACATTACTGCTTCTACTACTACTGCTGCTACTACACTACTGTTGCTTCTACTGCTACTACTACTACTACCTATACTACTACTACTACTACTACTACTACTACTACTACTACTACTACTACTAGTACTACTACTACTAGTACTACTACTACTACTACTACTACTACTACTACTACTACTACTACTACTACTACTACTCCTCCTACTACTAGTGGTTTGTTTTGTGTTTATTCTGGATTCTTATTTGTTTCAGAACTTCGGTTTGGATTATTGTGCATTCTCTGACATGGTGGAAGACTGTCCAGTCGACTTCCTACAGTTAGCCTTCATGTGCTGCCAGGTGAGATAGGACTGAAGTCAATTACAGACCAGATATAGAACAAAAGATAAACTTATGAATATATTCACATACATTTATTTTAGAACTTAAGTTTAAAGGGAAGCTGTATAATGGATGCAAAAAATAAAACGGTACAATTTTGTAAAGCTCATTTCTGGATAAGCTCAGAGTGAATAAACCTATTCACATCTGGAGTTTACTTATGGTATGACACATCATATATGAATATTTTGATACAAAAAAAACATCTTGCGAAATATTTCACTGAATGTTGTTGTTCCTGTTGAGTTTAATGAACCCTCGTCAATTTTTTTAAAAAACTATACTTATATGAGCAAGTTTTGTTAACCCTTTCCATGCTGAGGCTACTTTTGTCCATAGGTGAAAAAGGCAAAAAGTTTTGAAAACCATCTAAACACTGTCATGTTGGTATTCATTGGAAAGCTCTCACTGAGTACTCTCAGATGAGTACCCACATGCCATGGTTTCAGTCATTTTCCAGCTTTTTTGCATTATTTTGTATTTGACCAAATTAGCCATCAGCAGCCAAAAGGGTCAAAAGTTGTCTGACAGTGGGTAGGCACTGGTATGAATGGGTTTATGCCAAACTATGGTTAGCTCTGGAACCATTAGGGTTCACACAACACTTTCCAGAGTAGCCAGGCCATGTGTCTTATTATATGGCAAAGAATAAATATTATAAGAAAACTTTTTTTAATTTTCTTTTTAATTTTTTTTTTAATTTGAAAAACCTACCACTTGTAGGCTTTTTGGTTTTTATTTTCACATATGCCAGTCAATGTACAAATATAAAAAAATATTTTTCAATTATCACAAGTATTTAAGAAAACTTGAAACATACTGAGAGCAAATTCCAGACATTCATTTACATTAGTGTAAATATAATATTGTAAAATACCATTGTAAATATCGCTCATGCATAGGTTTGACTCATCTGAAACTATTTTCCTCCCATTTAGATGGATTACACAAAGCGGCCTACATTCAAGGAGATTTTATCTAATCTGGAGGATATTCGTCAGAACCTCAATCGTGAACTGCTCTTCACTGACATTAGAAACCTTAACTTTGGTACTGTGGAACTAGTACTAAGATCTAAAGGTAATATAACTTTCCTGTATAAGAGACAGACGCCTCTCCAGTTTAATGGGAATTCATTCTTAAAAGGAAGTCTAAAGAGACTGTTTACCTATTGACTCTTGAAAATATATGGTATCACACATATTTAAATATTTTGATATAAATGAGAACATGTTAAGATATATTTCACTGAATGTTGTTGTTCCTTCGGTTTGGATTATTGTACATTAATGGTTGATTTTATAGACCATACTATATTCATTATTAAAGAATCGTTAGATAAGAATAGATGTATCATGATCTGAATGTTTGTAAATATAAAACAAAAAAAGTCATATGAGAGGATCCAACTTTGCATATGTTTAGAAATAGTGCATGTTTCTTTTCAGACTTTCTTGCACAAAAACGCTCCTTATCGGATGAAAATCTCTCATCAAGGAGTTCTCCGGAGCCGCCCTTTACTGACAAGGCATGGTGTCTCAGTCCAGATCTGGCAGCCGCTGACCAATCAGACGTCCACAATCTACTGGTCACGCCCCAAGTGATCGGCAAGGTCATGAGTCGCGATGACCCCTTCTACACGCCCGCCAAGAACAACCCGTTCGTATCGCAGAGCAAATTTAAAGATGGCAGAAAACTTGTGGAGACCACGCGGGAAATGTTGTCTCCGTTCGATCTACCGTCTCCCTCCGTGCCGCAGACCCCACCGTGTACCCCTCTGACGCCCGATGAGTGGGCGTGCTGGAGCCGACGTCAGTCGTTCGTGCGCCAGCGTAGCCACTCGCTGCCCTCCTCACCTACATTACTGAGGAGGGTCACTGAGAGACTCTACCAGGACCTCCTCCAGGCCCGGGGTTCCGTGTCGGGAACCAGCCCGCGGAATCGAGGCCTCAGCGAGGCTTCCGTCATCAAAAAATTTGACTTTGAGGATGGCGATTTAGAATACAGAGACTCGGCAGAGAAAGACGATGACAGCTCCAGTAACGATAGTGCGGTAGATTTTACGCTGAAAAGCTGTCAGAGTAGGTTACCGCGGAAACACTTAAACATGAGGAAACGGAGTGTAGATCATTGTTTTTTCTCGGACAGACATGTGTACTCGCCGTTTGGCGTTCGCAGCCGGCATCCGGACGAATGGGTGCTATCGCTACGGCGACATCCAATAGACGATAAGGAGGAAACGGCAAGATCGTGTAGCAGTTCTGAATCTTGCATGTCTCTTGATGACTCTTCTATTCTGTCTCCTACAAGCTCAATGTCCAGTTACAGCGAGGCAGAGTTAGAGATCTTGTACGGAAGGACCCACCTTGAACTGCAGGAGCACCGAGCTAGGTACGCAGAAATCCGGCCAGATGTTAAGGAACTAGTAAGGAAATGGGAAATGAAGCAGATCGAAGAATCGCGGAAAGCAACGAATCACAAACGGCGGCCAAAATCCTGTGTAGGTGCGCCAAAATCTACAGAGTGATAGACAGTGGCGTATTGCACATCTTGATCAGTGCCTAGAATCATCACTCATTCTCGAGTCCTGATTCCACAAAGTGCCTCTTTAGCTGAAAACCACAAAAATTCATGATACCCATTTATACGCACAGCACTCTGTCAGTTGGTCTTACACTTCTTTCATTGTCTGTGAAACTCATAGTGCCCATTGGGTCTATAACAGCTTTAATTGGCTGGGTATGTTTAAACATCTATATGGCAGAAATAGTGATGATAAAGAAAATTTCAATTCCAAATCCAAAATTCAGGAACTCACAACTTTGAAGATGTGTGAGGTGAATTCTGACTATCATCTCATATAAAAATATTCTTTGTTTTCATGGGAAAGTTATCAGCGAAATAATGAGGTTATCCCTAACTGCCACAGGCATGAGTAGGTTCTTGTGGTATCTCTTTCAAAAAGTATTCGAAAAACATTCCAAGTTCTGATGGAAACTTCTTGCTGACAAGAATGAAAAAGGATGTGCAATTGCCCACTGATTTGATTCACAATCCATCCCCCTTGGTGCTTCAATGAGAATGGATCTTAGGCCTAAAAAAAAAGTTGTTTGTTTCCTGTTACCCTACCCTAACAAGGTTTTATTCAAAAAAAATCCCTACCCTAAAGTTTTTATCGCCCATCCAACTCCCAATCAACGTAAAACATGCATAAAACACACATTTTTGACCAAAAAAATAATGCAAAAAAAATATTTTTTACCGACCTACCTACCCTATTTTTTTTCGGACCGTTACAGGAAACAAACAACTAATTTTTTTAGGCCTTATTCGCGAGGGTCCGTCCATTTGCTACATGGAACAATGACATAATGTTTTCTCAGTGACGCAACATAACCTGCAGTGCTGGCAAAAAGATAACGAGCCATGAATGGTGAAATGTTCCAACTGTAATGTGCTCAATTGATCTTAACCCTTATGCTGCTTGTGGCTAATTTGGCCAATGCGAAATGATGCAAAATAACCTGAAAAATGACTGAAACCCTGTCATGTGGGTACTCATCTGAGAGTACTCAGTGAGAGCTTTCGAATGGATACCAACATGGCAGGGTTTAGATGCTTTACAAAAATCTTTGCATCCTTGTGCTTTGGGTGAAAGCAGCCTCAGCATTGGAAGGGTTAAACATTGTTACTCCTACCAATTTTAAAAAAAGGCCAGGTGCCTTCATGTGTTTGTCTATACAGATATCAGGTTGTAAAGGTGTGATGAATAAATATAGAAACTGACAGATGCTATATCTTGTAGATATCAATACTTAATAGGCCTAGGTGAATGGGTGCAACCTGTGCCCTTACCTCACCATGTAAAGTTGAACCAATACTGAATGGTAAGTTAGATTCACTGAGCTATGGATGTGTCAAAGTGTGTGTTTAAAACATTCAGCACTGCATTTGCACCAGCTGTCTCCCCAAATCTAGAAATATTAATCTATTTTTTTCCATTGAATTTTTTGAGACTAAGACAAATATATACAAAGATAATCCAAAATACAGCATGAGGGTGGTTTGCTAAGGGAAGCACACATTCACTGAGGCCTCAATCAATGCGTGTAGGCTCAAATGATTAGACCTCTTGTCCAGGTCTTTTTGAGTATGTCCTTAAAAAAATTGGTGTACAAAACAGCAGGTCCTGTGTAACTTTTTGAGACAAACAATGACATTTTTGATCCGCTTATGAATATACTTGTACACTTCTTACTGATGTCTGCCAGGACAATTGTGTCCAAGAAACCCATCCATCTTTCCCTATAGAGGAAAACCAAAAACCGATCCAACATTTAGCATTTGTAACTGTCCAAACTGGTTTATGCTCGGATACCCAAAGTAGTCAGACAGATATGCAAATTTCTTCACAAATGAATGCCTTTGTTTGGTGAAACCTTTGTGTTTTGGAATTAGAGAACACCTAAACTTATTCTCATGTGTTTCTCCACAACTTTTAAAGCATTGTCAAATAGGTCCAACCATAGGAAAAGTTCAAAATGCAGATTATGCGAAATGAAATGCTAGCACATTCTCATAAGAAAATAAATCATAATGAAACCTTCAAATGTGAAAAAGGTGTTAACAACTAATAATTGAATTTCTTGGTTTAAGTATGGTAAAAAAACTACTTCTGCTTCACAGGCAGAATAGATATGGAGAGATAGATATTCCGAGCTAAGTATCCAGCTATATTGATGAAAAGTGATTTTTTGCGAAAAAGTCAATATTACATTTCCAATCATCACAAATTAAGTAGCTTTTATATTTTAAGCAATTGAAGTATATAGTTGTATAAGTAATTTCCAATGAGAGAGTAATTTATCTAGAAAAGGAAGTAAGTAGATACTAGAGAATCGACTTGGCAGGACTAGAGAGGTACATACACAGAGAATGGAAACATCTCAGGTTCTCATTATGAGCCAGCCTACCAGCTTGAACTTTCCCTGGAATGGTTGGCTGACGTCCGCAGTCATTAGCTGGCCAAACATGCTCAGTCCTATTAACTCTTTTGCTGCTGGTGGCTGATTTGGCCAATACAAAATGATACAAAAAAACTGAAAAAATAACTGATACCTTGGCATATGGGTACTCTTCTGAGAGTACTCAGTGAAAGCTATCTAATGAACACCAACATGACAGGGTTTAGATTGTATTTTTTTTAAATCTTTGCGTCCTTGTTCTTTGGATGAAAGTAGCCTCAGCATGGGAAGGGTTAAGGAGAAACTGAAACAGGTTTACAATGTTGTTCTGCAGTGTCGCTGTGGAGATCTTTTCAGTGTACTGTCCTGTGCTGTAGGCAATCCACAGAGTGTCAAAAATAAATCGGGGAACTTGGCCTGGTGCCACTCACTGTGTATCGATCTTTTAGAGATAAATCCTTTCATGTTATTTCATCCTGCTGATATAGAGTGGTTGATGGGTTTGAATTCATCCTAAGAGGGTCTGATTGAGGTACCTACTGGCCCATGGCTCTCTATTTTGCAGTACAAAGTTTTGAATACATTGACTAAAGTAGCAGGAAGGTTGTCGCTCAAGTGTTTATGATACAACTGCAAGGAATAGTTCCAGAATCCCTCCACAAGGGACATCATGCTAAAGCAGGTCTTATGAAAATATTTTTTGATGGTTCAGGATCCAGCACTAGCCTGACTTAGTCCAGCCTGTCATAGAAAAGTAGTAATATGTCCACCCCAGCAGCGCTTCCAGCCTATTGAAATAACTTGTTATTAATTTGTTATCAAAATGAACTATATAAGGGGGTTTCCTTACCTCTAGAAGAGACTTTCTTATGAATTGATAATAAACTCATCTGACAGCGTTTTATATTTCACCAACAGATATTAACTTTATTTATCAAATGAACATTAAGTTGAGTGTGAAATTGTCATATTTTTCAACTTGACTTTCGGCTATTTGAAGTTCAAGTCAGGCTAGCACTGGCACTTCTGGTACTACTAATTCTTTAACATTTGTAGAACTATTTGCCTATTGTTGGATCCTGAGCTGCTTCTTTGGAGAAGATGCCTTTGAAAAGGAGTAAAAAATCCTATTTAACCTTCCACAGATACAGATGTAACATTTTTAGGTACATTTATGAAACTGTGAAATAAATTGTCTCAATTGATAAAGAGGTTGAACACATGAATTGACCAATGAAACGAATATGTACTTAACTAGCCTATCTATTTGTACAATACTTTCAGAAATCCAAACTGGCCAGCTTTTAGCTTGTTGAAATTGAACATCTCTATTTTTGTATCGAACTAAGGATGTACATTCACATATTTACCTGGAGTGCAGGTAGCTGACAACCTCTTTATATGTCAACCATTGAATTGTGTATTTTTCTATGCTTAAGTGTGAGATTTCTCGAAAGGCGAAATAATCCCAAAGAACCCACTGCAAATGTTATCTTTGTTAACCAACTTACAATCACAGAGCAGAGCACCAAGCACATTTTAGAGTACCTTGGAACTTAACCCTTATACTGCTGTTGGCTAGTTTTGCCAATACAAAAAGATGCAAAAAAAACTTTAAAAAAAGTGACTGAAACCCTGGTAGATGTCTTCTCATCTCAGAGTACTAGGCGAGTTTGAATGGTTTTGAAAACAACTTTTCGTTCTTGTGCTTTGGATTAAAGTAGCCTCAGCATTGGAAGGGTTAAGCAAACTTTTATGATTAAACATAGTTGCGGTGGGTTCTTATCAACCATTCACCCTTCATATCTGAAAAAGTGCTCTGGTTGTAATAATATGACCAAAATAGTCGGGTCTTTTAAAAGTGCTACGGCCATAAATTGGTAAATTATGTGTGTGTTCAAATGTTGCTGATTTAAAATAGGCTGCCCTGTTCTGTGGTCGTTAGGAGGTGGCACAAATATAGAGAAGTATGTGTGAACCAGTGGGCTCTTTGTGAAAAAGCAGCCTTCATGAGTGCAGAACCTGAGCTGGATGCCAATGGTTGTGAATATTTGCAGAGTAGTTATTTATGAGAAGGTTATGGATACTTTCCACTGTGTGTATATGAAATGTGAGGCAGATTTGGCTGTGTCATCTGTTCTCGTTTGTAAGTAAGATAGAGCCACAAACTCCTAATGTGTTTTGGATATTACAATGTATTTGATAAGTTATTTTAAGAATGAATGTGTAATTTTGATTATTTATTGTATTGAGCTGATAGTTGATTTGCTTTTTATTATTGAAGATGTGAATACAATGAAAATTACCCTCTTTCCCTCAGTGCCTGGATATTGTAAAACGCTATTTGAATTTTTACAAAACAAAAACACCTATAAATGCATAACATTAATCAAAGGTTATCTTATATTTTTTCTGAATATAAGAATTGTTCTCTTTTCAAAACGTTTCTCTTTCTCTTAACCCTTATGCTGCTGGTGGCTAATTTGGCCCATACAAAATAATGCAAATCAACTGAAAAATGACTGAAACCCTGGCACATGGGTACTCATCTGAAAGTACTCAGCAAAAGCTACCCAGTGAATACCAGCATGACAGGTTTTAGGTGTTTTTCTAAAATCTTTGCATTCTTGTGCTTTGGGTGAAAGTAGCCTCAGCATTGGAAGGGTTAGGAATATTTCTGTGTTATTCCACTAGGGGGCACTGAGTGGTAGTGGAAAAAAATAAAGACACAAGCATGACACACACTAATCATACTATACATTCCTGACAGGTCAGAGGTTAGGAATTTACTCGGCCATCTTTTTCAAACAATTCATGTATCTTTCTGGGGTTCTGGTGATCTGCCAATTTTGTCCATAAAGTCGATATTTAGGAATTACAGTGTAAGAATATTCAAAGACACATTGATGAATGAAATACAACACGCTGCTCTCAATCAAATATATTCACATACGTTTATTAACCTTAACAGATCAATAATTGTGAGGACATTCCACAAATGATTGCAAAAATTATCAAATACTTGTCAGTATACTGCTTTTATCAATTTTTTTCCAAAAAATAATTATTACTATAATTTACTATTTGTTTGAAGACCTGGTCAGACCAGGAGGACCTCAGAACATGAATATTAAAGATTGGATTTCTTGCAAAGAATTTCAATAATGTTCTTCATTTATATTGATTTTTTATGCTTTTCCTTATTTTGAGCTTCCCTAATACACTTTCAAACATCAAAAGATTTTGATATAGAATCCTGATTTTGTAAGTACACATATAGGTTTTATATAGCGATGAAATAAGTATGATAAGTGACAAAGTGTGAAAGTGATATTTAAGTGTGGCAGCTCGGAGTGATAGCTATAACTTAATTTGTATCACTGGTTTTCTACTCGTAAGTGTTGCTCGTAATACTATTTACAGCAAATATCACAAAGGGAATTCTCCGTTTATATGATTATGATGATGTTCCATTTACCCTTTCATGTCCACAGCAGCCACAAAAGTAATCTAATTTTTGGATTAAATCTCTCACTGAAAAGTTAACTTTGGAAGATAATTGAGGGAGAAGCCTCACCAAGAAGAATACAAACCACTCTCCTTCAAATCTTTTGTAAATTCATTTTAATTCCAAAGTTATTGTCGAAAATATTATAGATCCAGCCAACAATTTCTACAGGAACTTTTAACACGTATGGTACTGGCGGCTCATTTGGTCATTACAGAATGATACAAAAAAGTGGAAAATGATTGAAACCCTGGCATATGGGTACTTATCTGAAACTACTCAGTAAGAGCTTTCAATGAACACCAACATGACAGGGTTTTCAAAAATCTTTGCATCCTTGTTCTTGGACAAAGGTAGTCTCAGAATTGGAAAGTTTAAGCATGGATGTTTTGGGTGCTACAAGCATGAAGGGGTTGAGAGAACTGCCATAGAGGTGTGACTTGGGAAAGAAAGAGGAGGTGTAACTACTCCATAAAGTAAAGTAATTGAGTCTTTGAATGGGACCCAGTGATGTGTAAAGAACAAACTCTTCTACCACCTTCTAGCACTAAATACATACACATTGAAAAGGCATGGTGAGGCACTTTTAAGTCACAGTCTCATCGACAGTGAGCACCTGTCAAAGAACACTTGACATGTTAGCCTCATGAATGAAATATCTGTAATAATTGGATTCCCTGAGGTTAACCCTTTCAATGCTGAGACTAATTTTGTCTAAGGCACAAGAACTCAAAAATCTTTAAAAATCATCTAAACCCTATCATCTTGGTATTCATTGGAAAGCTCTCATCGAGTACTTTCAGATGAGTGCCCATTTGCCAGGGTTTCGGTAATTTTTCAGCTTTTGTCACATTATTTTGTATTGATCAAGTTTGCCACCAGCAGAATAAGGGTTAACTAGAAGCAGCATAGCATTTTATGTTAACCCTCATGCTGCTGGTGGCTAATTTGGCCATTATAAAATGATGCAAAATGACCTAATAAATGACAGAAACCCTGGCATATGGGTTACTCATCTGAGAGTACTCTCCAATCAATACCAACATGACAGGGTTAAAATGTTTTTCAAAAATCTTCGTATCTTTGCGCTTTGGACAAAATTAGCATCAGCAGTGGGAAGGTTACTCTTTTTATTTTTTTGTTAGATTTCTAGAAAATTATCGATCACATGCTATGTGACATTTATTTGTCCTTGAAAGAAATTAATTAAACCATTGTTTTGCCTTTTGATGTACCGGTACCCCAATTTAATTTATAGTAGACATCTTTTCAATGTGATGAGTCATTTCTGATGATCAAGTATTTGTGGTTAACCAATAGGCATTGGTGCTGGAGGTGTGTAATATTGAGTTCAGTCTAGTCTCTCTTATATTGTGTTGTGAATCTTGTGATACTTTACTACGAATATTCTTACTTTATTTAAACATTGAAATACATGGGACTTGTACATATGTTATAATGAATAAATTTTCAATGTCTAGAACTTGTTTGAATTGCATTTGATTTGATTTTCTGCTTAAGAGTTATATACCTCAATAATGATATGATGGTTATTAAAGGTCAAACCTTGCCTATATAATGTCATGAATAACTGTACTTACAGTTATTAACCCTTCTAATGCCACATGCAGTTATGTCTGTTTGTAGAAACAATAGCATAGAGAGCTACATACATGTATACTGTAAAACCCTTTATTACCACACACATTTTTATTCACGCAACGTCTGTCTGAATCTGTTCGCGGCCATTTAATTACATGCATCAACTGTAACACCGCTAGATGGGGCATTCTTATGCTATTTTGAACGTATATCAGCGCCAGTAATATACGCGTTACCACAACATAGCGCGAAATGCGTGAAATTAAAAGGTGCGCAATAATAATGGGTTTTACAGTATGCATGCAGATGATCAAATTCATATCAAGAAGCAAGTGGCTTGCCATTGGCAGTCATAATGTTTCTCCTCATTCAAGGTTCATTATGGTATGCCTAACCAGAGAAATACATCCCCTTGATCCGCAACCCCATAGGTACTGCATGCTAGCCTCTACGGCATCTGCGTCTCGAGTTACGCGCTGTAGCCTGGGGTTGTATTGGTCACGTGATCTGTGCACTGCTGGCTGACTGGCTGGCTGGGGGATGTTATCCTATCTAGGTTAGATAGTGAGAGGCAGCGAAATTTGAGGATTCATGACCAGCGCCCACTCCCTGTCTACTTCTCTCAGGCCTAACGCAGGCAATTTTTTCTTTTTTATGATACTCAAAAATAAACTTAATTTTGGCATCAGGAATTAATGAGCTAAATCCCAAGAACACTTGCAAAGGAGTATGATAGGTAAATGTAGTAGGACTATCATAAGTGTGTATGTGTATTTAGCACACTGCCATGATTAATATCACCTCAGGCCAGAAATGTGATGTATTTGATTTTTCCCTAACATGTAAGAGTTTGTGATAAATTCATTACACTCTGTTCGAAAGTGTGGACTGGCATGCTATCCTCTTTCAGTCAATCATATCCCACTTGCCTCTGCCTTGTGGGATACACTGTGCTTACGGTTGGGTGTTTTATATCGGTGTGTGTGTATGTATATAGTTTTAACTATTTAGTTATGACTATTGAAAATAGATGGCGCTTCAGTTGCTCCAACCACCTGACAATTTCAGTTCATATATATATATATATATATATATATATATATATATATATATATATATATATATATACATATATATATATACACACACATACATATATATATATATATATAGAGAGAGAGAGAGACTATTCTATTTAATTATGATTATTGCAAATAGATGGCGCTTTAGTTGCTCCAGACACCTGACAGATTCAGTTCATGGTAAATTCATGTGAACCTTTTGCCCCATGGAAGACAATGCCTCTCTGTCATCTGAAACTTCTCTGCATGTTTCTGTTTACCTCGGACGTAAAACAGTCATAAAAGCTATCACATCACAACGAAGGAGTGGAAAATAAAACAATAAGTACATGTAGACTAAACAAAAAAGATGTGTTGCCATAACAAGGGTCACCAGTATTTTCTCTGTGTCACGTGTGTGTTCTGTTAATGTTGCTTTTTGAAAGAAACCAAAATGTTTATGCTTGGACAAAGACTTGTAGTCTGATCACAACTGTCAGTGGCGTGATGTGTTTCCAGCGTGGTGATTGGATCAAGATGTTTTCTTTCTCTGGAAGCCCCACAAGCCTCAATTCACCCACTTTGTTAGATGAAAACATTGCCCACGGAAGGCCGACCCGGGACAAGGCCACCGGGCCATTGTGGTTGAGGCTGCGGCTGCGGCAGCTCTCGTGACGCGAAACAGCACGTATAGGACTGTCGGAGAAAATGCCTACCTACAGCCTAAGTAGATGATTTATTTATCTAAGCTGCAGCTGAAAGCATATATACATTCATTCAAAAGGTCACAATGAACTCCCCAATCCCAATGCACACGGTAACAGTTATCTATTTATCTATTTCTATCAATCTATCTCTATCTTTCTATCTACATGTATCTATCTATCTATCTATCTATATGTATGTGTGTATGCATGTACATGTATGTGGAGTGTGTGTTTGAAATGTATGCAGAACATTGTCTAAATGAATGATTGGTTTCTGAAAACAGGTTGTGCTTCCTAAAAGGTGAAACGATTAAAAAAATATCAGTGGGAACTTTGCGACTACAAAACTATCGATTCTATTTACATTTTGGAAAAATGTGTTTCTGGAGTTAACTTCAGATAAGTAAAACAAATATTCTGCCACTGAATATTTGGAAAATGAATGGTCTGTCCCTGGAAAATAAAGATATAAATAATTTGCCTTCGATAAATTCTCATTCCAAGTTACAGGAAATGGCTTAGCCCTTGTTTATAGTAGTCCCTTTTAAACTGATTTTTGATAATTTCGTAAATAGTAGATCACTCCTGATCTTGGATAAAGAAAAAAAACTTGTGTTTGGTCATCTAAGTCCTGATGAAGTATCTGAAAAACTACATATAAAGACAACACAACAACAAATACTAGTACATATTCGATGAAGAATACCATCCATACCGAGAGTATAGTTGAAATTATAAAGATAATTCATACAAAACGAAAAAGCCAAATATGACTAGACTACTTGAGACAATAAGACAAATTAAACATGAATCGCAGCTAAAGAATATCCACTTCTGGAGAATGCATCTAAAAGTCAGTACCGTTTAAGAAAATACTATCATCAAAAACTTGATATTTACTTTTTTCTCGACTCGGAAAGTTGGAAAAAATAATCTGTCTCTGAAGATTGGAAAGATATGCAGTATTTTGAACAAATACTGTTCCTACCTAGCAAAACTTCCTGTCTATTACTTTATCCAGTTTGGCTGATAAAGTTGATAGACTTGCACATAGAGCCATTGCCCTGCACTCTCCGTGACCCCTGATTGACCTGTGATCTAGGCACCTCGGGTGAATGGCTTCTCAACCCTAATATAAACAACCCTTATATAAGCAACAACTCTGATATTAACACATTCTTGGCTTCGAAAGTTTTAATGGTCGAAGCATTATGAAAGCGCTACTTGTATGTATAGTATTCGCACTGGTTTGATTTTGAGGTCAGCATTTTAAAAATGTATTTGGCTAGGCAAAGGTATCCTATGTTTTATGACAACTATTAAACCTTTGCCACGGAAAAATGCATATGTAATATCAAAAGTGGATATTTTTCCACTTTTGGTAATACTAGTATATAGTGGGACACTGGGCTGAGCGGTTCACCGTGCCCCGCCTACAATTGGTTCATGATAATCTCACATCTCACAGATAATTGCTGTTTGACCTCTTCTGAGGCCAAAGTCAAGGTTGTAGACTGATTTGCCAAAAAGATGCATTTAATGAATTATTGAAGCGACAATTGCCAAGTTAACTATGGTATTTCCAATGTCATCGTCAATTCTGGTATTTCAAGCGGAGCGTCACGAGAAAGCAAGCTACATTGACTGCCTGGAAATATGTTTGGACTATTGGACTTACTTTACTATACTTTATGACCGTTGTAATTACTTTACATCGGGGGGTGTCACAATGTGAACCGTAAGTTCTCCATGTAAACTGGCACAAAATACTGCATGAATCTCAAACGAGTTTCCAGGCCCCAATAGCCAAGCGGTATAGTGTTATGCATGCTGTACATGTATGACCGATAGCATACTACCAACTGCTTAACCCTGATGCTGCTGGTGACTAATTTTGCCAATACAAAATATTGCAAAAAATATGAAAAATGACTGAAACCCTGGCATATGGGTACTCATCAGAGAGTACTCAGTGAGATCTATCTAAAGAATACAAATATAACAGGGGTTTTCCCAAATATTTGCAATCTTGTCCTTTGGACAAAGGTATAGCCTCAGCATTGGCAGGGATAAGGGGCGGCCGCTATAGTGCAGTGAGCAAAGACAATTGGATTCGATCACTCGCCAGTCCTAATCGTCCCCGATTCGAATCTGTCTCGAATCACGTGAGAAAGCTCCCAGTGACTTTAATAGGGTTAGTCGGTTTTCAACGGGTATTCCAGTTGCCTCCACCATTGACATTTTGCTAGTCAAAAGTTAGCCTTACTATGACAATCATCCACGATAAACCTAAGTCCATATAATCTTAGATGACCAAACACAAGTGGATTCGAAACCAGCCGGTCAACCTGAACATGGTAGCCTCAACCAGTGTCAACTAATAGCCGTTCATAGGCCAAAATTGGTGCTAGTGGGCAGCCCCAGCTGGTGGTGGAGATAAGGTTTCTCTGTAATGTAATCGATGCGAGACCCCTGATTGGTCCTTGTTACCACGTGACCTCGCGCTGATGCCTTATCTGGTACTCCTGGCATGAGTCCAGCATGTAACTATAGGGCATATAGTAATTGGTCTCTCGCTACATATCCATTCTTTTCTTCATCCAAGATATAATACACAAATTAAAAATAACAATCGCAAAAGGCCAAGGACTCTATAGCTCTCACCTGAGATATGGAAACTTGCTTCGGGACCATGAGATTTGTCGTTGGTGTTGGGAACTAAAGGCATTACGGCCTGCATGATCGCGAAAGGACTGACCAATGGATTTAAAGAACATAATTTTCAGATTTTCGTAGCTTTGTTATAATGACCAAGATTCATGTGAGATTCTACATTATTTCATAGGAATGTGTTGTAAATTTCTTCTCTGTGTGGAACAACATTGGCAGCTTTTTCGGCGCCCTGGATTACGTCAATGTCGTAACTTGTCGATGAGCCGAGTGCATAGTGAAGTGTAGTTCAGATATAAATCCTACCTATTTTCCCGTTTCTGATATCATACGGTAGGGTTTAGTCCCATTTCTTAAAAAGTATGTTAGGAGATTTCCGCCCGAAACTAAGGCGGAAGCATTTAGCTATAATCTGGGCACATACAAACAGCTGGAAAACGTATTTTTCCTCTTTTCAATCACCGACGGCTAGCTCTAGGTATTGCCGTCATGAATATAAGTCAGCTGCGTTTAATTGGACTATATCACACTCTCTTCACCTCCAGCCGGCGATCGAGTGGAAAAAGTTAAAATTGTCCGCTATATTGGTTTTGTAAAAGTCGGAATTATTTACAGAACGGAAATTTGGCTTAGAGGAAATGCAACAAGTGTCAAGTATAGTATTAACCTGAATAGTATGTTTTGTTTCTATTACGAAATATCCAGCATATTTGCTGGAAGAAGGCATATAATATGGTAGTTAATGACACTTTCAGGACCAAGAAGCCTGGCATTGGTTCCGTTTATGGGTTTTATGCTAAACCACCGCTGCTAACATAACATTAGAGGATGGCAT
>OZ012684.1:44114582-44132082 GCA_963942565.1 Maea johnstoni | reverse complement strand
ATTTAAGGAGAATGTCAATCCCGGATGTCAATATGCATGCATTTAGTTGAAGTAACTAACGCCTAATGGCCTGGTTGGCAAGTTCCGTATACAAGTGTGCGGCATTGTGAAGGGCTGCCTATGGCACCTATTCACTGTTTCTGCCAGAGTATAGCTAAGTCATGAGTAGCCATGCACATGTAGGTGGTAGTAGATCCGGAATGCGTCGTCTATCCGATCTAACTTTTCATTCTATTTGTCTTTGTGGCCTTTCTAGAAAGTCCACATAGACAAATAAGAAAAATGAAAAGTTGGCCTACATAGACAACACACACCGGGTCTAAAGTGGTAGAGGAAACCGCGTTATCCAGCGAAAACCGCCGCCTTACCCCAATTCACCTGCAACTCCTGTGGATAAGAATCGTGCACTCCAGGCACTCAGTGCATGGGCATTAGCCAACGCCTAGAAGAGAAAGAAAATAAAGAAATACATAAATAAAACTGTTAAAACCATAAAAAAAGTCTCAAGTCGTCTCTACTGAGTAAGGTAATTATTACCTTATTAAAGACGACATGAGACTTTTTTATGGTTTTACCAGTTTTATTTATGTATTTCTTTAAAAAAAATCAATGCTATGCGTTGGCTAATGCCCATGCTCAGTGCAACAGCTATATAGCATGATTAGTTGGCTATAGTGACTTTTAAAGATTATCAATAACCCCGAGTTGATGAATAGTTTCCTATGTTTTGACATGCTACAGAAAAAAGGTTTTGCATGGGATTGCCAGCTGAAAAAGACAAATTTAAAACCATTTTTGTTTTGCTTTGGTCTTAAGACTGCTAGATGAGTTTTGTTTTTACCAGTCGATAGCCTTGAACTAATGCTGGAATCCATTTCTGGCATGTACAAGGCTATGTACATGGAGTTCTGGAGTGATTTGGAGCGCACATGGTAAATGAGTTGAAGAGGTAACTGATATGACAAGTAACGAGTTGTGTGCACTTACTAATACCGAAAACAGATGAGTCACACATCTTTGGCAAGAGACTAGCTGAAGGAGGGGGCTGAAGAGGATTTGCTAGCTTTGCCAGTCTTAATAAGTAGAAGAAGTAGTAGTAGTAGTAGTAGTAGTAGTAGTAGTAGTAGTAGTAGTAGTAGTAGTAGTAGTAGTAGTAGTAATTCCCCATATCTGCAGCAGCGACATTTGTAGCATTGATAGTAGCAGCAACAGCAGCAGCATGCAGTTACGGATAGGAACAAACAAACAAACAAAACGGCAGGAGTAGTAGTAGTTGTAGTAGTAGTAGTTGGGAATATGTTCCAACTGCAATTGAGTAGGTTTTGTACAGATATTTTTTATACAAATGTCTTCCTATGTCCTGAGAAAAAAGACAACAAGAATGTCATGATTTCATCTAGGAAATATTTTCGACGACCTAGCTAGGACCCAGCTCTAGGTACATGTCAAAACAATTTGCTTATATTTAGGACTTATGTTTGGCTTGATAGCAATGAATAGACAAGTTTCACTTATTTGAGTGAAAAAATCTAACTCTTTTTTCATTTAGTTGCATCAAAGGTGAATCATACTCATAAACCTTTGGTTGAGTGAATTCTGTATTTTAAGCAGTAGCTCACAGGCTCTTGAATTACTTCCCTAAACTCCTAGGTACATGTACATAGACCTAGATATGTCAACAAGTCTTCACTCTGTTTACAAGTTCAGCTCTGACTGGTGGCAACTGGTTCCTTCGAGCAGCCAGCTAGTATTTATAGAAACATTAGCAGTTTGGCATCTGGCACATGAATTATGTGTACATATCACTACTAGCTGGCAGTATGAAACCAACCATCTGAAAAACACACAATTATTCGAAACATACAGGCTTAGTGCACAATACTTTTTTTATGAAGCATACAATAGTCTCTTTTTATTATACAAATCATAGAACCGATATCAAAGACAACTGTCAAAATTTCATTCGGTTTTATTTATTGTCACTTTTTCTGCCATTATTGTGGTCAAAGCATCACTGGCAATTTGATAATGTTGGAGGGAACTGTAACTATAACTGGAAAAGCACCATCTAACCCAAAGTCATTGGCAACTTTCTCACATGCCTCTGGCTCAATTGGAAGCAGGGCTGTAATAAGGGACTGCCAGCAGTCAATGGTGATGCCTTAGAACACTTGGTTATGGGGCCACCCCCTGACACCTTTGGTCTCTTTCAATATATGTTCATAATATCAGAAATTCATATAGGAAAAAATAGGGGATATATTATGGATTTGACCAAAAGAATATCTACTAGCGTACAGACAGCAATTAAGCCAGCGTCTTTTTCTAATATAGATTAGTATTACTTATGTAATATTAATATCAATGTTGGTTATTATTAATAATATCCATGTTTTCTGACCATGGAATTTTTAATGGCAAAACTGTGATCTGCACTGCCTGTCCTCTTGGTGTTGTACGCTTATACTCATTGTTGGTAATAAAGATTTGACCAGAAAAATCTGATGATGTGAACAATTATTAGTACTACATTATTTTCAGACAGGCATTTAGAAAAATCCTGGCTTAGATCCCAAGCATAGGTTTGCACTTTCATAGGCTTCACAAACTAATACACTTACAAATAAAAAGAACTCCAGGGACAGCACTCAAGGTTCACAAAAATCAAAATTAGTTATATGAATAACACAACAAGTATTTTTAGTATAAATGATTTTTATATTCATCATATTATAAAACAAAGATTTGCAAGTCAATGATTTCTATATTCAAACATGTTACAGTAAATACAGAGTAGCCAATGTGCTACATTGCATACATGATCAAATGGAAGTCCATATGGTACATACACAGTAAATTACCCTGAAAGTGGCAGTACTATATACAAGAATCATACATTTCAGCTCCTTAGTTCACAGGCTCAATCTTCCTTCACCACTATTACCAAACTGTAATGTTTTTCTGCCAGTGAATTGCATATCAATATTAAAACACTAAGGTCATGATCCACATGCTTGACTAGATATGAAAGCACAAATGTACTTGCACATACCATAAATTTTCAGAAATTAAGACCACCTCAGGAATTTGGGCCACTATATTTATTTTGAAAAATAACCATTGGTTAATGTGGACCACCCTTGATCTAATATTGGTGGCTGTTTCACAGAGTATCAAAAACTCTTACTCTGCTTTGTCAGTATTTTCATAAAACATGGGCCAACCCCAACCCATAAAAACTGTGATTATTAAAGTGTCCCAAATTACTGAGAATTTACAGTACATTGGTTGATTAACCAATTCATGATGAATTCAACTCTTCTTAGTAAACATTTCCCAATTTCATGTGTTATTACCAAATCATTATAAAAGTGGTACCATAAAAACCCTTCACTTTCGAGAGCTCTGCGTATGAATTTAAACTCATGAACCCCCTAACTTTTCCCTGTGACATGAAATACATTTTGACATTAATTTCCTTTGTGCATCAAATCAAACCCAGTGGTTGGGATAATTACTATTACATGCAGCAATGACTGACATAATTAATACCATTTAACAAGTCAGCTCCTGTTCAGTGTGAGATACAACACCACCATGCTGCCTGTTTGTGATAGTGTTATACAACCACGTGTCCCCTTACACTAGCCTAGATACTAGGCGTTACTGTATTTTACCATATTAACAAATGTAAATCAATGCTTACACCAACATAAGAGCAAATGGCCTACTGATGCCCATTTAGTATGTACACAGCATGAGTGGGTTGTTCAGGCAGTAACCTTACACTTAACCTGTTCATGTTAGTAGCATTCTGGCCTCTGGTGATATATTTTTACCAAAATATTTTTGGGGATAAATTTACCTATAGTAGATTGATAGAAATCACAACCAAGTCTGTAAATTTCCTTCAAATATTCATTTCTTATCTATCAAAATCATTGTAGATCAAGGCATCTCTTTTAAAGGGCACCTCTGAGACTCTGGCCATGAATTGGTTAATAATGAGGACAATCTAACAAGGATATCAAATGCAGCTAGGGTGATGGTAGATCAGGTTACTTGTCTAATTGTCAAAGCTGTATCACAATAGCCAAGGCACGAGCTTGGAACTCACTAGTACAGCATTCACCCATAATTAGAAAATATACTTTTTTTTACCATTTATCAGTGAACAATAGAAAATATTTTATCTTGCAATAGTAGGCAGGCACAGGGCACAACAGTAAAGTCCCATGTCTGACATGTTATCTGTGACAGTGTCAGCTACTTTAGAACATTTAGGCCTTAAAAAAAGTTGTTTGTTTCCTATAAACCCTACCCTAACAAGTTTTTATTAAAAAAAAACCTACCCAAAAGTTTCTTCCGCCCTCCCAACTCCCAATCAACGTAAAAACATGCATAAATCACACATTTTTGACCAAAAAAATAATGCAATTTTTTTTTTACCAACCTACCCTATTTTTTTCGGACCGTTACAGGAAAAAAACAATTTCTTTTTTTAGGCCTTAGATGGCAGTGAGGTATGGTGTGCATTATCTCCATTAATTAGCAAAAATTCATTTTTGTCAAAAATGCAATATTTCAAGGATACTGGCTGAGCATGACAAAAATATCTCCACACAACCACACACCTGTCCCTAATATGCTTGAACATTAAACATTTTACTTTACATGGATAATGACACATGTGTTTCCAACTGTATATAGACGTGAAAAGGTCTTCCTGAAGCCATTTAAATGTATGTAGGTCCTGAGAGTAATAGACAGGGAGTGGGCACTGTCCATGCATCATCAAATTTCGCTGCCTCTCACTATGAGACATAGATAACCTGTGTACCCCAGGATTGGCTGCCTGCTGATCCCATCTCCTTGGCAACCTATCTGACCTAGATAGGATGACAGTCTGTATACCCAGCCAGCCAGTCTGTCTCTCTGCTGCTTGCTTACTGCACAAATCACGTGACCAATACCTCCCCAGGCTAAACCGCGTAACCCGAGGCGCACATACCCTAGGTACTAGCATGCTGTGCCTATTGGGTTGCGGATCAAGGGGATGTATTTGTCTGGTAGGTCATAATACACATTGATCAGATGAAAATGGCAAGTCATACAAAGCAAGCTAACAGCCAAGTCTGCTAGGTAAGATTTCTGGCCACTGACCACACACTGAAACTGACAGAAATATGTGAAGCAGGGTCTTGCCCAACAGGGCGTCTGCAGTGGGCATCATTCGGACACCCAAACCCTAAAATAATCACAGAAACACGCCAGGACTCAAGGCTGACAGTGAACCGCTGGCCCTAGGCATGTAATATTTCACAAAACAGCTTCGGGCCAGTAAAAAAAAGACCTAAACGGGTCCTACGGGCTAATAAACATTTGGGGGCATTCTTGTTCACAAGTTTCCCCTCAAGAATGTCCTAAAATGTTTTTGAAATAAATTAAGATAAAATAGATAATAAAAATGAATGTTGTCAGTGAATTTCATGCAATGTTTTTTTCTTTCTTTGTCATCACAATCTATGCAAGAGCAACCGTATGAGAGATCAGTGCTTGGTGTTTCTGCCTCCCCCCCCCCCCCCCCCAATGAACAATGCAACTACATGCTGTAATATGAATGACCACCATGTACTATGCCCTTTGCTAGGCATATATATTTGAATTATGACACCAAGTTGACCCCCTATGCCATACTTTTATGATAACCTGTCCGAGTGTCTGGCAATGAGCTCAAAGTCTGCCCTGACTCAACTCCATAGACACAGCCAACTTGTTAACCCATTTGTGACCGTAATATTTTTTTTATTGATTCAAACATTCCCCCAATATGCATAATGCAAAGTAGTTAGAAGTGAAATACTTTATAGCTAAAATGTCTCTTTTCTCCAATTTAAAATGAAAACCAATCCTTTCCCCTTTTCTCATTTACATTTACAACTTACAATTTAAGCTTACTTAATAGACTTATTCTGTTGTTCAGTTAGCGGAAGAATACATTGTTTGGCTTTTGTCGTGTACTGCCTAAAGAATCCCTACCTTTACTGCATTTAATCGTTGTAATGTTATAACTGTACATAGTCATTACTTCTTCATACATTTCATCAGCCTGTTTTCAGACACATCACTTTCAAAATTCTATGAATGGCTGTGCTAGAATGTACGGAGTACCAATTGTAATTGATTACCAATAGTGGCTTAACATTTACGGTTAGGAAATAAATGCAATTACACAAGTTAGTGTACAACAGAGGTAGTCATCATAACTAACCATAGAAAAACCATAACACATTCTCAAATATCACTGTGTATATCAATTTAAACCTGCCCTGTATCTCACAAAGTAGAATTCAAAATTCAAAGTGAATATCAACTATCTTGCTGATCAATTTTATATGTATTTATCATTTTGCCCATATAGACTCAATAAATGATACTTAGCAGTGACCTATAACAAATCTATATCTCTGTACAAACGCATGACAAAGTAGAGCAGCCAATATATCTAAAGTACTCTAGGTGTCATTTCAAGTTTTTTTCCACCTCAGTATAATTCCTTGTAGAAGGATATTATGTCTCATTTCAACAAGTAAATGCATGTTTATGGTTGTAATATGAGTATATTGTGCTCGGCCTTGAAAAATAGGATGCCCCAAAATATTACAATGAGCAACTTTGGGCACCCAGTTCCTTAATCCTGGCTAAGAACTTATAATAAGACCCGATCTACAGTAGACCTAGCCTAGCTTCTAGGTTTTACTGTGTTTGAATACTTTTTTATAAATCATTGTATGCCTGCACCTATACTACATAAGGACTTGTGGCCTACTGTTGGCCATTTAGTTCACACAATTGCCACACGAAAGGGTTGTAATGCTAGATATTTCCAACTACCCTCCTAGTATACCGCAGTGCCATCTATCCACACGGGATGACATTTAAATATAGCCTGGGAGGCAAGGTAAAGTAGACCCACCACCAGACCAATACAACTACGCTGTGGTGAGTTTCTAGCACTAGCTATAAGTCCCATGTGCTATGAGATGTATTTCTGTACAAACTGAAGTAGAAGGGCAATGGTTATTGACCACCTAGATAAATAAAATCATGCATTCTCTATGTGTCAAAGTCCAAAATCTCATTTGTATCAAAGTAAATGACAGGCTGAACAAGTAATCACACAAAAGGGCCAACGTTGACCATGATTTGTGATCGAAATGTCTGAAGGTACTATGCTTGATTTCATTTAATCATAGTTGTCTAATACAAGAGTGATTTAATCAATCATTTACAAGAGAAATACAGACAAATGCTTGCCAGTGGGCAATGTCAGACTACATTTTGAAGGTCATCTTTTGACAGGACAAAATTTCTCTAGCTTACTCATATGAATAAAAAGATATTTTAGGCAAAAAGCTTGATCTGCTCATTTTTTCTGTTAAAAGATTTTTTGAGTAATATTCTGCACTAAGCTTCATTGATTTCGGATAACAAAAAATTTGCTGTACTATCAGGGGGAAAATAATTGAACCTCAATCAACTGACAAGCCTAGCTACTAGGCTTTACAGTTTTACCTTGTTTCACCCTGTCAAATATTAAATCAATAGTCACACAGGCCTATTTGGTTATTTAGTATATGTAATTGCCACAAGAGGGAGTCCTTATAATGTTGACATTCCCTTCTGTGTTGACCAAGCAGTGTGGCACCTGTTCACAGTATCAGGTATGGTGGATAGATGGCACCACCTGATCCTCCTATCTTTAGAGTTCTCTATTCCCCTGGTGAGATAAATGTAAACTAGATTGGCCCCAATGGCCACCTAGACCATTTGGTGCCTGGTAACATAAAGCACATGACAATGACTAGGACCCTAGTCTAGCTTAAGCCTTGACCTGTGACGGAATTGCATCACAAGTCTGACCATGAGGTTACTTGATGGACTAGGATCTAGTCAATTGGCCAGGAAGGGTTTAGTTAGTTATCGACCCCCATGCAGTAGCCATCTAGCCCTGATCTATGACAGAATTGCAACACAAGAGTCTCACATGAACCATAAGGTAATTTGACGAACTAGGATCTAGTCTATTGGCCAGAAAGTGTCGAACTAGTTATCGCCCACGCGGTAGCCATCTAGCCTCGATCTCTGACAGCTGAGGCAGGCAGCCTACTGGTTGCAACTCTAAGCAGCGATGATTGATGCCGTGGTCAAGTAGGGGTCAGCTCCTGTATCTAATTACCAAGCTACTGGTAAAACTATGCCCGAGGTCATGAGTGGGCATTGCATTTTAATTGGATATACTAATTGGGTCATCAAAGGTTCCAGGCCAGGGATTGAAAATAAAGCTCATGTCAAAGGGCTATTGCCAAATATGGGAATTGGGAAATTGACCATGGCCTAGAGCTATAGTTATGTAATTGACTGTATGCAGACTAGTGAGACTACATGCCATGTTCTTGACATTTATCAGGGACATCTACTCACTAAATAGATTCTCCCTGCATTTATCATGTACAGAATTGAAATTAACAGGTTGTGATCCTGCTTTAAAAAAGCATATTTTCAGTAAAATATCAAGAGCACTGACAATAATCATTTCTGAACCCTTGAATCTTTTCCTTTGTGGGCCAGGCTGCAAGCCCCTTTATATATACTCTCCATGCTGTGGTTGACCCCTACACTACCAAACCACAAGTTTCATGCCAAATAAATGTCACATGTACACATACGCCCTGTACCAAGGTTAGAAAAATAAGAACCAGGGTCTCACTTTAACCAAGCTTCCCCTAGGTTAGTTTAGGACAACCTCACATGTTTTGAAAATGCTCATATGGCAGTATGCCAAGCCTATATTGGCATGAATAGGGTTAACTAGACCATCTATTGACTTATTCTAGGCCAGTGCACTGCTCCAAACAGATAGTAACAGGATACCAAAACCTGTTTATCCTATAATTGGTCTCAACCAGTGCATTATTTGGGTCTCGCTGCTGGAGCAAGTCAAGTATGAAGTCTTTGTTACGGAAGATCAATGGGAGCACAGTATCTAGACTAAATTTGGGTTACCTAGGAATCAGACTGTATCATTTCTACACCAACTACATCTACCATACTCTATTTGGCTGGCTAACACTGCTTTTTATAAATTCTAACCAGATATCCAAATGTAAATTGTAGGGCTGTGTCTGCCAAGGGTATGAGATTTTACTATAGAGTAAAAATGGCAACAAGTGAGGGACTAGGAGTAGTAGAGCATATAATCTATTCTAGTTTCTGGGAATGTAATGGTTAATTTTACCTTATGAAGATTGATTCATTTACATTTACAGACACAAGGATACAGCCAGCAAACTGCACTACAATCTTTCCCACAAAAGAGGTTTATATTTTGTATTCATATTTTGTATTCAGTATATAGCTTTTGAATCAGCACTATTTTCACTGGTGGAAATTTATTGAGCATAATCGTCTACTTAAATGCATAGCAGCTGAGAGACAGAACCATGTATATGTGAATATTGTTAGTCCATTACTTTATCAATATTCAAGCAGGGTTAATTTTACCCTAGTTAAATATCAAATACTGTTTTCAAAATTAGATGTAGTATTCTTTCATTTATATAAACTAAATAACAGCCTTTGTGATACAACTGGTTAGTAATGAATTCGCCGCAATAAGGCAGAAAAAATGACTAAAAAAACTAAATTCCTTAGTGATCCAGGTGCGTATTCATAGACGGTATTGACCCACAGCTTTCAAGGACTGCAGGGCAAAAGAATTGCATACAGTAGGTCTACCATGCATTCCTACACACAGACCCTCGACAAAACATAAGCAAAACTGAAAAATCAATGACTGGCCTAGTTCTGTTGTTGAACAAAGTGTGCTATACCGTAAATTCTTAGAAATTTAGACCACCCAAGGAATTTGGGCTACAAATCATTCTTCAAAATTATAATTGGGAAATATGGACCTACCTAGATTTATTGTAAGTCGCTATTTCACAAAATCTGGACCACCCTGTAAGTGTTGGTGATACAACTAAACTTAGCTATATTTTACTCTGAAATTTATAGGAAATCTTGGCCACTATTACTCTGCTTTGTCTGTATTTAAAGAAAACATGGGCCACCCTCAAGAGCTCTATAAAATGTGTTTATTAAAGTGTCTCACATTACTGAGAATTTAGGGTAAGTCAAGTACTAGTAGTCAACAACCCTGAGTGTATGTACAGGGTAACAGCCCATCAGGGCATCATCTTTACATCTAATTAGCTGGAGTAATACTGCATATTCCCAGGGCTGAGCAGAAGTAGATAAGCCACATAGTAATGCTGTGTGTGTACATGTACATTTACAATTGGTTCAGTTATCAATGTGGGAATTGCCCTAGGACTAGGAGTGTTTGCATTGCAGGCTTACCACTGGCAGTATTAAGTAATGTACACTGCCTTTAAATACCCTACAGAGTACTGTCAAATACAGTTCATCAAAATCATGGTGACGTTCCTTTCCCGCTGTGCGCACATACCAATTATGTGGTTCAGAGGACAAAACTTTTAGCTACATTGCAGTTATTGATGTTCTACAGTTCTAGTTTGACTTGGGATTCAACAACATATAACAAGAAAAGGTTCCGTAGAGAAGCTAAGCTTTTAAAATGATTTATCGGCATAAAAATATATTTCAGAGACTTTGTACTAAATCCATAGATCTATAGTTACAGAAACCCAGCAATCCATGGTTGTCTTAATGTCTTTGCCCCTACAACAATTTATTGTATTCTGAATGTTTTTAAAAATACAATCTTTCTCAATTAAAAATATGTACAGCATCCCACCTACAACTGATATATTTCTAAATATCTAAAATACTGATGAATATCGGAAAATGCTAGTATATGTGGCAAGATTTATAAGCATAGTAAAGTCTAAAACTTGTGTAAATTTCCAACCAGTAAATCACTGTTGTGTAGGAGGAAAATGGCTATTTATAGAATGCCAGAATGATTTGCTTTTAAAACAAAGAAGAAATTGATGCTTATGGTTCAAACAATACATGTTGATTTATACAACACAGTCACACATACTTAGTATCATATCATTATCACTATGAAGCAAAATAGTATCAAACATATTGTTAAAATGTAACAGCTTTAATAAATATATATATAGAAATAGGTATAAAGGGGATAGAAGAAAAATGTCATTTAAAAGGACTACACATTTACCCTTATACCAGTTGCCTATAAAAAAAACTTAAAATGATAAATATATAATCATTTTAGGTAAAATATGAATTCACATGTATACACTAAGAAAACTTTCAATTTTCAGCACCTGATTTCAGTCATTAAAATACTTTGTTCTGTACAAAATCTCTATACAAAAATTAGAATCCCTGAGTAAAAACTTTTAAGTCCTACATTCAATTCCACGTTTTGATTTCTTCTTCATCACAAATCTGCAGTGCTTTTTGAGCCATCGTGTAAAATTGTTGCTGTTTTTGACAGTCCACATTATGAACAACTAGAAGATAGAGGAAATTACAGATGGACCATTTTTCACTGGAGAAAGTGAATCTATGGCTTTTCAATGGCTCAATCCCCAAGGAATTAACCAGCACCCCTATGTAAGCGTCCTCATTGGGGAATGGTTTGTGAAAATGACTGAGTTCTAAGATACCCTGAAGAACATCCCTGGAGATGAGATACCCTGTACCGCTTGCATAGGGTGGGTACGAATCGGGTGCATATGCATCCATCGGTACATACCATTTGCTTTGAGGGTCTCTTATAACCTGAGTATTACGGTCATCCAGGAAAACATTGCCTACGTACACTCTTTTCTCACCATGCCTATTAGGGCCAGTGAGAAACTTGGTAAATATCCATGAGTTGATGAAACAGTCGTCATCAGTTTTTAGGATGTATTGTGGATTGCATTTATTCCTGGCCCAGGTAAAGCCATTAAGCACCTTAATTGTAAGGTTCCTGTAAGAATCTATGTAGTCTCCTTGAACTATATCTCCATTCTGTTCCATTTCAATCTTAAGACGTTGAGATAAGCGGTGATTTCCACTCTTTTTACCAAGAAGGAAAATACACTGCCAATTTATTGTTGGATCCTTGGATTTTGAACACCATGTCGATCGGATGGCTTTCCGCTTTTCTACATTTTCATAGGATGAAGTTATAAGAATATGTAATTGTGCTGTAGTGTCACATTCAGGTGATTTCAGAACTGTCATCAGTTTGGAATAATCGTACCGTGGATGTTTTTTCTGTGATAATTCACCTTTGGCATGAAACCTTGCTTGAAACCTAAACTTTCGACGCCCAGCACCAAGATGAGACCCTTGTTCCAGAAGAGTTGTTGGTGGTTTAAAATAGTGCGCATCAAAAAACAGCTGTGCTGTTAAAAACACCAGTACTAGACTGATGAACACAAATGCTGTCATCTTGAACATCATCTTCCGCATCAGTCGCCTCTGCCTCACAATTGTCAAGTTCATCGCCACCACCAAAAATAGTAGTTTGGGCAATGAGTCGCTTGCCATAACAGGATTTGTTTGAAGAGTTAAACACAACTTCCCAGGTCGCATTTTATGCAGCATTCAGCTCCAAGGGATTGTAGTTGATTAGCATCATGTTGACTGGTTGCCTCGAGCCGAAAAATTAAAAATCCGTCCGAGCCTCTGTCCAGTTCAGTGCAGGGTAATACTAGTAGCAGTACTACATCCAGGGGCGGCACGATGACTAGTTGTGTTGTTTGACTGCTAGACCACAGAATAAGGCCAGCTGGCTATGCCTGTGGTTTTATCTGTGTCTGACCCATATACTAAGCTGGTCGCCAACTGAATGCTGTCCTTGCGTTCGTACTGCTTTCCTTGGCTCAGGGCCCAGGATGTACCTAAAATGACTAGGTCGCTACTGCGCTGCTGCAAGTCAACTCGAATCCTCTGCAGCCAAATATCGAAAACCATTCGCGTGCATGATAATGATTGCTCAGTCGGGCTAGCAGTGCAATCGCAATCATCAGCCCTGAGAATTACTAGTTGCAGTCACATGTTACCATACCAGTTCAGGGGTACATACAGCAGTCACGGTCCTACAGTACTATTTATAGTTCTTCGGCTGACAAAACCCCACTCGGTCTGTGCCCTGTTGTTCGTCGTAACATGAACATCGAGTTTAAACATGCTCCTTGTAGGTTTCAATGTTTATCACCTTTTTGCACTCATCTCCATACACTGTGACTATCCCCTTTGCATACGGCGATGTATTTCGCATCACAAATACCAATGGCTACTTTCAATCAAGTGCTTTCCTGCGCCACTAGCCGTGAACATCACTGGCTCACCAGAGCTAGGCCATTCCTCGTACTACAACCAGCTGATCAACCAAAACAAAACGCTTTAAATATTCACACGGCCCAGCCAGGCAGGTGCTGCTATTGGTCAATCCTTCGTCGTAGTCTGACACCTGGCGACATGTAGCGGAACTAATTTTAGGCGTACGCCCTAAGCCCGTGGCCATCACGGACACCTGTTTCTTCAGTAGAACTGTCACTTGACACTAGCCTATCGTTTCAGATTTATGCCCTAGGGATTCTTACTTCTACGACATCCTACTTTCTACTATCAGTGAGTTGGGACGGAGAAAGACGTCGAGGCCGCTAGATAACTTGGATCTTTCTGGGCACTGACTGGATGTGGCACCGCAAACGTTTCGCGCTGAACATCAATATCTGATAAGCCCTTCAAGAGGCCAGACAAGTTAATTGATTTTTTGCTTTCTGGATAGGTGTCATTCCAAAAGTATCACATCATCAGACATTTTCAAAATTAGGATATGTTAATCTTGTCGACAAATTTTCAATTTATGTGATTAGAGCACGAATTTTGCACTTGATTTTATTTCATTTATCGCCAAAAAAGAAAATTTACCATCTGAGTGGCATTTTCTCACTTATTAAAAAAAAAACAGGCAGAGGGGTACGTAAGACAAAGAATAAAATTGGTCTCGCCTATATAACTAATGCACCGCTCAAAGGTCCGTTTCCATTCCAAATATCTAGAACGGCCTTGTAATCAGCTTGATAAGGCCATGTGTAGTTAATTGTGTGTGTCACATTACCCGCCGATCCTAATCAATTCCCCTGCTGAGTGAATAAATATATATTTTTATTCCCGGATATCTCGCCGTCCCTACAAACTGATCCCCGCTCTGAAAATGAATAAACTACCCTCATATTTGACAAATTTCAAAATCTTTCCCTCTTCCTTCTTAATCAGATTATTCATCAAATATAACGATGAATTTACTCTTGTTTTGACGTATTTCTGTTAGTAAACTTGACTTCACCCGTGTAGTTACGATGGTGCAAGTGTGAACAGCAGAAAAAATAAATTTAAATTCATTTTCTCCACCGTTTTTTTTACCAAAACAGCAGAAAAAAAAAATTAAATTTATTTTCTCCAACGTTTTTCCAAAAACAGCAGAAAAAAAATATTTAAATTTATTTTCTCCAACGTTTTTCCAAAAACAAGAGAAAAAATAAATTTAAATTTATTTTTTCTGCTGTTTTTAGAAAAACGTTAGAGAAAATAAATTTAAATATATTTTTTCTCCTGTTTTTGGAAAAACGTTGGAGAAAAAAAATTTAAATATTTTTTTTCTGCTGTTTTTGGAAAAACGTTGGAGAAAATAAATTTAAATTTTTTTTTTCTGCTGTTTTGGTAAAAAAAACGGTGGAGAAAATAAATTTAATTTTTTTTTCTGCTGTTCACACTTGCACCATCGTAAAGAAACGGTGGAGAAAATAAATTTAAATTTATTTTTTCTGCTGTTCACACTTGCACCATCGTAGGAACCACACGCTAGTGTTGATTGAGCGAGATTTTCCACCGTCTAGGTATATGGTGTGTGTGGTCAGAAAGGAAGGAAGGTTTGTGGTTTTACGTCGCTTTCAACAGCTTAAGTCATAACGCGACGAGATAGAAATCCGGAACCGGAAGAAATTCTTTACGAATAGTTCCAAGGGATTTTTCAGTTGCAGAAGGACCATTGACAGTCCTCCTCAACGCGCACATTCATAAAGCGACCAGGCCAACCCTCTATTTTGAAGACCCAGCGGAGGCTCGAACCTGCGAACTCATGCGTGGGAGCCAGGTGTCGTAACCACTAAGCCACGGCAGATCAGGGAATTCAAACTTTCTGCTGATAATAGTATGTCTGTTACATATCTAACTCTTCCATTTTTATCCAAATTTGTTAAAATGCAAAGTCTGTCTGGTAGTTATGAGCAATTGGGGAAACCAAGTGGTGATACTCTTGATGTACTAGACTATCACCTTAATCTGTTAACAGGTTTGGCATAAACACGCATGTGTGTATTAGCAGTACTGTCATATAGTGTTCAAGATATGAATGGACAAATATCTGGAAGTAAGGACTATCAGCACATACTATTACCACAGCTAGGTGTTCTGAGTCAACAAATGAAAGTTCTCATAGCGATAACGAAGATAGAAGTGAATATCCTGATTACATTTTTGCAATTTGTCACCTGGCATTAAAATTGCCAGTCTTTTACATAGTTGTATCTAGTGTAAGTATCCTGCTCTTACTGTGACGAAACTCAAACAATGCATATGCCCACATAGTGGGCCTACCCTGATGGTCCATGGTCTAAGATGTTGTCACTGACTTCCCCCCATCTCTCACTAGTGCTAGGATTCGCATATCCACATGGGCATGTAAGAAAGTTGCCAGTGACTTGGGTTTAAGCTGTGGTTTCCTCCACCCCTTATAGCTGGCTATTAACAAATTTGCTTTAATATAACAGAAAAAGCGCATTCCATTCAACATCCTTTTTATCTATTTTAAGATAGCGAGTGCAATATTAGGAACACCTTCTGCTATAATATCCTTCCCAAGAATATGTCATATCCAATGTTTTAAAATATGAGGCAAGTAGATTGATCTAGCTATGGATATGAACTTACTCGGTCGTTTGGCTATTTGATTTCCAGGGCCTTGCAAGGAGTCAACAGGGCTATTTAAGTTGAGCTGTCCACCTATCTTTGTAGGCCGGGCTCTGTTGCTTTTGCAGGCATCATGTAAATACGGCAGTTATAAAAAGAATGGATGAATGGTTGCTAAAAGGCACATTAGCACTCAAAGGCCATTTAGTGCCATAAAATCTGTCTAAAATGATGGTCCTTTAATATTGTCAAAAACAATAAAGCAATAAATAAATACAAATGCTCACAAAACAATAAACAGTTTCAGAGTATAAGTAGCGCATGCAAGGTTGGAAAGGAACTTTTCAAAGAGTTCATTAAAGCTATCTACATTAACAATTTTATCTCTGGATTCAATAAAATCAACACAATTATATTAAATATGTTTGATGAGCAACCAACAATCACAAGCTGTACATTGAAGGGGGTCTTCCTTTTTCAAAAGAAAAAAATGAATCAAGTGGGTATGACTAATTCTTATACTTGCTAAAACACTCTCCTCACGCCTAGTGATTCTCAAACTTTCAAAACACAGACTCAGCTCAGAATGAATTTCAAGTGATTTGTTGTTGATCGCTTTGTCTTACGCAGAATGCCGTTGGTGTTTTAAGAGGTCAATGATGTGTTTTTTAAAATCACAAGCCCTGCGGGGAGTCTGCTGGCAGTTACATTGCTCTCAGAGAAAATATTTATATAAATTATTGAATGGAAAATATGAAATATTAATATCACTGATTCTTCAGTGGCAGGACAACCCTAGAAAGACGATGCGAAGCCTTTAATCATTGGTAAATGCGGGTTAACAATCAACAATGACGCTAAAGATTTACATATTTGTTCGTGATTTCCTAATGCTACGAGTATACTTGGGGTTGGGGTAGTGAAGGTATTGCATGCGTGTAGCATGCGATATTGCAGTTGGTAGACCCTGCTCAAGAATACGTTGAGACCAAGATTTGGGATTTTCATTTATTTGTCAGTTTTTCTGCCATGTTGCTGCCAGGGTGCACATAGGCAGGCAGGCGTGGCTGATAGGGCAACCAATCCGCCGCTTGATCCCACATCAGTGGCATCATTCTCTCATACCTCAGCAGGGTTTCAAACCCAGACATTGATAAGAGACAGCTAGCAGTCATTGGCATTGCCTCAGACCACACTTCAGGTCAGGCCACATAGGACGCGGTCGACATCAGTAAGGGGTGCCGGACCCAACCACCGACATACCCTCACCAGTCGTTAGAATTCCCTCACGCCCTGATGACAATAAAGAGGGAGGTGGGCAACGTCCAACAATCGGATATTGATGTTGATTGAGGTGCTTCAGCACAGGGGGTGGGGGGGGGGGGGGGGGGGGGGGGGGGCACGATCTCCTTTTAATCAGCCGCAGACAGGTGGCATGCGGTCTCGACCGCAGTGTATATATTGTATATATTTGTATACATATATATATATATATATATATATATATATATAT
>OZ012684.1:44111630-44114382 GCA_963942565.1 Maea johnstoni | reverse complement strand
ATGATGTGTTTTCTAAAATCACAAGCCCTGCGAGGAGTCTGCTGGCAGTTAAATTGCGTTCAGAGGATATAGAGCTATATTGAATGGAAAAAACAAATATGAAATTGATAAATAAGATATTAAACCGGCTGTAGCGTATGTAATTTGCACTTGTCCTGGTTATTCTCCCCGAACTTTGGTCATTCAGAAATATTTACATGTTTGTTCGTAATTTCTTAATGCTACGAGTATTCTCGAGGGTAGGGTAGTGAAGGTATTGCATTCTACACGATCTACGAGCTTGCAGTTTGTATATCCTTGAGACCAGAATTTGGAATTTTCATTTTTTGTCAGTTTTTCTGCCAAATTGCATCTAGGGCGTGTCTAGGCAATTGTAACTGGAGGAGGAACTGGAGAAATAACCAAACACACAGATATATCTGCGACCACACCCTTAGGGCTACCTAACCTATGTATCAATAGTTCAGAAAGCTTGATTAGCAGATATGAAATTGATAAGTTAGATATTAATCTGGCTGTAGCGCATGTCATTTGCCCTCATCCTAGTTATTCTCCACGAACTTTGGTCATTCATTAAAATTTACATATGTGTTTGTAATTTATTAATGCTACGAGTATTCTCGAGGGTGGGGTAGTGAAGGTATCCCCTTCTACACAAACTGCACATCTTACAGTTCGTAGACTGTAGACTACAGCTCAAAAACACTCTGAGACCTGAATTTGGAATTTTCATTTTTTGTCAGTTTTTCTGCCACATTTAGGCTAGGGCGTGTCTTGGCAGTAGTAACTGGTGAAAAAAAATGGAGAAAGCCATCCATTTACTCCACGTCACTGGCATCATTCTCGCATGCCCCAGACAGGATGATGCTATTTATAGGTAGATTGGAATACAGTAATCTGCTTAGTTATTTGATTGAATAAAACTGTTCAACTATAACTTTATGATAATTGTAAATAGTTAAGAATATTACTATTGAAAGAAATATTCATTATTTTGTCACATTGTGGAATTAAGTACTCTTTACACCTCTATGGGCGTCTTCCCATCTTGTTTTATAGCCGCTCATGAATATTAATTGACCACAGTTCCGCATTTGTCATTCGTCTACCGTGATTGGGTCATATTTTCGAAAATTATTTACTGTGCGTATACCACAATATAAAAACACATTTGAAGTTAGTAAGTGGTGGACTATTTTCATCTATCTATTAAATTGTTGATAACTGTTCTGTCATACTTTTGTTGGGAAATGTTAGGAGCTGGTTCTTCATTGGAAATTGGAACTTCTTTTTGTCACATTTATGCCAATTGTGGCTAATTCATGACTAGCCAGTAGTAAGTAGTGGAGGAAACGGGAGTACCCGGCGAAAATCATTGCCTAACCCAAAAATCACTGGCACTTTTCTCACATACCCAGGCCGGGATTCGAATCCAGGCAGTGGTGAGAGACAGCGTGCTGTCAGTGGCGGCACCTTAGACCACACGTCCGTCAGAGCATCTCATTTCCAGGCCAAAACTAAAATGACTGGAGAAGAGTCAGCAGAGAACCACCGACTTCTCCTGGAAATGTGTTTTTAATATAGAGGGTAATCATATGGAATGGGGATATTTGTAACTTTTCTCAATAAGCCTGCTTTGGCTGTAGCATCTGGCTTCTCATTAACTCAAATGCCAACATGACTTGGATTACAGCATAAATAATATTCTTTTCTAATGGTACTGTACTAGCCAATGAGGGTGTTCCAACACGCTACAGAAAAGAGGATGCCTCCAGTCTTGGCCCCAAATGGCTAAAAGGGCAGACTTTGAATATGAGAAAAAGATAAAATTCCTTTTATCATCATCTGCCATCTCAACCCTATCAAGAGCTTGATATAGAGCATGTAATTCGGCCAAAAACATATAAGATTTACCTGTAAGACATTCAATAGAAATAGAATTGTCAATAATTGTGGCTGCAGCAGCCTTTTTATCTAAAACAGAACCATCAGTGTAAATAAATTAAAGTCTTGATGGAGAGTTTTCACTAGATTGTGTAAACAAATTTATAAGGATCTGCTTGATCCTTTGCATTTGAAAGAGTGAGGTTAACAATCACAGTTCGATATGTCCAGGGAGGCGTTTCAGGAAATTGAAACATTGCTATAGAGACAGTGTTAGAATTAAATTCCTCCAAAGACTTTTTAACGCAAATACCAAACCATGGAATGACTCTTGGTTTTCTACTAAACTGGTCCACATACTGCGGGTTAAAGATAGTTTCATAAACAGTTTTTTTCTGAGGTGAAGAGTGGCTTATTTGCCTCAACACGAAGACTCCATACAGGTGGCATTCTAAAGGCTCCAAGAGAAAGCCTCAAACCCTCATTATGAATTGGATCTAGCAAAGGAATATAATATTCACATGCTACTCCATATATAAAACACCCAAATTCTAACTTAGATCAAACAAGAGCCCTATACAGCTGTAAAAACCTACAGGATCCCAACCCCAGTCAGTGTTGGAAACAACTCGTAACTAATTAAGTTTTAACACGTTTTTTCTTAAAGGGCAAATGCACCATCATGATGATTTAGATTCAAAATGTGCCCATACGTGTCACCTTTCAAATAAGACCACCCACAAGTCTGTCCTCCTCAGCACTCCTCGGATATGGCTTATGAAAGAAAAAAGGACTGGCCTGAGTCTGGGCATGTAGGCTGACATTACAGGGCAGGGCACAAATTTAAGCACCATTTCGATTGGTCGAC
>OZ012684.1:44014130-44109130 GCA_963942565.1 Maea johnstoni | reverse complement strand
AGTGGTATCGGGCAAGGTATCAGCAAGAGCAGCAGCAATAGTAGTAGTAGTAGTAGTAGTAGTAGTAGTAGTAGTAGTAGTAGTAGTAGTAGAAGTAGTAGTAGTAGTAGTAGTAGTAGTAGTAGTAGTAGTAGAAGTAGTAGTAGAAATCTTTGTCCATAAAATTGATATTTAGGAATTACAGTGTAGGATATTCAAAGACACATTGATGAATGGAATACAACACGCTGCTCTCACTCAAATATGTTCACATATGTTTATTAACCTTAACAGATCAATTATTGTCAGGACATTCCACAAATGATTGCAAAAATTATGAGATATTTGTCAGTATACAGCTTTTATCAATTTTCTTCCAGAAAAAATTAATATTACTATAATTTACTATTTGTTTGAATAGGAGGACCTCAGAACATGAATATTAAAGATAGGATTTCCTGTAAAGAATTTCAATAATGTTCTTCATTTATATTGATTATTTATGCTTTTCCTTATTTTGAGCTTCCATAATACACTTTCAAACATCAAAAGATTTTGATATAGAATCTTGATTTTGTAAGTACACATATAGGTTTTATATATCGATGAAATAAGTATGGTAAGTGACAAAGTGTGAAAGTGATATTTAAGTGTGGCAGCTCGGAGTGATAGCTATAACTTAATTTGTGTCACTGGTTTTCTACTTGTAAGTGTTGCTTGTAATACTATTAACAGCAAATATCACTAAGGGAATTCTCCGCTAATATGACTATGATGATGTTCCATTAACCCTTTTATGTCCACAGCAGCCAAAAGTAGCCTACTTTTTGGATAAAATCACTCACCGAAAAGTTAGTTTTGGAAGATAATCGAGGGAGAAGCCTCAATAAAAAGAATACAAACCACTCCTTCAAATATTTTGTAAATTCATTTTAATTTTAAAGTTAATGTCGAAAGTATTATAGATCCAGCCAACAATATCTGCAGAAACTTTTAACACTTACGATACTAGCGGCTCATTTGGTCATTACAGAATGATACAAAAAAGTGGAAAATCATTGAAACCCTGGCATACGGCTACTTATCTGAAGGTACTCAGAGCTTTCAATGAATACCAACATGACAGGGTTTTCAAAATTCTTTGCATCCTTGTGCTTTGGACAAAAGTAGCCTCAGAATTGGAAGAGTTAACCCTTATGCTACTGGTGGCTAATTTGGCCAGTACAAAATGAGGCAAAAACCCTGAAAACAACTGAAACCCTGGCACATGGGTACTTTACTGAGAGTACCTAGCATCTTCGCTTATAGCTCGGACCGCTCAGCCAGCAAAAACCTGGCAGAAGCTTCTAGGCAATCTGTCCAGTCTTCTCGAGTTGGTCCCCATGGCGGTGACACACACTCGTCAAATCCAATTGATGCTCCACAGTCAGATGACGCAGATTTCGGACAGCTCGTACCTCCGTATATATCCGGACCACGAGTCAGTCATGGAATTGGAATAGTGGGCGTTGCGGGCCAACCTGACGATAGGCCACCCGTTCCTCAGGCCGGATCCGACTATGACAATAGTCATGGATGCCTCCATGGAGGGCTGGGGAGGTCACCTGGGCGACTGGGTGATCTCGGTCCAGTGGTCGAAGGCATGGGCCAAACGCCACATCAATTGGATCGTGCTCCAGGCAGTATGGTTGACCTTGCAACATTTCCTGCCTCAGCTGCGGGGCACTGCTGTGGATGTCCTTTCAGACAACTCCACTAGAGTAGCCTATATCAACAAGGAGGGCGGAACTCAGTCACCCTCCCAGTGCCACCTGGCACTGCAGCTATGGGCATGGTGCAGGCAACGTGGGACCTACCTGGGGGCCAACCACATATCGGGTGTCAGGAACGTCCTGGCAGACGCCCTGTCCAGGGGGAAACACAACCACCCCACGGAGTGGTCCCTCAACAGGACAGTGGTACAGCTCATATTTGAGCATTGGCCGACCCCCCATGTGGATCTATTCGCGTCAGAGAAGAACCACAAACTTCCAGTGTTCTTCTCCGTACGCCCCTCTCAGATGTTGAGCGGAGTAAACGCCCTGATGCAGAATTGGGAGTGTCTGTACGGGTACGAGTACCTGCCGACCAACCTCATCCTGAGGGTGTTGAGGAAACTGAGACTGCAGTGGTCAGCCCGGATCCTCCTGGTAGCCCCGTACTGGCCCAGCCAGCACGGTTCCGTCAGCTGACCAGCATGCTGACCGATCTCCCACGTACAATCACACCCAAGAGCAACCTCCTGAAGAACTCGGTTACAGGGATTTTTTACCCCAAACCGGACAGAATGAGGCTGGCTATATGGGCTCTGTCCACAAATCCTTCGTTGACCGAGGGTTTTCACAAGGAGTTGCAGAGATGGCAGCCAGGGCCAGGCGAGAGTCGACCTACCGGCTTTATGATTCCCGTCTTCTCCACTACCGACGATGGTGCATGGAGAGAGGTGTGGGTCCCGCTGAGGCCCCTCTAGCGGAGGTTGCGGAATTCCTGAATGGCCTGCGAACGGTGAAGCATAAGGGTAAACCCCTAGCCCCTTCTACCATCGCGGGATATAAATCTGCTGTTGCAGCCATCCATAGAGGATTTCCCGATGGGACAACTGTGTCGACCCTTATCAAGGACATATTTGTGGTTTCCGCCAGACCAAGGACACTCAATGAGACGTGGGACCTTCCGACGGTACTCAAGTACCTCGCAGGATAGATGCAAGTCATCTGCCGTGGGACTTAGGAGGAGTTCGCCTTCTCCCATCCATCCTATTGGACAAGAACCAGTTGGTCTCATTTACTCCTAGCGAGGTTTTTCTCCTCAGCCTAAAGGAGTTCTCACCAGACAACAAAGTGCATTGCCCTGTATGGGCACTCAAATGGTATTTGGAATTAACCAAGCCTTTGCGAGGGGTTGAAAAAGCCCTCTTCATTCAGTCAAGGGAGTACTAAGGCTACCAAAAGCACGGTCGCTGGTTGGGTCAAAGAGGCCATCGCGGGGGCGTTCTCGCACCTTTCTAAGGAACGGAGGCAACGTATGGGCATCAAAGTCCACGACACCAGAGAGGTTGCAACTACTTGGGCTACAATGGCCAGCGTGCCATTTGAAGCAATTATGGATGCTGCAGCTTGGAGCCACCAATAAACCTTTGCGCAGTTCTACATTAAGGATCTCCCTGCTACAAAGGGACGATTTAGTAGAGCAGGCTTGGAAAGGGCTGGCACAGCGTCTAGAAAATAAGAACAGATCCTTCCACAGCTTTTTTAGGCGGTGGTACTCTGCTTCCAATGCGAGCAGGTAAGGATTTAGATATAAAACTGGAAATTAGAGGTAATTTCTTTTTTATGATAAACACTTACCTGCGATCATTGCCCACCGTATCACGCCTGAAATGAGAAGAGGATGAAAGCGAATGCGCCAACCGTGACGTCACAACCGGGAGTAGTGCGGCCCCTAGCGGGAATCACGCAAACTACTGTCTATTTTTTATTTTAAGGCTATATTTAGATAGCCCTCCTTCTATGAGCATCGCAAGAATCTTCCATAGGGAGAGACTTCAAAATGGGTTACCAGAGCAAGCCCTGGAGATGGCTTCCAATGATCGCAGGTAAGTATTTATCTTAAAAAAGAAATTATTAATAATTTCCTGATATATATATATATATATATATATATATATATATATATATATATATATATATATATATATATATATATATGGTTTTAACTATTTAGTTATGACTACTGAAAATAGATGGCGCTTCAGTTGCTCCAACCCATAGAGCTGTATGACGTCGTCCCCTTAGCACCGTAGGTGCTAGAGTGCGCACTCCCATTGTTGCACCATTAGCCGTGACGGGAGGGCATGGGGAACAATCATGGCGGCGACAGAGGGGCAAAATACCGCGACGTCGTGGCCCGTGCACGCTATGAGCGCAGGTGCTTCTCCTGCGCTATACTTCTTTCTTTTACTATGGATAACTCAGCCTCCCGTGGGTCTATTTTAATGCGGCTTAGATCGTTAGAACCGCCGCAATCAATTCTACTAGACTTTCAAAACCTAGGAGTACTTAATAACTTAATCATATCCCACATTTCATGCAAATCAGTAAGGTGGCGCACTAAGAGGCGATGACAGATGCCCTGTTTGATCGCTCCTAAACATTCCAATCAGTACATGTATTTAATATATTAATATAAATATAAATTTATATATTGTACAAATTTACTTTTATATTGAATTAAGGTAAAATATTCTTATATAATATGATTGGATTTATATTGAGGTGAAAAAAATCAATTATTTGTTTGTAAATGACATTTTAAGAAATTTCTCACAGTGATGGTGTCCCGGGGGTGATTTTTGGATATTTTACTTTCCCTTCTTTTCAGCTTTTTTTTCATTGATTTCAGCTCTTTTTGAGTCTCTTTGAGTTTTTCTTTTGTTTGTTTAAATTCCTTTTGCAACTTCTCTGGAGTAAAAGCATAGTCATGATCATTGACACAAGGACTTGATAAAAGTCTTGGTTTCTTTATGTCTGATACCCCTTCAGCATTCTCTGCTCGGTTACTCACAGCATCGGAATAAGAATGTCCAGCACTTGTTGATGTATAAGACAGTCTCCTCTTCACAACATTCTGTTTATGTGCTGGATACTCCGGAAAAACTGTAGGGATGGCACCAGGTTTGAGGTTGGGCCGCAGAACAGCTTGATCTCCTGGGTGTTTGTAGTCACATTCGATGAAGTGGTCACTACAAACCCTATCATTTTTTGTTGGATACCAGTGATCTCTACTGATTTTGACCAACCAGGACGTCAGGACGTCTGGGTTTTTCCAAGGGAAGCTGGAATACAAAAGAAATGTGATGTAGATGCTATACTATCACTAAATGAAACATGATGAGGATGTTAGAAGTATACCTGTCACTGGTCAATTACCGGTCCATTACCATTACCAACATATTTTGTTTACTAAAAGAGAGGTTAATTTGAAAACTAATAGGCAGTAACTAGTAACAGTTTCTTTAATCAAATCAAGTTTTCTTATTAAACACAATCTCCAATACTAGGAATAGACACTTGGATTTCAGGCAAGGGGCCTGAAAATCTCTTTTGATTAAAATTATTGGTCAATAATAGGATTTCTGGTTATTATACATACTATTTTGGGCCTCTAGTTTGAAAAATATTGGAGACCACAGCAAAATCTAGGGGCATATGCCTATGGGAAAGTTGAACCCTAAGACTGTGGACAGCTCAAAACCTGAGAACAAAGATGGTGTATTGTCAAGCTTTCAGTTTGGATGCAACAATGATTCTCCAAATAAGCGCATGTACCAGTGAAAACATGATCAATATAAGGTCTGAACCGGAAAAAATATGATCAATATATGGTCTGTGATAGCCCCACATTTAAAGGCAAGGAACATTTAGATTAAGTTGGGGAAGTTCTGAATGCCAGTAAATGATGAACACTGACTTCCCCTTCCAACTATTTTCAGAAAAAAGGGGGTGTATGCGTAATCGGAAGATTACACTAATAATAATAGTTTTCTGTCATACAATAGCAAAATTAAAAATGCGTTATATTTGCTGTATTTCTCTGTAAATTGTAGGCATTAGTTAAGAAGTAATATATAGCTTTTATGAATAAGAACTAAAACATCATTACAATATAATTGGAAGATGGTTTATTGGCTACCTGGTTTCACAATTGTACTTCATTTACTTGTGTGTCTAACAGTAACTAGTCTGACTGCAATTTGAAATAATTGTGCCCAGAGGATGTTTATTGCCGGTAACCTCCTGGGTAAAGCATGGGACTAGAGCAGACGTAATTCCCTTGAGATTTAAATGTGTATTGCAGTCAATTCCTGAGCAGCTGACACACTCTGACAATGCACACACAGCTTACTAAATGTAAACTTCCTTTCATCACAAGATAAGTGTCAGGACATTGTAAGAGTGCTAAATGCCAGGCTAATTTGTAAACTGGTAGAATTTCTTGAGCCCTAAAGCTCATGCATAACCCTTTACTATATGTCTCTTTTCCCTCATTGCTTTTGCCATACAGATAAAATAGATAAATCAAGTAGTAGTGCAATGCCTGAACAAATTTTGGTGGAAAAAATGCCTAAAAGATTTCTGATGAAAAAAACTAAGTCTTTTTTTAAAAATTGGGCATGACCCATATTTAGCAGTGCTACTTATTTATTACCCCCCTTCCCAGTACATCCCCAACCTATTTCTGAGCTCAGGCGTTTACTTAGACAATTGCATTTAATTTATGCAAGTGGTTCACTTCACTGTTGATATCCAAAAGTTGAACAGAAATGGCCGCCCGCTAGACAACAAAAATCGCCGAACTTTCGAGTGCCGCGGTGCACTCAATTCACATCGGATTTCAAATCCGATTGTAACAATGAAAAATATATGTGATTTTACATATACCCACCAATTTTTAGTTTTCTAGATTAACAAGAAGTACTTTATTTTGACGCCTAAATACAGCATGTTTTGTCTTCTGTGTAGAAAGTGGGTCCGCACGGCGGCGATCGTGTGCCATCACTAGGCTATAGTACAAGATTTTTTTACCTACAATACCATCTTTAATATATATTTGTTTTTTATCCCTAAACGTAGTTTACTATCCCACTGTTTGTAGGATACTGTTGGCACTGTCATTGATACGAAATCTAAGTTTGCGACCGAGTTAGATTACGCTAATGTGATCTTTGCAATGACTGTCAAGACTCGAGTGCTTGACTTGAAATTTCATTCATTTTTTCAAAAAATATTCGATCTAAATCACTATTTACCTAAAAATTAATAGGTCCGGTTTGGTGCCCACCCGGTTGTGGCACTTGTAAACACAGCAGTTTTTGACCATGCTGTATTGTTTACATGCGATTGAGCAGCCTGACCTGCTCAATATAGGCGTGCATGGCGACCGAGTCGATCGTCTGCCCCCAATGCAAATGGCGGACGATCTCCTTGCCGGTACGGGGTCACGTGACAAGTACGCAATCCCGTTCTATTTATATCCATGCTCCAACCACCAGACAATTCCAGGGTGTTTATATATATATATATATATATATATATATATATATATATAGAGAGAGAGAGAGAGAGAGAGAGAGAGAGAGAGAGAGAGAGAGAGAGACTATTCTATTTAATTATGATTATTGCAAATAGATGGCGCTTTAGTTGCTCCAGCCACCTGACAGATTCAGTTCATGCTAAATTCATGTGAACCTCTTGCCCCACTGAAGACAATGTTTCTATGGCATATTTCTGTTTGCCTACGACGTAACACAGTCATAAAAGCTAGCACATCGCAACGAATGAGTGGAAAATAAAACAATGAGTAGTCTAAACAAAAGTGATATGTTGCCATAACAAAGGTCACCATTATTTTCTCCTGCGTGTTTTGTTGATGTTGCTTTTTGAAAGAAACCAAAATGTTAATGCTTGGACTAAGACTTGTAGTCTGATCACAACTGTCAGTGGCGTGATGTGTTTCCAGCTTGGTGATTGGATCAAGATGTTTTCTTTCTCTGGAAGCCCCACAAGCCTGAATTCAACCACTTTGCCACGATTAAAAATTAATCAGTGACAACTTTGCGACTACAAAACTGTCGATTCTATGTACATTTTGGGAAAAAGTGTTTCTGGAGATTGGTAAAAATAAATATTCTGCCACTGAATATTTGGAAAATGAAAAATCTGTCCTGGAAAATCAAGATATAAATAACTTGCCTTCTATAAATTCTCATTCCAAGTTGCAGGAAATGGCGGAAAATGCATTTCAGCTATAGCCGTAGAGCCCCCAGACCCCCGGCCGCTATAAGCTCATCGCTTGCAAACCATGAGTCGCAAAAACATTCAGCTCGGGTAAAAAAAACGGTCCCACTTTAAAATTCCTGGCTTTGCCCCTGTTTATGGTAGTCCCTTATAAACTGTTTTTTGATAATGTCGTAAAAAGTAGACCTCATGTAGATTACATGTAAAGACAACATAACAACAAATACTGGTACATATTCAATGATGACTCATACCGACTCGTACCGAGTTGAAATTATAAAGATACTAGTAATTCATATAAAACGAAAAAGTCAAAAATGACTAGACTAATTGAGACAATAAGATAAAGTAAACATGAATTGCAGCTAAAGAATATCCACTTCTGCAGAACGCATCTAAAAGTTCGTACGAATTAAGAAAATACTATCATCAAAAACTTAATATTTACTTTTTTCTCGACTCGGAAAGTTGGAAAAAAATCTGTCTCTGAAGATTTGCAGTATTTTGAACAAATACTGTTCCTACCTAGCAAAACTTCCTGTCTATTACTTTATCCAGTTTGGCTGATAAAGTTGATAGACTTGCACATAGAGCCATTGCCCTTCTTTCTCCATGACCCCTGATTGACCTGTGATCTAGGCACCTCGGGTGAATGGCTTCTCAACCCTTATATAAACAACCCTTATACAACTCTAATATTAATACATTCTTGGCTTCTAAAGTTTTAATGGTCCAAATGCATGGCCCAACGAAGCATTATGAAAGCGCTACTTGTATGTATAGTATTCGCCCTGGTTTGATTTTGAGGTCAGCATTTAAAAAATGTATTTGGCTAGGTAAAGGTATCCTGTATTTTACTATTAAACCTTGGCTAACGAAAAATGCATATGAAATACTGTAAAGTTCGAAATATTAGCGAATCTATATTTTGCGAATCAATCCATTTTTCCATAATAGAGTATCGTAATGTTCGTGTGTGAACCATCTCCAAAAGCGTCAGAGTAGTGGTATTCCGATTTATGTACTTGTACTAATATACCACTCATGCCCAGTATCTATAGAAATATCCCAAAGCAACGAAACCCTTTCTATCCAAGCATACGCATTTCTTTCATAACAACTCATCTTTCGCTGTAGATATCAAAAACCCTGTTAAATCCTGTGTATGCCATAGATAAATAAAAAAATATTCATCTAAGATTATGCGAAGTTCCTGACAAGACATCTAAATCCATTCTCTTTAGAACGAGCGTGAGGACCGAATTTCCAAATGTACCTGATACTTAGATGACCGAGTAGGTCAACTAAACGGGTTTCAATGTTTTTTACGGCTGGATGGTTTATACTTATACCTAATACTTAGATGACCGAATGACCGAATGACCAAATGACCGAGTAGGTCAACTAAACGGGGTTCAATGTTTTTTACGGCTGGATGGTTTATACTTATACCTATACTTAGATGACCGAATGACCAAATGACCGAGTAGGTCAACTAAACGTTTTTCTATGCATTCTCTCCGTCTTTGTTTGAGCCATGGCTACTTGTACAATGTGCAGCTAATCACATTTACAAATACTAGAAAATGGTTTATAAATACTGAAATATCATTCATAAATACTAGAAAATGATTTATTAGTAATAGAGAAGCATGCATATTCTTAGATATAAATCAACCATTTCCTAGTATTTATAAATCCTTTTCTGGTATTTATAAATGATTTTCTAGTATTTATAAATAATTTTCTAGTATTTATAAATCATTTTCTAATATATGTAAATACTGCGTTTACAAATACAAGAAAATGGCTTATAAATACTAGAAAATCATTTATAAATACAAGGAAATCATTTATAAATACTAAGAATTGTGATAGAATTGTTAATTAAGGGTTCAAGATAATCAGATCGGGCTTTTGAATGGTACGAGTGAAATGGGTCTATTGCAATCGTAATTTCTCAGGACAACACGGATTACAAGTATATGCGTTAAACTAGTATTGCAACGCGGCTGTTTATCAAACTCACGTGCCAATGAAGGTTCGTCTTGATTGGTAAATTGCAATAAAGAAACTCAGATCCACCGTGATCTATGCACATCATTCAAATTTGGTTGTACACCATGCAGCATTTATATATCACAGCACGCACGTACATACGTGTGTCTATATGTATGTGCGTATGGTTATCAACTGACCATGTGTAATTGTGACTAGATACGCAATTTGAATACCAAATATTAACGGATCGTTATATTAGCGAATCGGACCCACTCGTTAAAGTCGCCAATATTACTTCCACGTTAACATTTCGAACTTTACAGTATATAGTGGGACATTGTGCTGAGCGGTTCACCGTGCCCGCCTACGATTGGTTCAATAATCTCACATCTCATAGATAATTGCAGTTTGACCTCTATTGAGGCCAAAGTCAAGGTTGTAGACTGATTTGTCAAAAAGATGCATTTAATGAATTATTGAAGCGATAATTAGCAAGTTAACTGTGGTATTTCCAATGGTCATCGTCAATTCTGGTATTTCAAGCGGAGCGTCACGAGAAAGCAAGCTACATTGACTGCCTGCCTGGGTGTTACACTGTCAGCCGTAAGTTCTCCATGTAAACTGGCACAAAATACTGCATGAATCGCAAACGAGTTTCCAGGCCCCAATAGCCAAGCGGTATAGTGTTCATCATATTATAAAACAAAGATTTGCAAGTCAATGATTTTTATATTCAAACATGTTACAGTAAATACAGAGTTACCAATGTGCTACATTGTATACATGATCAAATGGAAGTCCATATGGTACATACACAGTAAATCACCCTGAAAGTCGAAGTAACAGTAAAATCCCATGTCTGAGATGTTATCTGTGACAGTGTCAGCTTCTTGAGAACATTTAGATGGCAGTGAGGTATGGCTCGCATTATTTCCAGTAGCAAAAATTCATTGTCAAAAATGCAATATTTCATGGATACCTGCTGGGCATGTCAAAAACATCTCCACACAACCACACACCAGTCCCTATAATATGCTTGAACATTAAACATTTTTCTTTATATAGATAATGTCATGACACATGTGTTTACAACTGTATATAGATGTGAAAAGGTCTTCCTGAAGCCATTTAAATGTATGTAGGTCATAATACACATTGATAAGATGAAAATGGCAAGTCATACAAAGCAGGCTAACAGCCAAGTCTGCTAGGAAAGATTTCTGGCCACTGACCACACACTGAATCTGACAGAAATATGTGAAGCAGGGCCTTGCTCAACGGGGCGTCTGCAGTGGGCATCATTCGGACACCCAAACCCTAAAATAAGCACACAAACAGGACAGGGCTTGACGCTGACAGTGAACCGCTGGCCCAAGGCCTGTAGAATTTCACAAAAACGGCTTCGAGTCAGTAAAAAACGTTAACTGGTCCTACTGCTAATAAACATTTAAGGGCATTCTTGTTCACAAGTTTTCCCTCATTTACAATTGGTTCAGTTATCAATGTGGGAATTACCATTGGCAGTATTAAGTTATGTACACTGCCTTTAAACACCCTACAGAGTACTGTCAAATACAGTTCATCAAAATCATGGTAATTTTCCTTTCCCGCTGTGCGCACATACCAATTATGTGGTTCAGAGGACAAAAACGATTAACTAGTATAATTGCAGTTATTGATGTTCTAGTTTGACTTGGGATTCAACAACATAACAATAGGAAGTTCCGTAGAGAAGCTTATGGTTTTAAAATGATTAGGCATAAAAATATATTTCAGAGACTTTGTACTAAATCCATAGATCTATAGTTACAGAAACCCAGCAATCCATGGTTGTCTTAATGTCTTTGCCCCTACAATTTATCATATTCTGAATGTTTTTAAAAATACAATCTTTCTCAATTAAAAATATGTACAGCATCCCACCTACAACTGATATTTCTAAATATCTAAAATACTGAGGAATATCGGAAAATGCTAGTATATGTGGCAAGATTTATAAGCATAGTAAAGTCTAAACTTGTATAAAGTTCCAACCAGTAAATCACTTTTGTGTAGGAGGAAAATGGCTATTTATATAATGCCAGAATGGTTTGCTTTTAAAACAAAGAAGAAATTGATGCTTATGGTTCAAACACAAAAATTAGAATCCATGAGTAAAAATTTCTAAGTCCTACATTCAATTCCATGTTTTGATTTCTTCTCCATCACAAGTCTGCAGTGCTTTCTGAGCCATTGAGTAAAATTGTTGCTGTTTTTGACAGTCCACATTATGAACAACTAGAAGGTAGAGGAAATTACAGATGGACCGTTTTTCACTGGAGAAAGTGAATCTATGGCTTTTCAATGGCTCAATACCCAAGGAATTAACTAGCACCCCTATGTAAGCGTCCTCATTGGGGAATGGTTTGTGAAAATGACTGAGTTCTAGGATACCCTGAAGAACATCCCTGGAGATGAGATACCCTGCACCGCTTACATAGTGTGGGTACGAATCGGGTACATATACATCCTTCGGTACATACCATTTGCTTTGAGGGTGTCTTATAACCCGAGTATTGGGGATAACATGGCCTACATACACCCTGTTCTCACCACGCCTATGACCAGTGAGAAACTTGGTAAATATCCATGAGTTGATGAAACTGTCGTCATCAGTTTTTAGGATGTATTGTGGATTGCATTCATTCCTGGCCCAGGTAAAGCCATTAAGCACCTTAATTGTAAGGTTCCTGTAAGAATCTATGTAGTCTCCTTGAACTATATCCCCATTCTCTTCTATTTCATTCATAAGTCGTTGAGATAATTGTCTATTTCCACTCTTTTTACCAAGAAGGAAAACACACTGCCAACTTATTGTTGGATCCTTGGATTTTGAACACCATGTCGATCGGATGGCTTTCCGCTTTTCTACGTTTTCATAGGATGAAGTTATAAGAATATGTAATTGTGCTGTAGTGTCACATTCAGGTGATTTCAGAACTGTCATCAGTTTGGAATAATCGTACCGTGGAAGTTTTTTCTGTGATAATTCACCCTTGGCGTGAAACCTTGCTTGAAACCTAAACTTCCGAAGCCCAGCGCTGAAATTAGACCCTTGTTCCAGAAGAGTTGTTGGTGGTCTAAAATAGTGCGCATCAAAAAACAGCTGTCCTGTTGAAAACACCAGTACTGGACTGACGAACACAAATGCTGTTATCTTGAACATCATTTTCCTCATCAGTCGCCTCCTCATCATCTTCCTCATCAGTTTGGGCAATGAGTCGCTTGCCATAACAGGATTTGAGTGAAGAGTTAAACACAACTTCCCAGGTCGTATTTTATGCAGCATTCAGCTCCGAGGGATTGTAGTAGACTAGCATCATGCTGACTGGTTGCCTCGAGCGGAAAAAATAAGATCCCGTCCAGGCCTCTGTCCAGTTCAGTGGCTGTGCAGGGTAATGCTAGTAGCAATACTACATCCAGGGTCACCCGGGGGGGGGGGGGGGGGGGGGCACTCAGGTACAGAGGGGGCCGCACCTTCGTTACGTATTTCGCGGAAGAAGGGGTCTTTTTAAGACCTCCGCATGTCCGCGATTTTGTAAAAGGAGGGTACTTTTTTGTACCAAGGTACGAAGTATGCGGGTCAAAATCCCTTACAATCCACGAAATATACGCGGCTCTGACGCGGAGTGACTCCCGAGGTGACTGGGCTTCCGAGCCTGCTGCCGCCACTTGTTGCCGCTAAACACGCTCACTTGGGTATTTAGGGGGGCGCATACGTTCGTTATCAAAATTTAGAAATACCAGTAAAGCACTGATTTCTGGACAAAAGAGCATCCTTATTTTAATAAAACGCTGATTTTTCCACTAAATAAACACCCCTTCTTTTATCAAAACACTGAGATTGGGTGAACGGGAACACGTATTTTAACTTAAGTGGCGGCAGCAAACTCGGAAGCCCAGATACTTCGGGAGTCACTCGGCGTCAGAGCCGCGTATGTTTCGTGGATTGTAAGGGGATTTTGACCCCCATACTTCGTACCTGGGTATAAAAAGTACCCTTCTTTTACAAAATCGCGGACATGCGGAGGTCTTAAAAAAAGACCCCTTCTTCCGCGAAATCTTTATCAGATTATTCAATATAACGATGAATTTACTCTTGTTGATAAGTTTTTTGACGTATTTCTGTTACTTAACTTGACTTCACCCGTGTAGTAACCCGGCGGAGGTGTATTCATTGATAACTAACCCAAAGCCATGCATGGAGGAGGCTGCTGGTAGTAAAATGCAACACATTCCCGACCTAATTAATATTGGGAGGGAGGTCTAGGAAGCGCAACATTCAGAGAATGTGCTTGTCCTAGGTTTGCCAATGATGCTTTCTATAAGTAGATTGGGATACAGTAATCTGCTTAGAGTAGTTGACCAAATTTTAACTTTTGAAAGTTATTTGATTGAATAAAACTGTTCAACTATAACTTTATGAAAATCGTAAATAGTTAAGAATATTACTATTGAAAGAAATATTGTCATGTTGTCACATCGCAGAATTAAAGGGGAACTTGGGGAAGAACAAATCATAGGTTTATATGAAAGTTCATGAACATAGCTCAACATCTGCCATAAACAGGGAAGCCCTAGAGCTCCACACAAAGAGAAATTTACAATTGCAATTAGTGAATAGCACCTCCTCTTAGCCAAGGCCGCTGCCATTGTGAATCCGGGTCATCACCCCCTGCTAGCTGTGGTCAGTGTTATTGGGTAGCAAAGGAGCTTAGTGGTGCATTAGATAAGCACAGAGCTAGGGGCAGAAAGAGTACTCTGCCACCCAATTGAAAAACATGGCCGCACCCAGTGGCTGCCAGGGACTGGGCAGGGTGATGGCAATATGCACAAATCTCCCCTCATGGGATCACTGAGAGAAAAAGAAGGGCAGCATCCTGTTCTTGAAGTGCATTACTTTCATATAAGCTGATATGTATGTGAGCCTTAAGGGCCCCTTTAAGTACTCTTTACACCTCTCTGGGGTCTTCCCATCATGTTTTATAGCCACTCATGAATATTAATTGACCCCAATTCCGCATTTGTCATTCGTCAACCGTGATTGGGTCATATTTTTGAAAATTATTTACTTTGCATATGTCACGATATAAAAAACACATTTGAAGTTAGGTAGTCGTATACTATTTTTATCTATCTATTAAATTGTTGATAACTGTTCTTATGTCATACTTTTGTTGGGAAATGTTAAGAGCTGGTTCTTCATATCATTTCCAGGCCAAAACTAAAATGGCTGGAGAAGAGTCAGCAGGGAACCACTGACTTCTCCCGGAAATATGTTTTTAGAATAGAGGGTAATCATATGGAATGGGGATATTTGTAACTTTTCTCAATAGGCCTGCTTTGGCTGCAGCATCTGGTTTCTCATTACCTCAAATACCAACATGACTTGGAATACAGCATGAATAATATTCTTTTCTCATGGTACTGTACTAGCCAATGAGGGTGTTTCACCACGCTACAGAAAAGAGGATGCCTCCAGTCTTGGCCCCAAATGGCCAGAAGGGCAGACTTTGAATCTGAGAAAAGGATGAAATTCCTTTTATCACCATCTGCCATCTCATCCCTATCAAGAGCTAGATATATCTAGCATGTAACTCGGCCAAACACATATACGATTTACCTGTACGGCGTTCAATAGAAGAAGAATTGTCAATAATTGTGGCAGCAGCAGCCTTTTCATCTAAAACAGAACCATCAGTGTAAATAAAATCAAAGTCTTGATGGATAGCTTTCACTTGATTGTGTAAACACATGTATAAGGATCTGTTTGATCCTTCTTTGCATTTGAAAGAGTGAGGTTAACATCACAGTTCTATATGTCCAGGGAGGCGTTTCAGGAAATTGAAACACTGCTATAGAGTCAGATTTAAAAAAAATCCTCCAAAGAATCTTTAAAGTACTAGTAACTAGTAAAAAAGATACATTTTTCTTTTCAAAAGTGTGGTCTTCATTACTTGTTAAATATAAGTAAGTAAATTGAAGAACCAAAAAGTTATGTTTAGTAATTCTTTTTTGTGATTCCAAAGTGCCAATTTTGAGAAAAAAATCTCCCGCCGAAAAACGACTGAAAACGAGGCTGCGCAGTAGTAAACGTCACGGGTGCCCCTCTCAGATTTAGGTCATCTCTTTTTACACTGAGCGGAATAGTCGCTCGTAAACATAGCTGTACTTTCGTCGATGCTGCTTCATCGTTAATATAGCGACTGCCTTGATATTTCATATGCTTATGGAATATCTATGTGCGGTCCAAACAAACTTTGTCGCGTAAAAATAAACTAAGAAACGGCTGAGAAATCGCTAGTTAAACACAACAACGGCATTTGTTTTGGTCTCATTCGGGAGACACTGTCACATCAAGGCATGGTCGACTTACCTCGCTGCCACTTCAATTTGGATTACGCAATTTTCATGATAATTTCTATCTTAAAAGGATATTTAATTGTGAAAATAGCGATGTTTATTTCGTTAAAACTGACCGCAAACGGCCGAGAAATCGGAAGTGATATGTTGAGCTAGCCGAAATGTAGAGCTACATTATAAGCTCCATGTACCTTTCAATACTGTAACGTATTTTTGAGGGCGTGGTTGGGTTGGAATGAATGAATAAATGAAGGCCATTTACTGCCATTATTTTTTTTTCAAAAAGTGGTCCTTTGTCACTGTTTATGAACAGTCTTTAATCTGTCTGACCCAAGCTTGACTGACCGTTTTTTCCTTGTTTTGTTACAAAAAGTTTGTGTTCGCCACTGGCATCCAACCTTGGCAAACCTCTGATAAACACATATATATAGTCATTTATGTATGTATATAATTATATCATGTTGCCATAGCAATACCTAGGCATTGTTTTCCAACACAGTGCATACCAAAGTGTACTCGGTTTTCTACCCTCGTTCGGTGTCATGGCAACCATATGTCAACAAATTTTGAAAGAGCCCTGGTTTCCACAAGTTAAAGGCACTTTTCCCGAAAATTAAACAGCAAAATATATTTATTCATGATATGATAGCCATTAAGACTTCGCCAGGCAGCTGTGTTGGAAAACCCAAGGCCTCGGGAGCTCTGATGCACCTCACAGCCTCTGGCCTTGCGGCCCTTGGCTGTGAGATGCATCAGACCCCCTCGGCCTTGGGTTTTCCAACACAGCTGCCTGACTCGATCTTAATCCCTATAACATTTTTTGACTCAACTCAGCAAAATGTTGAATTTGCTCTTGAATCACATTGTAAAATTGGCCCATTGCAAACTTTGGTACAACTGAAAAGTAGCGATGTCGTGCGCAATTTTAATATGGGCACATAATGGGCAAAATCTACATTTTGCGGAGTTGAGGCAGAAAGTATGTTTATAAAACTCGACCTAGTGCTCCCAAGAGGTTTATCAAATTTGTATAGCATATACATCAAAGAGTAGAGACCGTTCGCTTAAGCTTGTGTCAGACAGACTTAAGTTTAGGTGAAAGAAGGAATCGCAAATGTCGATCTATTCAACTAAGAGTGGGACTTGTAAGGAATAGTTGTGTATTTTTTTGGAGATTCGTAATAAGTACATTTATTCAACATTTCACAAAACCAATAGTTTATCAAGCATCTTAACCTGCGACAGTTCTTATTGTCAAGCTTAGGAGACACTTGCGTTATCCTATATAAGGCAATTTTATGTGATGTAGGGACTACCCTAAACTGCTGACAAATGCTATTTTATGCGACCAATCGTCACAAAAACGTATCAAGTAATAGAACACTTTTAATGCCTTAAAACAATATAACTGTTGTAGAAATTGGACAATCCTGGATCAAGAGGCAGCCCAAAGCAATATGTCAATATATAATTTCCATGCGATATGATTTGACGCCATCCTGCATGAAGGCCACCCGTGACGTCACAGCCAAGTTTTGCCGCCATCGGCGTATTTTATGGGTGTCAGAGCAATTATGCTCTGTATCTCGCTTGATACTAGGAATACTACACTTTTATTATGCGTTTTTAATCTACAAATACACGATGTATAATATCCTAGAAATGACCTGGGTACCCATTACTAGTACTTTAACGTAAATACCTATGGAAGGCCAAAGTGGACAAAAAGAGCATTTTCTAATATTAATAAATGATTTATTAATATTAATAAATGATTTATTAATATTAAGAAATATTAATATTAATAAATGTTTATTAATATTAAGAAATATTTATTAATATTAATAAATGATTTATTAATATTAAATAATCATTTATTAATATTAAGAAATCATTTATTAATATTAAGAAATCATTTATTAATATTAAGAAATCATTTATTAATATTAGAAAATGGTTTCTTAATAATAATAAATCATTTATTAATATTAAGAAATAATGCCATTCATCAATATTAATAATTGATTTATTAATATTAATAATTGATTTATTAATATTAATAATTGATTTATTTATATTAGAAAATAAATTATTAATATTAAGAAATCATTTTCTAATATTAATAAATGCTCTGTATTTCTTAATGTTAATAAATCATTTCTTAATATTAATAAATCATTTCTTAATATTAATAAATCATTTTCTAATATTAATAAATGCTATGATTTATTAATATTAGAAAATCATTTATCAATATTAATAAATCATTTATTAATATTAATAAATAAATCTTTTGGAGAAACCTTGAACTATTCAATTCTTTATGAAATAATGAATGTTCCCTAGCACATGGCAGTTGCATGAAAAGTTGCATGAGTGCCCCCCCCCCCCACCCCCGGGCTTTGTGTCCTACTTTTTAGGGACACCACTCTATTCTCAGATTACAACCGTTAACATGTATTCATTCATCAAAATAAGATACATTATCCACATACGATCCCATGGGAATCATATCGAGATGGAAAAGAGATCAGATATACACTTGAAATTGACATCTGACAGACAACAAGGTCAAATGTTCATGCTTATCCCAAGCACGTGTAGGGGGTATTCATTATTTCACATGTAAAGACTCCCTCAGCAAACAAAAGATGGCGCTCATTTATTAATATTAGAAAATCATTTATTAATATTAGAAAATCATTTATTAATATCAATAAATGCTCAACATTTATTAATATCAATAAATGATTTATTAATATTAAAAAAAATGATTTATTGATATTAATAAATGTCATGAATTATTAATATTACAAATTGATTTCTTAATATTAGAGAATCATTTATTAATATTAATAAATGATTTCTTAATATTAGAAAATCATTTATTAATATTAATAAATGCTAAGCATTTCTTAATATTAATAAATGATTTTCTAATATTAATAAATCATTCATCAATATTAGAAAATCATTTATTAATATTAATAAATCATGCCATTTATTAATATTAATAAATGATTTATTAATATTAGAAAATCATTTATTAATATTAATAAATGATTTATTAATATTAATAAATCATTTATTAATATTAGAAAATGCTCTTTTTGTCCACTTTTGCCTTCCATAAATACCAAACCATTGAATGACTCTTGTTTGTTTTTTACTAAACTGGTCCACATACTGCAGGTTAAAGAAAATTTCAAAAACAGCTTTTTTCTTCTGAGGTGAAGAGTGAGCTCAATGCCTCAACACAAAGACTGTGTACAGGTGACTTTCTAAAGGCTCCAAGAGAAAGCCTCAAACCCTCATTCTGAATTGGATCTAGCAAAGGAATATAACATTCACATGCTACTCCCTATATAAAACACCCAAATTCTAACTTAGATTGAACAAGAGCCCTATACAGCTGTAAAAGAACTACAGGATCCCCACCCCAGTCAGTGTTGGAAACGAATCGTAACAAATTCAAAGTTTTGACAAGCTTTTTCTTGAGGCCCTTGATTTTAGGAACAAATATTAGTTTTGAATCAAGTCAATTACCAATGAACTTAGTTTCCCTTTTATGGCTACCTTCAATAAGCATTCCAAAAGAGAAAAGTTTTCACTAGATAGACAATTTATGGTTGTTTTTCATCATTAGTTTTTGGTCTTATATAATGTGACAAGAATTTTTAAGGTTATTTTCCCTACTGCATCTACCACTTTATATATTGGTTTTAACATTCATATCATAAGGAGTTCAACAATTATTCTTTATAATTATTCTTTATCTTTAATATATTTCATATTGGAGGTATTATTTGTGATTTTGGATGACATCTAAGGGTTATGTAACAGGAGCTTTAATTGGCTTTAAATATGTTTTTTTGTTTTATTAGGCCTGACCAATTTTTTTGTTCTACGGATTTGGCGTCTTCAAAATGCTGTTTTTGGGAAAAATAAACTCGAGATTACGATTTTATTTATATTTTTTTAGCGGAGACAGAATCTAAATCCCAAAATTGAAAACCCAAAGTTGATTGGCAACTTGGTTAGCCAACCCCGGATATATGCACAGTTCCTATCCCAACCACTGCCAGTGAATGCCGCTGGCAATCATGATTGACTGGCATCTAGATCTCACATTACATCAGCGTCCCCACAATATAGCGCATTAGTAACTTCCCCATGGCATAATGGTGCTGGCAAACTTACCATCCATACATGCATGTAAGGATGGTTGAAAGATACAAATCCACACAATTATGACATTTGCAACCATATTAAACTAAAACATTTATTACCAATTTTAAGTGGACTGCAGATTAAAAGCGGATGATAGGAGATTAAATAGTTAAAATTCAAGTGCACCATAATTATTTTGCAAAGCTAGGATTTTTCATAGATTTTTCCTGCACAAAAAGAATATATATATATATATATATATATATATATATATATATATATATATATATATATATATATATATATATATATATATATATATATATATATATATATATATATATATATATATATATATATATATATATATATATATATATATATATATATATTATATATATGAGGACAGACCAGGGTACAGACCTGATGAACAGCAGGATTCATGACAAAAAGTATGGGGTGATATGGAACATGATGGGAGCTAAAGGCACGGGGTGACGAGTGGCCTGGCTGATAGGGTAGCTCTCCGTAGGTCCTCCTTAGGGAGTTTTCTCCATGGGACAATTGTGGTTACAAATCCAAAACGAACAAACACATGGAGACAAATGCTGTAAAACAAAAGTGTGATGAATAATTGGGTAAACATTCATTCCTATTTTTCTACTACTGTTCTATACTGTAGCTGGACCGCTCGGACGCGTGCTCTCTGCACTGAGCCTAGTCCGACTAATGAATCCCAGTGGATCAATGACTGGTGGCAAGTGCAGACTTTTTATTTTAATTAAAATTCTAATCAGAAAATTTATATTGTTTTATAAGTTTTATTGAATGTTTCATGTATCATAAAATAAAGTACAATGAACAAAGCAAGTACAAATTCCAAAAGGGATAGAAGCAAGACAACAAGTATTAAATCAAACTAAAGCCACCTGTCCACCACTATATCATAAGGTTATGTTACAAAGCCAGCTACCACACAACATGAAATTCACCATAGGTTCATGTGGAAGGCATACACATCGTGCATGCAGTGTTTTTAGAAATTTAACCATGCTGGGGATTTAAAGCGGCAGGAACCATGATCCTAACCTAAAAACCCTTTATTGAGGATAAGATTATGATTCCTGGCTGTGAGCAGGTAAAATGCTCAAAGCCATAAGTACCAGAACGATGTACATATACATACAAGACAATTAAAAGTCAAACTTTTTGTAAAACTACTTATTTGACGCAATAACATTGACTGTTAAAGTCTGGAAGCCAGATTTTATTTTAGAATTTCTAAGGCAATTTTCATTTCAATCCCTAATGCTGGACTGGAACCCGATGGTGTGTGTAAGTAAGATATTTATGTGCCATGCATTTGAACTCTCAGCTAAAGAGGAAGCCCAACTGTTCTTGGATAACTTAGGGTGTGGTGATGTACTTGAAACGGTTCTCACTGCATTATTGGAAATGTAAATACAAATCCAGCACATGCCAAACAGGACACATTGACTTCTTCACATTCTAATATTCTTACATTTATTTTTGGAACAAAACTTTTGAGAGCCGCTCAGAATTCTAAGGGTTGAGGTCTGTCGCTTTCAGTAATGTACACACTTGACACTTTTGTTATGCCACCAGATCACAAAATGTTCTTGGACGTTCAACTGAGAGAAACAGGCACTATAAATGATGACAGCAAGATTCACCCATAGTATTGGTAAAGAATGCTTTTACAAAACATGAATAAGTAACCCTATTGCCAGAACCCAGAAGGTGTTTCCTAACATAATGACTACTTTTCCACTCTCTTTGAATAAATGGTTACTCCTTTGCTGATATCCAAGTCAACTTATGTCTTGACTTTTTTGGTGGGGGGGGGGGGGGGGGGGGGGGGGGTGGTAGCTTTTGTCAGTTCCAACAGCCTAGGTTCCATTGCCATAAGACACCTGGGATGCAATTCCCTGAGCGTCATATATGTTTCAAAGGTACTGTAGTAGCCCATCACAATGCTTCATGTTTGTATAGTGGCCAAGACAACCAGTTAGTGAGGATTCAGAGGCATTATGAAATAGGCTCTCATACTTGAGAGCCTTCCATCTTACCGACTTGGACAAAATGAACTCCAACAGTGTATATTTCACAAAAGATGTGCTAGAACTAATCTACAGCCCCCAACCCACATGCAGTAGGATAGTCTAAAGACTATGTTGCCTATGACCCTTCCAAGGAAAGCATTGACAAGTTACTTATAAGCGGAATAGGGGGCACCAAAAACTTGTAGCTCCCCTTGAGTTCAAGCTTAGAAGAAAAATATGGTGGACTTGATGCCACCAGATCTAAGGCTTTGGGTCACAGCCGGGGTTGACTGATATACGCTGCTTGCAGCATATGGGAGAGTACACTCAATAACCCTGTCCTTAATGAACCGAGTGCAGCAATTTTTACACTGCAGCCATGTTAATCAGTTGTGCACAAAACCACAGATGATGCCTGGGCACTGGGCCTTATTATACTTGGAGCCTGCTGGTACTCTCTCCGTATCTATCTCCCTGATTAAAGAAGGAAACTATTCAAAGTATAAAGGAATAATTACTCATGGGCAAGCCTGAACGGAAGCCATTTAGAAGTTCTCAATGTTCCCCCTTGATTTTGAAAATTATCAAAAAATGAAAGGAGCTAAGTGTACTGTATTGAACTAAAGCAGTACTGGATACTGTGACAGGCGGCAAAGGAATCAAGCAAAGGTTTCAGATCTTCCCCTTTAGGGTCAAGATGAAAATTAAACTGAGCACATCAGAATATCAAGGCTTATTTGAAGTAATACATATTAAATCAAACATAGACATTTGACATAGTTTCTAGTGCTGGGACTCGGCCTAGAAAATTAATTCTAGCGCTCAGCAAATCTAGCTACCTAAATTCGAGTCCATATCGTGTTTTACGGCCACATTGACAAGATCTCAATGCGAATGATTTGAAACAACATTGCGCCTTGGCATACCGTATATCTGTTTTTTTTGGAGGTAATCTAATTTTGGCCTATTTTGGCTCTCCATCTTAAAGAGCCAAAATTAATAAAAGCCAAGAATGCATACCTTGAACACCCCGACTTCAACCCTGAGCTCAGGTTGTGTTGAGCTTAGTTTCTAGTGTGGACACCAGATGTCAGTCACTGCATGGCATGTAATGTGAGGTAATCACTGGCCTAAGTGGCATGCTTCATGATTACAATCAAAAATCTCAGCAGCATGGTATGTATAGTTTGTTTAGAAAACACATGTACAGTTGTCTCTTGATCATACTCCCTTGCAAAATCCCTTTGTTTGTAATTACAAGGGGTGCCACTACGCACCTCCTGAGTTCTATTCACCTTGGTAAACTCAATTACAAGTTAACTGCTTGATCAGGTACTCCCAATGCGCACGTAATAAGTGCATTTTACACAGTGAGAACTCATCAAGCCTACCCCAATCAAATTGTAATTTAAACAAAACTATTTCTGTACAGTTACTTTTAACAGATTGAACTAGAATACATGCTATGCAGCGACAGACATTTTGTCATTTTAGGTAGTAAGATAATTTCAAAAGTAAGGTAATTTTGGCTCAGACCCTGGGAGAGCCAAAATTAATATGAGCCATAATTTCCTTACCCCCCTTTCGGCCCAAAAGAGCCAAAATTTCACACAGCCAAAATAACCAGATATACGGTACGCCAGCGCATGCCAGGCACACAAAAAAGTGTACCGCGGCAGTGAGAATCGGTGAACCAGAAAATGGTGTAGTGCGCATTTGACACAGAGACTTAAGAAAACACATTTCATTTCTGGAAATGTGGTGCAAATCGGGGAGTTTTGGCCATCGCTAGGCCACACATGCATCGGAAGCATGTGTTGCTATTAAGATCATAGATGTCATTAATGTCGCAATTTCCAAGCGATCTACTTTTGGACTCGTGCGCTCGGTTCGAGACCTCAGTGACCGAGTGCTCGAGCTTCTGATTACTCGTCCCACCACTAATAGTTTCCATACATTTTTTTGCCTTCTATTGTTTCCATAATCAGGACGATAACTGAGCCAGCATTTGGACACTCAAGGACCATTGATCAAACCACAGAGAACTTAATCAAGCAAATGGAAATATCAAAACTTAGGGACCAAAGCAAACATGAAACCTTGGAACAGCGCTCATGGTTTTCCCACAAGGTTAGGATGTCAACTTTCCTATTAAGCACAAAGCAATAAAAATAGTTTGGACCCAAACGGAACTGAATCCATGGGCATTGATAACATAGCTAATATTTTAACAGAGTTCTCATAGCTCCCTTAAAGGCATTCCATTTCAGGAAGAGCACCAGGCAGTCTCTCAAAGACAACTGTTCCATAAAACTGCCCTTCACAATACCGCACGTTTACATCAGCAATCCGGGCAATACCAACTTGCACACATGAGGATTCCGCTGATACTCAAACCATTAATACTTTGCCTAAAAGCCTTGTCTTATCACTAGGTCCTGATTGCCCTCATCAGGATGGATAGATTTATTACTAGATCTTAGAGCTGCACTCACCACTCATGAACTCGAGTGACTCGAGCCCTGGAGCAAACTCGCCGAGCTCGAGCTGAAATGTTCAAATCATGAGCTTGTCGATGTTGGGAACACAAACGTAACACAGGGCATATAGCACACAGGATCAACATACATACATCAACATACTGCTTATTGCTGTCATGTCTTCTGTACAATCTCCAATGTATACATTCAAGCAGTGTTGAGTGTTAAACAGACCTTTGTACCTCATCAGCACGTTTTAAAATGAAATAAACATGGCAATGTTAATAAATGTCCCCCAATAAATATTTCTTTCTTAATAGCTGGGCCGGAAAAGGAATATCTTTTTGGAAAATCAGAACGTCCGTGAGCTCATGAGCTCACGAGTCAAACAGGTGGTGAGCTCATGAGTTGATCTCCCTCTGTGAGTGCAGCTCTACTAGATCTTGTATAAAACACAATTTTCAAGAAAAGAGAGTTCCTAAAATATAATCAAAACCAGACAAGAAAAAGCCTCTCTTGATGAATAACAATTCACTTTCTGGTTGGTTGTTGTTGTTTTCATTAATGTTTACTGTAAAAGTACCAAGTAATGTACCTGGGATGTTGTCACTTAATAATGTTATCAAGTTAAATAGAGTATGCTTTACATGTGGTCTTTGAATTATCTAGAGTTTAATGTTTTTGATTGAGTCACTTTGAGTCATTATAAGAATGCATGGATCAAGAAAACAATAATATGTCTTCTTGTAAAAGAAACACTTCATGCCTGACAGGAGCCAAAAAACGACAGGCATTGGTAATTTACTACTTTATAATATACATAATTATATTCATATTTCTTATATATATGTATGCGTGTCTGCGTATGCATGGATCTAAGTATGTATGTATGCATGCGTGTGTATGTATGTATGTATCCATGATGGTTCCATTATGTCTGCTGCATCAAAAGCATCAGCCACGGAAGCAGCAGCACATGCATTGCTCGGCATAGTATGCAGAAGCACCCATGAAAGCACCAAATGCTGCATCTAATCCAGCACAAAATGTGTCTAAAACACCATCATTGTGCTCAGCAGGAGTACTTGAATCAGTATAGCTGTTGTCCTCAGTATCTATTCTTGCCATGTCTTCCTTGCTGGTGCTGCAGAGATCCTCCTCAAAGACAACAGAAATATCTTCTTGATTGTTTCTGGTCTTTGCTTCAGCATCTAGCCTTAGAATTGTTTCGACCTGCTGTGCTCTGGTCATCAGAGGATCAACGTGATGCTTTCAAGAGGAGTTGGTTCTCCAAAAGATCTGACATTATGTCGTTCAGACCATGAATGGGTCTAACCCTATCTCTAGAACGAGAAGGGGGCGCCCCTACGAATGTCTTATACTTACCTTGATAGACCTGATCAGTGAAAGGCGGGTTTCTCAAAAGAAGCAACGCATGCTCTTCGTCAGATTCCACCAGGCTTTTAGCCATCTCCTGGACCACTGCCTGAGAGGCAGACTTTACGCACCATCTCCTCAGATAAAGGGAGGTGTCTCTCCACAGGTCCTTTCGGCTGGCACCATTGGTACAGCGACCACGAGCCAGCATCTCTCTCTCCAGGAAATACTTTGGTGAAAACTTTTCATTGGCCATTTTTTTGTTATCAAGAACTGGAATATAAAGAATAAAGTAATTATGTATACAAACTATATAAAGAACATGGACATATGCAGTAAAAACATTTTTTTAACCCTTTGAAGTTTGTCATCTGAAGGATGCTTTAATTACAAAGTGGTATTTAGAGAAATATTCCACTGACAAATAATGTTCCAGTAAAGTATAACAATATTTTGAATTATATTTAAATTAGTCAGTTTTATTGAAAATTGTTAGACCATGCATGTATGCACTCCAGATATGAATGGGTTAAGGGAGGGGGCAAAAGTTCATATACACTCCAATTATGATAAGCAAAAGGCATTCATTTCATGTCATTGAATTTTGTTAACATGTCTGATTGTAGTTGACATAAATGAAGAAACAGTAGATATGTCTATTTGCGATAATCATACTTAAGGATATCATATCATCAAAATGAAACTTTTTAGGGCTTGCCCTGATAGCTGAGTTGTCTTAAGCATCATCACTGACTGCTTGCTGTTGCTCACCACTGCCTTTATGGCAAGCCAAAGTGCCCTAAAGTAAGCATTTATGGGTTCCATAAATGATTTATGGAATTCCATAAATGATTTATGGAATTCCATAAATGATTTATGGAATTCCATAAATGATTTATGGAATTCCATAAATGTGAGCATTTATGGAATTCCATAAATGTGAGCATTTATGGAATTCCATAATTCATTTATGGAATTCAATAAATCATTTATGGAATTCAATAAATACCATTTATTTATGGAATTCCATAAATCATTTATGGAATTCCATAAATCATTTATGGAATTCCATAAATCATTTATGGAATTCCATAAATCATTTATGGAATTCCATAAATCATTTATGGAATTCCATAAATGTCATTTAATTATGGAATTCCATAAATCATTTATGGAATTCCATAAATCATTTATGGAATTCCATAAATCATTTATGGAATTCTATAATTAAACAGCATTTATGGAATTCCATAATTCTTTGTTTTGCTCAACTCCAAAAATAACCAATGAAGACTCCCCTCTAAAAAGCTTTCCAACAGATGTACGGGTAACATGTAGAGACCACACTGACCGATAATAGGGAGCCTTGCATAGTTATGTAATCTTAGGACACCTAACTGAGCGATAAGCATGCAAAACCCACTTTGTGGGCTATAAACAAAAACCTAGTCCTTCCACATTCAGAAAGCACCTTATTTATTAAATTGTATTTATTAAGTTGTATATCATATATCTCCATTTATAGGCCTCAATTCCCCTACCCCCAGTTTTCATTTGGGACCATGCAGATCCACCTCAGGGACACATCATTTCGTTCACTGAGGCCATATGAGAAATCACCAAAACATCTTTTAGACTTGATAACACAAAATAGGACTTTGACATAGCTCTACAAGATCTAACAAAATAATATTTAGATCAGTTGCTGCAGTAGCTGCCATTTTAAAACAAGTGACCTTCAGGGATGTCCTCTATTGCTAGGGAGAAAGCATTATTTAGCATATTTAATTTGAAAAAAAAACTATAGGTGTCACTTATTTATGGAATTCCATAAAAACATCCATAAATCATTTATGGAATTCCATAAATGATTTATGGAATTCCATAAATCATTTATAGAATTCCATAAATACCATTTATTTATGGAATTCCATAAATGATTTATGGAATTCCATAAATGATTTATGGAATTCCATAACTACATTTATTAATTATGGAATTCCATAAATGATATATGGAATTCCAAAGATGATTTATGGAATTCCATGAATGATTTATGGAATTCCATAAATGCTTACTTTAGGACACTTCGGCTTGCCATATGCCTTGGTTCATATTCAATTCAGAGCATGATAGAAAGTTGCCAATTACCTGGGGTATGCGGTTGTTTTGATGAATTCAATCTAGATATTATCCAAACCTAACACTGGAATGCTAATCTCTTATCTTAAATTTAATTTCTCCAAGAAGGGATTTTCCTTTATTTCAGTCAACATCTGTATATATGTATACCAGTATTTATTGTTCGCAGACGACTAACATAGTGGATTTGCAACACTTTTCCATGATGTATTGTCCCATCTTTTGTCAAATTCTGACAGTTTATCTCTATTTTGAGTCATTTTCAATTTGTATTTTAAGTAGTTTAAATCTTGCTTTACGTCACTTCTAGTCATGTCACAGCATGGTATTTTATCGTTTAATTGACATTTGGGAGAACTAACAAAATGTGTGTAAATTTAGACAAATAAGGATTTGTGTATTTTAATTTTCACCCCCAACTTTTTTGGCGTCCAAATTTTAGTTAGTTTCTTTATGTCCGAGTCTGTGATTTTGTCATTAAGATTTAATTCCTACTGATGTAAATTGTATATTCCAATTTTGTTGATATTGTTTTTCGAGCAATATAATACCTCCAATCCCTTCCAATTTCTATCAATGTTTTTTCCAAGCTCATTTATAATCCTGAGAACGAAAACAACTCTTTTATGCAATTATGCTATTCATTCAATGTCTAAAATTGACCTTGATATCCATCTGCCACATTTCATGGCCCGCACGTGCCGCTTTGCGTTGATCTTCTTCTTCCACACAGTATCTTCCTTTGCAGCCACTTGTTTCCTTGGATGTTGTCTCCATGTTCACTGTCAGAATGTCAGACCAAATGCCTGTGGTCAGACTCGTTAATACTGGTCTGACAGTCAGATTTTACGCCAGAAACGAGTGGCAAGATTGTGGCATGAATGTGCACATGGTACCTGCTAAACTAGCTGGTTTGAACCCGTTCTGCACATTTGAAATGCATAAAACGGGTTCGGTTTTTGACGAATGTGGGCACTTTTGTATTCCCAAACCTTGCCTTTGATTTTTTCTACTTTTACATGTGTGATTTGAAAGCCTACATCGTATCCTCATTATAAAGACCAACGTTGACTGTCTCTAGGCCACTGCTAGCAGAATAAGAGACCCTATATCACAGAACCACATAGTAATGACATAGGCTTGCAGAGAGCAGGAAAACTGTTACCTCTTTCCTCCTTATTGAACTGATACTGGTATATCCGACACGTGGTCCCTTCCAACACACCTCTCTGACATCGAATGTAAATAAATTTCCTTGAAATTTGGCATATTTATAGTTCAGAGTATTGTAGAGTGAAGATTGCTTCCTTTCTTTTTAAAATTTTGACTTACTTCTGAAGCTATGCGTTTAATTAGCTAAGAGAAATCCTATTTTCAACATTCTAAAAAAAATGAATACAAAATTTACGAAACAAAGCTAACAGAAATGATACGATACCCCTCTTACCTGTACTGACTTTAACTCAAAAGTTTCGAAATGTGATGGTCCTTAATCCATAAACATGGATAGAAACTGTTCGAAAAGACTATGCATGTTTTTTGTTTTTTTTGTTTTTGTTTTTGTTTTGGGGGGGGGGGGGGGGGTTCCCCAATTGTATAAACTCTCATCTTACAACCTTCTGTAAGGCTATTTTTTATGCATAAAGTATTCCTCATCAGAAGACTATTCTGAAAATAAACATTTTGTATTTTCCTCAAAAGTTAAGCCTTAAACATAAGCCTAAGTCATGTTGGTGCAATCGGCCCCAAGATTACATAGTCAAATGAAAGCCTTTCTTCGGTATGCATGAGTTTCGATTTTTATTTTCTATTGTCAAATTATCAGTGTGTTTTTTTAATTTCATGTTATGGTTGTTATATCATAATGGAATAGTTTATTATTTTGGAATGGTACTTGCGTCTACGTTTTGATGTTAAGCTTTTCAAGCTGTTATAATATTGACGTGCCATGGTTATTAAATGATGTTTGGTTCTCCCAGTAGGTGGCGACAGATGGTGAGGCTTGTTGGCTTCACCAGAACACTTTTATTTGCTGCATCCGTTGTGCACATTATCAAGATAGTGTCCATTCTGTAAACGTGATTTTAGGAAAAGAGGTCCAATGTTTTGAAAACAAATATATTATTGTTGTTTTTAATTGAATGAATGTTTTTAACTGTCTTGCAATTCGTGTTAGAAGATTATAAAATTGACGCTTAATTTTATTGTTGATGTTTTATTTGAATGGATATTTTCAACCGTCTTGAAATTTATGTTTTAAATTCATATAAATGTGACCTTAATTAGATGTTTCTGGGAATGTTTTTCGTCACTTTTTCTGCCATATTGCGGTTAAGTTGTGACTAGCCATTTGTAACTTGTGGAGGAAACCGGAGTACCTGGCAAAAACCACCGCCTAGTCACTGGCGGATGGGATATGAACCCGAACAGTCAGAGGAGAGACATTTAGCATACAGTGGCAACGCCTTAGACCACATGACCATCATGTAGAGGCCCTCATACCATTTGTGTATCGTAAATCAATGTTGTTGTTTTTAAATTGCTTTTGGGGTTATAAATATTTTCTCATCTACCTTGTTACAGCATCCAACTGCTTATGGTGAGACCGAAATAAGATATCCTTCTTGTTTCTTCTGCTTCTTCTCCTTATGCAAATAAGTTTACACTCATCTGACCATGAGCTTACAATCCTCTCTTTATATTGAAGACTATAGTGCCATCTTTAGGCCAATGCTGGCATTACAACATGGGAAATATTAGCATTTCATGAATTTGGAATTTAATCTATCGTATGAAAAATGTGTAGTTTGGCTGATTATTTATCGTCGATTTGTCTCACCATTCAGTGATAACTGCTGACTATCGGGCTATGTTGAGTAGATTGATGAATGACTCATATACCAGCACATGCTTTAATTCAATTGATGTGTTATAAACGTTTCACTCTTCGTCATCATCCAGTACTATTTATTGGGTGCAAAAGATAAACAAAACAGAACTTTACAGACTTAAAAAGATGTTAAATATCAAATAAAAATGGTTTTCGTATTATTAGATTCTGGAATTGTCATGAGGTGTGTTGAATACAGTATCATTGGTAATTAGTAGGGCCATTAGAAACGCAATGTGTGTGTGTATGAGAGAGAGAGAGAGAGAGAGAGAGAGAGAGAGAGAGAGAGAGAGAGAGAGAGAGAGAGAGAGAGAGAGAGAGAGAGAGAGAGAGAGATGGTGGGGGCGGGGTGCCCAGATGCCCAGGCAGACAGCAAGTAACATGGATGTGTTTTGGACATATTTTGTGGCGGCTCCAGAAAATGCGAACAAAATAAACGTCGAAATACTTAATTGTTTTAACAATTGTCAAATTGATAATCAAACTATCGCACAACTCAATCATTCCTCGCGTAGAGACATATTGACAAGGTGTGACATAATTAGAGATTTCAACTTGTCGAAAGACATGTTTAATTCAAAACGTGATTGCTGCGAAAATGACTTTATAATATAGGGATTAAGATCCGCCGCTGAGCTTTGGTGCAGATTTATAGCCGAGACGTAGGTGTTTGTTGCCAAAGCTGAGGCCGCCAAGGCCGAAGCTTTGCAACAAACACCCACGGCGAGGCTATAAATCTGCACCAATGCTCAGTGGCGGGTCTTAATGGCTATTATAGCGAGTTTGAGTGATAAAAAATTCAAACAACTGTGAAAATGACACAAAAATCATGTTTTCTAGTGGTTGCTGAGCCTGGATTTGGTCCCGGCTCTGGAGCCTCATTCTGGATTTGGTCCCGGCTCCCTGCTGTGAACCGGGACCACTTTAAAGCCACAGAAACAGCTTCTCACTGTACATAGTGTGTTTTTCAAGCCTATAGGTATAGGTATAGGTATTTTCATGGCAGTGCGCTATAATCCGTTACCAATGATCACGCATCATGCAGCCACCTTATCATATACTCGTACTCAAAAAACTACCAGCTTAACTCCAAGCTGTGTCTGATTTCTTGTTATAGATCAACTCATTTTGCTAATACAGGCAGATAGAACAAGACATGCGATATAAATCACCAAAATCTGTTTTATTTACGACCAAGCCATAGTTGGGACGATTGTTGGATATTGTTGTAAATTTCGGAGAATTCCATCCTGGTTGCGACGACCTTTTACTAGCAAATACATCAAAAATAGGCAACAGTTCCATCTGCAAATCTCAGTGTCGGTGCTATGTACATTCATACCCAATATAACCAACTTTTTAGTTAGTCTCTTGAGATGAATTCGCCTCTTTCAGTGCAAAATATGCGCAGCTGAAAATGTGCGTCAATTCTACTCACCGATTCTTGTCAACAATGGCCGAAATTCACGCGACGCGCTTAGTCTTGAACCCAACGTTAATAAGTTATTGTTTTGGTAGTGATTGTTTTACAAGTGTCCAACAATTGTGCTATTGAGCCAACAATGACCTAAGTGTCAACAAAAGAGTTTTTTTACTGATTGCTGAATACATATGCCATTCAATCTGACTATATATAAGCGAAGCGATTCATGCTCTTGGTTGTGATAAGATATTGTAGGCCGGAAAGATGCCAATATTTTCGTTGTCTTTCTTTTTGTTTGCATCAAAATATATTTCTAAACAAAGAATAAGACAAAATTCGCAAATTGGAATTCCACTTAATGTGCAGGAAAGTTCTAGGAAGTCTTACATTGTTTTGAAAGCGCTTAAAGTCAAGGCATGTCAGAGGGACAAGCGCCACTGCAACTACTGTAATGACACCACGACACCACCCACTTCCAAAAGGAAATTAGCCATTATTTAATCAGATTTCATGGCACTAAATGGCCTCTGTGTGCCGATGTGCCTTTAGCCCTTATGCTGCTGTTGGCTAATTTGGTCAATGGAAAATGATGCGAAAAAAGTTGATGATAAAATGATGGTAACCCGTAACCCTGACAAACGGGTACTCATCTGATAGAACTCGGCGAGAGCTTTCCAATGAATACCAAAATGGCAGGGTTTAAAGGATTTTCAAAAATATCTGCATTCTTGGGCGTTTGATGAAAGTAGCCTCAGCATTGTAAGGTTTTAAGTACTCATTCATTCATTTCATAAGAGAATTAAGAGAGGCAATTTGTATATAGGGGTCGTGAAAAAAATATTTTCTTTTTTCAATTTCGTATTACTAGTATTTGCGTAGTTGCAACGGAATCACCATCTGACCGCTTACATACATATCGAAATAAAGAACTACAGTATTCACCAGTTTCAGAATTTAATTGTTTTCTGGTGTTTATATATGAAAATATTGCTTTCCGGTGACCTGAGCAAAGGCCAAAGGCTCAAGGTTTGAATTCACCCTTTGCTGGGCACCCAAGAAAGGTTATGCAATAAAGACAGCTCAGTTAGGATATACTCCTTTAATGTATAGATAGTGCTTGATTTGGGGGTTATCTTATCAAAATATGAATTGTAATGTGTCCAGTACCTGGTCGATAAGCATATGGTTCAAGTAAAAGCAACTTGGCAGGGTTATTACACAAACACTAGGGTTGTTTTCAGTTTAGGAAACATCTTCCTTTACTTGTAACAAATCCATAGATTCATGGGTAGTACACATATTTTCATAATTGTTAGGGCTGTTCCATTTATGACACCCTGCACGGAATTGTGAATAGATTTCAGGCCTCCATTACTTTTTAAACTGGAACATTCTAAAAGGTTGCCATGTCATAAAATGGATATTAGGAATGGAATTTCGCTAATCGTCCCTTATTCTAACATAGTATAACTGGATGTAGTTAATAGGTAGTTGTCAATGTGGATACCCACAGTACCTGTGGATAACCACCGATTTAGCTCCAGTCAGTGTCATCGTTTGTACAAGAAGGAAGGAAGGAATTGGGTTTTACGTCACTTTCAACAGCTTGGGTCATATCACAACGAGATAGTAACCCGGGACCGAGAAGAAATTCCTTACTCTTCACGAATAGTTCCAAGGGATCTTTCAGTTGCAGAAAGACCATGGACAGCCCTCCACAATGCCGAACATTTTTATAGCGACCAGGCCAACCGGCTTGGGGATCCAGCGGAGACTCGAACCTGCAAACTAACGCTTTGGAGCCAGGCATCGTAACCACTAGGCCACGGCGGATCCCCCTCATCGTTTGTACACACCATGAGTTGTATTTGTACTGGGACCTTGGGAAGGTGAGCCACAGCAAATAGTCAGTGGCAATGCCTTAGAGCACTACGCTATCAAGGCAGCCCTCTCGGTGGTGAGAGATAGCAAGCAGTCAGTGGCAATGCCTTAGAGCACTATGCTATCGGGGCAGCCCTCTCAGTGGTGAGAGATAGCAAGCAGTCGGTGGCAATACCTTAGACCACTATGCTATAGGGGCAGCCCTCTCAGTGGTGAGCAATAGCAAGCAGTCGGTGGCAATACCTTAGACCACTATGCTATCGGGGCAGCCCTCTCAGTGGTGAGAGATAGCAAGCAGTCGGTGGCAATACCTTAGACCACTATGCTATCGGGGCAGCCCTCTCAGTGGTGAGAGATAGCAAGCAGTCAGTGGCAATACCTTAGACCACTATGCTATCGGGGCAGCCCTCTCAGTGGTGAGAGATAGCAAGCAGTCGGTGGCAATACCTTAGACCACTATGCTATCGGGGCAGCCCTCTCAGTGGTGAGAGATAGCAAGCAGTCGGTGGCAATACCTTAGACCACTATGCTATCTGGGCAGCCCTCTCAGTGGTGAGAGATAGCAAGCAGTCGGTGGCAATACCTTAGACCACTATGCTATCGGGGCAGCCCTCTCAGTGGTGAGAGATAGCAAGCAGTCGGTGGCAATACCTTAGACCACTATGCTATCGGGGCAGCACCTGATATGAACATTGGTTCACAATGAAACAGTCAACAGCACATAATACACAACAAATTGTTACAACAATATTTTATTCATTAAAGTTGAAAATTACATTTGATGGCATACAGTAAAGTTCCCAATAGACTAAGTGTGGGTTTTAAATCTACCTGAGATCCAATGCATTATAAGCATTCTATAGATGGGTACTGTCACAGATTATACAGGTGCCAGATTTGTTACCATGGAGGTCCTAGAGGGAACAACCACACAGAGAACTACTAATTAATGATAAAATAGCTTACAGCAGCAACAGTAGCAGCAGCGATATAGGATTGAAAATAACCCACATTTCATTATACATGTACATTTTATTGCTTTCATCAAAATAGGGGTGCTGCATATATCTGTTCCTCCCTGTACCCTCTTTGGTTCACAGACACTACAAGCCTAGTGTAGGACGACTCTTAAAAACAGAGGAAGCTCCTCATACAACTATCCAATCAGAGTATCAGAGTTAGCAACCACATGCGAGGCAGACTAAAGGAGACCAAAGCCCTTGTGTATGCAACTTTGTGCAGCAGTATGTATATGTTAACCTGTACACCCATACACATATATATCTATACACTGTATATATATATATATATATATATATATATATATATATATATATATATATATATATATATATATATATATATATATATATATATATATATATATATATATATATATATATATATATATATATATATATATATATAGGTGTGTGTGTTTGTATGTATGTCTGTACATATGTATGTATACTTTATGTTGAGCATGATGCTAAGGGCAAGGAGTCGTACAGTCTGCATATTCAGTCTTGCTCTATTCATAAGACCATCAATATTCAAGCCTGCATCAAAAGGTCCATTATTAGGCTGCTTATTATTGGAGACTGCCCTCCCAATTCCATCAGAAAAATACATAACATAATAAATGTGACTAAGATCATATATATATACACAGAGACCAATGTAGACCTCTAAAGCCAGTGGTCTTAGAAATGTCAGACTGCTTCCTTGAGCCACTTCAAGGCCCATTTACCACAAAGAATGTACATCACAGTGAATAAAGATTACTTAGATGAAACAATTTTCATTTAATCAACTTTTATAAAACTGCCTCCATTTACAAGGCAACCATTTTTAGCATATGCATTTTTATACAGCATACTTGAAGGAAAGTTGTAAATAGCATTTTATTTAACATATTTGCTTCCTTGCAAGTCTTTGCCAAGGGATAAAGTGCTAAACATCTTATTGCACAAATCCTTGCACAAACGTTGTGTAGCAGAAACGACATCACTTTTGAAATATGTAATTCAGAGAAAAATGTGAGATGGGCACTTCAAAGATTCTCACCATAAAATCAATTACTACTGTTTTTTGGACAAAAGGTGCCATTATCATTTTAAGCAGTAATACTGGAGTGATATTTGGCCATTTGAGGTCCATACCTTATTACAGTTGTCCTGTTGGCACACTTTTGTCCACCAATGGCTCGTGACATCAAGGTCATTTTCTGTGTTGGCTCCCATTCTGGAAGGCACATCCAATATTTTCTTTTTCATTTCAATATCATTATACTATACGTGACACTATATTCATTATTGCCCATACCCTTCCCTTGACAGAATACACAGGAATCCATCTGGGATATTTCTTTTTCATAACCCTTCCAAAGCAGAGGCTACTTTCGTCCAAAGCAAAAGGATACAAAGATATTTGAAAACAATCGAAACCTTGTCATGTTGCTATTCATTGGATAGCTCTCGCTGAGTACTCTCAGATGAGTACCCATGTGCCACTATTTCAGTGATTTTCTAGTTCTTTTTTGCATCATATTGTATTGACCAAATTAGCCACCAGCAGCAAAAGGGATGGGGAAACACATCCCTCCTTTTGAAGATTTCTCCCATGTATAATGACATTCAATTGCCGCAAAGGGCAAAACAAACTCCTTAGAGGTACCACAAATCTATCCCTGAACTCTCTCACGAACGCTGAAGTAATAAAAATACCAAATGCACTTTGTACAGAGTATATACAATCAGAATGACCGATGAGTGACCCCAACCATCCTCAGAGCACCCTGCTGATTGAGAGTGAATCCCTTACAAAAAAAACATCTTAACCCATTGGCACTCAGAGCGGCCAAAACAGGCCTGACTATTTTGTTGATATTTTCCTCACAAAAGTGTTTTCATCAAAAAGATTTGAAGGAGAAATGTTTATCAGAATATTACCAACAATTCTCTTTCAAATATATTTTGTAAGAATTTGCTTTATTTCCAAGTTATTTTTTAAAAGTATGAAAATAGCAGACGATACTTTCATGGGGAACTCTGAGCGTGAATGGGTTAAACCCTTCCAATGCTAAAGCTACTTTCACCCAAAGCACAAGGACACAAAGATTTTTGAAAACCATCTAATCCCTGTTGGTATTCATTGGATAGCTCTCACTGAGTATCCATGTGCCAGGTTGTCAGTCATTTTTCAGGCTTTTTTGCATCATTTTGTATTGGCCAAATTAACCACCAGCAGCGTAAGGGTTATACCGCATATAAACCACATTTGCACTACTAGATCCATGACAGAAACACGTTGATGTTTCCATTTTCATGGTCTGATCACTGGTAGACCGGTGGCAGGACCATGCTTGACTGTTACCACAACGCCACCATAGGTCAGTCATATGTAAAATGGTAAGTACTACCTATCTTATCTGGTCAGCTTGTAGTAGTTACATGGTAGTCCCCAGGTTGTAGACACTAGACACACTTGTACTACAGAATAACCTTAAATGGTCACCATTTGATTAATTGGTAGATACTGTGAAAAAAGGGGTGAGGTGATAGAAGGGTTCACAGTTACTGATATCAAATGTTATTGTTGGTAGCACCTAAAACCACCAGACTAATTTGGTGATATCTCTCAAACAAAAGAAATTTCAAGAACATTTTTGGAGCCGAAATGTTGATATGAAATGTTGATATCTAACAACTCTCCTTCAAATACCTTCTAATTGATGAGTAATTCCTAATTACTTTCAAAAGTAACATAGGTCCAGCAAACATGTCTTTAGACACATATGGGTTAAATGCTTATGTAATGTGCCCTGGGTCGCTGCCATTTTGAAAATCCTCAGGAGGACTGAATGCAAACCTGGATTGGTCAAAAATCATAATATCTTCTATCTTAACCCATTGGCACTCAGAGCGGCCAAAACAGGCCTGACTATTTTGTTGATATTTTCCTCACAAAAGCGTTTTTATCAAAAATATTTGAAGGAGAAATGTTTATCAGAATATAACCAACAACTCTCCTTCAAATATTTTGTGAGAATTTGCTTTATTTCCAAGTTATTTTCAAAAGTATGAAAATAGCAGACGATACTTTACTGGGGAACTCTGAGTGTGAATGGGTTAAGGTCTGAGACTGGGACTCTACCAGAAAGTATTCCTGTTGGGTTCAAACATCCCTCTATTCATTCATACAAATATTGCTCTTTTTGATGAGTTTGTATGTTTACAATTGTTAGACAATGTATGCACTCCACATGCAAATGGTTAAGAGCGCCTGATTTGGGCCTGTTTAATTGATAGTGAAAAAAACTTAATTAATTATAATCATAATTAATTATACCATGGAATATTTAGTACGACAATTCACAAATGCATCAATCCAAAAAGCATAAACATTTCATTATGTAGTTTTCATGGAAGTTCCTGATTAAATGATCCATGATACAAATATTTGTTTAGTTAGTAAAGAAAGCTGGACCAACTATTTTGCTTTTAGAAATTACTTGGGAATTTTGAGGAGGAAAATAATCATTAAATTGCTATCAATTTACTGGAATACCTAGAGACAATCATTTCATTTTGTAATCATACACTACTGAATTAATGTTTAGAGCTGAAACAATTAATTATTAACCAATTAATGCTCATAACAACCAAACTTCTGCAATTTTGGTTAAATCATTCAAGGAAAAGCATTGTTAGCAAATATCTGAAGGAGAAATGTTAGTTATGACACTACTAATATTTATAACTCTCCTTTAAATATTTCATAAAACTGTTTTTAATTTCAAAGTTATTGTCAAGAGTGTTATCGATCCAGATAATATTTTCTCAAGGAACTCTTAAGCATGAATGGGTTAACTGACACAGGCATATCCATGTTAACCCTTCCAATGCTGACGCTACTTTCGTCATAAGTACAAGTCCTCAAATACCCAGAGAAATCATCCGAACCCTGTCAGGTTGGTATTCATTGTATAGCTCTCGCTGAGTACTCTCAGATGAGTACCCATTTGCTAGGGTTTCAGTCATGTTTCTGCTTTTTGCATCATTTTGTATTAGCCAAATTAGCCACCAGCAGCATAAGAGTTAATCCCAAAGCTTCACCTGTGCAAATCCAGGGGGGATCCTTAACCCATTCATACCCGTATCAGCCAAAACTGCTACTAGTCAAGTAGATCTCCAGGTATGAAAGGGTTAATATCAAATAATAACCCTTCTGATGCACAGTCCACAAAACCTATGTCATGGACGCAGAAGGAACTGACCACATCATAGAGGTGAATACATGTGGAAATAAAAACTCAAGACTCCGAAATATACAACCAGACTCTTCCTAACAACTGGCTTGTATTTATAATTGCATTTGAAGTTACTGAAATTGAGGGAAAAGGCAAAATTTTGTCCACTATGAATATTGAAAAAAACGGCCTGAAACCACACTGGGCTGTTCAGAACTTTCCTTGTTTTAAGTGAGGGAGTTTGATGATGGACAAATTTTATTCAACTGGATCTGTGAAAATTTCTATATTTGACGGATGATTTTAATTTTTTAATTATATAATCTAGATACTCCCACACCAACAGACAGAATGCAAGCAGTGAAAAAATGCAGTATCATGGTCTATCGACAAATAGTCAAATACATCAGGTTTATACAGAGATATTTTAAGCCTTCCAATGCTGAGGCTACTTTCGTCCAAAGCACAAGGATGCAAAGTTTTCATACCTGTCATGTTGGTATTCATTGGATAGCTCTCAGTGAGAACTCTCAGATAAGTACCTATATGCCATGGTTTCAGTCATTTCCCAGCTTTTTGGTGTCATTTTGTATTGGCAAATATAGCCACCAGCAGCATAACGGTTAATGATAAGGGGTGAACCCTTTCCATACTTCAATATGGTTACTGATATGAACAAATAAACAGAAATGTAAGGAACATATTCAAAGATAATTTATTTATTTATTCTATTAAAAAGTACAACTTGTATTCAAATACCTTTTACAACAAGTATTTAAATAATTCTATATTTCAATCCAGGAGTCCCTTCTGCCCTTCTGAGAGTGAGTGAGTCTATACAGAAAACCTATGCATTTAACTGATGTTCTATCATCGCTATTATAACTTTATTCATTTCTACAGTATCAATTACCCCTACATGCAAAGTCTCTAGTTGTTCAGGTTATACATTTCGTGTGCCATCTGGGAACTGTTTTTGTAGAACTAAAGTATACCTTGAGGTACCATAAATGTACCGTGCGATCCTTGAATTCATGAGAAACAGTATGGTACACATTAAGGGTTTGTATTCATTGTAGGGTTCATTGACATACGGGGCACTTGGATCCATTTAGATCTTGGTCTTCAGACAAACTTAACGACATTAAAATAAGTAGCAATAATTCAAAAATACTTGAAGGAAGATTATATCAGATACATGGTCCGAAAGTTGAGAGGAAGTTTTATTCACGATTCTCTCCATAAGTCCTGTCCCAATTTCCTTTTAAAAAATACCTGAAATTTAGGAAATGAGACTTGGTAATACCCTATATAAGCCACGCATTGATAAATCTACGTTCAAATACCTGGTTTCCCTGTTAGGTGGGTAAGTCTAGTATTGTGGTCCATAGTCACATTAAGAAAATGCCATACGAAAATCAGCACCACAATTCATTTAATTTAATATTTAACCCATTCATTACCAAATTTATATATACTTATATAATAAATATATATATATATATATATATATATATATATATATATATATATATATATATATATATATACATTTACATACATGCACACACACATACATTCAAGTTCATTCAGGTATTTAGAACACATTTCATTCATATACAATTTTAGTGGAGTGTTTCATTGAAAAATCATTTAAATGGGATACAACCTTATTTAGGGAGGAAGTATTATCTAAAATATAATTTTTGTGACAGAGCAATTGCAACTATATTCAAAATACATTCAGACCTCATTTTAATGAAAACAGAGCAATGCCATGTATAATCAAAGCATTTAGTTAAGTGGGATATACTGTAGGGAACTTACTTATTTTAAATATTTAGGAAAAAATTCTCCCTTGAAAATGTAATTTGTAAAGTTGACCCAGACAACCAGGGCTCTCAGAGAATGAATGACTTGTGAAAATTGTGACCATGTGTTCATAGATCCTTATGTCAGAACTTGTAATGACTAGAATTGTTGACCTGCTTAACCACTAATATTACAACCAGCTGCCTTCTTCCAATCAAAGACATAGAACAGTTTGCAATATATGATATTACACACACATACTTCTTGAGCCTTCATTGTCCAAATAAGGAAGGTGTTACCTAAGGTTCTTGGATAAGATTTCTCAGCCAAGCTTAACCCTTCCAATGCTGAGGCAACTATTTTCGTCTAAAGCATGTGAACTCAAAGATTTTTGAAAACCATCTAAACCCTGTCATGTTGGTATTTATTGGATAGCTCTTGCTGAGCACTTTTAGATGGTTGCCCATTTACCAGGGTTTCAGTCATTTTTTATCAGTTTTTTTGCATTGTATCGACCAAATTAGCCACCAGAAGCATGAGGGTGAAGACATTCATATTCAGATCCCTGGGCAAGCTTCTGATTGCCTGTGATTGGTGGAAGGCAGCACCCTGTAGTAAAAGCTACAGCTACACCTCCAAAGCTTTCGCCTACTAGTATGTCATATTTCCTATGAGTGTATCATTGACATTTGGGGTACTTAGCCGCTTCTGGTACATATCAAATTAACTCTTGGTCTACAGACAAACTTATAGACATTAAGATCAGAAGCAGGGAGATTTAACATAAGAAGACGATCTTTGACGCTTGCTGGTCCCCCAATTTCCGCGGAAATTGGGGGGGAAATGCACTTATTCGGGACCGTGTGCTTAATCAAGCGAATACGGTAACTCAGTTTTGTCCTGTTGTCTTGCCATTCCTTCACTCGTTCTTATAACTAGAGTACCAATATCGTTTCACTACGTGTACCACCAATAAAGAAATTTATTCAATGGTTAAAGAAAGACCTATTTTCAGCCAGTAAACAACTTTGATCCATGTTTTTCATGAAATGCAATATGATTTTACCGATAGTCATTTTTTATGTCAGACAGTATGAGCCACCCCCCGATCAAATGATAGGAATAGACCATTGATAAACTTTATCATTTTGCGAAACTAGTACTAGGAACAAAGACCTGTACCATATACTTAGTACAGACATAACCCATCCTATGCTGAGGCTACTTTTGTCAAAAGCAAAAGGACGCAATAAATTTTAAAAACAGTCTAAACCCTGTCATGTTGGTATTCATTGGATAGCTCTTGCCGAGTACTCTCAGACGAGCATCCATGTGCCAGGGTTTCAGTCACTTTTCAGGGTTTTTTTGCATCATTTCGTAATGACCAAATTAGCCAGCAGCAGCATAATTTAAGGGTTAATACATATTCAAACAGAAAGGACAAAGATCTGAAGTACATAACTGGATAAGTAGCAACATGAGGACTGGGAATATGTTTGAAATAGAGGTCTTGACTTGGTTGCCTTTATCTCATTAGCTGAGGGCTCACACTAGCTGTCCTTTTAGCCATGGCTTTGAGCCATCTCTTTGTTCAAATCCTCTGGGCTCAGACTTTCCTATCCCTGATAGCATAGTATCTATGATTTCATGTATTTACAAATGGGAATTTGCACAACACAGGAGCAAATCCCAGTCTCCAAATCTGTCGATCAGTCTGTGCAAATTCCATATTTCCTAAAAATCATTTCACAATCATTCAAACATATTGCATTCCAACACAGTGTTTTTCGTAGTCCATGCTGCGTTGGAAGATCACTTTGGTTTGCAAAGTCACCACTAGGTGTCTCTAGCTCACAGGAGCTACTAGTGGTCGTTTCGTGCTGTGCTATCTCCACTGTTGGGATGGTCGTCTGTGTAGATCTTTAGTGCTCGCTCTTTCCTGGGCGAATAGGTAACTCTTTGGCTTACACGGGATAGTCTACAAAAAGATAATAATTGAAACAACATAAATATGCTGCAAAAATGACCTACTTTAGCTAGAGGTAGATTCAGGATTAAAGCGTAACGATTCAGTGTTGGCTACCCTGCAGATTGTTACACATAGTTTTCTTCTGATGTTAATATAAAAGAAATTGAATGAAAAAGCATTTTCTAAAATGTAATTTATGGATTCTCTTTAACCTCTAGATAGTCATAAATACATTAACTTCTAAAGTTAATATTCAAATTTAAAATCATTTTCAAAAAGGTAATTCATGAATATACTTTAACAGTTAATATTCAAATTTAAAATCATTTTCAAAAAGGTAATTCATGAATATACTTTAACTTCTAATTAATTCTAAATACATTTTCCAAAGGGTATTTCTTGATTTATGTATAGTTTTTAACTGTAATAGCATTTCAAGGATTATGTTCAAAAGTGTACCTTGCACTTTCTTTTTGTTGAATCTCTTTCTTCTTCTCTTCAGTTAGCTCAGCTAACTCCTCCTCGCTATCTCTGAAAAACGAAAATTATCAAAAATTATAAACCCTTTACATTTATCAACACACTCTACTTGCTATGCTCCTCTAAGGTTGCAACACTACACATAGATATATAATATTTTTTACAGATAATTTTGATTTCAAAACATATCTACATGTATCTGATCTATAGCATTAACCAATTTACACTCAGAGTTCCTCTAGAGACAATCGTCTGCTATGTTCCTACTTATGCAAATAACTCTCAAATAAAGCAAAAGTTTAAAAAGATTTTTGAGGATGAGTTGTTGTTCGACTTCTGGTTAACATTTCTTCTTCAAATATTTTCCAAAAAATGCTTTTGTTAGAAGTATATTTCCAAAATTATCAGGCCTTTTTTGGCTGCTATGAGAGTTTTCATATCATAAAATAGTGTACTTGCAACCCATTCTTTCCCAGAGTGGTTTGGGAAAATGCAACAAAAATCTTTAAAATCAATGCGAATTTAGAAATATGTTTGTAAGAATTTACGAAAGTTATCATTTAACCAAATGCTGAGCAGCATATGGGTTAAAATAACAATATTCCTCTACATATGTATGATAAATTCCTCTACATATGTATGATATTTCATTTTTGATATATTGTCAAGCCATAGTTTAAGTTCAGCTAATTGTCAGACCACCTGAGCACTTAGGTACAAAATAACTATTTTTCTATGCAGACATCCAGACGACACCTGACAAGGAGAGTTCCTGGCATGAATAGGTTAAACCTTCCAATGCTGAGGCTACTTTTGTCCAAAGCACAAGAATGTAAAGTTTTTTGAAAACCATCTTATCCCTGTCATGTTGGAACTCATTGGATAGCCCTTACTGAGTACTCTCAGATGAGTACCCATATGCCAGGATTTCAGTGTTTTTTCAGGATTTTTGCATTATTTTGTATTGGCCAATTTAGCCACTAGCAGCATCAAGGTTAATGCTGTTGCATGAGAATGGCATGAGAAGTACCTGTAGTAGATGACGTTGCCGTCATCACAGATGTAGAGGGGCCAAACATTGAGCGTGCTGACAGCTGGGTTCCACTCCAGATCCTGGTGAATCTCCAGCAGCGACACTTCACACGGGAAAGTGCCACGTCCCTGAAATACATGTAAAACATACCATCAGAACACAATCAATAGGTACAACTAACAGTGAAACTTCACAGGGGAACGTGCCACGCCCCTGAAATACAAGCAAAACATACAATCAGAACACAATCAATAGGTACAACTAACAGTGAAACTTCACACGCCCCTGAGATACACACACAATACACAATTACCACGCAATCAATAGGTACATGGGAACGTGCCACGCCCCTAAAATACATAAACAACACACAATCAGAACCGGTCAATATATATCAGTGACATTTCACACGGGAACGTGCCACGCCCCTGAAATACACATACAACACACGATCATAACACAATCAATAGGTACATCCAACAGTGACACTTTACACTTTACCTTTCTCTAAGCATACTCTTAGTACCAATGAATGCATGTGCAGCCCGGCATACTACACGACTGCACGCCCGATTGCCACCCAATTTCCTGCATGGATTGCTGGATGACCTCACAACTGAATGTAGCTTTGATTTGCAAGTGACGTGGGTCATTGGTGTGCTTTGCTCATTTTTTGACATTTTATCATCCATGGGTGTTTGTGCAACCAGGCACTGGCAGATCGACTGGTCGACTGGTGCAGAAGTTAAATGTCTGTACTGTAGATGAGGAAATAATCTTGATCAACCTACCTTAGCAAACTCTATATTTTCTGCAGTAATTCCACTGACTTCTTGCAGCTGCAAATAGATTCAAACATCCTTGATACAATTAACTGCAAACCAGTAGTAACGGGCATATGGCACATGCCATCACAAAGTTGTTAAGTTAGACACTGATTATTGCAATTCATGATTAAGCAAGAGATAGAAAATATCTGCTGGTTTCATTGAAGACTATTATAACAGAACCCTGATATCATGTTTTAAGCCCATTCTGTCAGAGAAAAAGTGGTGTATATCATTATTAAGTATGGTACGATTATGATTAACACAACCTGTGATATATCTATATAGTCCCAAAAAGTCATTATAGTAGGAATATGGGGAAAAAATACACCTAAAATTGCTCATTAGAGAGAGATGAGAGAGAGAGAGAGAGAGAGAGAGAGAGAGAGAGGATGAGAGAGAGAGAGAGAGGAGAGAGAGAGAGAGAGAGAGAGAGAGAGAGAGAGAGAGAGAGATGAGGAAGACAGAGAGAGAGAGAGAGAGAGAGAGAGAGAGAGAGAGAGAGAGAGAGAGAGAGAGAGAGAGAGAGATGAAGAGAGGAGAGAGAGAGGAGAGAGAGAGAGGAGAGAGAGGAGAGAAGAGAGAGAGAGAGGAGAGAGAGAGATGAGAGATTAATGACTTAAGGTCAATAAGGTAAATAATGCTTGGGTTGCTGCCATGTCATGGAATCTGGGTTTAATGACAGCCAGAAATAAAGATTCTTAACGTGGAGAATACAGAATAATTCCTTACTTTCTCTTGAGCTCTTCAACTGTTGAGTGTTCCAGCACTATCTCTTGAAAAGGCTCAAGCTCATACTTAGAGGGGCGCCACCTTTTGGCAAAGATGGCTAGCTGGGATATGACGTCAGTCTCTCTGGGCCTAAAACAATAGGTAATACATCATATCAATAAATGCAAACACACAACATTACACACAGAGAACATGGAAGAAAATGTGATAATAAGCAAACTTCTACACCAAATCCTACACATAATGATAACACACAAGCCTACCCTAAAAGCCAAGTGGTCTAGAGCATATGCACTATATTTGTAAGGATTAATAGATCTGACCAAGAAAAAGATGTCTGCAAGGAGCCAGCGGTATCAAAACGAGGCCATCGGACAAGTTTGATACTGCTGGTTGAACCGCAGACATCGGCTGTGCACCAGTTTTACAACAAGGGTAACAAATCTATCCTCAGCTCTCTGGCCCACATTAATTTTGAATTACAATAAGTATATATTTGTACATGCGATTCTAACTATAGTAGCAACAATGTAGCAATTGGATGCCTAAATCCTAGAGGGATGAGGCCTATTGAGTGCCTCTCAGCCTCCTTTCTCTTTGTCTGGATAACCCATTCACACATGGAGCTGCCAAAAGACCGGCCTGACGATTTTGATATTATTTTTCTAACAAAAGCAATCTTTGAAAAATATTTGAAGGAGAAATGTTAATCAGAAGCCAAACAACAACTCTCCTTCAAATATTTGTGAACTTACGCTTTATTGTCCAGTTATTTTCAAAAGTATGAGAGAAGCAGACGATACTCTTTCTAGTGGAATTCTGGGTGTGAATGGGTTAAGAATCAGAGTTCATGAAACAAGCAGCACGTACCGTTCAAGACTTCCACGAATATCTCCCAGCTGGCATAGATGGGGAATATCATCATCGTACACCTGGTTATCTACATAGATTGTACCAGGATTTTTCCATGTCTTCTTCCTCAGTCGACACCTACAATAGAAAAAAAAATGGAAAAAATCAGGCGATAAGTTCACCCTTAGAGAGATTTCATGGAATGCATGTGTAATTTCCTAGGCTCTTTGATCATATAGATTAACAAAACATAATAATAATAATAATCTTTATTTAAAGAGGGTAACTCAGTCCAACGGTAAGGATCTTCCCTGAGGCCCTCTGGCATGTTTACAAGTAGCTTGAGGGCCCCAGGGTTACTAAGTAGTACAGTACATTGCTTTTAGGTATGGAGACTTGAAGGAAGGTAGAGATGGTGCACATCTGATTGCTTCAGTTAAGCCATTCCAAACTTTGGGCCCTGAGTATGAAATGCATTTTTGGCCAATTGATTTATTACATTTTGGAAGAGCTAATAGTAGGGAGGTTGCATTTCGAGTACCATAGCTGTGGTTTTCTTGTGTATATGAGAAAAGTTTGTAGACATACATGCTTGGAGTTAAGTATAGTGACGGCAAATAAAATGAGGTAGCCTAGCAGAGCCCAGGCCATTTAATGGCTCTTGTCAAAGAGGTGCTGCCATCTATAAGAGAAATGAAGCCCTCAAATATAGCTTAGCTGAGTCCAAACTCATACGCTATGATCTAGGATGTGCCGCCACCTTTAGGAGAAATGTAGCACTACACGAGAGTTGAATCACATCTCTGCTCAACTCATCAACCATTTCAGAAGAATCTAATCCATGTAATCATTTTCGAACATACTGTGTTGATAAGGTTTAATTTTGACCCTTCCAATGCTGAGGCTACTTTCGTCAAAAGTGCAAGGAAAAAAAAATTTTTTTAAAACCATCTAAACCCTGCCATATCATGTTGGTATTCATCGGATAGCTTTCGCTGAGTACTCCCTGACGAGTACCCTTGTGCCAGGTTTCAATCATCTTTTCAGATTTTTTGCATCATTTTGTATTGATTTGATTAGCCACCAGCAGCATAAGGGTTAAGCATGTTTCAACCTTTATCCCTGCTGACCAAGAATCCAGGGTGATTCTTCAACTACAAACAGAACTGAACTCTTTGAGACAAGAACCACTTCTCCTTCCCCTCCTGGAGTGATATATTCTACGTCTAGAACTGGCTAGTCACGAATCAGCCTAAATATTGCAGAAAGAATGACAAAAATCAAAATTCAACTTATAGAATGCTATATTAACTATTATCTGAGAGATCTAGACCTAAAGGTAAAGGTAAAGGTATTCGGTTTATAGTCTTGTATCCACCGAAATGTTCACACGACCTTCCTCCCCTAGCTTGGCTTTTACTTCAGGAAAGAATTTAGACATCCTCTCATGGCCCCTCTTCATTTTTGTCTACCTAATAATGCGTAAGTTGTATATACTACACATAGAAGGCTATATTGCCTATCAGCGCCTCACCATGTTTCTCTAATAAGGCTTATGTTGCATATATTACATATAGAATACAATATTACCTATCAGCAGGGAGATCAAGACCTAATTTGCCTTTCACTTCGGGAAGGATCAGTTTCTTTGAGTCCAATACTGTCATTCCTTTAGCAAAGATGGTGTCAATCAAGAACTTGCTTGGCTGAAAGATAAAACCACACTTATTGGTTAAAGGGAATATGATATCTTAAACTTTTATAAGAAATTGATACAATAGGATATCATGCATGCATATTCCATTTATAGAGAATGCAAAATCATCATGACTACTACCGAGGCCCCCCATCAAAAGAAACCATGAGTCTGCAGAGATCAAAAAGAATAAGAAATCCTACATCATTATTCAAATTAAAGATCATCTATTAACCCATTCAGGATCATTAGAACCTTTAGATATTGTCATCTGGAATTATATTAACTTTGACAATAACTTGGACACACAATTATTTTTACGATATACATGAAGGAGAGTTGTTGATTAACATTTGTCCTTTAAAATATCTTATCAAATACACCTTTGCCTATAAGATTTCACTCAAAATGCCAGGCAGTTTTTGGCTGCAGCAAGCAAAAATGGGTAAATAGCTTTTTTCTAATCATGTGGTCTTTGAAGACAGGTGGTCTTTTGAATCAGTTGAAAGAATGATTTTGTACCAGGGGAAAATCTAATAGTGTCTATATAGGCAGGAGATCAATAGAGCGAGTTCAACTGTATATAGAGAAGACAAATCAACGCCGAGTCTAAAGTTTTTACTTCTCTGGGGACACTTTTTGTGTGATATAATCAGTTGTCACTGAAAACGTTTTATCATTGTAATGATGAACTCTATCAGACTATGAAATTAGCATTGCAGCTTGATAGTGCAGAATAATAAATTACATCCAATGACAAATCTCATCCGATGGTGAAATACATGAATAACAACAAGCAGAAGTAAAAACAGCGGTAGCAATAGCAGAAGTAGCATCAACAGAATTAGCAGTAGTAGTGAGTCTAGAAAAAGGAAAGCTTTGTTACCTCCTGATCATTAACCAACAGCTGGTAGACCTTCACTCTGTACTCTCCTTTCTTGAGCGCCCGACCAAGCTTGACGTTTAACTGCAATATGCATCAATAAAAACAATTATTACATCCCATCTGAAATATAGTCTTACAAAAACATACAATAACTGTACAAAAACTACAATAACCCTAATTCTTTGGACACCAGCAGCTAAGAGCAAGTGCCTCCCTAAACCATCCTTAAACCAACTGTTTCATTAACAACCATCTTCCTTCACTACAACAATATTAGAAAATTTTGAAAGAAGTTCGCTATTTGAAGCAAATTAAGTGAGAGGTTTGACTATCTTGGCTACATACTTGACTATCTACGCTACATACTTCAGACAAAAAGAATAAATCTTTGAATTATTGAAGGTGAATATCAATCAGATACCAGACGAAGGCTTTTCATCAAATATTCGGTAAAAATTAACATTCAGGAAAAGGAATCTTAGCCCTAATTATTAATTCTAATGGTATTTTAAAACACCAAATATTGCTATATATTGGGATTGAGCTGGCCACTTATGACAGGATCCAAATTACAAATGATTTTTAATTGCATTTGACACAGTTGCTCAAACTCCTTGAAAAAGGATAAGGCAAGAAGCTCTAGATGAGTCAGAAAACATGAAATAAACGATCTAGAACAATAGATCGCAATAGACATGACAGAAGAGACTATGTTGGCTCCAATCTCTGAGCTTGATTTGTAAATGAGATAGATATTCATCACATTTCGAGTACTGCTAACCCTTCCAAAGATTCTTTCGTCCAAAGCACAAGGACGCAATGATTTTTGAAAACCATCTAAACCCTGTCAATATGGTATTCATTGGATAGCTTTCGCTGAGCACTCTCAGATGAGTACTATACCCATGTTCCAGGGTTTCAGTCATTTTTCAGGTATTTTGCATCATTTTGTATTGGCCAAATTAGCTACCAGCAGCATAAAGGTTAAAGGTTATCCTACCCGACTATCGTCACCAAATGACGACAGATTCTCCGACAGTCTTGTGCTCTCAAATTCCTGATTATTGGAGTAAACTCGGTAGATCTGAAAAAAGAGGCATTGGAATTGAATACAAAAATGCCTGGGAAACATGTAATTAAAAATGACAAATGGAAGAGTTAAATATCGTGCAGTAATTAATCAGTGGAAATTAAAAAACACCTGTCACATTCATTACATAGTAACTTACATTTACACGACAGGAAATGGTGTTATATTTCTCTTCAGTTGTTGGACCGACACCTTAAATTTTATTGTCAATTTTTCATACCTAGACAAAGGTCTACTAATTAAAAAGTCTAAAAATGAAGCGGCAAACCTGGCAGTACTGAGCTAGCAGGGCTCCCTACTTAATCATTACCAAGTAGTGAAACAAAACAAAAATGGGAAAGCTTTCACATGATCAGCCACTCAACAAATAGATTTTGGCTCTGCATGTAAAAGCAGCAGTTAAAAGAACATTAGTTAAATGACTTTATAACAACTGGAGAGACACTTCAGACTTCATGGACAGGGGCTTAGCCAAAATGCTTACTTACAGATAATGCAAATGGACATTATACAAATATGACATTCAGGTGGGGATACCCTGATGGAATGTCTCCCAAGGGAGGATGGTTTTCCCCGAGGGCGGAGGCATGGGAAAACCATCCTGTAGCGGCCCGTCATGTTTTTTGTTGATTTGCCGCGCAATTTGCACGTGCAGTGACAACGTTACAAAGGATGACGTCAGTCAACAAGCAGGGCGCACTTGCATGCAAGGCATGCCGTGGGTCATAACGGCCTATCAGTGGACATGATGATTGGCAACTGTTAAGTCAGCCAATCATGGCTTACGATCTTCAAGGGAGGTATAAAAAAATGTAATGACCTTTGATTGAAACAGAATAAAGTCAAACCTGAATAAAAGAATACCTCATATCAGAGACCACCTGTCTTTAACCCATTCATGCTCAAGAATCCCTCAAGAAATAGTCTAAATTACTTTTTACAATAATTTGACATTTGAGAATGATTTTACAAAATATTTGAAGGAGAGTATTTGGAGATGTTTTGAATAGCATTACCCCTTCAAATCATTTCTCTGATATAAATATCCCTGTAGGAGTTGACCATGATTGTTGAGCTGCTTTTGGCTGCTGCGAGCATAAATGAGTTAAAGGAGTACCCAAAATAGATCTAGAAGCTTGTATGGCTTCCATTCTAAATCTTTCTCTCAGGTCAACATATATATCTACCCACCTTGAAGTTTTCTGTGCTTGAGCCCACGTATGGTACAAGTTCCTTCTTTAAAGCTCCTAATGATATTCTTTTATCTACATAAACTGCTAGACCTATTTAAAGAGAAAACATAGGAACATAGGGTGGATTGTCTTAAGGAAATCACAACCAGGACAAACAGGACGGACACATGCATAAACCGAATAAGTGACAGGCTTAAAATCAACAATACCCATACAGTAAATAATGTATAGTGATCAAAAACTGCAAGAATAGTGACAACAGAAACCTTCAAGTTTCTCAAGAGGATTGGGTAAATGAAGGGGGGGGGGGGGGGGGGGGGGGGGGGGGTTAGGGGAATGAATGCTAAAACACTTTTTAAAAATTCTAGAAATAAAATATGAATTCGCAAAATATGAGAAGGATGGAATTGGCAGGTTTCTGAACAACATCCCGCTGCAAAATCTATTTTAAAGATCACACTGAAATATTCAGGGTTTTTTTTACTGTTGCAAGGATGAAAGGCCTAATTATATGCATAGCTTATTAGCAGTAACTGTCTAACTGTGCCTGTGATGAAAGAGATGACGAAATAAATGTCGCAAAGTCAGCCATTAATACTATCCTCATCAGTGTGTACTGCTAACATCAAAAGGCAAAAAAATCTCTTCTATAAAGGTTATTGTTTCAAGGTTGAACAATCAGTAATTTGTTTTCTTCAATGGCGTATTTATCACCACCAGATCAATTTAGAATATGATTCCAACTCAAGAACTTAACCCTTATGCTGCTAGTGGCTAAGTTGGCCAATACAAAATTAAGCAAAAATCATGAAAAATCACTGAAACCCTGGCATATGGGTACTCATATGAAAGTACTCAGTGAGAGCTAGCAAATGAGTACCAACATGACAGCGTTTGGTTGGTTTTCAGCAATATTTGCATTCTATTGCTTTGCCTGAAAGTAGCCTCAGCATTGGAAGGGTTTAAGGAATATCATTTCATGCCATTTTATTTACCTGTTCTTTGTCATTTATCATAAGCATTGGATTTCATTCCTAATGAGATCCTAACCTAATAGCTGAGTGGTTTAAGGCATAGTGACTGACTGATGCTCCAGTTCAAATCCAACTCAAGGCATGTGAGAAAGTTGCCAGTGACTTGTGGGTATTAGGCAATAGTTTTTGACCATTCAAAACTAGTTAGTAACACTTCAATAGGCATTTAATGTCTACTGTCATCAAGGTATGCATATTAACTGTATCATCATAGTGTTCTAAGCGTGATGAGTTTAAATTGGATCAACCTTGACCAGAAAGGAGAGATTCACAAGAAGTGAATATGATTTTCACAATCGAACAAACACTTGAAGATGAGAGGCTTGGGTAGATCGAGTCAACAGAGTATTACAAAGAACATATCAACCTTTCCAATGCTGAGGCTACTTTTGTCCAAAGCACAAGGATGCAAAGATTTTTGAAAACCATCTAAACCCTGTCATGTTGGTATTCATTGGATAGCCTCTCAGATGAGTACCTATGTGCCAGGATTTCATTCATTTTTCAGTTTTTTGCATCATTTTACATTGACCAAATTAGCCACCAGCAGCATAAGGGTTAATCATTCTAGAACCAAACTAATCTAAGTCTAATCATGCACAGGATACAGAGATTTTCACTCTGTTCCTTTAATTATCGTCCCCATTGCTCATGTGTAGGGAAACCTAATACTTTTAGCCAAGTGGTAATTCACCATCACAACTGCCACTTGAAAGTACCGGGTTACAGAGTGCCCCATTATGAATTACCAAGTTACACGCAATTGTGTTCGCACCCCGTAATTTTCTTGTGGCAATGCTCGTGATCTAGAGACCCACTGTTTATGGTGGTGCCTAAACAGAAGAGCTACATTCACGGAGGGAGATTAACTCATGAGCTCACCACCCATTTTGACTCGTGAGCTCATGAGCTCACGGACGTTCCAATTTTCCAAAGAAATATTTATTTTCCAGCCCAGCTATTAAAAAATAAATATTTATCGGCGGAGATCTATTAACATTGCCATGTTTATTTAATTTTAATAAGTGCTGACGAGGTACAAAGGTCAGTATAACACTCAACAACGTTTGAATGTATGCATTGGAGATTGTAAAGAAGACATGACAGCGATAAGCAGTCATGTATGTAAATAATGTGTGTTAGGTGCTCTGCGTTACGTTTGTGTTCCCAGCATAGACGAGCTCACGATTTGAACATTTCAGCTCGAGCTCAGCGAGTTTGCCCCAGGGCTCGAGCCACTCGAGTTCGTGAGTGGTGAGTGCAGCTCTACTACACAGTGGTTCTAAGCATGAAAGTTTGGAGTATAGACAGCAATTCCTAGAAAACAGCAAGATTTGGCAGTTGAGTAGAGAAAATGTTTCAAAATATCGTCGCAAAGTGACATTTATATGTATGCATTCAAATTAATAACTAAGAAAGGGATGAGTAACAAATAATGCATTAATTCTTCCAATGCTTAGGCTACTTCCATCCAAAGCAAACAGACACAAAGAATTTTGAAAACCATCTAAACCCTGCCATGTGTTGGCATTCATTGGAAAGCTCTCGCTGAACACTCTGAAATGAGTACCCATGTGCCAGGGTTTCAGTTATTTCTTAGGTTTTTTGTATCATTTTGTACTGGTCAAATTAGCCACGAGTAGTTTAAAGGTTAAAAGTTGTCCTACCCGACTATCATCACCAAATGACGACAGATTCTCTGACAATCTTGTGCTCTCAAATTCTTGATTATTGGAGTAAACATCATAGTGGCCAAATTTGCCACCAGCAGCATAAGAGTTAACACCATCATTTGGTTGCCTGGTATTCACTATTATGCATGCCCTATAGGTTTCCCTGTATGAGTCAAAAATACTGTATTGAATGTACTTACTTCGTTGTCCTGTGTCTGTGTTGATGTTCAGGGTTGCCCTCAGGTATTTCCTATACTCCTGCTCATCATCATCCTTATCATAATTCTCCTCCACATCCCAGCTCTCGGGGTTCGTGTTCGAGGAGGAGGGGACTGGTGGCTCCCCCTGGTGTTGACCGGAGGAGGTTTGTTCTTTGCTAGTCCTGCCTGCTGGCTGAGAGCTGCCAGCCGTGGCGGTAGAAGAGGAGGAGGGGGCGGGGGATGCCAGAATCTCACCCTGCATGTCTCTGGCTTGGTCCATGTTCTGCCGCACTATGCTCGCAGATATGATACTGTGAATATCTATCGCACTGTCCGAACTGGCCGTTTCCTTCACTGCCCCCCCTCCTCCGCGCATCCCCACACTCGAGTCAGAGTTGCACGGGCTGCGCTCCTTCAACTCAATTTCACTATCGCCAATCCCCTCGTCCAGGTCATGTGATCTTATACTGTCCTGGGATTGGCTACTCTTTGGTGGACGTATACTCTCTCCATTTTCAGCTTTGACACTTTCACTTTCTCCTGAGAACTTAGCGACTGAAACAGTAAATAAATCACAAACAACCAGGGTATAAACATAACTCAGGAGTCAAATAGTTATATCTATGTAAACAGGCTACTATCTTATAACACTTTCACTTTCTCCTGAGAACTTAGCAACTGAAAGAGTAAACAATCACAAACAACCAGAGTATAAACATAATTCAGGAGTCAAAAAGTTAGATTCATGTGTACTAGCTTTTTCTTCAGATTTTTCCTCTCACTAAGACCTTTCAGATGAGTACCCATTTGCCAGGGTTTCAGTCATTTTTCAGGTTTTTGCATCATTTTTTCATTGGCCAAATTAACCACCAGAAGCACAAGGGTTAAAAGAGAACAGGTCCAAAAATTCCTCATAGCACTATTGGATCCTATTTCCAGCAGCACTTCAAGGGGCAACAATGTGAGCCAAGACCCTAAACCCACTCTTATAATCCATGCTAGCTTGGAGATCCTCTTTTACCTATGTGCATGTCTAAACCTATGATACTTTTGAAACTACAATGGGAATAAGGATTGAATTTGCAAAATATTTGAATTTAGGTTCAGATCAACATTTCCCCTACAAATAGTTTAAACCACCTAAAAGTCAGTATCCTAAGAACATTTCAATATATCATACCGTCTGCATGTGACTTTTCCAGATAAACTTAGGAAATAATAGGCTTAAACATAATAGGCTTAAATACTCTTGGGAGTAAAGTGTTGGGTTTAAATCAGTATTATTCGCATATCTATATATATTATTGATGTTTGGAGTTATTTGGACATTGACATTTTTAACGAAAACTTGAAAACTAAGAAAGGTTATCTAGAATATCTGCAGTAAAACTTTTGGTAGTGTTCTGAGTAACGTTGCGACCTTTGAAAATTTCTCTAATTCTGCTATTAGCTGAGGAAACTATCTGGCTGCTTTTGACTCCCAGGAAAACTCTATTGACTGCAGCCACCTACCATTTTCCATGGGGGGTAGGGAGACATGTATCCTGATAGTGTTTGCATATCTGTCGAGCATCTTGTAGAAGCGCGTCTCTGCGAAGCGCCCCTCGGGATCCTCCTCCAGCCCTGAGCACTCCACGAACACCTTATTGCTACGTGTGAAGCCCTCAGCCTTCAGGGTCTTGTTGGGCACCAGGAGGAGGCGCAGGTCATTGCAGTACCTCTCCAGCACGCAACGCATCTTCTCAACTCCAACATTCAGCGCCTGCAATATACAATGGAAAAAGTGTCACATACAGTACATTGCAGTACCTCTCCAGCACACAAAGCATCTTCTCAACTCCAACATTCAGCGCCTGCAATATACAATGGAATAAGTGTCACATACAGTACATTCAGGGCCCGCATCATACAATGGAAAAAGTGTCAGATACAGTACATTGCAGTACCTCTCCAGCACACAGAGTATCTTCTCTACACCAACGCTCAGCGTCTGCAATATGCAATGGGAAAAGTGTTAGATACAGTAGATTGCAGTACCTCTCCAGCACAGACCACATCTTCTCCACTCCCACGTTCAGTGCCTGCAATATACAATGAAAAAAGTGTCAGATACAGTACATTGCAGAGCCTCTTGAACCCTTCCAATGCTGAGGCTACTTTTGTCCAAGCACAAGAAACAAAAAGATTTTAAAATAAATTTAAACCCTGACATGTTGGTATTCATTGGATAGCTCTTGCTGAGTACTCTCAGATGAGTACCCATATGCCAGGGTTTCAGTCATTTTCTAGGTTTTTTGCATCATTTTGTATTGGCCAAATTAGCCACCAGCAGCATAAGGGTTAACACACAATGCATCTTCCCCACATGCATGTTCAGCGCCTGCAATATAAGACGAAAAAAGTGTCGATTAGTGCCAGGGGCGACAGGGGCTTCAAAACAAGCGACAAGACAAAACAAAAAGCACTGTTTAACCTAGGAGATTTTTGCAAAACATTCAGTAATATCGTCTATTAATTGGTCTTGGCAATAAGGGCTAATAAAGTACTGCAACCAGGTTACAATATTTATAACTAATATCAAACCACTGCCCCCGGAACCACAGCCACCAAAAATTGCTGTGCTCCTGGACTTTTGACTATGGTTCGGGACTAAAATATTTTGACACCCTTGTAATATTTCACTGATTATTTTACAAGGAATGGACCTAAGCGTGCCTGATTGGAAATCTGAGGTGGACAATAAATACAGTTCTGAAATGCAATACATTTTCCCTAGCTTAGATCTAATGCCTGCAAAGTACAATGTGAAAAGTGCCTGATAATTCTACAGTAATGGTACTGCTAGTAATAAACATCTTCATAAATTTCTTAGCCTTCAGCATCCTATTGGAAACTAGGTGCAGGCAAGATGAAATTACAAAACAGCACTGAAACACACTTCATTTACCTGCAATCAAGAATGTCAAAAATGTCAGATAATTCTCTCAAAGTATTTGACTGTATTACTTGGAATGGAGCTGTTAGTGTTTGACTCTGGACCACAAGTAGACAATAGGTCCTAACATTACGGCTCTGATATACACAAAGTTTCCCCAGCTTACATCTAATACCTGCAATAAACAACTTGAAAAGTATCTGATAACAAAGGCTACACAGTGACATGTAACTCTAATCTAAACTCCCTGGTCTACTTAACAGTATTGCTTGGTATAAACATCTTCATAAATCTCTTTGTGTGTCTTAGTCGCACACCAGAAGTGGACAAGGTGTCACTACGAAACAGTTCTGAAACACACTACATTTACCCAAGTTTACATAGAACACCTGCATTCAACAAATATGAGAAAAGTAATAAAGGAATAGATGCTATCTGAGCGGTCTTTGTTGCTTAACTACTCCAATGCTGAGGCTACTTTACTTTCGTCCAAAGCACAAGGACGCAAAGATTTATGAAAACCATATAAACCCTGTCATGTTGGTATTCATTAGATAGCTCTCACTGAGTACTACCCGATGAAAACTTATACGCCAGAGTTTCGATCGTTTTCGGCTTTTTTTGCATCATTTTATAATGCCTAAATTAACTACCAACAGCATAAGGGTTAACACAGCATCCCCGGCTCTTTAGTAAGGCAAACTACCCCTCTGCCATATCATTTGTCTATCATTGTCTCAGCTCTTTGTAGGGAAGATCACAAAAACAATACAATAATCAAAGTGATGCCAATCTGCAAAAAAACAAAAACAAAAAAGGGATTTCTCAGTTAATTAAGCGAAAAACTACCTTTCATGATTAGCCACATTAAATAGATATGAAAAGGCAATTATTTCCTAGGAACTTTTGACGTGACTTTGATTCTATCCTAACAGCCAAACGGGAGTTATTGTCCGGTTATTTCCCCCTCGTTGAACAGGAGAGCAGATATGAGCCGGATGACATTCGGCTAATGACTAGAATTTTTTTTTCTTCTTTTTTTTTTTTTTTTTGTGAACATGACAATGGCCTTACAACTAGGTCTTCATTTGACTAATAAAAGTCATTCGGGTAGTGGTAATTTGCCTGATTATACAAGATAGACTAAATTGCCTACAGCCATGTTGTAAACCCTTTCATACAAGGAAGAAAGGGCAAGATAGCATGGTTATTACTTATTAAGGTTGAAATTAGTCTTCCTCTGGGACCTCCAAGTATATAAATCCAGGAGCAAGGAAATTTTGTCCTGTAGCCAGGCATTTTAGTGTCCACCACGCACAATTAGGTTCGACAAATGTCAGAAAGTGGCACTATCATATCAGCATTTATATCAATAATAAAGACCTGAATGAATAAATACAGTAAAATCTCTCATGAAACATCTCATTGTGAACACAATCTCCTGGTCCAATCTGTATCTTTTACAGTATGAAAATACCTCTGAGATGTGAACAACCCCTATAATGCGACCGCTTTTTCCCTGGTCCCATGGTGTTAACATCTACAAAGTTTTACTTTCCAAATTGATAGAGTTAGAATTGATTGATAGAGTTCACATGTTTGATGAGCTATGTATAATGATATTAACCCATTCACACTCAGAGTTCCTGTGGAGAGAGTAATGTTTGCAACTTTCATACTTTCGGAAATAACTTGGGAATACATTTAAAGTTCACAAAATATTTGAAAGAGAGGTGTTGTTTAACTGCTGGACATCATTTCTCCTTCAAATATTTTTCAAAAAATGCTTTTGTTAGAAAAATATTTCTAAAATAGTCAGGCCTGTTTTGGCCGCTTTGAGTGTGAATGGGTTAAAAGAAATGCCCGAAAGGCTCCACTGGCAATTCTGTCCCAAAATTCCCTAAGTTTGAGAGTTCTAATTTGATTCGCCCCTTCCCATGTTTTGAGCCTTTATCGCACACTATTGCAACAGTTAGATATCCCTGGTCCCTCATAAGCAACTTTGAAATACAGAATCAATTAAAATTGGGCAGATTTTCTCATACATGTAGCATATTTGGCCTGATTAGGTGATATTCTTCTGACCATTGTCTTTTTTTGGATAATATTTAAAGAGAGTAGATTGATTGGAATTTCTCCTATAACTCTGCTTCAATCTATTTGTGTAACACATATATCTACCCCCCCCCCCCCCCCCGCCCCCTATTCAAATGGGGGCAGAAAAGATTGTCTAATTTAACCCATTCACACAGTCCTGGAGTTTGAAAATGGTCTGATGGTCATGATCATACAAAGCAACATCTAAAAAAAAACTCAATTCAAAGTTTGAGTAAACATCACCATTTTAAAAATTATTATAGAACTTCAGGCAGCTATCTGCTGAGGGAACACCAGGCGCCATCTGCGGTCAATGCTTTAACCGTGAAAAAACTTACAAGGAAGGCATGTAATTAGATTTTCAGAATTAGAGTACGGACCAGAAATGGCATCTGGCGTTTGCTAAGCAGGTGGGTGGAAGGTGTGGACTTAACCCTTCCATTGCTGAGGTGACTTTTGTCCATTATATATATATTATTTAAATAAGCACAAGAATGCAATCATTTTTGAAAACTACTTGTGGTAACCCTATCATGTTGGTATTCATTGGATAGCTCTCGATGAATACTCTCAGATAAGTACCTATATGCCAGGGTTTCAGTTATTTTTCAGGTGTTTTGCCTCATTTCTAATTGGCTCATTAAATTAGTCACCAGCAGCATAAGGGTTAAATGTCATTTTCTTTTGACCAGCTACTAGAGCATTTTCAATAAATCATATTGAACTAATATTTAGAGTAGCAAGTTCTGTTCTATATTGCACTCGATTTACGATGGCCATGTTCTTTCACAGAGTTAAACTAATCATGAATCTTGGCTTTATACTGTGATATATCTTTGTGTCCAAAGCACGGGCGAAAATCAATTCTTTACAAGAGAATGATCCATCACTGTGGCTTAAAGTTATCCAATTATCTGAACACAATCAGACAAGAATGGTAAAAGAATAAGCAGACATTCTATTTATCATCATAGGTCCCATGGATTTGAACATGAATTAAAATTGATCGATATAAATTTGATTACAATCCGAATTTACATTATCACAAACATCACAGTGTTTTTGTTTTTTCAGAATAATGTGACAAGGAGGTACTTGGTGAGTGATACAGCATCTAATGTATCCATAATCATTTAACCCTTCCGATGCTGAGACTACTTTTGTCCAAAACACAAGAGTGCAAAGACTTTTGAAAACCATTGAAACCCTGTCATGTTGGTATTCATTGGACAGCTCTCGCTGAGTACTCTCAGATGAGTACCCACATGCCAGTGAAGGTTTTTTCAAGTCATTTTTTCAGATTTTTGTCATAATTTTGTATTGGCAAATTCAGCCACCAGCAGCATAAGGGTTGACTGATTGATGCAGCACAGAATATTCCTACCATACATTCTCAGAAATTAAGACCACCCTAAGAATTTGGGCCCCTATAATTATTGTGCAAAATAATTTAAGGAAATTCTTGGCCACCCCTGATCTATCGCTGGTTGTCATTAAGGGAAATCTGTGCCACTATTACTCTGCTTTGCCTGTTTTTAGAGAAAACATGGGCCACCCTCAACCCATAAAAAATCATCATTTTTCAAAAATGTTATTTTGGTAGACTTACCTGGGCAACGAGGGCTTTGAAGTCAGTGACGGTCTGTGTCAGGTAAGCTCTCACACTGACAGGTGGGTGAATGGTCTCCTCCTCTAAATCAACGCGATACACCTTGACAGTCACACCTTCAACGGGAGTAGAAAAAAGACAAGAGTCACAACAAAGCTCAATATGATGTACAGAAATACCTATTTTCCTTATATTCAGACATATATTGGAAAGACAATGTATATCACGAATCACAAATCTTTACAAAAATTGAGCTGAAGAGATATACTGCATTCATCTGAATAAGCGCACAAGCACGTAGTTCGAAAAAGAATTCGCTAGAAGGGGTATGGATAATCTTCCATTTAGCAGCACGTGTTGCTGATCATGCAACAATCCATGGCCGTTATGAGCTCTTTTGTTTTGTTACACCATGTCTGATTAGACGCTTGAGCGTTGGCGCGGCAAAACCTCAGATAGCGCAAAGTGTTCAAGCGCTGGAAAATACGATCACTATACATGCAGTCTGTACCGGTACCACATGTAAAGGTAATATAACATTTACCTTTGCGGGGGGCGATAGGGGAGGTTCAGAAAGCCAGAAACCATAATATCCGCTGGCTTGACCGATCCAACATTTTTCAGAAAAAAGGGGGACTGTGTGCTTATTTGGATGAATGCTACATATTCTTCGTGATCTTAGGAACATCATTAATTTGTTTAAATAAAAATATATGTCCTAATTATTCTTAGGAACACTTTTTCCACAAGTATTTCACAAAATCTATTCTAAGTGTATTACTAACACTGGCGCTCATTAGATAAGTGCCATTTACTCAAAAGTAAAAGCAGTATTACCAATAGCAGTAATATCATAGTTCATAGTGTGAAACATTTATTTGACAATAGGCAACACCGGTAAGGGACATAGTTTCTGTAGTGACACCATGGTGCTCAAACGCAATTTCAAATCTTAGAGGTTGTTCAAAATGTCAAAAAAGCTTGAGACAATCCGTAATTTAAGCAGGTTCCTCATGTCATTATTGATAGCTACAGTCCTCTCTTGATGATCAGCAAAACTCTTCACAAAACTCTTCACAAAACTCTTCACAAAACTCTTCACAAAACTCTTCACAAAACTCTTCACAAAACTCTTCACAAAACTCTTCACAAAACTCTTCACAAAACTCTTCACAAAACTCTTCACAAAACTCATTCATGCTTGATAGTTCCTCTGAAGATAGTTGTCAAAGAATCAAAGACAATTTTACCAATACCTTGGAAATAACAATAATTTTACAAAAATAATCAGAGGAAAGTTGTAGGTAATATTACGATAAAGATTTCTCCTTCAAATGTCTTCCCAGCTAATGCTTTTGTCTCAAAGATTCCCGAAAAAATTTGTCAGGTCGCTCTTGGCCGCGATGAACACTAATAGGTTAATCAAGAATAAGATAAACCAACTCAATGTAGAAGAAGAGAAGGAAAAAGTTTAACCCATTCACACTCAAAGCGGCCAAAACAGGCCTGACAATTTTAGAAATATTTTTGTAACAAAAGCATTTTTTGAGAAATATTTGAAGGAGAAATGATAACCAGAAGTTAAACAACAACTCTCTTTCAAATATTTTGTGAACTTTGACTTTATTGCCAAGTTATTTTCAAAAGTATGAAAGTTGCAGACGATACTTTCTACAGGAACTCTGAGTGTGGATGGGTTAATGCGGAACAGCGGAACCCTACTTTTTGTTTCCAAACCACACGCACCTCAAACTGACAGACACCATGCACATGCAATGAAAATTGCATTTATTTGTTATGCTGACATTATGACGCATGTGGCAGGATATCATACTCTCCATTATATTTGTCAAACTAAGCCTTAATATCCTCTTACAGGAAAGCAAATCATCCACTCACAACAACTACATGTCATGAGTGACGTATGACCTTATTAAATAATACTCCAACGGAAAACCAGTTCATGAAAAAACAAGTTTTGATAATAAATCAGGGTGATCTTGGAAATGGTAAATGGAGAATAAATTTTAATTATCTTTTTTTGTGTATAATTTCTAGATAAAGTAGTTAATCTATAATGTCGATTTAGCAGTGGATGTATATTTATTGAGTTCCAGGGTGAAGTGCACACAATGAATTGTACTAGTCATGGGTATGGTTTGTTACTGTTGCATTTCTTACTGCAGTTGATATATTTGGTGTTTTGTGTTTTTATTCATGTGTATTTATTGTCATTGCAAATCATTTTTGTAAATATCCATACCATTTGAGATTGTGCTTTGAAAAGAAATTACTGATAATTAAAAATTTACCTTTTAAAAATTGTATTTGCAAAATTAACTCCTTATAAGATATTTGTAAAAAAGCTATGAACCAGTATAGTTTTGTACAAAACCGAAGAATGTTTATTGCAAGGACAGCAGTATGTATGTATCTCTTTTTAGGGATTTAGATCTGAGCTATATATTGACACATTGTAAGGACTCTTTTTTAAATCCCTAGAAACAACCTCCATTAGCATTGCATTTCAATTTTTTTTTTAGAAATTCCTAGTAACATTTAACCTCCATTAAGTACCCTAGTATTGGCTTTGATGGGTACGTGGCATGCGACCAGCCTACACCACCTAGAACTAGGTCTGGATTTCCCCAGACTAAGTCAGCAGAATGCATGTGAAGAAGCACTCTAAATATTAACCCCTTGCTGCCCCTCCTCACCTCAGCCCACAGCTCACACTGTGTGTGACTATTAGCCGAGTCTTTAGTTACACCTGTTCCTGGAATCCCTGCCCAACGAGGAGACTAGACAATCCACACACCCAGACATTGCTCATCTCATACTACATGCCTTGTAAACTTGCTATTCAGTAAGTGCTTCCCTTGAATAGCAACTGCATCCAGCATCCAGACATTGCTCATCTCATACTACATGCCTTGTAAACTTGCTATTCAGTAAGTGCTTCCCTTGAATAGCAACTGCATCCAGCATCCAGACATTGCTCATCTCATACTACATGCCTTGTAAACTTGCTATTCAGTAAGTGCTTCCCTTGAATAGCAACTGCATCCAGCATCCACACATTGCTCATCTCATACTACATGCCTTGTAAACTTGCTATTCAGTAAGTGCTTCCCTTGAATAGCAACTGCATCCAGCATCCAGACATTGCTCATCTCATACTACATGCCTTGTAAACTTGCTATTCAGTAAGCGCTTCCCTTGAATAGCAACTGCATCCAGCATCCAGACATTGCTCATCTCATACTACATGCCTTGTAAACTTGCTATTCAGTAAGCGCTTCCCTTGAATAGCAACTGCATCCAGCATCCAGACATTGCTCATCTCATACTACATGCCTTGTAAACTTGCTATTCAGTAAGCGCTTCCCTTGAATAGCAACTGCATCCAGCATCCACACATTGTTCATCTCATGCCACATACAGTGCCGACATTTGGTTCCTGCACTAAATGCGTGGACACAGTCTTAGCCAGGATGTCCAAAATGCCTGTCCAAAACTGCAATTCCAAAATTGCTGCCCATCCAGATTTAGCTACTAATTTATAGGGATGGGACGATAAACCGATAGTGAGATACATCGAGGTACATAACCTTGAAGATACTCGAGCTACACAAAGGACTGCTGTATCGTAAAAAAGATACACCACATGTATTCATACAATTGAGAATATAGATTTTGTTGGTTGCCTGACAACTAGCTTCATCCTTGCAATTAAGGTTTTGTCTTATGTCTGGACAATAACAAAGGGAAGCATTAATGTATTAGAGACTATAAGATATTATGTGTAACAGTCAAATACTATTCTGAAAGGTGATTTACGCTAAAAAGCATGTATCTTATCGTGTATGGTATTGTGACCACTGTATCGCAATACCTATCGTATCGTGAGCAAGTGTATCGTCCCACCCCTACTAATTTACTTCAAACCCTTATACCAACTACAATTACACTTCTGCTTCGTTCTAAAAGATGATTTGTTGTAAACCCCAAAAAAGCTCAAAATTGAAAATTCTTATAGAAACTTTTGTCTGTCCAAAAAGGAGGTTTTCAGGAAACTGCTTGTCCAAACGACATGCAGGACGGGTCCTGGCTAAGTCCCTATGTGGGTATCCCTAATACACGACTGCATGCCCGATTGCCATCCAGTTTCCTGGGCATGGATGCATGGATGAATGGATGACCTCAAAACTGAATTGGTTCGCAGGCAACATGTGTCACGGATACACTTGGCTTATATTTTGACATGTTATCCATGATTGTTTGTAGCTAAACAATATATATAAGTGGTTGCCTTCAACAGAAAATCAGATGATCAGAAATCATAATGGATAAACCCTTTTTTGCAGTAATGAATTTTGTATTTGTCAATTATCAATCAACAATATGAAATTAAGTTCCTACTTCCCAAGTTTTTCCTTCATAATTTATCATTAATAATTCATAAGTTATAGCAGAGATATTGAGACGTCTCCATATCTCTGGTTATAGAGAGCCTGCCCTGATTGCTGTGAAAGTCTAACACATTGCCACTGACTGCTAGCTGTCTCTCGCCACTGCCCGGGTTCGAATCCTGGCCTGGGCATGTGAGAAAGTTGCAAGTGACTTGGGGTCAGGAGGTGCTTTTCGCCAGGTTCCCCAATTTCCTCCAGCACTTAAAACTGGCTAGTCATAAATTAGCCACAATATGGCAGAAAAAGTGACGAAAATCTTTAAAATCCTGGGTATAGAAACATTAATAATTTGCTTCGTAAGGAGAGAAATGCAAGATCCTGATTACCTACACCTATTACGTATATCATTCACTCGTATGACAGTTTGACAGTTGATAGGAGCATTATAAATTAGTATGATAGTGAAATGATGAGGAGGATTGCGCTCAAGTGATATGTCTCAGGATGGAGTAGAGAGAACTCGAGAGTGAGAACCTCATGTGTCCATCAGCTCTAGTATTGATGGGAAATCCAATGCTAACATTACCAGAGGAATAAATAACGTGAGAAGTGTCGTTCATCCGAGACACTGCCAGGATAGGTGGGCCTTTATATGCTGCTAAGTCAAGGTGATGGCCACCCAGGGTGTTCATTAATAAGCACTACTAGAAGAGAAGACACAATTATGACACCTGGTTCATCCCTAAATCTTTGCTCACTGAGGAAGTTCTCAAATCGGTGCAATTCTAAATCTTTAGCTTATGCCTGCACAATCATCATTAATAAGCACTACTTGAAGAGAAGGCTGCTCGTGAGCCACAATTATGAAACCTGGTTCATCCCTAAATCTTTGCTGCCGGAAGGTTCGCAAATCAGTGCAATTCTATATCTGCACAGGCCTCTATGCTAACTTAATAAGTTATTGGTCCTGCAGGAACAGTAGTACCAAGGATCTATTGGCCCCTGCAAATCTTTTACTAGTCCTAGAATTTTTTCTCATAACATTATCAGGCATTTAATGTGCCTGATGAGGGGGAAAACTTGTTAACAAGAATGTCCTCTAATTTATACTGGCCCTGTAGGACCAGTTTCACTTGCGCAAATTCATGTGGGGAATTTTTACTGGCATATGGCCAGCGTTTCACTCTTAGTGTCAAGCCCTGCTGCACAATCATCCTACCCTAACCCAGGGGCAGACCTAAGGGGGGGGGGGGGGGGGGGGGGGGGGGGGATTTCCAGGGGTTATTATGAACCCCATTCCAGGTGTCACCTTTTGTACCACCATGCCAGCAGTGGTAAAATTTGGAACTATAATTGTGTGTTCCACTGCAGAGCAATCCAGTTCTGAATTGCAATTATGATATCTAAGGTCACGGACATCCTAGAGAACTTAAATTTAGATATACTGCCCATTAAGATGATATGTAAAATTCTGTTTGGTAACCTTTTACATTTAAATGTCCCTTCTTTTAAATGAAGCAGTTTGAATGGTCTTGAGTTTAATTTATTTGAGACTGCCAGATTTTTATTGAGGCCCCACAGGGCATAACTAATAATATAAAACTGTTGAAGTTAATGGTATGACAGGTATTAAACAATACAATATATATTCCTTTTCAATATAGATGTTTGAAATCACATGAAGTACCTAACTGATCCCTACGCTTCACCATGGAGAACAAGGTCCAGAAATAAGTTGAGCCATTCAAGGAAACTAACACAATTCAAGCTTTATTTCCTGGTAATAATTCCTACATTGAACAAAGACCATGCAATTTCAGGAAGAAGTGTTGTGTATTGCACTTTATGGTGCTAATAAGTTTCATCATTGTGCAATAACAACATATCTGATAACCTGAATAAATGAACTTTTTGCTGTTGAAGGGTAGTTACTGTTATGTGAAGCCACTTTACAGAAAAGAGATACACCATCATCACTCCAAGTTAGCATCATCTAACCATCATATACACCTATTGCTGCTTGAACCAAAATGAGACATCTTGCTAGCTCTATGATCCCTAGGGGGCCTGCCCCGATTGCCTTGTGGTCTAAGGCGTTGCTACTGATTCCTAGCTCTTTCACAACTGAGGGCCTGCCCTGATGGCCGTGTGGTCTAAGGCATTGCCATTGCCACTGACTGCTAGCTGTCTCTCATCACTGTCCGGGTTTGAATCCCATCCGGGGCATGTGAGTAAGTAGCCAGTGACTTGGGGTTTGGCGGTGGTTTTCACCGGGTACTCTGGCTTCCTCCACCAGTTACAATTGGCTAGTCACGACTGAGCTGCAATATGCCAGAAAAAGTGATGAAAAATCAAATTCCAAATTTGTTTTTCATTGGTCAGATACAAAGCTGTGAGGTTAATACCGGAGACACCCTTTAAGCCTGCTCGTTACAAGTAATCTCCTCTGCAACACTTAACCATAACACAATCCTACAGCATCCGAGGCATGCCTTTAGATACACTGAAGAGATATTTGCTTTTACTCTCAGCTTCCATGAGGCTCTTGGTAGCAGAGGAGTGACGGAAAACGAAATTCCAAATTCCTGATCCTTAGGTGGCATTAGATGATACCATTGGCACCTTTAAAAATTTTGTGATACAATTTGATATGGATATTTCCTTAACAAAATGTTATCTTAACCCTTACGCTGCTGGTGGCTAATTCAGCCAACACAAAACGATGCAATAAAGGTGAGAAATGACTGAGACCCTGGCACAAGGATACTCATCTGAGGGTACTCAGTGAGAGCTATCTAATGAATACCAGCATGATGGGGTTTAGATGGTTTTCATACATATTTGCATCTTTGTGTTTTGGACAAAAGTAGCTGTAGCATTAGAAGGTTTAACAATATTTCTCATGATACAGTATGCCTCCTAGGGACCTAATTTTGTTAAATTTAGCACAGTGTCAGCTTAAAAAAGATACAAGATGAATTCAATGGCCCAAGCTATTGCTCTTCTACTTCAACCCTCACACTCAGAAAAGCTTACTGACTTTTATTGATAATTCCTCAGCCCTTAGGAATAAGAATATGATGAAATAAATCAGTTTCTGATGTCGGCTTTTAGGCCTCAAGGGTGGGAGAAGTCTCAGGTAAGTTCATGGTACATCCCTCATACAGGTGATTTATTCTAGAGTGGACTTGGGCCAGTCCCAGTCTGTTCATAAATAAGGGTGGAAGAGTAGAGATGCCTATTGATCTTTACAGCATGCTTTACATAAAGAAATAGACGAGCAGTAACAAAAAAACTTAAACCCATTAATGCTGAAAAGGCATGTGTCTAATATTGTCTGGATCTAATGCTATTGACTGATAACTATGGAATAAAGCATTATAAAGTCAGCTTTCTCAAAATATTTGAAGGAAAATTGCAGGTCTAATTGCTTCTGGTTCACAATTCTCCTCCAATACTTTTTCAAAAGATGCATTTGTGAGAAAGATATCAGCAAAATTGCCTGGTATTCTTGGCCACTATGGGCATAACTCCTAGATGAGTACCCATTTGCCAGAGTTCCAGTCATTTGAGGTTTTTTTGCATCATTTTGTATTGGCCAAATTAGCCGCCAGCAGCATAAGGGTTAAAGCATGAGAAAGTTTCCAGTCACTTTGATTTATTCTGTGGTTTCCCCAAAATGAATTTCTTCCATCATAAGCTACTATAGCTAGCAATGATATATTACAGACTGGTAGAAAAGGTGACAATTAATGATATTCCATTTCAATCCTGCAGCCACAAAAAATAATTCTTGGTCAACTAATTGTAATAATAATGATGGTGATTCAGGTGGTCATAAAATCACCTTAGAATTTCCACCATTGGCAAAAAAATGTTGATTTCATTTTTAACAGCTACATTCTTCTGGCTAATGCATTTGATTTGATTTACTTAATTTACGCATGTTTAGACTGACTCGGGAAACACCTGAGGTGGGATGAAATACACTCCCTGTACAGGTAAATCCTCTTAAGTGCCTCTTAGCTGGAGCGTAGGGGTGAAAACTATCTTTGCATTACTTGCTGTGATCAGTTTTCTTGCACCTCACCCGATACGGCACAATAAACCAAGGAGCCTCGGCATGAAGCACTACACGAGATGTGCAGATTCTATTACCCCCAAATGCGCCGCCGCCGCCGCCGAGAAAACTCTGAATAGTGCGGTCTGATAACCCACCCACTCCTTCCTATCTCTCTCTTGCAAGCCAGGCCCGCATTCCTAACATCTATTCTTCACACCAGGGGGCGGCTTGACACTGCCAATGGGGATTAGCTACCTTCGGCGAGGAGAGATCCGCTAATGTGATTCTACAAGAGATCAACGGCTGCCGCTGCAGACACACTGAGCCTCCAGATTGACAGTGATGGGAAATCATGGCCTGCTGTACGTGGCCCCCCTATAAAGAGGTAGTGTTAAGGTTGGGTTAACCTTGTTTTCACACTTCACAGATCGCCCCTTGAATTTCGGCAGGGAAAATAATCAGTCATGGAGGTGAAAAAATCCTGACAATTAAGGGTACCCAATATCTCTGAGTTTGGGCTAAACATATGAAATTGTCAGGCTGCATTTAGTTGCTTTTGAGTTTTAACCTTTCCATTGCTGATGCTACTTTCGTCGAAACACAAGAGAGCGAAGATTTTTGAAAACCATCTAAACCCTGTCATGTTGGTATTCATTGGATAGCTCTCGCCAAGAACTCCCAGATGAGTGCCCATTTGCTAAGGTTTCAGTCATTTTTCAAGATTTTGCATCATTTTGTAATTGGCCAAATTAGCCACCAGCAAGCAAAGGATTGATGGGTTAAGGGAGTGCATGTACCCTTCAAGAAACAGCCTTGACTTCTATTGGAATAAGAGCTTCCCAGTGGGCAGCATGTAGTGCAGTAACGGCTGTTAACTGGCCTGAATAAAACTCCACTTTCATCACGCTTCATATCTTAAACTTGATTCTCCGAGGAGGCCCCCATGCTGGTTAAGATTTCTCAGAAGTCAGGTTTTTAACGGGTTCCTGGGAGTAATCTCTCGTCACCTTTTACATAACTATTCATAGATGTAAACTCAATTCACACAACTTTACAGATACATGCATTCCCTTGGGAGGTTTCCTTACAGAATTTTCATACTGGTATTTTCAACTCAAGCAATTGTATATAGTGCATACTGCAGACAGACCAAATCCTCTTTTTTTTGTAAGTACATGTGCATAAATAGATATACAATCTATGGGTAATTTGCAGATTGATGTCTAGATTGTCATAAGGGAGTTACTTTTTTAAACATCAATGCTCACACCTTAAAGGGAATCCCTCTCATGCCACTCTTATGAACCTCATTTCTCTAATTGCATTAACAAGCATCTCTTGCACAACGAAACATCAGTGGGAATTCAACTAGGGGCAAAATTGGAACTAGTTTGATGTTCCGACTCAGAAACACCTACAAAACCCCCTTCATCACTGACGTGTTCTCGCACCTAGACCACAGAGGGATCTCATGAACATTGCAGCATGTTCAAAGAGCAGGACCAAGACTATGGTCAAAATAAGTCAAAAGAAGTTACCATGTATAAAAATCTCATTCAAAGGGAGATCATTAAAGTTATACAGCATATAATCTATACCTGGGGAAAAGATAATCATACAAACATATGAATACTGTAGATAACTTTTTCCTATTCTAAATGCTCATAGTACTATAAGACTTGGGAGAGATCCAATCAGTGATAGTATGACACCTTTGTCTTATCAAGGCATTTAGCCTGCACTGACAGGGGTGTCCAACTGTCACATAGTCGCACACAGAGGCCTCAAAACGTGAAACAAGACTAACACTTAAATCACTTTTAACCCTTATGCTACTGGTGGCTAATTTGGCCATTACTAAATGATGCAAAAAATGCTGAAAAATGACTGAAACCCTGGCACATAGGTACTCATCCGAGAGTACTCAGCGAGAGCTATCCAATGAATACCAACATGACAGGGTTTAGATGGTTTACAAAAATCTTTCCATTCTTGTGCTTTAGATGTAAGTAGCCTTGGCATTTGGAAGGGTTAAACTAAAAGAATATTCGGAGAATATTTTTAACATGCAGATTGTATTTGGAAAATGCAAAAACATAATTAATTGATACCACCTATTGATCTATATAGGCCTTTATTATTGCTACAAATAGTGCCATCTGGTGACGATATTCAAACTGATTTTTCGCACAGCGCCCACCAAAAACTGCTTTGCTCCAAGACCAATTGTCTGTGCTCCAGGATTCTAAAACCTGGACACCCCTGACTGACCTGAACCAATTCAAAAGACTGACTGATTAATCATTGCATGCCATATGCCTGCTTCCAATATTGCAGATAGCACTATCTTAAGATATTATTAATTTCTTTGATAAAGCAGTTGAGTCATATCTCAGTGAGAGAGTAATGATAATTGAGTGAAGTCATATGTCTGAGGCAACATGTATCAATAATAGCTTGTATGTGAATGTGATTGCAACATGCAATAGATCACCTTTTGGAATCCAGTAATTCGGGACACTTTTTAATAATTTTGATTTTTATGAGTACATGGTGGCCCATGTCTTCTGAAAAAAACTTCATGTTTTATCACCAAGATTTAGCGCTAGTTCCATAATATATGAAATGGAAACTGGCGATAGATCGAGGTTTGCCCAGATTTCCCATAAATTACTTTGCAGAATAATTATAGTGCCCAAAATTCATAGGGTGCTCTAAATTTTTGAGAATTTATGGTGTGCAATATGCAGCCTCATTCTGAAATAAGTTTGGCAAAATGGCCAATTTATGAAAAAGACACATCTGCATCATATTGGGGACAAAGTAGCTCAGTTGGTTGGGTGTCGGACTAGTAATCAGTAGGTCACTGGTTCAATTCCCGGCCGGGATGCTTCAGTCTGTCCTTGGGCAAGACAGTTAATTCCATATTGCCTCAGTCTACCCAGCTGCAAAATGGGTACCTAGCATTAATGAGGCAGTGCTTAAAGCTTGTGCGCTACATGCTGCCAGCTGCTCTAGAATATCCCCTGGGCATGGAAACGGTTTCCGTCTGTGCAGGCCTGCTAGGGGAGGAAGGTCGTGTGAACATTTCGGTGGATACAAGACTATAAACTGAATACTTTTACCTTTAAATGAAGTATTGATAAGTCAAATATGACTGTAATCCAACAATCAGTTATCGATTAATAGGCAGAACCATTTTTTTCACAAAACCAGCATCATTCTGATTTTATTGATTGCATTGTCTAATTTACACGAAATGTAAAGTATTCAAATTTCAAATCTGCTGAAATCTTACAAGTGGTTTTCCATTTTTATAAATAAAAAGTTATATCTAAAGTCATATTAAGTATTTGCATACCAAATCTCGTTACAATCAGGCATTTAGTTTTCAAGATAGCGCCGGCACAAAATATGTGAAGACCGCACTAGGAGACAGACGAATGAGGGCTCTCATATTTGTTTACATTACTGAGGATGTTGCTAACGCACACGCGCAGAACGCACCACTTGAGTGGTTCCTGTCAACACCTATTTATCAACCCATTGATGCCTGACAAGGTTCTTGATATTAAGTGTTGTCTACACCTCTGATACTTTCAAAAACTACTGAAAGTGAGAATAAATTTGGGAAATTATTTGAAGGAGAGCGGTTAGTTAGTAAATGACCAACATTTATTCTTCAAATATTTTTTCCAAAAGTTCCTCTTGTTAGAGAGATATACCCAACTTAGTCAAGTGGTTTTGGGCTCTCGCAGTGCGAATGGGTTAAAATTGCTTACAAAACAATAAAATCAAGTTACATGCATTAATTTCCTAGTCAGTAAACTGGCTAGTAAACAATGAATATCATGAAATCTATCAGCACTGATGAGAGATGAAGTAATTGTGTTTATACACTCCTGGAAATCAACACAAGTAGCATGATAGATAATTGATTGGTTCTTCTGTTATGCCCTAGGTGGATAACCTCGCACACCTACAAAAAGTACCCCAAATCCCCAAAACTAATCTTAAATCAATTACTTCTGTCTGCGAGAGCGAGCAAAGCATCAATCAGGTATGACGGAAGACCCGCTTTGAATCCCATATTTGGAATCATCCCGATAGATGAAAGGCTCCAATGAACCAATCAAAGCGAGCTTTATCTGCGTGATAAATAGATAAAAGGTGGGAGCACTTCCGAGAAGGTAGAGATGAAAGGAGTGGAAACAAAAGCAATCTAGACGGGGGATAAGCCCCTATGCATGTGTCCCCAAAGCTGGGCAATATTCAGCTGATTCAAACACACACAAGCCCTTAATCAAATCAACCAATGAAAAGATTTGACCAGACTTGATGGCGCAGCGGCAAGATTGCCGGCCTGAATGCTGGGAGGTATGGGGTCCAGAGTTCAATCCAAGGCCGGGCCAGTTTGGGGCACGATTATATCCTCTAAAACAGGGCCATGCTGAGATGAAAGCGCGCACAAGCACAACTATAATCAATCATTGATCGGTTGTACCGAACCGATGATTGATGATAATAATCCGAGGCTATTCCTATCACTAGCATCAATTGCATCAATTATAAATATCTAATTAAGACATTATTGATACAAAGTAATGTCTGAGGAGTGGATCAATACATAAAAGTAGATATTACATGTCTTAGGTAGAGGCAATCATTCTATGACAATTGTAAAGTTAATACTTCCAGGGAAGGAGGGGGGTTGTTTGAGCAGGCAAAAAAGTTAGTCTCATAACAAGTTTTTTTTTTGTTCAGTAAGCATGATTGTAAACGATTAATTATGAGCATTAATGAATCAGAAAATCAATTGTGCAGGGCACTTAAATAGGAAAATATGAAATTGCAACAGTAATGAATGAAAAAACCTTGATAAATAACATGTACCAGGTTTCACCACTCACCTTGCCCATTATGTCCAAAAGATAATTGTATCAGTTTCACTATGAAAAAGGAGATAGGCAATACATTCTGCCTACAGCGCCTACTTCAATAAATTACAAAATGAAGTACATTACAGAGATTAACCCTTATGCTGGTGATGGCTAATTTTGCCGATACAAAATGATGCAAAAAAGCTGGAAAATGACTGAAACCCTGGCACATGGGTACTCATGTAAGAGTACTAAGCAAGAGCTTTCCAAAGAATACAAACATGACATGGTTTAGATGACCTTTTGAAAATCTTTACGTCGTTGTGCTTAATGTGGACGATAGTAAACTCAGCATTGGAAAAGTTAACCCATTCATGCCTGAAGTAGCTAAAACACCTGGACAATTTCCGTTATATCTTGATGACTAGAATTTTTTTAATAAAATATATGCAGGCGTAATGTTAATCAGAACCCAACCCACAATTCTCCTTCAAATATTTTTGTGAATCTATGATTGATTCCAAAGTTATATTCAAAAGTAAACAATTTAAAGTCCAAACGACATCTGTAAAAGAGATCTCTGGACATGAAAAGGCTTAAAGAGCAATTATTTATTATGAGTGTTTCATCTTCATGGAGTGCCACATTCTCTGATTATATGAAGGCATCCAAGAGTTGTCTAATGTAAGCCAAGAACACGTTTTTTTGGAAAAGGCTTTAAAAGAAGTGCTTGTTGTTAACCTTATGCTTTTGGTGGCTATAAACTTGGCCAATACAAAATGATGCAAAAAACCTGAAAAATGGTTGAACTCCTGGAACATGGGTAATCATCTGAGAGTACTCAACGAGAGCCATGAAATGAATACCAAAATGGTGATCAATATTTGTGATCTTATGCAATTCACCAAATTATGCTAGATACATTGCCAAGTTTATCCCTAAAATTCACTTCAAAATATATCTTAAGGTTGAGTGATGTTTTATGCAACCTAAGATGGTAGTCATAGATGTAGCACAAATGTCAAGTACATATCAGAGACTTCATCTGAATTGGACAGACCTGCATCATTTGACAGATGGTAATTCATAATTAATACATAACTAAAGGAGATGGAAGTAATACCAGTGAGACGCTTCAAAGCATGTTATCCCTGCAGAAAGGAGCTGTGAGACATGAAGGATGTGAAAAAGGGGCCCCACTACGACAGCATGACAAATCTTGCCCGTAATAGCGCAGAACAGGCGGGGGCAGAAAGAGCTTCGTATCCATTAGGAGTTGCCTCCATACAAAGGGCTGCCATTTCCCCGTGCTTTCCCGGGCCCAGGCTAAGTGCACGTTATTGCACTATGATGAAATCTTGCCATTCGTTATTTCCAACCGGACAAAGATGCTGATGATCAGCTGGTTCAAAGCATTCCCTAGCATAGCTATGGTGCAAACACTTGAGAAATCAACAGATGTTTGAAAATACTAAAGGTTATTCCCCTTGCTAAATTAACCAAATAAGATTGGTAGGAACATGTTAAATATTGACACGTTTAAATACATTAGGTTATCAGCATGGCTTACCAGCAATGGTGCAAACACATTAAAAATCAACAGATACTTGAAAATACACAGGGTGACTGCCCTGGCTTACCAGCAATGGTACAAACACTATATAAATAAATCAACAGCAACTTGAAAATACCAAAGTTTATCACCCTGGCTTTATACAAAACGTTGGTGCAAACCAAGTTGACAGATTACACAGAAATTGTGCAAAATCTTTAAAAATCCACCAACAGATGTTTGAAAATAAACATTGTGATTGTAGTGTATTTAAGACCAAAAGGTATTAGACAATACACAGGGTCAATGGAATGGCTTTCCCTTAATTTTTCTGACAATTTTTTCTTGCTCAGGATTAAAACAAGCTCAAAAAACATGCCATCAATAATTGATATAATAGTAAAAGAAGGGGTCTTAAAACATGTAAAACAAGGAAAAAGTTCCAACCGAAGGTCGCACAATGCTGAGGCTACTTTCATCCAAAGCACAAGGAAGTAACAATTTTTGAAAATCTGAACTCTGTCATTTCGGTATTCATTGAATAGCTCTTGCTGAGGACTCTTAGGGAAGGAAGGTAGCGGGAACATTTGAATGGATACAAGACTATAAATCAAATGCCTTTACCTTTACCTTTACTGATGTGCCAGGGTTTCAGTTATTTTCCAGGTGTTTTGCACCGATTTGTATTTGCCAAATCAGTCAACAGAAGCATAATAGCATTTACAAAAGGATTTTTTGCTCATGTAGAAGAAGGATGAGTACAATTCAGGGTCCACAAGTTTCTGTATGATGAAAATAAGAGTAGTCAGGATCTTATTTCTTGCCTTTCACCTTGAATCATTATCAATTGTGTAGAAAACAATAGTATTTACAAAAGAAGGCTTTTTTGCTCAAGTAGAAGGAGGATGAGTACAACAATTCAGGGTCCACAAGTTTCTGTTTGATGAGAATAAGAGTAGCTAGGCTCTTATTTCTTGCCCTTCACCTTGACTCATTATCAATTGCGTGCAGCAGCACATGTATTCTGGAGACACCAAGAACACAGATGGTCTTTGCCATAGGATTTAGTGTTCCCTTGCATGTATGCGGGAGATCCTTCGATTGTCCTTGATCCAGAAACCTGATGGGGAGGGATCATGTGACTCTGCAGTTAACCCATTATGGTGAAAAAGACACTAAGAACACAGATGGTCTTTGCCATAGGATTTAGTGTTCCCTTGCATGTATGCGGGAGATCCTTAAATTGTCCTTGATCCAGAAAGCTGATGGGGAGGGATCATGTGACTCTGCAGTTAACCCATTATGGTGAAAAAGTCACTAAGAACACAGAAGGCCTTTGCCATAGGATTTAGTGTTCCCTTGCATGCATGCGGGAGATCCTTCGATTGTCCTTGATCCAGAAACCTGATGGGGAGGGATCATGTGAATCTGCAGTTAACCCATTATGAAAAAGACATTTGTCACATTTAATTACCTCGCAAATATAAGATGAGTTTCAGCATAAAAGAGCAGGTTAAATAGAAGATAAATATTGATTCTCCACGCTGAAAGGGCTGCATTACTCACATGTTTCATAGTATAAAGACAACCAGCATTTGCAGCTACTATACTATAAGTGGTAACATAAACATTTGAGCAATAACCTGGTATTGCAAAGCAAACAGTACCAGCTGTTCACCCATTCAATCCTGTGATGTCCTGTGATGCCAAAAATGCCCTGTGTATTTGTAGTCCAGCGGTTAAGGGCCATTTTTTAGCCAAATCGTTCACTTTTCGATAAAAGCGCCAAATTTGGTATGTGAGTACTTGTGAAGGTTCATTTTAGGTTGGCCTTTATCTATGTTGCCAGACCACCTGGTATATTCACCTTTATATGATTTTATGTATGACCTAAATTCGATTAAGTCAAAAAAGTAACAAAATGGAAATTGAAATAAAAGAAAATAGGAAATTGAGTGAAATGAAATTATAACTCTAAAAAGTAAATGACAAAAAAATAAAGAACTTTTCCTGTAAATTATCAGCAATTGGTAAAAATTGGTTTTTATAACATACCAGTATAATTCAGTTTCATACAATAGGCAATTTCTATGCTCAAAAATATTGCTATAGAGCTGGTGGAAGAAGGCTTTTAACCCTCCCAATGCTGTCAGGCTAGTTTTGTTCAAAGCGCAAGGACAAAATATTTTTTGAAAAACATATAAACCTTGTCATGTTGGTATTCATTGGATAGCTCTTGCGAAATACTCTCAGATGTGTACCCACGTGCCAGGGTTTGTCATTTTTCTTTTTTAGGTTTTTCGCATCATTCTGCATTGGCCAAATTAGCCGCCAGCAGCATAAGGGTTAATGGGGCTAGTTTCGCCCAAAGCACTAGGACAAAATGTTTTTTGAAAACCATCTAAACCCTGTCATGTAAGTATTCATTGGATAGCTCTCGCGAAGTACTAGGTTTTTCACATCATTCTGTATTGGCCAAATTAGTCACCAGCAGCATAAGGGATAAGCATAGGACGAATTGAGTGAGATATCACAGCATCTGGTTCACAGCAATGCTAGAAAAAAACACGATGCAGGTTGATGTAATCAAGCGTGATTGGCCCACAACCGCTCAATCAGGAAGTTAAACGACCTGCGCACACAGGGCATTACCCTTGGGGCGCCCCTATCTTTTATCTGCTCAATCAACAGGGATTTTGGTCAAGAGCTAATGACTTCTCGCTGGTGCCGCCGTAACAGGCGCTGATTAGATCAACCCAGGGGGAGCCACCTGTCTCAACCTCTCTCGTACGCTACGTCCACAGCAGCTTATCACTGACGGGTAAGCTATGGCCAGATGATTTTAAGTGGATCATGAAGATGGAGATAGTTACCAAGATATCAACACATATGCTGCTGGTAGCTAATTTAGTCATTACAAAATATTAACCCATCTGCTGCTGGTAGCTAATTAAGCCATTATAAAAAAAATGCAAAAACTTGAATATGACTGAAACCCTGGCAAATGGGTACGCATATAAGAGTACTCAGCGAGAGCTATCCAATGAATACCAACATGACAGGGTTTGGATGATTTTTCAAAAATCTTTGCCTCCTTGAGCTTGAAAAGAATGTATCCTCAACATTTTAGGGTTAAAGATCACTTCATTCTACCAATCCCGACGATGTTCTCTCTCCCTAACCAAATCACAGATGGTCAAATGACCTATGGGCCGATGACTTTTCATAAAATGCTGTGGTCTCAAAAAATATAACCAAAATAGTCAAAACGGTTTTGGGCACTTCAGGCAAGAATGGATAAATTAAACCGCTTTAAATTGGCCATTTTTAAGGAAAAGCTAAGTGAGGTCACTCAAGAATGGTGAGGTCAACAAAGTGGGTCATTGTTTCATGAGCTGGGATAGAATGAAATGGTTATAAATCAGTGCAACATTCAATAAATTAAACCGTCAACTGATATCAAACTGCCTCAGCAAGGTAATTTTTGTTAGGTGAGCCTGCTGTTAATGTAATTGTCAAATACTAGGAACTTTGTGATGATGTATATTTCCCATAGGCAATAGCACAATCGATACGGTTTGACATTTCCGCTACACATCAAAAGTTCATGACCTGTGGCCGTTCTTCGCGCTCACTTCACTAAACAGTGTCAAAACTGAGACCTTATGACAGTTCCTAGACATGTGACTGTCAAAACAGGAACATCAATTTTTTTTGATTGGGTCAACAATGTGGGTCATTGTTTCATGAGTCGAGATAGAAAAGAATGACTGAGTGAAATAAGTGCAACATTCCGGGTTCAAGACTCTACTGCATTTCCACTATCTTGTCAAGAAAATGTCTTCAATTCCCTAAATATTCCAACCAAAGATAACCTGGTCACTTAAAAGGCATAAATAGGTCGCTGTAATTTTCCCTGAGATTGCAATCTCATGACAGAGAAAATGAGAGCATTCCTGAATATTTGATATAATTTTGCATGAATGATTAAGCCTGTGTCACACTGTCACGTATCTCCCCAAGTGCATGTCAAGATTGGTCACGGTTCAGTAACTTTTGAAATACATGGCCAATCTTATAGTTCAACCTCGATAACCGCTGATATACAGTTGGTATAGCACCGTAGCAGTGCCACAAATGTTTTGAAATGTTCAAAACGGCAATTCCCTGACCCATCCCTTTAAGTCACGGATAGTCAGGGTTACACTACGGATAGTGCTACGGCAACCAAGGAGCACTACCCGATCTCTGTGGTTACTGTAGTCATGGCCTAACGTAGCTCATAATTATCGGGCCAGTGTGACACATGCTTTAGGAAGGGATTTCACAGACAAAGGCCTCAACAAGTTCAGGAGGACCTCTCTATTTTCATAACTTGTATAGACTTATATAACACAAATAAATGATGATAATAATGATGATGATGCTTATGATTGAATGGTGACAATAATAACGACATAATAACAATAATATCAACGGTAACAAAAAGGACACCCTTAATTTCCATCTTTGACATTCATTAGTGCTTTGACTTAACCCTTATGCTGCTGGTGTCTAATTTGGTCAACATGAAATGAAGACAAAAAGCTGAGAAATCACTGAAACCATGGCAAATGGGTACTCATCTGAGAGTACTCAGTGAGAACTATCCAATAAATACCAACATGACAGGGTTACGATGATTTTCATAATTTTTTGCTTTTTTGTGCATTGGCTGAAAGTAACCTCATCATTCGAAGGGTTAATACATATGTCATCTACTTTGCAAAATGATTTATACAGAGAAATGTGCTACCTAGATAATATAATAGTGTGAATGAGGGTTAAGCGTCGACCGATGCTGAGCTAGCTCAGCGAGGCATTTTTTGTTACATGAACCTGCTGTTAATGTAATTGTCAAATACCGGGAAGGAATGAGGTGATGGTCTGAGTTTGCCAAAAGCCTATAACGCAATCAATATCATTTGACATTTCCGCTACACATCAAAAGTTCATGACTTGTGGCCTTACCTCCCACTCACTTCACTACACACTTCCAAAACTGAGACCTGATGACAATTCCTAGACATGTGACTGTCAAAACAGAAATGTTTTGAAAGGCCTAATGTTCCATATTACAACATAACGGGTGTGTTTTCCAATTGTTATCACTGTAAATTGTGAGACAACAAATACTCGCCTGTTAGCTAAATAGAATATTCTGAATATTCAGAAACTACATATATGCCTGTGTAGTAACACTAACCAAGAGAATCCTACAAGCATATTACATGAGACATGATCAAATTCATTAATAAAAGAGTCTGATTCTAACAGATACCCCCCCCCCCCCCCATTCTAACAGATACCCCCCCATGCCACACACACAAAGCTTGGAAATCATAAAATTTGCTACCAGAATATTGTTTGGCTGTAGACAATAGCATCATATAACACTGCCCTCTTACACAGCAATCTTAGCATCAGGCATTTGTGGGCAAAATAACAATTTGGACTCACAAGGGTTAAGATCATTTGGTGCATGGAAGGGATGACCACCATTAGGGTAAAAAGTCATACAGATAGCATGACTTTTGGATGAAGACAACAATATCATATAACACAATGGCATAATATAATACTACCCTAGTACACAGTCACGGGGGATACAATTATGCTGGCAACACCACAGAGATGTTGCATTTATTTAATGGCATATAACACAATGGCATAATACAATACTACCCTATTACAAGGTCATCCCCAAGCTCAACATAAAGGTGCAATCTCCCTATTAGCAGGTCAAAAGAGGAGATCATGCTTGTTTGATCTCAAGGCCTTCTTTTGTAGCAAATGATCCTCACTAATAAGGTTCAAAGCAGGACTGGTCACAGGAGGACATGTTAAACAACAAAGCTTGTTTACAAAAGCGGAAATGTCCTTGTTGGATCTTTTCCTTTAGCTGCAGCTCCTCACAATTCCTTTTGCTATCGCTTCACGAAAAACAAAGGAATATGCGACAGTATAGAACATGCACTTTGTAATTGGTGCAAATCATCTCGAAGAGAATGAGAACAAAAAATCTTAACCCTTATGCTGCTTGTGGCTAACTTCGTCAACATAATATCATGACAAAAAGCGGAGAAATGACTGAAACCCTGGCACATGGTTACTTAACTGATTGTACTTAACGGCGATCTTATGAATACCCACATGACTTAATTGGTTCAGATAATTTTCATAATTACATTTTTGTGCATTGGACAAAAGTAACCTCAGCATCAGAAGGGTTAAAAAGAGATTTGTGAACTAACATGACATATAGCTGCACTATGAATGACAGGGTGATTGCATGGTGACAGCTCTTTATGTTATTTGTATATGAAATAATCATCCAGACTTTTCACTCAACTAAATAGTGACTAGAAGACTTTTCAATTGTTGGGATAAACAGAGGGAAAACCAACCCACACCTTATGCAAACTAAGTCACAGGTAACTTCCTCACATGCCTCAAAATAGGGCTAGCTGAGATTTTTGGTCAACCAGCAATATCAGATGAGTTGACTTAAATTGAGGGTGTGTTGGACCTGAGTGAGTCTTAGTTTATAGTATGTTTTTAACTTCTTTCTTTCCCATTTGTGTGTGTGTATATCGGTCATTCTATAACTGCGGGACATTTTACGTCACTCACCTACACTCAACTGTGTTTCATAAATATTAAAATAATTTTCTTTTTTTTCAGGGATGTTTACCTTCATTAGATCATTGCTTTACATAATACAGGTTATTTCTATGATAATTTTGGGAACTAGTCATCCATTCAAGCTCAAACATGTTTGACATTCTGCCTTTCCCACTTGTCGCAATGTACATGCGGGAAACAATGAAGCTAAAAAAGGATTATACCTTGACTTTTGGAATTGATTTTTTAGAGCAAAATGAGTTAAATGTCATGCTATGATTACCTTTGAATTCTCAAAAATAAATAATTTCACCTAAATATGAGAAAAAAAGTGCATTTTAGGTGTGTCGCTAAGTTCTGTGTCCACTCTGTTACCATACACTATTTCAACATGAATAACTAGCTTCTCCCTATTTTAGTGTCACATATGATTAATAGAGGGTAGCTCCATGCATTTCAGACTTACATGGCTGACCTACATTAAGCAGACAACTTCATTTGGTCATTTATGAAAGAAATCTTAGTGAGAACCCTTATGGTACCCATTTGAGTGTCCACTCTGTTACTTGAATACATATAGAATTACTAGAATGTGAAATTTAAAAAGATTGCCTATAGAAAACTTGTAAAATGGAGATTCAAGCTAAGTCATGCCACATGCAAAAAGTGAAGGGTGACAAAACTTATGACCTACTTTTTTAGAAATCTGTCCACCCTGTTACTGTCCACTCTGTTACTAAAATAGTAACAGGGTGGACTGAGCAGGGAAACAGAGTGGGCAATCTCAAACTTAAATCAAGGATTCCATGAAAAAAGTTACAATAACAGTAAAACAAGAGATGAGAGGAACTATTGGAGATCTCCTTGATGAATGCCATTCCCAGCTAGGGCGGTTCAAACCCCATTATTACAACATCAGACATCTGATCAGTATAAGTTTTATCGTACTTTGAAACGGAACATGATGTCAAATGAGTGTCTCATGCACATTGATTTCTCTGAAAATTATGTGTGTAAAATGCAGAATGAAGTTCTAAGTGCACACTTTGGGGCCTCCAAGAAACAGATCAGCCTTCATACAGGTGTTTACTATGTAGGGCATGATGGTGAAGCCAACACATTTTGCACTATTTCTGAAAGACTTCAGCATGGTCCTGCTGCAATATGGGCTCATCTTGACACTGTGCTTAATCTAATCCAAAACAAGCATCCAGAAATTGATACCATCCACTAATTTAGTGATGGGCCATGTACCCAATATAAACAAAAAGCAAATGTCTTCCTGTTCACACACAGAGTCTCAAAGGGGTATGCCATTTGGAACCTGGAACTTTTTTGAGAGTGGTCATAGGAAAGGAGTCCCTGATGGGGTGGGTGCCACCATTCGGTGAATGTCTGACCGCATTGTTCACCAAGGAAGTGACTGCAAAGATGCCACTGATGTGTATACAAACTTGAAAAGTGCCTACAGCAAAGTTCAACTCTACCTTGTACCAGCAGAGGTCATTGAAATTTCAACTCAAGCCATGTTGTCAATGGTTGACCTGAAGACTGTCCCAGTTGGTAATCAAATTATGATATTGTAGCAGAAGATATTTAATCTCCAGAGACACTTACAGCTCGAAACTACCAATTAGATCTAACAATAATGGCAGAGGTTGAAAGTGCACTTTAGATTGTGCAAATCTTTAACAGGCCAGACCAATTTGATTCATTACATGAAAAGAAAGTCTAGCCTAGTCAATGTAAAATAAGTCTTTGAAATGTTTTCCTGATATGTCTGTTACTGGGAGCATTTATGTTTTTTCTGCTATTCAGTGACCTTTGGCCTGTATTGACCTGTTAGATTTAAGATGTTTAAGCCAGTTTCTTAGAGTAAGGTGCTTAATGCTAATGTTAAAAGCTGTCCACTCAGAAATGTCCACTCTGTTATGTAACAGAGTGGACGTAATGTAACAGAGTGGACGTAACAGGGTGGACACCCTTTTTTCTTTGTTTGCCATTTTATTTCCCAAACAAACAGGCAAGATTGGTGGAAAGTTGGGAAATGTTCCATTTCAATCCTCCCATTAATATATTACAAAAGGACTTTCACTGGAAACTTGAAACAGTCCCATTGCCATCATATATGTGCTAAGACATTTCTTTTTCATGCCAGCGGTTAACAAAGAAGAAGTTTTCAGCTTCAGCTTTACTATATATATATATATAATTATATAATTATATATATATATATATATATATATATATATATATATATATATATATATATATATATATATATATATATATATATATATATATATATATATATCTATATTATAAGAGAGGAGGCCCAATCCTTTGCAACGCATGATCTCCGTTGCCGCGCCTGTTTGCCTAATTCTGAGTTGGCAGTTTGGTGGACGAGTGTATCTAGATGGTTCTTAGCGTAAACTTATTTCAAAATATTTTACAAAAAGGTGCTTTTGATGCTGATTTCTCAACCTCGAGCGCGGCCGGGTTTGGTATGACCACCCGGCGATAGATGGTACTACCGATATCAAACTTCTGCTTCCACAGTGGGGTTACACAGCACAAACTTTGTTGGTTGTACGGTGGCAGAAGTGCGCTGACTGTAGTAGCGTCAAACCTACCCGGGTGATTAAATCAAGAGCATGTACAGAACGGGTTGAGGCGCCATGGAGACCCTGGACATTGCCTGCATGGGCGCTTAGGGACAAATCCCATGGGGGAAAACACAAACAAGGGCAGAGTGCTTCGACAGAGATTCGTAGAACAAACCCAGACAGTTCAGCATACTATGGTGGCGCATGAGTAACATGCATATTTGAGCTTAAGAAAAATCTGGACTTTTCTATAGTTCAAAAAATGTTTTTCAGACCAGTATATAAGCTACGCGGGCTCAAATAGTAACCATTTGAAAATGATCATTATGAAAAGAACTTGAAAATTGTGACGAAATTTAATGTCTATATAAACTTAGAACTACCTCAAGCCGTTACCAGACTTTTCGGAAAATGAAAGGTCAGTTTGAAAAAAGTTCTAAAATACAGCCACTAAAATGTTATAACCCCTTTTTATATAGCAACTTCGATAAACATTTTTATAAAAATCGATGGATCAAATACAAGTATCTATTCATATATATATATATATATATATATATATATATATATATATATACATATATATATATATATATATATATATATATATACATACATATATATATATATATATATATATATATATATATATACATATATATATATATATATATATATGTATACATAGAGAGAGAGAGAGAGAGAGAGAGAGAGAGAGAGAGAGAGAGAGAGAGAGAGAGAGAGAGAGAGGGAGAGAGAGAGAGAGAGAGAGAGAGAGAGAGAGAGAGAGAGAGAGAGAGAGAGAGAGAGAAATGATATATTACGCCATAATCTAACTTTGAAAATAGTTTTGAGTAGAAATGATTAAGATTATATGTATCAGTGAAATCATAAATGTCCCATCTTTTATTACAGCCGGTTTAATAACCCATGATCTTATTTATGAAATGGTCTATCTATATGCCAAGTTTCTTGAAATATTGATACATAGGTTAGGGTTAGGTGGCCCTCAATGTGTGGTCTTACGGATATCCGAGTGTGTCTACATGGTTTTTAACGTAAACAAATTTCAAAAAGTTAAACAAAAAGGTGCATTTGATCATGATTTTTAGAACTGCATATCTCTCCGGGAGGTCCGGTGAGAAGAACATGTGCACCTGATCAGGTTGAAATGAAGTTAATAGGCAAGCCACCCCAATAGCTGCGAACAATGAGGCCCTAACCACAAAACCCACTGGTGTGCCTGCGGTTTTATTTGCAAGGGGGTCGAGCCCGACGCAACGAGAACATAAGGCTTAAGTGGAACAAACAGAACAGGGTTTGAATGACGTCTAGGGCATACAGACGGCAGTTTAACTTCGACTGTTCTCTTCGCCATTGATAAGGAAGAGGAGAATCTTAGGAGAATGAGATAAAAACAGGATATTAGGGGATAGATGGATAACTTGGATTTCATTGAAGATGGTGAAATGATAAGGTGATATTGCCTTAATATATGATGGGTTTACATGTAATTTTAAAACAGTATTTTGTATTAACCATTGCACTTTCCCAGTTTAAAGAAAATGAAAGGTCAGTTTGATATAAACATTCTAAATTGCAGCTGTTAAAAAGTTAAAAAAAACTTTTTGTGTAGGTATTTCAATAGAAAAAATAGCAAACTCGATAGATCGAAAACAAGTATCAGTGTGAAATAGATGATAATTTGTAACCATCTCGCAGCCCTTCTGCTGTAAAGACAACGTGTGCCACCCCAGGTGGTGGCACCTGAGACTCAAAATAGCAAGCGCTCAGTGCATATACTGTAGAAGGACTAAGGAACGGGTGTTCAGGTGTGACGAGGGAGAGACAGATAGCGATACAGAGAACGAGAGAGAGACAGAGAGCGATCTGTTTCTTCTTGAATTATTGATACATAGGTTAGGTGACCCTAAATGTGTGGTGTCAGGGATATCTGGTTGCTCTGATATGTCTGTCGTTATAAGATATTTCATGGTTCCCGTCCGCAGGACGGGTACTTTTCTAGTATATATATATATGTCGTGTACCAGAAGTCGATCCGTACCAATCGACGATTGGTACAGCAATGCTGTACCAGAAGTCGATCGACTTCTGGTACAGCTATTACTTGTACCAAAAGTCGATCGACTTCTGGTACAGCACTAACTGTACCAGAAGTCGATCGACTTTTGGGACAGCATTAATTGTACCAATACTCGATCGACTTTTGGGACAGGCTTTAAGCCTTGTACCAATCGACGATTGGTACAGGCTTATTTTCAGATCTGAATCCTCGGTTTTGATAATAAGTCTATTGTTTTTTAACATCACTTTGTCTTTAATTTCATCAAAATGATTATATTCAGACTTATTTTCAGTGTATAACTGTATTGAGTTCCCTATATTCAATACAGATAGATATAATAGGGAGGGGCTGATGTTTTAATAATAGAAGCAAAATATTTTAAGTCATAATACCTCTCTTCAACTATTCAATACACATTTTCACCAGTTTCTAAAAATATATTCAGTGTATTGTATTAAGATGAACATTGTGCAAATAATCATGGGGTGATATATAACGCATACTAGAGGTTTAAATTAAAAACATATTTACTCCACTATCAATGAAAGCAATTAAATCAAAGTCAAAGAGTTTACCTGGGCTATTGGACATATTGCCTTAAAGGTTTTAAACAAAAATGTATAGGTGAACGCCTGAATTACTCCGATCATTAGCACAGGAAGATGCCATGGTCATCATTATTTCATAAGGCATGCTATCTCATCCCTTTCATTTTTTTTTAATCAAAGACATAGAAAATAGGACTTTAGTTTATCACAAAAAAGTCTGTCAAACTTCCCCCTCCAAAAAGGACAAAAATAGAAAAAAGGAGAAAATGAATTTGAGTAAAAAAGGGGAATTGGTGGCCTTAAATTCGTTGAACTAAATTCTATTTAATAGACAAAAATAAAACATTGTTAAGTAATGGGTTCATTATAAAAAATCAGTTAGTGAAACATCCATGGTTAATACAGTCCACTGAATTGACAGCCACTTTCACAATCGAGTTTTGGTACAGATCGAGTTTTGGTACATGACCCTCATAAATGAATGGTTGTCCCAATCGACGATTGGTACAGCTATGCTGTACCAGAAGTCGATCGACTTTTGGTACAGCTTAATGCTGTACCAGAAGTCGATCGACTTTTGGTACAGGTAATAGCTGTACCAGAAGTCGATCGACTTTTGGTACAGGTAATAGCTGTACCAGAAGTCGATCGACTTCTGGTACAGCATAGCTGTACCAATCGTCGATTGGTACGGATCGACTTCTGGTACACGACATATATATATATATATATATATATATATATATATATATATATGTATATAATATATATATATATTCAATCAAACAACTCATATTTTCTTAGCAAGAATCATGTTGATCCGAAAATAGCCACAGTTGAAATAACTCATTTTTAGCTTTTCCTGTTGATTGAATGCTGACACAACATTTCCAAGGACTTTTTTATGGCTTTCATGGCCAGGCGCCGACGTCTCCAGCTTATGACAGCAATTATGATGTAACCACACCAATTATATAACCACATGGGGGTGGAGATTGTTATCTTTTGCTATTAGGAAAAGACAATTACTTTGTGCAAGAAATTGCCCTTTGTTTTTGCACTATTCTTCCATCTATAATGGGTTTTCAAAAGTGTTTTGATATCCCTTGAGAAGACTCATCTCTTATCTCAAGTCTATTAAAATATGGCCCGAGTAAATACCACTTTGCCTGAAATAAATCACAAGACAATTATGCAACATGCATAGGCAAAGAATTTGAAAGATGCTGATTAGAAAAAATAAAATTTCATTTTATATGGGCCCCTACATTTACAAGAGTGTTTTTTGACACATGGTGGATTTCAACTATGAGGCTCAGATCTCTTTACAAACAACTAAAGCACAGAATGAACTTCATTGACCAAGCTGTTTTATGATACAAAGTAACTGAGTAACATAACCAAAAATGCTTATGAAATGCTAGAATTCCAAGTGAAAAACAGAAGAAAAGGAAATTAATTCAGAAAGTAAAACAACCAAATTCACAAATTAAAACTTTTCAAAATTTCAAACAATTCAGTCTGGAAGTATACCGAACAGCTTGCACATGGACACACATCTCAGTACTAGTAATTAACTGATTAGCTAGAATCTTCTTATACATATTGTTGGTAGGGATCAATATTTCCCTAAGATAAAGGTAAATGATGCTCTTAACAGTGAGATATCATAAGAAGTGTTTGCACTTTTGTACTCTCTGATCATAACCAGGTTAAAGTGACATGGATGATCTAAAGCTCATTGCCCCTTCAAGACAAAGCGCGCAAAAAAAATGGTAAACAAGTTTCAGGTTGCCCTTTTTCAAGAAATGCGGCTAGAAGCTGCAGAGAGAAGAGTTGACATGCAGAACCATCACATCCCCTTTCTCCATTTACTTAATTGGCCATTTCAGTCACCTAGCTCTGGCAGGAATCTAATAAAGAAGGCTATTTGCTTACTTAATGAAATAAGGGTGACTCGACAATGGCCGTACACAGTGTGAGCCGCTGCTCTTCTTCAGTCGTACTCATGCTGGCCAGCACTGACGCCCACCCACCAATTTTCCACTCACTGTCCCCTTTCCACAGCATTCCCTTCTATCTAGGTTGTGGGGCATCCCCCATGGGCCCTGTGGTGTAGCACATTGCATGCTGAGTGTTCCTCACCAAAAATCATTGACGTGATTAGAGACACACTCACCAGCCTTTTCTCATAGCATTTGCTTCCAGGTCATGGGGCTTCCCCTTGGGCCCTGTGGTGTAGCACACTGCAAGCTGATTGTTCCTCACCCAAACTCATGAAGTGATCATAGACAACCTGACAATTTTCCACTCACTATCCTCTTCCCCTTTAGGTTGAGGGGCAACCCCCTGGGCCCTGTGGTGTAGCACATTGTACACTGATTGTTCCTAACCCAAAATCATGCGATCACAGCGATCACAGACACCCAACTGTCAATTTTCCACTCACGGCCATCCGCCAATTTTCCACCCAGAGCATTTCCTTCTAGGACATGGGGCTTCCCCATGGGCCCTGTGGTGTAGCACATTGTACACTGATTACTCCTAACCCAAACTCATGCAAGCGATCACAGACACCCATCTGCCAATTTTCCACCCAGACCATTTCCTTCTAGGACATGGGGCTTCCCCATGGGCCCTGTGGTGTAGCACATTGTACACTGATTGCTCCTAACCCAAACTCATGCAAGCGATCAGTCACCCATCCGCCAATTTTCCACTCACTATCCTCATCCCCTTCCAGGTTGTGGGGCTTCCCCCTGGGCCCTGTGATATAGCAAATTGCATGCTGATTGTTCCTCACCCAAAATCATGCAAGCGATCACAGACACCCATCTGCCAATTTCCCACTCACGACCATATGCAAATTTTCCACCCAGAGCATTTCCTTTTAGGACATGGGGCTTCCCCATGGGCCCTGTGGTGTAGCACATTGCATGCTGATTGCTCCTCACCCAAACTCATGCAAGCGATCACAGACACCCATCTGCCAATTTTCCACCCAGACCATTTCCTTCTAGGACATGGGGCTTCCCCATGGGCCCTGTGGTGTAGCACATTGTACACTGATTGCTCCTAACCCAAACTCATGCAAGCGATCAGACACCCATCCGCAAATTTTCCACTCACTATCCTCATCCCTTTCCAGGTTGTGGGGCTTCCCCCTGGGCCCTGTGATATAGCAAATTGCATGCTGACTGTTCCACACCCAAAATCATGCAAGCCTTCACAGACACCCATCTGCCAATTTCCCACTCACGACCATCCGCCAATTTCCCACCCAGAGCATTTCCTTTTAGGACATGGGGCTTCCCCATGGGCCCTGTGGTGTAGCACATTGCATGCTGATTGTTCCACCCCCAAACTCATGGAAACAATTTCAGGGCAATTTGAAAGGTAGAAGCCTGAGGTACAATACTCATGTATCATTGGCATCAAAATTTGTTAAACTTTCTAGCAATTGTTTTTACTAAAGCTAAATGCCCCTATCCTCGAGAGGACATGCAACCATTCAAATACAGGTTTCACAAACTACTTGAAAGAGAGTTATAGATGTTCTATGCCCAAAACAGTCATGCCTTTTCAGGCTACCCAGGGATGAATAGAATGAATGTCTATGGATGCATTCATTCCTCTGCTATCCCTTTCTGTCCATTCTAAGGGAAATAGGATAAACCTAAAGCAACAAAAGGTAATATAGTAATGTATCTCTAAGATCTTATTTACCTTTGATTTGGTCCCTTTGTTCCCTAAATTACTCAACATGCCAGACAGGAAATGAGGAAAAATTCATTTCATGAGCGTTGCCTTTTCATATCAATAGCACTGTATGAAGAGGGACTGTGAAGAGTCTTGGAGAGAAAAGAGCTTTCAAGTGTTACACAGAATAATTCAAAGTACAAACACTTTCAAGAGTGAGAGCTAACACACATCTTGTTTGATAAAAACCTGCGCCGCCAAGTGAAGGTCCTTTTAAACATGAAGAGACTTCATGCAAATTTCACAAGTCCCTTTAATCCCATTGCCACAATGCAACTGATTGCCTGATTCTATAGACCAAAGCGCCGCAAATAAACCAATGTCTCTTTGCGCAAAAATTATATAAAACTGCCGCCAAGCATGCGGCACTAACAGACTTATCCAATAAAAAGTTACGCTCTTGACATTTGTAAAACTTTGTAATTGGTTTTGCATTAAAAGCCAGCGCCGACAGTTAGCTGTTAAAAGCATGCTCCCCCTTTGTAGTAATAAAGCGCACAGAGCCCTGTGATAAAACCGCCTTTACTCCATAAGAAATGGCTGTAATCTAACATTTCCTGCAGTAATAATTACTCCTAGGGTGGCATGCTCGGGTCTCATTACCTGAACAAGGATAAATCAAATGGGCCGTTACCCGGCGGAAGGTGCCCAATCCGTATCTACCTGTTGCCTGTTAAGGCTTCCAATGCTGAGGCTACCTACTTTCATCCAAAGCACAAGGAGGAAAAGATTTCTGAAAACCATCTTAACCCTGTCATGTTGGTATTCATTTGATAGCCCTAGTTGAGTATACTCTCAGATGAGCAGTCATGTGCATTTTTCAGGGTATTTTGCATCATTTTGTATAGGCCAAATTAGCCACCAGCAGCATAAGGGTTCATCAACCCATTCGTGCCAATAGCATTCAGAAACACCCTGACCATTTTGTTCATATCTTTGTGATCAGAGCAATTTTAGGGAAATAGAACCCCTTAAAGGTGTGCACATAATTGCTAACAATTTGCAAAACAATTTGCCAACTGGATGGGTCTGAAAATGGCCAAAAGATCGCATATGATCGATTTTTCTGTTGCATGCGATGAAAAAATTGCATTCAATCATCATACGAGTTGACAATTTTTCAGAAATTCCCGAGTCGTACAATTATCTCCCCCCAATGTGACCCAGGCATAAGGTACTGAAAAGATGCTAGGTATATCTATGAGAAGATGATAGGCATCTAAAGGTATTCGGTTTATAGTCATATGAGTGCCTCTTATGACAATGGAGCTGCTCTCAAAGAAAGGGGAGAAGAATCTCCTTCTTTATCTTTATTGAGATATTTAGTCTCTACCAAGCTGACTAATGGCTCCTTGAAGATGCATCATGGTGCCCATGCTAAACTAATAAGGCAACTGAGATCGGCCACCACTACTGCTAATATATAACCCATTCATGCCTGCCTACAAATCTCCGTAACCCTTCCAATGCTAAGGCTACATTCGTCAAAAGCACAAGAACGCAAAGATTTTTGAAAACCATCTAAACCCTGTTAGTATACATTGGATAGCTCTTACTGAGTACTGTCATGTGAGTACTCATATGACAGGGCTTCAGTAATTTCTCAATCTTTTTGCATCATTTTGTATCGGCCAAATTAGCCACCAACAGCACAAGGGTTAAACCTTATGCTGCTGGTGGCCAATTTGGCCATGCAAAATGATTCAAAAAACATTTAGAGTGAGTGACTGAAAGCACAGGCAAATGAGTACTCATCTGAAAGTACTCAGTGAGAGCTATCCAATGTACACCAACATGACAGGGTTCAGATAGCTTTCAAGGATCTTTGGGTCATTGTTCTTTGGATGAACGTAGATTTAGCATTGGAAGGGTTAACAATTAAGTGTCATAAATTTACAAAAAAATTGATAGACACCTGTAGGTGTGTATATAATTTACATTTTTCCTTCATGTACTGTAGAATGGCAAATTTTCCGTGTAACAATTTTCCCTAATTTTTCATTTTTGGGTGTTTCTGTTTCTAATATTTCCGAAGAGAGGTCTGGACATGTACTGTAGTGTTTTTTCCTGTGTTGTTTTTTCCCGTTTGAAAGCATTCAGGAAAAAAAACGGGAAAATAAAACTCACAAAAAATTAGCCATTCTACAGTATTTTACGGAAATTTCTCCAGCAAAAAAGATATAACCAAGAGAGTCAGGATGTTTTATGCACTATAAATATGAATGGATTAGGCCGTTTGTCCACAGCAGACTGTCCCACTGCGCCAAATCAAGGGAAAATGCACACCTCTGCATCAATAGTTCAGGTCACATTGTTTTCTACGCCCACTACAGACATCGCTGCGACAGATTCGAATCAAAGGCCATTCGTCATGAGGATAAAACTCTTGTTCCGTCACAGTTTAATTTGCTGAAAT
>OZ012684.1:43981828-44013930 GCA_963942565.1 Maea johnstoni | reverse complement strand
CTCTGCATGCAGTGTGCTGGTAGCAGTGTGCAACTGGGGGGCACACTGTCCCGGCTAGGCAGTCTGAGGGCATGCTCTCCAATAAAACCTTTGAAAAATATGTGCTTTGAGATGCAACTAGGGGCACTATTACATAAATAAAGGGAGATTTAAAACATCAAAGTGCTCAAGTTGATACTTGGTAGTTCCATTCGCAAACTTGGCACCTATAAATTAACATTTGGTTACATAATAACATGCTCTGGGGGAAAATGCCCGTAAACTTTCATTAAGGCCAATCCCTGGCCAATGGAGAGGAAGATAACCTACAATACCCAATGTTGTAAAGAAACATGAAAAACACATCAATGCAGCGTAACTCACAAATACCAAACATGTGAAATGCTGAAAAGTCACATACCAAAATACTTTGCCTTTAAATCAAAATAATACATTTGCTTAAAAGATCATCATTTTTTCTTTTGGAATAAACTGATATTGAAATGTCTGATTTTCATTATACTTGATTTCTTCACAAAACATATCAAAATTGTAAAACACGAAGTTGCAATAAAAGATACATCACTTTACTCAATAAAGATGTTTGGTAAAACACAGTCACATCCATTGTTCAAGTCAAAAACTGCTCTGTAATGAAATCAAAGACATCTACTTAAAGTACATCTCCCTCAATATCCTGGATAAAATCCTCAAGGAAAACAAATGTAAAACGTTAAAGCTTGCATGAGACTTACCAGGGGTAGTGGTCACAGTTGGGGATCAACTGATATGCCCTGCTTGCAGCCAATGGACAAGCTGTTTTTCAAGACACAGACCCTTGATGACCCAAGTGAGGCATTGATTACAATGTAGGTGAGTTAATCATGCTGGCCACATATCCATATGTGTCAGTTGCATACTGAGCCTTATGTGATTGTATGGTAATTTGCCCCTTGGTGCTTCCCCCTGGTATCTAGCTCCATGATAAAACCAACATGCATTACATACACCTAACCTTAGCTACAATGAAAGACTTTGATTATTGAAATGTGTTTCGACAAAGACGTAACTATATACCTATAGGTCCCTGGTTCAGAACAAAATATAAAACCACCATGCCGAAAACCCTGCGATAAAATTGCTAAGAAGAGATTTCTTTTTATTTCCTGACCTTATTCATGTGTGAGATTGCATATAAAGCTACCATACATCTTTTATGGAGCAAGCCCAAAAGAGAGAGGATTATGGGTTCAATCAACCCACTTAGTATACTGAACCTAAAGTAATAAAAGGGCATCAAAAGTAAATCTAGATCCTATTTTTATTATCTTTGTAATGGTGCAGCCAGCACCAAGACACTTCTTTATGGAGCAGAAGTGAGTACACACAAAGGAATAAAGAGTTTACGAACTCCTTTTATGAAAAAACTTAACAACCTCATCATAAAGCCACTATAAAATAAACATTCCTCTCTATACTTGTGCACTACACCCACCGCAATGCCGCTTGGGCTGAAACTAACCTACTACTATAATTATACCTTATGCTGTTAGCAGCTAATTTGGCCAATACAAAATTATGCAAAAAACCTGAAAAAACGACTAAAACTTGGCACATGGGTACTCATCTAAGAGCACTCAGCGAGAGCTATCTAATGAATACCAATATGACAGGGTTTAGATAATTTTCAAAGATCTTTGCATTCGGGTGCTTTGGACGAAAGCATGCATGCAGCCTCGAGCACTGGGAGGGCTATGTATGTTGTGCATGGCTAGGATTTGAAGATGTATGCTGTTGGCCGTGTTTCCTGACATGCATCGGGAGACGTATTGCTCATTACTTATGCGCGGCAAGTTACTTAAGCCCTGTAGATTACACGGTGACACCGCGGCGGGCCAGGAATGGATTAGACAGGCACAACCCTGGCACCTTCTGCCTCTCACACCCACTATTTCAATGCACCACAAACATGTCGAGCATTACATGCAAGCTCATGGTGAGAATATATAGGTGTGGGGTTATGCTGAGAATATATAGCTTAGATCAATCTCCTGCTGGGACATAGACTGATACTTATTGGGTGAAGTATTCTGTAAAAGTCTACTTACTGACAGTAATGATGGAGTGAAGTCTTAAGGCATGATCTGCAATGTGGACAGAACTGTTGGTTTTATAGTTTATTTTCCAACTTTCTAAAGCTAGACTTTTTTAAGCCTTCCAATGCTGAGGCTAATTTCGTCCAAAGCACAAGGACCCAAAGATTTTTGAAAACCATCTAAACCCTGTCATGTTGGTATTCACAGGATAGCTCTCGCTCAGTACTCTCAGATGAGTACCCATGTGCGAGGGTTTCTATCATTTTTCAGGTAATTTGCATCATTATAATAATACCATCATCATTACTACTATTATCATTGATAGAATCATTACTTCGTTTTCCTTGTCTGCATGTGCACAGGCCAAGGGACGCAGGCTTCAAAACTTTGCTCATCAGTTTTCCTCACGTATACATCATCAGCAATAATGTTTCTCCTGTATGGAGAACAGGTGCCAATTGTGTATCTGTATACCAAAGCAAACACATCAAGCCTCCCTCCTTCGCTCTCCCAAGCTTACAGACTAAACATCAACACACATGGTCTGCATGCACAACTACTCTCTCCTTTTGCCAAGGTTCCATGCAATCTCAACTCGGAGCTTGACACTGCAGGAAATCTCATAGTAACTGTGTTCGTCAAATAATGTCAAGCAACTTCACTGCATATGCTGCTTGGCTGACTTGACTACATTTAATCTTAAGTTCAAGATTATAGTCCTTTATAACATATCAATGAACTTAGTACTACTCAAGTAAGTTATAACTACACAAAAAGGTTCACAGACATTCAATCTCCCCATGCAACTTAAGAAAGTACACTCTCCATGATTTTGGTGCCCTTGCCTGGTATAATCAAGTCCATGGCAATGTGTGCTGGAATGATCCATTATGGTTGGTCGTAAATTGAGCAGCAGCAGCAATAGTTCATCCCCTTCAGGCCTAGCCCACAAAAACCATTGCGCTAAAATAAGATGTGCTGGGCATTTCTATGGCAGCAAAGGCCAAGATCGCTTCTAGACATCAGAACAAGTAAGGTTATTAAGGAATGCCCTTCTCTAAAACATCCCATCAATTTTTTGAAGTCCTCAGCACTTAGCGAAAAAATGCGTTCTGGAAAGAGCCGATTGGGAAGTACGGCACTTGGACTTACTGAAATTCTTGGCAAGTTGATAGTTATATTGAATGTTGTTTTCTTTTTTTGCCATGATGATCCTGACAAAAGTGCTAGAATAGAGCGAAAGCCCTACCCCCACCTCTTTATATGTCATTGATAGTACTTCTCTTAGTGGTCATTCCAAAGGGGGCTTTTAGTGTATAATGACATCAATGATGTTTACTTGGCCACCAGGCAAAAAGGTCATAAGTCATAATAACAACACTTCAACTAGAGAGAGCTGGAAGTATGGATACTTGTTGAAGGTTATATCCTAATTTGAGGTAGATCAATAACGTGTTTGTTTTCCTTCTCTTAGCAATCAATCCCAAAGTGGTTTTCAGTGCATGGGACAACATTTAACAGGCCCTCACAAAATGGGATGTTTTTATAGCAACCAGGTAAAAATATCATGAGTCGGAATATACATCCATCCATGCCTGTATATATAATTTTCAAGTAGAAGGGGCAACACAATTAATACTGGTGGGGCAACCTTATTTTGTGTTCTATCATCCCTTAATGATCACCTAGCAATTTCTGAATTTGTTAGGTCATTACATCTCAATTTGTGTCTTGTTTAATCAGACGTTCAACTAAGTTTGACAATTGATCTGCGCATAAAAATTGCTACAGACCCCAAGCAGAATTTCCCTTGGCTTCTTCTAGCACCATTCTATGACACATTTGAACTGCAGTGTCCATGTTGTCGAAACATGAACAAGCCAAGCAGGCCTAGAAGTAGGACATAAGATTTATAGAATAAAATACTCACCCTTTTCATAAGAAATAGATGCTTAAAGTGGTACATACCTGAAAAATATCAAATAAAAGATAATTAGAAATATTTCACCATGTTTTTTTAAAGAAAACATTGAAAAGATATATCATGGTAAAAATACAGCATATTTTATCACAACTCATCAAATAGAGTAATAACTAAAAAGAACTAAAAGTAGGATTGTCAATGCATGCCAAAAGGAACTACACTTTTTGGTCAAATATTTCAATGGCAAATAGAAGATAACTGATTGAGTTTTGGAACCACAACTCTCATCAGCTACTGAGAAAAAATAAAGCTGACCAGGACAAGAAAAAGGAAGAAGAACATGCAAACCAGAATGAGAAACACATTGCATTATGATGAAATAACAGATCAATATCCTGTCAATTTCACTGTAACAGAGAAAAAATACCAAGGAATTCCATAATTCATGAATGATTCCAATAATATTGACTTTAGCAAGGGCTAGTGCATGTCTATTCAAATCAAAGCCAGACTTAATGGAGAGTTGGCTACACTTTCATACTTTAGCCTTATATATATATAAGACAACCAACTTCCTCCCTTGCTCATACTGGCCAGAACAGTTTAACCCTGGAAGCCCTGTAGATGGCTATTCCAGTCCGAAATACAATGTATCTATCACCCTACTCACTGGAATAACCGTCAAAGAATGCTTTTTCCAGTCCAGTCTATGACAAAAATGTTATTTTTCCTTGAATTTTCCATTTCATTGGACATCCCTGACCTTGGGCTTCACTTAGATAAAAAGTTTATGGGGGTGATCTTCTACATTTAACAGTCCCTGCCCTTATTGGTCGATTACTGCCCATTATTTAGCCCTTCCAATGCTGAGGCTACTTTCCTTCAAAGCACAAGAACACAATTATTTTTGGAAACCACCTAAACCCTGTCATAAATTGGTATTAATAGGATAACTCACGCTGAGTACTCTCCGATGAGTAGCCATGTACAAGGGTTTCAATCATTTTCCAGTTTTTTTGCATCAATTTGTATTGGTCAAATTAGCCACCAGCATCATTATAGGGTTAGGCCAATTCTAGGCAAGAGGTACGTGCACTTCCTGTCTGGCTATTCAGGGCTACCAGGGTTAACCTTAATCTATACTATTCGCTGAAGAAACATGTTAAATCCCTTCCTTAATTATCTTATTCTACATTAAAGCACCCTATTATCTAAAGGTAGACATTACATTTTGTAAATATTGTAATCTAGTTACTTAGAAAGGGGTAAATAGTAATGAGTCCATAAAACTTCGTGGCAAGCCTATTGAGTCACTGCATGCATTGATTAACCTGCTTTAATCCAGCATTTGTTGACGCCATATCCGAATAGGCGTAGCCACAAATCCCCTTGTTGCATCTGATACCATGATCATTATACACAGATATCCATCGCCAACACCTATTGTAGTCTCCACTAAGTCCTAATGATACAGAGGGTTTGAATAGCACCATAAGCAAACAATGTGTGGTCAGTAATAAGGGTAAATCTGGCTCGGTCTGATCATTAAATCATGTTTACCTGCTCGCTACCTATTTATTTTGCTAATGGATGAAATGTGATAGGTACTGATGAGCTATGTTCTATAAGGTAAATCAATACTATTCAGTATGCATGTCCTCTTGACATCCCCCTATGCACTTTACATCAACTAGTGAAAGGATTCTGAGACTTACAGGTTATACCAGTGCCAGGTCCCAGTCTGCCGCCACAGTCAAGCCCTACAAGTTAGGGTATGAGTATGCCCATGCAGTCACCTGCAACCCATGATCATTCCCATTCTATGATTGGGGCCTGCCCTGATGCCGCTGGCCTAGTGGTTTAAGGCATTGCCACTGACTGCTTGTTGTCTCTCACAGAGATAGAGACAATTCAAATCCTAGCCAGGGCATGTGAGAAAGTTACCAGTGACATGGGGTGGGGTTAGGCAGCAGTTTTCGCTGTGTGCCACTGTTTTTCTCAAAACTGGCTAATAACATCTTGGCCTAGACTTTATTGAGATTCTAACAATGCTTCTCTCAATGTTCATTTTTAGGAGTCTGATGTATGCGTTTATGCATGCTGTATCGCACCCAGCCTACAGCCTCATGCGATACAGCAGGCTTCTCGCAGACATCTTGCCCTATACCATTTTCACAACATGCATAACTAATGGTATTGTATTAAAAGAGCTTTCGCTATATTCATGTGCCATATCGATGAGAGCACTAGAAGATATAGTTATAGTAGGCAACATCTTCATTTATAATAGGGATAGATACATATTAAGTATTCATACAAAAATCCAGCAATACCTTTAACCGCAGATAACTGATGCAGGAAAAAAGTCCTTCAAAAAAATTTAATTTCACATACAAATATGAAAACACAATAGTTCAACATATAAGAACTCAATACAAACATTATATCAATTTTTTTCAACCCACAAAAATTTATGTGTTCCTTTGTCTAATCCGATTCTGTTCAAGGAACCTTCACAGAGTTATATGAAGGAAATAGTGCTGATGGAGACATCTAAAAGTTGTGTGTCAAGTAGTGATAAAACATCTTGTTTGACAGCCAATCAAATGGCAAAGAGTACTCTCAGTGGCTCCTGAACTCCCAGCCACTTAAGTTAAGGGCAGTTAAGTTGTATGTTTATGCCCCTTTGAGTGTACCTGGCCTGGGGCATATTGATTTCTACATTAAAGTGCAATAAGCTATTAAGACATGGAGCTATATAAAAGTCGGTTTAACCCTTACGCTGCTGGTGGCTTATCTGGCCAAAAGAAAATGATGCAAAAAACCTTATGAATGACTGAAACCTTGGGACATGTGTACTCATCTGGGAGTACTCAACGAGAGCCATCCAATGAATACCAACATGACAGGGTTTGGATAGTTTTCAAAAATCTTTGCATCCTTGTGCATTGGAAGGGACCCTTCTAATGCTGAGACTACATTCGTCCAAAGTGCTAGGAGAAAAAGACTTTTGAAAACCATCTAAACCCTGTCATGTTGGTATTCATTGGATAGCTCTCGATAAGTACTCTCAGATGAGTATTATATACCAGGGTTTCAGTCATTTTTACAGGTTTTGCATCATTTTGCATCGGCCAAATTAGCCATCAGCAGCATAGGGGTTAAGTAGAAAACGGCTTACAAGGAACTTCCAACCAACAAGGAAAAGGCGCAATATCAAATGACAATATTATTACTATTATTATTAACTGGTCAGATTCCTCCCTGCAGCAGCAAAAACTACATGACTATTTTGCATAAATGCACCTTTTTGAAAAGAAAATTAAAGGAGAAATGCTTACCGGATAAATGCACTTTTTTCTAAACAGATTTGAGGAGGAAATGTTGTGCAATAAGCTATTAAATAGGAACCCACAAGGACCAATAACCTTAAAGACATTAGCCTGAGCTATAAATGTAGGTTTAAGTAGAAAACGGCTTACAATTAGGGACTGGTCAGATTACGCCCTGCAGGAGCCATAACTACCTGACTGTTTTGTCTAAATGCACCTTTTTGAAAAGAAAATGGAAGGAGAAATGCTTAGCAGATGAATGCACTTTTTTCTAAAAGGATTTGAAAAGGTTAAATGCTAATCAGAATTAAAACAATATCATAAAGTAGAGCATTTGATATTTCATAAATTGATGCATTTACCAAGGAAATTTCCATAGACTTCTTGGAATTTTGAATTTGTTTTTTATCACCTTTTCTGACTCTTGAGAATTTGGACTTTGGTTTTCATCACTTTTTCTGACATTTGTGCTTTAATTGTGACTAGGTGATTGTTAATGTTGGATGTAGCTTTATAGTGTCCAGGGGAAACCACTATCAAACCCCAGGACACTGGGCATTGCCAATAACATCTAGCATTGTCCTAGGTTTTTCAAGAGGAACTCTCAATATTAATTGGTTAAAGTTACATATTCTCCTTTTTTAAAAATGGAAAGTAGTTGGAACCTTTGTTTTCAAGATCTTTTTATCACTAGCGAAAAAGTACATTTTTTTGTAAAACTTATGTTAAATTAAACAATTTGAAATATTTCCCTCACAATGAAATTTGTGCTTTCCACATTTTAAAGAAAAGTATCAGGAATCTTGATGACGAGGGTAAAACTAAACACGAATGGCTTTAATGCTACTTGGCGGGAACCTTCACAGGACTTTGCCAGATTTGCCATGCAGAATCGCATGCACCCTGGCTAGAATCGGGGACCTATAACTCATGAATGAAATATATCAACTGTGCAATTACACTTGTGAAAATCCCCCGTCCATGTGGAGATTTCCCAGCCCGTCAATCCCCCATTGATTGAAGTTGAAAGCAATCAGAATGTGCCACTTAAAACAATAGGTCAGGTCTGGAGAGCGCCGTAGATCAGGCAAGCCGGGCACGGCACCCACCTGGGATAAAACACTGCCCATGTTTGTCCTAACAACAAGCGCAATGTTTAGTAATCATTTTCCTCTAGCATGACCGTCTCTGCCTCTGTTGATTTCTTATCAATGTGGAGGGCAAGAATAACAGGACGATGAAATTCACGTAACCATCACACACACAACTCCACTCTGGCGTGAAGAAGCAATATATTGGATGTCTGTCATTCTGATCTAACTTGGCCACAGGTTTTTTACAATCAGAACATGCATATTGACCCATTTATGCTGCTAGCAGCCAAATGGCAAGGTTTTTCAGGTGGTAATCTTTTAAAGTAAGCATTTTGCTTGAAAACATGTCAGGCCTCAATGCTAACTCGAAATGTTACTGCCCCGTACGACCAGTCACACCTAGTATATACTAGTCCTGCAATTTTTTGCTGGTCCTACAAATTTTTCTTTAACATCGCAAGAAAAAACGTCGCATAAAATTCACTGACTATCTTCATTTATTTTAAAAACATTTGGGGACATTCTTGGAGGGAAGCTTGTTACCAAAAATGTTCCCAAATGTTTACTGGCCCTGTAGGACCAGTTGACGTCTTTTTTCACTGGCCCGAAGCCAGTTTTGAGAATTTTTACTGGCCTGGGGCCAGCGGATAACAGAAGCGTCGAGCCTTATAAAAGGCCAGAATATTCAGGTGATAACCTTCTAAAGAAAGCATCTTTTTGAAAACATTTGTTGCAGAAATGTCTCAACAAGGTCTGTAGCTAGATGTAAAGTATGAGGTTGTTGTTCTAAACATAAAGGTCACAGCGACCCCCTATGAATGGCAAGCAGTGTGTCCCTTGCTCTCAGGAAGAGCTTTGATGCTGCTTTATCTTGATGGATAATTCTTATCCCATCTAATATTTCATACTCATGATTATTAATGGTTCTAACACTGTATATCAAACAAACTGTGGTAGAAAGCAAGCTACAAATGTTGCCAAAGAACATACACATGAATGATGGCAAACTTATTTTCAAACAATTAGTTAGACTCAGTCCACATATCAAGATGAAAGAGTGTGATTATTAAATACTTTTAGCTCTATGGATGAGTGCCTTGGCTACCATGGGGTGAAATAATCATCCCTGCATTAACCCTTATGCTGCTGGTGGCTAATTTTGCCAAATCAAAAGGATGCAAAAATCCTCTATGGATTAGAGCCTTGGTTACCACGGGGTGAAATAACCATCCCTGTATAACCCTTATGCTGGTGGTGGCTAATTTGGCCATTACAAAATTATGCAAAAAACCTGAAAAAAAATACTGAAACCCTGACACATCTAAAAGTACTCAGCAAGAGCTATCAAATGAATACCAACACGGCAGGGTTTAAACAGTTTTCAAAAATCTCTGCATCCTTGTGCATTGGATAAAAGTAGCCTCAGCATTGGAAAAGTTAAGACCTAAAACAGTAGCAAGCAGGGCATCATATAGGGCAAAGCTAACAGATTAATATGAAGAACAGATAGATAATTCTGGTACTCCCCTGATGTCCTGCAATACAAGTCAAATTACTTATCAATTAAGGTATGTAGCAACTTAGATGTATTTCTAAACCATTCTTGCCTGGAGCGCCAAAAAATGATATCTTTTTGACTGGAGCATATTAAGGGGTGGAAATTGAAGAGGAAATGTCGATTAGAACTTAATCAATGTCCTCAAACATCTTTTGAATTTATGCTTAATTCTAAAATTATTTTCAAAAATATCATAAATCCAGATGTCATGCCTCAAGGCAAATGCAAAGGCCAAGCTAGGCAATGCTGTCTATTTAAACAAGTAGGATGCTGGATGTCCTATAGCCTGTCTCCCGGGCCATATTAAGATGTCATCCCTTGTGGATTATAGATGGCACTGCGGTATATTAGGACGGTAGTTGAAAATATGCTATAAATACAACCACTCGTGTGGCAATTGTGTGAACTAATTGGCCGACAGTAGGCCACAAACATCTTAGTGTAGTAAAGGTGCTGGCATACATTTATATATAATAAGGTAAAAACGCCTAGTAGCTAGGCTAGGCGTCCTATGACAGGGGATGGATGAGTACAGGTTTAATGAGTGTTACTGATAGAGGGAGAGGGGACATTGCTCCCTCCACAGATATTGCCAGCTTGTAGAGTCATGAAAACATCCAACTACCTCTATTATGTGATGGTTTAGATGGTACCCTTTAGTAGAGAGGTGAAGGGGTGAGCTCTAGGGGCACCATGCACTCGGGGGAGAACAATAAAACATATTCAATAGTACTGGGAAATATTACAAGCAGGGTTCAGAATAGGTGAGTTGGTGTAAAACAGAGTATTCTCAAGCTGGGAAAGAGCAATAGTCAGAACTCTGAAGCTAACATAGCCATAACATGTTTATACATTCAGAATGCACACACATACTCTGCTGCCTTTGAATATAACTCATGAAATAGAGTAATACTTGGAAAAAACAGATCTATACAATGCTTTTTTTACCCTTCCAATGCTAAGGCTACTTTCGTCCGAAGAAAGGGATGCAAATATTTTAGAAAACCATCTAACCCCAGTCATGTTGGTATTCATTGGATAGCTCTAGCTGAGTACTCTCAGTACCTGAAAAATGACCGAAACCCTAGCATATGGTTACTCATATGAGAGTATACTAAGGAAGAGCTATCCAACGAATACCAACATGACAGGGTTTGGATGGTTTTCAGAGATATTTGCAACCTTGTGCTTTGGGTGAAAGTAGCCTCAGCATGGTAGATATCCCTCCATACAAAAGAAGCCTCCTATACACATAAATACTGCATCAGCCCTTGTTTGTCCAGTGCTTTGGGTGGGCGATTCAGAGCTTTTTGATCCACTGTGCATAAACACCAAGCTTAAGCCAAAAACCATCCAGACTCTCACCCTAAATGACCCTCTAATCACATAAGCTTTTTACATCCTTGCAGAGGATTTCTCATAGCTTAACCCAGTCATTTTGGTAGCATCCACAAAGGCAGAACTATTTTGTTGTCACAGGGGATTCTTTTTTAATCTGAAGGAGAAATGTTCATCAGAATTTCAACTACAAATCTCATTCATATCTCATTCCCTAATATAAAAATGCCTCGATGCAAGGATACTTTTTGGAACCACTTCGGGACCAAGCAAGCACAGTATTTATTGCTGGGTCCTGACAAATATTTCCTCTTCAAATATTTTCCAAAAGATGCTTTTATACCCAGAAAAAATAAAATGAAAGAGTTAAGCAGGTTCTGTTTGCTGTAGAGATGAAAGGGCAACCCTTCCAATGCTGAAAGCTTAAGGCCGCAAAGATTTTTGAAAACCATCTAAACCCTGTCATGTTGGTATTCATTGGATAGCTCTCGATTAGTACTCTCAGATGAGTACCCATGTGCCAGGGTTTCAATATTTTTTTTAGGTTTTTTGCATCATTTTGTATTGGCCAAATTAGCTGCCAGCTGCATAAGGGTTAAATATCCTAGTGTTTCGGGTCATTGCAATAGCATAAACTTTCTATCAAGTAGCTTGAATTATTCAATTTCCTGAAGCAGTTGGTGAGCTCTGAGGTTGCCGGAGCCGATCGTCGTATCAACAATAACATCATCCTATTGAACCTATTGTCGTTCCAATAATCAGCCAAAGCTTATCAATTTTCAAGTCTACTGCACGGCTGTGTGTTTATATTGATCCAGGAGGGGAGGGTGGGGTAGGAGGTGAGGGTAGAGATTTAACCAGCAATCACCCCATTCTCTAGATCAATAAAGGTATTCGGTTTATAGTCTTAGTCTTGTATCCACCCAAGTGCTAACACAACCTTCCTCCCCTAGCAGGCCTGTACACACTAAAACCATTTCAATCCCCCGTGGGATATTCCAGAGCAACTGGCAGCATATAGCGCACAAGCTCTAAGGACTGCCTTATTAATGCTAGGTACCCATTTTGCAGCTGGGTAGACTGAGGCAATATGGAATAAACTGTCTTGCCAAAGGACAGACCAAAGTGCCCCGGCCGGGAATTGAACCAGCAAACCAACTGAGCTACTTTGTCCCCAATACTAGAATATCAAGCTTGCAGACAAGGTAAAACCAATTTGCCAACACTCCACCTTAATAGAGATCCTCAAATGACCTTAAAATAGATCAAACATTACCAAATTAATCATTAATAAAGACAACGTGAGCAATTTCGAGATTGCACTTCATTGTAAAATATTCTCCATAAAATTTTGACACTAAATGCACGAAAGTGATGAATATTGGTAGATATTCTCAATGTCTTGTGTGATCTATCCATCATGCCTTTACACCTTAGTGTAGCATAAGTATTAATAAAGACAACATGAGCAATTTTCAAGATTGCATTTCTTTGTAAAATATTCTAGATAAAATTTTGACACTAATTGCATGAAAGTGATGAAAATCGTTAGACATATCCCATGTATTGTGTGATCTATCCATCATCCCTTCACACCTTATATAGTGTAGCCATTTTGATTAGTGTTACAGCTTCACTGTAAAATATTCTAGATAAAATTTTGTGAGATATTCCCCGTAATGTCTTGAGTGATCTATCCATCAAATCTTCACACCTTCTAATATAAGTGTAGCTGTTTCGAAGAGTGTGACCGTAGACGAGGGCGGGAAGTTAGCGGGTAAGCAAATTAATCATTCATAAAGACAACGTGAGCAATTTCGAGATTGCACTTCATTGTAAAATATTCTCAATAAAATTTTGACACTAAATGCACAAAAGTGATGAAAATTGTGAGATGTTCCCAGTAATGATCTATCCATCTAATATAGTGTAGCTGTTTTGTGTGACAGTAGACGAGACGAGAACGGGAAGAAAGAAGTTAGGGGGTAAGTGATTCATGGTGTCAGCGTCGTCAGGAAAAGAGTGCCATAACATTTGATGTGCTCCCATTAGAATAAAACACTGAAGCAAGCACCGCTCATTTCGCCGGCAAAAACATACTCCGTCGCGCGGGAACAAGAGCTCAACGCAAACCTATTACCCCCTAGAACTTTCTTATTGCCCAGATAACTCAAGTCCAGTCGCCGAGCCTCCTGTGACAATAATACCAAAACAACATTACATGGCCACCTGAAACGTGCCATAGTGGCAATAAACAATGACAATCGACTCTTAGAGGTACCAGAAAACAATGAAACTACAATCATGCTGCTTCAGTTTACATGCCTTCTTTCAAATGGCCATAAAGACTAAAAGATGGAGGGCAGTGCCCCCGTCAACAGGGAATACTTTCTTGCAATGATTTAATGACAAATATTAACAAACGAATTCCCAGAATATGGCAAATGCTGGTTCTATCTCACATGCCTTAATAGATATTTTAACCAGCCATAAAGAGAGAGAGAGAGAGAGAGAGAGAGAGAGAGAGAGAGAGAGAGAGAGAGAGAGAGAGAGAGAGAGAGAGAGAGAGAGAGAGAGAGAGAGAGAGAGAGAGAGAGAGAGAGAGAGAGAGAGAGAGAGAGAGAGAGAGATGGAAGAAGGGCAATGGGGAATATATGATTAGGCAGATTATCACAACAATAAACAGTTAACCCTTCCGATTCTGGGGCTACTTTTGTCCATATCACAAGAATGCAAAGATTTTTGAAGACCATTAAAACCCTGTCATGTTGGTATTCATTGGATAGCACTCACTGAGTACTCTCAGATGATCAACCATGCGCTAGCGTTTCAATTATTATTCCGATTTTTTGCATCATTTTTAATTGGCCAATCTAACCACAAGCTGCATAATATAAGTGTTAAATGATAGGAATTAAGAAGACATAGGCTGGGTGCTGACCTTCTACCTTACATGCCTGGTCTATCATTTGGCAATAAATACCGCAAAGACAGGGGAAGACATAACTGGACCCAGAACAACACATTTTTCTTTTCGACCACTTACTGGTTATGTAAATAAAAGGAATTCTGAAACAGCTACATATATCATCCTAATGGATGTTATCACTTCTTTCAATCCACAGCAAGTAGTGTCAATGTGAGTTTTAATGACGATAATGAAAGTAACTGACAACTTAAAGAGCAAAATGCATGATTTGTTTTTTTTCAACTGCCTATAAACACTGCTTTATGACAAGGCAGCACAGAAAAATGTTTTTATACATGGACTTAAAGAGAAATGAAGTTAACAAATAAGATAACAAAAAGGAAATTTTAGACCATAACTTAGGGGCTGTTCACACTACTGCAGATGGGTATTGCCATAAATGTTTAGACGTGCTTAACCCTTTTGCATCCGGATAGTAGACATGGTCTGACAAACAAGGAGTTCATTTAATGCTTAGGAGTTCCTCTAGAAATTTTGTCTGGATCTTTAGCACTTTTGATGGTAACTTTAGAATAGAAAATAATTTCTCAAAATATTTCAAGGAGCATTCTTGGTAGTGTTCTAAACAACAATTCTATATTTTACCAACTATGCTAGCCTTTTAGTTGAAAGATCTCATCAAAATTGTCAGGGTGTTTTGGCCACTGTGAGCATTAATGGGTTAAAAACGATGCAATATATCAAAAAATATTTGACTAAAAGTTGTTGTTCATGTGGTTCATGCAAATACTTTTTCTAAAAATGCTTGAATTGTTGAGTTATGTTCAATATTGTCAGACCATGAGCAGGGGCTTAGCCGTAATGCGTCCAGCGTGTCATTTGGACACGCAGAACACTGTTTTTTGACAGTTTGGACACCCAAAAGTTTATGTCAGAATTTGCTAAAGATGACTTTTCTTAGAAGATAGAAGATGTAGAAGCTGTAGTGTCACTTTAATAAGACACACAAAGCAGTATCTGGCCTAAAAAAGCAAAATCTGTAAAGGTATAGGGTCTATCTTATTAGTAGTATGTATTTTGTACCACATTTTGGACACGCAAAAGTCTATGAAACCTCTATTTGGACACCCTGTTTCCAAATATCGGCTAAGACCCTGACCATGAGGGAGTGCACTACATGACCTTCCCAACATGCAATAACTTATGCTTGTGATGAAAGCTGATAATATGGGGCACGCCAAATCATCATCTTACACTGATTAACGACAATGATGATGAATGGCATGAATAAAAACCTAGATGAAAATCACGAAATATTGTATTCTGACAATCATGATACATGATATCAAATAGAAAGCAAGATACTGTTTCATCTTTGGCCATTAGTACCGGTGCTCAATATGATACCAAATATGGTAATAAAATGTATCGTTTAAGAATCTGATTACCAGTACTGCTTCAAGTGGTATGAAATTGACATACTGCTACCTGGACATCTCCACAAGAAGGCAGTTCACTAGCTATTAGAGAAATTTCTGAAGCTGACGGTGCTAAATTTCACAAAATTAGATCCCTGGGAGGAGGCAGGATTGGTAAAGTTATCGTTAAGGTGCTGCATCGTTAAATTTGTATCATTAAGGATTGGTATTCATGCAGATAGCTCTCACTGAGTACCCATTTGCCAGGGTTTCGGTCATTTTTCAGATGTTTTCAATCATTTTGTGATAGCCAAATTAGCCACAAGCAGCATAAGGGTTAAAAAGAACTAGATATTAAAATCAACACTTTTTCACCGCACCATTTTATCAAAACTGACACAGATATTGTAGCACTTTACTTCGAATGGTACTCATCTCCTAATGAGTAGCCATTATTGAATAGGATAATCCAGAGCAGCAGCATCCACACATCCTTGAACAAGAAAACATTTTAATCTTATCTCAAAAGAGCTTAGCAGTAAGAAACCTCTCACAATACAATGGCTGATCTCATAATTAGATAAGTACCTGTAATCAGGATGGAGGTTCTTCTTCTAGGGTAGATTCATTAGCTTAAAGCTGCAGTGGCATTTCTGATCATAATTGGAGTGATCTTTTATACAATAACTGCTGTGTATTATTTTGCTCTCAGGCACATTTTGCTTGAAAACAAAAACATGTAGTGAGCTTATTAGTTGATTCTATTTATCCAGTCTAGATATGGGAGCGACTGAGAGTAAACACCAATACTGGAGACAAGATTCAACCAAAGGACATTCTAGGTACAGTACTTGCATTTAATTCCTGCACGAAATGCATATGCAGCCCGGCCATGTTAAACGACCGTCGCCCGATTACCACCCAGTTTCCTGGGCATGGATGCATGGAAGACCTCACAACTGACCATATCTTTGTTACACAAGGTACATGTGTCATTAATGGGCTTGGCTTTTTATTGGACTTGTTATTAATTGGTGTTTTCACAACCAGACGTCCGGTCAACTGGTGCAGGAATTAAATGTCTGTACTGTAGTATCAACAAGTGCTAGCTGAAACTCCTATTCCTCAATTTATTTCTGGATACTTAAAAAGTACTAATTATTGCCCAAAAAATGCTTTCAATTTTTTTGGTGTTGATTTGATATCACAGGTGCTCTTGGGCCTGAAAAATAAAAGCCTTTTTTGATCCTTACGCTGCTGGTGCCTAATATTGCTGATAAAAAATTCTACAAAAAATCTTTTAAAAAATACTGAAACCCTGGCACATCGGTACTCATCTGAGAGTACTCAACGAGATCTATCCAATGAGTACCAAAATGACAGGGTTTTCAAAACAGTTTGCGTTCTTGTGCTTTGGACGAATGTGAACTCAGCATTGGGAAGGATTAAACAGGTATGATAGAACACTATTGTCAAGGGTCATTCAAGAAAAAAGACACAGTGAAGAATGAGTTAGGACATTCAGTGGAATTATCTTGCTCTTCCAATCAGTGAAAATCCTGTTAATGTTTTAAGCAATGTTGACATGCCCACTCAGCAGAAAGCACAAATCTAATCAATGTCTGGGGAAGGTGAGGGTTGTGTTTGTACTCAGCACAGAGCTAACACAGAATGTACCAAGACATTCCTCAATATTGTCACTTTCATGCTGAAACCTACTTTTGAAAAAAATCCTGGAAAAATGCTGATTTGTGATGCTATGAACTAAATATGAATATAATGCAACAAATTCACAAATATTTAAAGATATTTAAAGAGTTGTTGCTAAGGCTGTGATCGACATTTCTCTTTGGAGAAAATATTCAAAATATTCGTTTCTTAGAACATACCACCTAACTAGACAGGCCTTTTTTGGCTGCGACAGGTATAAAAGGGTTAAACCTTAACATTCAGCTGGTGGCTAATTTGGCCAATACAATATGATGCAAATCACCTGAACAAAGTGTGAAACCCTGACACATAGGTACTCATCTTGGAGTACTCAGTGAGAGCTATCTGATGAATACCAACTTGACAGGGTTTAGATGGTTTCAAAAAATGTTTGCATTATTGTCCTATGGACGAAAGCAGCGTCAGAATTGGAAATTTTAAATGTGACATATCATTACAAGTTATTTCCATATCTGCCAGACCATATGTGAGCTCCAGGCACGAATGGCTGCCAGAAAAAGTACCCTCGTCTTGGGAGGTAAAACAAATATCTACGAGAATGAAATGCTATGCCCTATACTGATGTATGTATCATTGCGCTATAATGAACATATTTGCATGTTTGTCCGAACACGTTTGCACCCTTAAGGGCATAAAGGGCTTAATTAATAGAGGTGCCCGGGGGAGAAATCTTTAAGCCAACAATTACCTTAAGAGGCTAATTGCTATGCAAGAGAGGAGGACAAGCAGAAACAAATGCTCTCACAAAATTCTGGGGGCAACCGTACATAAGAGCCTTGTACACTAAATAATGGTATTATTGCAACACTCCAGGCTAAAAGCTTCATGATATATGTTGTCAGTAGCCCACAAAGCTTGAACTAGCAGGTAAATACTGGAATTTCATGATTTTTATGAGGTGGAGTCCAAGTACCTTTTTCCTCGTTAAAGTATATTTTCCTTGTTCATGAATCACTAACTACTAACATCACATAATGAAATAAAGAATCATTTTCTTGACATTTGTGCATCAACCTTCTTCTATTTGAACCAACAGCTTGTTAAATGTCTTACAAAATAATGGATGATTCAAACAACACTCTCACAAGCCTGGCAACTACTGTATAACTGGTTAATTTGGCGTGGTTTTTAATTTGGCGTTTTTTGGCGAATGCCCATCAACGCCAAATTAAATATCGCATAAAAATATGTCTACATAAAGATGGCGTTGTTCTGACTGCTCCAGATGCCAAAAAAAAATTCTTTTTGGAAAAAAAAACGCCAACTTAAGTACACGCCAAATTAACCAGTTATACAGTATCTTTAGTTAGCTTATAAGTGATAAAGAAAAAAGTTTTTTGGCATAACTATTGGATGAATAAGTTATTAGGTTAGCATTGGTTGGGGGAATCTTGGTATTGATTCTCTGTTGTTTCTTATTCAATAAAGTAGATCCTATGCTGACTAGCTGAAAATAACTATGATTTGCAAACTTAACCCTTATACTGCTGGTGGCTAATTTGCCCAAAACAAAATGATGCTAAAAAACTGAAAAATGACTCAAAGTCTGGCACATGGGTAAACATCTGAGAGTATTCAGCGAGAACTATCCAATGAATACCAACATGACAGAGTTTAGAGTGTTTTTTTTCAAATATCTTTGCGTCATTGTGCTTGGGATGAAAGTAGCCTCAGCATTGGAAGGGTTAAGATTATCTTCAAACAATGAAAGCATTGTCATCAGACCTCTCCTGTGCTTAATTTAGCCAAGATCCGATTACCGCCGGAGTCCCTAACAACCAGTCACTGCCCTATCCAAAGTTCATTTTCCTGACCCGTCTGGTCTACAACTGGCTTAGTATATCACAGAAGACAGCCTCAAGTGAGCGGAAAACCCCTGAGTGGCTAGTTACTGGTCAAATAGTACCAGGGTCAACGGGAAAATTAATCAGTAAGAGGCCTGAGATAAGATGTAATTATTTCACCAGGTTGTGCTGTGCTCCCCGACAACGCGAACCGTAGCCGGGTCAAAAATATTCATTATCCAACCCACACAATCTGCATGACAGAGATGGATGGCTTCTCAAATAGAAAAGGCAGGATGTTTTTTCGATAGTTGCACAAGCGAAATTATACTGCAGTGTTATCACCAGTCACGACATTCACCTGTAGCGGGGTGTAATTAAAGGTGTGTGCCTTGCTGATTTACCTGTCAACCTTTAGCGCATTTTGTATTCTCGCAGGAGTGGCACACAGAGGTCTGGTGGCCTTTATATAACGCCATGCTTGACATGACTGGAATACTACTTTGTGCATCAACTCTAGTGTGCGGAAAAACACTATACTACATCAAATACTGTTAGTAAAAATAGCCATGCCCAACAACTTTGGATTGTGATCATGTTATATATATATCCTTGTTGAAAAGCAAATAAAGTGATGCCTACTACTTCAAATACCCTGAGCTAAAGAAAACTATACCCAACAACTTGTAATCCTGATAAATTCATATGTATATCCTCTTTGAAAAGCATGAAAAGTGTTGTCTACTATATCAAATACTTTTATCAACGAAACTATGTCAAACAATTTGTGATTGTGATCAAGGTAAATGTATATCCCCTTTGAAAAGCAAATGAAGTAATGTCTATTACATCAAATACTTATAGCAAAAAAAAACATGCGCAACAACATTGTGATCAAGTTATATGTATATCTTCTTTGAAAATCAAATAAAGTGATGTCTTCATAGAAATGGTATTATATTGTAAAATGAGCAACAGAAAGGAAATATTGTTATACCATTTGCACCCTTACTAAATGTACCTGAAACTTGGATTTATCCTTGGATTTTTCATGATTAATCCTAGGGATTTCTTGGTATTTCCATCTTCATTTTCAAATCCTTGGATTTTGCAAGGATAATCTTAGGGATCGCTTGGTATTTCCATTTTCATTTGATACTAACTCTTACCCATAACTCTAGCCAGAGATGTACTGTAATACAACCAGGATTTGGAAGGGCATATCAGACAGTCAGGAAACATCTATACATTTATTTCAACAGTAATTCTCTCAGACGAAGCATGCCTAAGTTTTCTAATACAAAACATTTTGTAGGATATCAGAAGAAAACAACGAAACCAGATTCACTGACCAAATGATATGCCATATGTGAAGGATGCATCATATCTCATATGTTAGTAAAGGCTGCCCTATGTTTAACTTCTGTCAGTAGTCTCTCTTGGAAGCTTTAAGGCAAAACACTTTCTTACATAAATCATAATTTCAAAATGCTCATATTTGATTTACGAGGAAATCAAACAGATTATACTTAAATCAGCATTTACTGCTAAGCACATTACTTGGAACTTATTTTCACAGCATTATATCATACCACTCCACCATTAAAATAAAGAAATGCAAGGAGTCTTATACTGGAAACAATATTTTCTTCCATACCACCTTCCTAAATTTGTTGACTATCATCAAATGGGTTGAATATGACTAAAGATTAGTCAGACTTGAAAAGAAGATATAGAATAGTATGTAAAAAATTCATTCCACCCTAAAAAGAGAAGAAAAAAAAAATTAAAGTCTGATGATTTTTAGAGGGATCACCCTCATTCTCCCTGAGTTCCTGTCTTTATTGTTTTTAATTTTATGCGTTAAAGAATGACATAACTATAGATTAGTCAGTTCAGGAAAATTGTCCTTTAAATCTCAGACAACAGGATGTCACTGTGCCAGGAAGAGCTTATCAAGGTGCCGACGGGTACGTCTTTTGTAGTATTTGCATGTTAAATCCGGATGAGGAGTCTTAGCTCGATGAATTGATGGATGCAGAGAGGAAGGAAGGAAGAATCGTGACAGGAATTTTATCAAAAAGATCCTTCCCTAACCTGTTCCTGCCCAAGCCCAGGATTAATCCTAACAGGCACATGTTTTTAAAAAATCTAAAACCCTATAATTATGCTGCTGGTGGCTAATTTGGCCAATACGAAATGGTGCATAAAAACAAGAAAAATGACTTAAACCCTGCCAAATGGGTACTCATCTGATTGTATTCGGCGAATACCAAAATGACAGGGTTTAGATGGTTTTCAAAAATCATTGCATCATTGTGCTTTGGACAAAAGTTGCCTTTATAGCGTTGAAAGGGTTAAGGACCAATGACAACAGACAGTGGCTCCCTAGTACTCAGCATGAACTTCAACCAAGATTGATGACAATCATGGTAAAGAGAAGGCTTGTCTTCATTAGTCCCGTTCCATTGTTTTCAATAGCATTTGCAAACAGGAAATTACAAGAAAATCACAATGGTTTAATTAGAGCCTTGTTTTGACAGTAATAGTAATGAGAGTCATCCATCAGTTGGAATAATTATCTCATGGACTGCCATGATTTTAGTATCACTACAATACTAGCTATATGCACTTATACAATTAATACAAAAGATATAAGGCTCATGTTCATGACATCTGTATGTTAAGGAAGAACCTTTATTATATGTGTAATTCAACCTGATACCAATACATACAGTATTTTAACAACATATTTACAATGAGGCAAACTATTCTAGATTGCATATGAAAGCGAGAACACAAAATCATCAGAATTTTTCAACCTATATTCATCTGAACTTTGTGGTGATGAAGCTAAAATCATATACACCAAATGTAGCTTGAAATAGCCAGGAAGTTCTAGGCAACGCTTCCTTAATTAAGGGTGTGGGGCACTCGGTACTTAATTTTCTTGCAAATAATAATTGCAAATTCTGATAAATAGACAAAAGAATTCATCATGGCTTCCATTTACTGCCTCTAGTAGAACTTGATAGACAGTGGGCCACCTAGATTGTACTCAAGGGATCATCATATGTTAACCTTATAGAGACAAACCGGGATTTTCTGGCTTTTTCAACATAATTACAGCAAAGTCTAAATAAAAATCATATTTACATAAACAACAAATAAATTCAAGTACCCAGAGTGTAAATAGGATTAACGAAAAGTAAGAAATAAGTATGAAGCTAAGAGACAAAAATAAGTGAAAAGAATATGACAAAGTCCCAAACATATTTACACAAAACTCCAGAAATAGCGCAGGACAGAGCATAGGACAGAAAATTGCCATTGGATAACTATAAGTGTAAAACAACTAAAGTTGGATCGCACTTGAAAACTACAAGATAGACTGAACTTTTCAATATGGTAAAGAACCTTCATTATAGGTATCCTTGAGTATACTTTCTCTTGACACTAATCTCTCCTGAGCATTCGTCTCTTTTGCATATATGTTGTTAGTATATTTCCTATTCTCATCTGTTCACTGTTCTATGATTATATTGAATAAGTGTGATTCTATTTTATAACTATGTTACAGTCAATATTTAAGATACATACATTCAACCCATAAACGATATGGTTTTGACAGTTCAGTGCTGAGTCTTTGAATACAAGATAAATAGTAGCAATGAATGAATTTGCTGAAAGGAATATACTGATCTAATGTATTGGGAGAAGGAAATTGTAGGATTACAGATGGAAAATAAAGATCCTGAGTGCTTATAGTTGAAAAGAAAATGAAATTACGAGAGTAAAAACGGCAGTCACCATAAAGCTATGTGCATGAGAACTGTCCGTGGGAACCTGATTACAGGCCAAGTGAACGCGGCAGAGAAATGTTTATAAACCATTTAAACAACTACCCAAATCTAATTGTATCCTCAGAATTATGTTCATGACTCTTTTATCATCGTCTCTCTCTGTAAGTAATATCAGATTTTTCTACACCCGAATGTATGGGAAGAGAAATGTTTAAAAACCATTTATACAGCTACCCAAATCCAATTGTATCCTCGGAATTATGTACATGACTCCATTATCAGTGTCCCTCCGTGTAAGTAATATAAGAATTTTCCACATAGGAGGAAGATGAACAACGGTGGGTCCATTTTGTGGTAATCAAACTCATCCCTCAATGCCCGGTTTCTATGGTAACATGCACCAGTAAATTAACTGTAATCTGAGTATGAGAGGTACGGCCACTGATTCATTCCCAGAGGCATTTTTATGTCAAGCTTCGTCTTCTACTGTCCTTGTCGGCCATATATGAGAAATATTCAGAGAGTAGAAAAAATGTGTTCCAGGACAGCCAGTTGGGGTTCACCTTAGACAATGCTGGTCACTTTCTTTCTGAGAGGTACGACCACTGATTCATTCCCAGAGGCATTTTCATGTCAAGATTCGTCTTCTACTGTCCTTGCCAGTCATTTAGTAGAAAAAATGTGTTCCAGGTCACCCACCAAAGGGTCTTAGGCAATGCCACTGACCACGTGCAAGCCCCTCACAAGCTCTTTCCAAGTTCTTTAGAAGTTGAACCATAAGCAGCTACTTCAGCTTATAACAAGCGTTTAATAAGCTGCAGTCAAGCATTCAAGCAACCAATTCGAGCAACCTGACCATCCATGCCTTGAGCCATCATGCAGCTCCAAGTACTGATAACGTACCAACAAATCTGCTTGTACCCAACTTTTACCACTTACATGGGCCGCTTATTTCAGTGTTGCTGTCAAGCTGCTCTCATGTGCCACGCTTTTGCAAAAGCGTGACGCTCGTGAGCAACCTGTCAGCTGCTTGGTACGGCCACTGATTCATTCCCAGAGGCATTTTTATGTCAAGCTTCGTCTTCTACTGTCCTTGTCGGCCATTTATGAGAAATATTCAGAGAGTAGAAAAAATGTGTTCCAGGACAGCCAGTTGGGGTTCACCTTAGACAATGCTGGTCACTTTCTTTCTGAGAGGTACGACCACTGATTCATTCCCAGAGGCATTTTCATGTCAAGATTCGTCTTCTACTGTCCTTGCCAGTCATTTAGTAGAAAAAATGTGTTCCAGGTCACCCACCAAAGGGTCTTAGGCAATGCCACTGACCATGTGCAAGCCCCTCACAAGCTCTTTCCAAATTCTTTAGAAGTTGAACCATAAGCAGCTACTTCAGCTTATTACAAGCGTTTAATAAGCTGCAGTCAAGCATTCAAGCAACCAATTTGAGCAACCTGACCATCCATGCCTTGAGCCATCATGCAGCTCCAAGTCCTGATAACGTACCAACAAATCTGCTTGTGACCAACTTTTACCGCTTACATGGGCCGCTTATTTCAGTGTTGCTGTCAAGCTGCTCTCATGTGCCACGCTTTTGCAAAAGCGTGACGCTCGTGAGCAACCTGTCAGCTGCTTGCTTCTACTTAGCAGCCACTTAAGCGGTAACTGATTTAAGCGGCAAATTGCTACTTAGCAGCAACTTATGTAGCAGGCAAAACTCCGCAAGCCTCCAGATGAGTTGTAGGTACTTGCCAGCTACTTTCTGACAACTTGTTACAAGTTGCCAGACAACTTGTGGACTACTCTTACAGATGACTTGCTGGCTACTCTCCCACAACTTGCTACAAGTCATCAGATGACTTGTGGACAGCTCTTACGGATGACTTGCTGGCTACTATCCCACAACTTACTACAAGTCACCAGATGACTTGTGGACAGCTCTCACAGATGACTTTCAGACTGCTTTCCCACAACTTGTTACAAGTTGTCAGATGACTTGTGGGCTACTCTCAAAGATGACTTGCAGACTGCTTCCCCACAACTTGTAGCAAGTTGCCTGAAGACCAATGTAGCCTTTAATTGATACAGGAAGTAAGGGAAAGAGGGATATCTGAGGGCTGGCTACAGGGAGAGGGTGAACATGTGGCCAGAGAAAGGGGAATAACCACTTTCAAACAGTGTAGGGGAAAATATAGGTTTATTAAGGGCCAAAACATACAATGATATAAAGCAGAGGGTTGTCCATGCACTTAGTAACAGCGACAGCAAAAAGGAGGAGTAGTTAAAGCACTTACATAGGGGTAATGGCCAGTCAAATGAGGAGCAAGGTTCCATGAGATGCTGCAGGTAAAATGTCTGCCAGGAGAGAGGTCACATGACTTAAGTGCCATGTGCTCTGGTCAGGTGACCTTCACACTCTGTGGACAGGGGCTGCGGATGCTAGAGGGAACTCTGAAGTCTAACAAGCAGCCAGTATGCCTTGATGAACTATGGTTGAAAAGTTAAAGCTAGACAAGCTTACTACAAACTGTTCAGATTATGTCTCGTCAAATTGCTATGTCTGAAAAGCGTTTCCTAAGCTGCAGTGATCTTTCGGCAAAGAGGTGAAGTCAGACAAGCTGTAACTAATCAGTAGACAAGTGCCTACCAAGTGCCCGCTCAGCTTGTAGGAAGCGTCTCAGCTTGTGGCAAGCTGTACAAGTTTTTCTTCGCTAATACCTTGAGAACAGCTTAGCAGTCACTGCCAGAGACTTGTGAGCAGCTTTTACCGCTTGCGCTTGTCTTTCACCAATTCACATATTCCAATCCTGACCTTGGCATGTGAGAAAGTTGCCAGTTACTTAGGGTTAGACGTTGGTTTTCACCAGGTACTCAAGTTCCCTGCACCACTTCCAACTGGCTTAGTTACGACTTTGCCACAATATGGCAGAATGAGTGACAATAAACGAAACTTCAAAATCCAGGTCATTAACCCTTATGCTGCTGGTGGCGAATTTGGCCAATACAAAATGTTACAAAAAACCTTAAAAAATAACTGAAACCATGGCATATGGGTACTCATCTGAGAGTACTCTGCAAGAGCTTTCTAATGAGTACCAACATGACACGGTTAAGGTGTTTTCAAAAGTTTTTGCATCCTCGTGCTTTGGACGAAAGTAGCTTTAAAGCATTCGAAGGGTTAAGAGGAAACTGAAAATTTATCTTATAAACTATCTTTCATAAATATGCTTTTACTACTAAGGAAACATTCCAAAAATATGCTAGAGTTGTGTAAGTTGAGTGCCACTCATCTGTAAGAGACAGTTCTTGGGTGATGACCTCACAATGATAGACATGTGAATTTGAATATACATGTAATGCCATACATGGCCCTGAATGGCCCCATCACACAATTCCTCAGTTTACTCAATTACGTACTAACCCTTCCCTGGTGAAAATAAACATGTTAAAACATGTTTTAAACATGTTTTAACATGTCTGAAAAAACATGTTTTCCTAGGCATAACATGTTTTAACATCAACGTTAAATGGCCAACAAATATTATATTATAACATGATAAAACATGTCTTAGCTAAACATGTAATAATATGTTATGTCATGTTTTGAAACATGATTGGTAAACATATTAAAACGTGAATTAACATGATATTTGTTGGCCATTTAACGTTGACGTTAAAACATGTTTTCTTTACCATGTTATAACATGGTAAAACATGATATTTGTTGGCCATTTAACAAACACGATAAAACATTTTTTCCCATCAACATGTTATGACATGGTTTAACATGTAATTTGTTGGCCATTTAACGTTGACGTTAAAACATGTTTTCCCCTCAACATGTTATAACATGGTTTAACATGTAATTTGTTGGCCATTTAACGTTGACGTTAAAACATGTTTTCCCCTCAACATGTTATAACGTGGTTTAACATGTAATTTGTTGGCCATTTAACGTTGACGTTAAAACATGTTTTCCCCTCAACATGTTATAACGTGGTTTAACATGTAATTTGTTGGCCATTTAACGTTGACGTTAAAACATGTTTTCCCCTCAACATGTTATGACGTGGTTTAACATGTAATTTGTTTGGCCATTAAACGTTCGCGTTAAAACATGTTTTCCCATCAACATGTTATGACGTGGTTTAACATGTAATTTGTTGGCCATTTAACGTTAGCGTTAAGACATGTTTTCCCCTTAACATGTTATGACATGGTTTAACATGTAATTTGTTGGCCATTTAACAAACGTGTTAAAACATGTTTTTCGATACCGTGTTATGACATGAATGACCATGAAATTTGTTGGCCGTTTTATGAACATATAAAAACTTGTTTTTCTTATCATGTTAAAATCTGATTTAACGTTAACTGTTTGGAGGTTTACTGAACATATTATAACATAATTGCAATAAAGTCTTATCTCTTTACACAATTTTCTTTAGACAATTAAAATGGAGTGCAATTTGATGACATATTAATTAATTATTAACACAAACTTATGTATTTTAACACGTGATTATGTTATGTTTATTTGTCAGCCGTTTAACCTATTCACATCTTGACCATACTCATTGACTGACACATATGTGAATATTTTGAAAGCAAAATAATATTTAGAGGAATATTTCACTCAAAGTTTTCTTTTGAGTTTTACAAACCCTCTTCAAATATTTCAAAAGTATATTAAAAGTAGTGAGTTTCATTATAAGCTGTCAGACTGTATGTACATTTCCAGATATAAATGAATGTAAAGGACTATCACAATATTAAGAAGCAAGTACATTTATATAATTTTAAAGCGGTCTAATACATAATAATAATACTCATGTTGATGTAGGGATTTTTACAAGTACAGAGGACTTTTAGTGTGAAAGAAGACAATGAATGTGATGTATAACAAGATATAATCAACTGGCCAAACAATGTTGTGAGTTTGCCTTGGTAAAATAGAAAATCAGCTAAACCACTACTGAAGAGTTTGTGAACCCCATTAATGTAACATTCCCATAAGACATTAAATTTTGTTTTTGTTTTATGTTTGGAAGGCAAGCAAATATATAACATAGCTAACTTATAAATGTTTGGCACCCTACAAGATGTGATACTAATATTGAATATTTTTCTCTACTTTTTAAGGCTCAAAGTCATTGTCATTTCATGTGCCCCATTCTTCTAAAATACTGAGAAATTTTGGATATAAAAATGTTAATACTATTCTCTAATATTTCACTAGTACAACTTATATTCCATTGAAGCTAAATAAAGTGCAGAAACTCATAAAATAATCACCTCTTTAGAGAACAACTTTTGCCATTCTGCAAGTCTCCTCTTTCAAGATGTCTGCTGCTAAAGTGAATTTTTCCCGCTCAATTTTTCATGTAGCCACACCTCCAGCAGGCACCTGTTGTTTTTGTTTAAAGGCAAAATATTGGACCTTTGTCCAATGAGATAGCGTTATGCACGCATGTTGATATTTTTGTTTATAAACAACCTAGTTTGATTGGCGCATTGATTAGGCACATTGGCAACATGTTTATACTAGATGACCTTGCTTGTAGACAAAACAAAACCTCAGAATGACTGTGTGCTGCACAAGGAATTGTTATGATGTTCATTTCTTGGCATACATCTAGTTAATACCACTAGGTATACATTCTTCTCATGGAGGGTGAGAAAGACAAAATAAGCTTGAAGACTCAGGTGCATGTTTCAAAGGATTGGCCATTGAGCATTCATCTGCAAAAGGAATGGGCTATAACTTTCATGAACATGTGATCAGAGTAAGTTGATCAAAGAGGGTATCAGGGGATATCATTTCAGCCAACTTGTTAGACAAATTATTTTATTATATTGACAACACTTGGTATTTTAAGTGGTGCTAGTAGGCTTTTTGTTCATACAGGTGATATATTAAGAGCTGAACATCCAATTTCAACCAAATCTAGCATATAAATCGTTTTATATGCTTTTTCCCTAAAAGAAATAGCCCAAAAGGCAAACCATACTCACTGAAAAAGCTAACAGAAGATTAACCAAAGGTTAGGTTTTTTTCTCAAGACTAGTATACAACACTGGAACTCTATTTTGGGGACATTGATGTTAACCATCTTAGGCCAAAATAAGAAGCATACATTCATATTTAGAATTACTAAAACTTCAGACTTCTGTAAAAAAAAAATACTTCTGGAAAAGTTTCTTTATTGTTTCATTGAAAGTGGGTGATGTTTTTAGCAACTGGATTTCAAATTCCATAAAGATTATAATGTGTTCTGACTCTAATTGTTAAACCTTATAAGTTAACAAGAAAATATAAGTGTATGGTACCAATGATAACTGGCAATTGAAAGTTAAAGGTATCTTCAATAGTTACAAATGTTTGACAATTAATCTGTAAATAAATGCTTTTTGCCCCGAGATGATTTTCTCTGAAACACGTTAAAACATGAAAAACCATACCTTACAGGCTATGTTAAAACATGTTTTATCACATTTGAACAGGACACATTGGAAAACACAGTAAATCATGTGAATGTTATAAACGTATACCATGTTATGACATGTTTTACATGGTGATGTTTCCAAACGTGTTATATCACGTTAAAACACGTTTGTCCAGAGAAGATTTTCTCTGAAACACGTTAAAACATGAAAGAGATACCTTACAGACTATGTTGAAACATGTTTTATCTCATTTGAACAGGACACATTGGAAAACATAGTTAATCATGTGAATGTCATAAACGTATAACATGTTATGACATGTTTTACATGTTGATGTTTTCAAACGTGTTATATCACGTTAAAACATGAGTCAAAACACATGTCTTACCATGATATAACATGTTATGTTCAGCGCCAATTGCAAAACGTTGGGCAACATGTTTTCACATGCTGTGAACATAGGATTGATTCACAGGTTTTGGTAGGAAAACATGTTAAAACATGTGGAAACATGTTAAACCGTGATGACACGGGTTACATTTCACCAGGGTTATGCTGCTGGTGGGTAATTTGGTCAACATGAAATGAAGACAAAAAGCTGAGAAATGACTGAAACCATGGCAAATGGGTACTCATCTGAAAGTACTCAGTGAGAGCTTTCCGATGAATACCAACATGACAGGTTTTAGATGTTTTTCATAATTTTTTGCTTTTTTGTGCATTGGACGAAAGTAACATCAGCAGCATATTAAGGGTTAAGACAGTATTTGCATCTTTATAAGGTCCACAGTGTGAGTAGGTGCTTTATATGATAGGGATCAGGTGAGGCGGGCGAGGAATCTGGCTTTGGAGTTTCATTCATTATCACATTTTCAGTAATATCAGGGATCAGCTCTGTTGGTGGTGATACCATAGTAATAATCAAAGCATCTTCATACAATATCTGATGGAGAAATGTTGAGTACAACCAATCTTACAACAAGATATTTTGTAAATTCATTATTTTTAAAAGTTATTTTTAAAGGTTCAGATGACAGATCTCTAGGCACAGATGGGAAAATAAAGTGAAGAAAAATAATGGCATAGTATCTTCAATAACCCTAAAAATGCTGCGGGTGGCTAATTTGGCCGATACAAAATGATGCAAAAAACCTGAAAAATGACTGAAACCTTGGCAAATTGGTATTCATCTGAGAGTACTCAGCGAGAGCTATCCAATGAGTACCAATATAACAGGGTTGAGATGGTTTCCAAAAATCTTTGCATCCTTGTGATTTGGGTGAGGGTAGCCTCATCATTGGAAGAAGTAATAGTTCCTCAAGGATTTACGAGTCCAAATTTTACCCAGATACTGTATTGGGTTCAAGGCCTTGTTCTATATAAGCAGACTGCTGGTAGTTCAATGATTTATTGGTCTGGTATTATATATAATCAGTTCTACATGAAGCTGTGTAAATATTGCACATGACAAATGGCTATTTAATGATAGTTTGAGGAGCCTGACCATGCCTAATCATAATTGCCCTGGGAACTAATGACCTTGATATATACAATGAACAATTAGTCAGTACGGTAATACCTATTACCTCTATCCATCCATAAATCTCTCTGACCAGGTATGGCCAGGTCTGGACACCAAATAAAATCATTTGGGTCCCTGGAATTACAGAATTATCATAAAACCCTGGTAAACTAAAGACCTTACTGTCAAAATCAACAAATGAGTTGAAAAACTGATAAATGAAATGGAGCTGACCAAAATTTTGAATTTATCAAAGCTGTGTTGAATGCTACATTTTCACTCAATATTTAATGCTATATTATAACCTTTACAATACTTCGTCCAAAACACAAGGACAAAAATATTTTTGAAAATCATCTAAACCCTGTCATGTTGGTATGCATTAGATAAGCTCTCACTGAGTGTAAGTCTCAGAGGTGTACCCAAGTGCCAGGGTTTCAGTCAGTTCACAGTTTCTTTGCATCATTTTGTATTGGCCAAATTAGCAACCAGCAGCAAAATGGTTAATATCAAAATGAACAAATGAGTTGAAAACCCAACAAATGAAATGATGCTGACCATTGCAAGATTTGGAATTAATCAAAGCTGTGTAGAATGCTACATATTCACTTAAAGTTAAAATTATATTTTAAACAAAAGGATCCATGAGCGAAATATTCCACATGAATTGCCCTGTAGAATGGCAGAGAGTATAAAATGGGTCAAACATGATATGCACGACCTAGGAGAAGCCTAATTTCCCTTGAACAGGTTATGCACAACTAATCAGGATTCAAACTTCATAGAAAGCCATACCGAATAAGTCCAGCAAACAGTCAATGAAAGATAGCATCTGGCAATTACGCACTGCCAAAATTGAATTTCAATTTTATTTCATTATCAATCCTTTCAAGAAGGGTTCTATCCTAATAAGCCAGTATTATATTGAACAAGCAATATCTAAAATTGATCTTCCTTCGCAGGATTCTGTTAGTACCGAACAGGACAGGATTTCCAGAAATTGAATTTTTCATTATCACACTTTTCCTGGCACATTCAAGCTAAATTGTGGCTTTCCATGTCCAAGTGGTGAATGAAACTGGGGTACCTGGTGAAAACCCTCACCTTACTACAAGTAATTTGCAATTTCCCCACATACCCTGAACAGTG
>OZ012684.1:43964328-43979328 GCA_963942565.1 Maea johnstoni | reverse complement strand
AATTTCGGCAGCGTGTGGGTAGTATATGATGGATCATGCAAGGGAATATCACAATCCTTTCAAAGTATTAGCAGCCCCCACTTCACGCGGAAATCACCCGTGACAGCCCAACGGAGCCCAAATAAATACCCGCAACAAACGCCAAAAAAGCGGAGGAGAGATAAATTGCCAGAATTTGCGGCCACACAATGGTGTTCCTTAAGTGATGATTTGGGAGTACCCATTAGAGGGCTAATGGTTGCTGGCAGATGATGAACCCTTGGGGAGAGAGGAAAGATGGGAGGGGGGGGGATTTGTGAAAACCTGTTGATTGTGGGTCTGCATGTCAATCACTTAACCCTTCAAATGCTACTTTCGTCCAAAGCAAAAAGAAGCAAAGATTTTCGAAGATCTATATCCTGTTGTGTTGGTATTTATTGTATGGCCCTCACAGAGTGCTCTCAGATGAGTATCCATATGCCAGGGTTTCAGTCTTTTTTTTTTCAATTTTTTTTGCATCATTTTGCTTTGGCAAAATTAGCCACCACCAGCATAAGGGGTAGCTGCCACTGACAATAATAGATAGAGGCACACCTCACAGTCCCCTCATGTATACATATATTCATTGGAAAAAAGAAAAAAATCAGTCAAAAAAGCTTTCTTTCTATGAATGATCTTGACAATCTGTTATATTATCTCTATCATATAGGGGGCTTATACATACAAAGTATGCTTGAGGTAATATGAGCACAGCCTCTCACAAAAATGTCATATTTTGACAATAACATAATTTCATATGTCAATTCAACTTCATCAATTTCAGATTTTGTTGTTGCATTCCAGAGAACCAACTGTGAAGTGAAATTAACTGAATTTTTATCATGTTTATTTCTACATTGACCACTCAACTACCTGACAGCTTCATGATATGTTATCATACATCCAATCATTCCATTTCAATTAAATTGTGTCCAGCTGAGAGATATGTATCTTCTACTGACATTCTTATTCATCTGTTGAGATGCCATCTTTGCCACATGCGCAGGCCAGGAGATCAAATTGTAGATATGACGGTAATATGATAGGCTTAATTATCAAGATAAAACTATTTTTCCGTGGACCCATTTCTGCTCTGCCATCAATAAATATCAGGAAATAATTTAGCATTTTCTAACCTAATACACTCTGAATTTTATGTCCGATTGCTCTCTAGATGGTCATGTTCAAATTTCAGTAAAATGATTTTGTTTGAAACAAAATCTTTACCTTAATACTCAGTGTTTAGATGGTGTGACCACTAGAGCCCCTTAAGTCTCATAAATTAAATTGTCCTGAGTATGACCAAGATTCATTTGAGAAGAATTCCTACTGAGATTGGCATGAATTTCTCATATATCGACTAAACTATGAAATTTAAAAACAAAGTTATCATTCCCACGAGTCTCCTTATAAAACACCTGATAAATGAATTTTGTTCAAAACTTATTCAATAACAATTCCTTATGTATCTTCCAATTCCTTGCTTTATTCATATTTTTCCAATGGAAGCAAAAAGCCGAGCCATTATCTCCTTGAGAGGACTTAGGGCATGAATTGGGTAACCCTTCTAATGCTGAGGCTACTTGCATCCAAAGGGCAAGGATGCAAACTCTTTTGAAAAGCTTCTAAACCCTGTCATGTTGGTATTCATTGGATAGCTGTCATTGAGTACTCTCATATGAGTACCCATATGGCAGCATTTCGGTCATTTTCCACCTTTTTGGGGTTATTTTGTACAGGCAAAATTAGCCACCACCATTAACATGAGGGTTAAGGAATTTTATTCATCAAATTTAGCCATAATAGGTGGAGGATCCTTACATCAAAGTCACTCAAAGGTGTTGTCAAAAAGCAAACTCGATTTGCTTTTTACCAACCGAGCACTGAAACCAGTCAGCTATTAGACATTTCGGAAAAGGCCATAATTCCGCCAAGAAGTTTTGAGGAAGACTTCACATCCAACAACAACAGCGGAAATTAAACAAATGCGCAATAAAAGAGGCGTCTTGCATGGTCACTGCACTCAGCTGCCTAGGTGAATGGCCCGGAGAGTGAGGCCTGTCTAGAGACGAATCTGCAGACAGCGATTACAATGCAGTTTAATTAAAGATTTCCCTGGCAGCGAGTGTCCTCCGATCCGAGGGCCGGGCGATCATGCGGGGATGCGGGCGTAGGTGTCTGTGAGTCGCGCCCACGGTGCGAGCGTTTTGTGGCTAGGAGATTACGACAACGCCCCTTTCCCAGCTCCCTGAGACTGTTGACCTGAACTCACCTCTTCTCGACTACCCCTTCCCATGCTGAGGCTACTTTCTTCCAAAGAACAAGGACGCAAAAACTTTTCAAAAACATCTAAACCCTGTCATGTTGGGTATTCATTGGATAGTTCTCACTGAGTAATCTCAGACAAGTACTCATGTGTCTGGCTTTCAGTCATTCTTTAAAGTTTTTTTTTACATCATTTCGTATGGGCCAAATTACCAGCAGCATGAGGGCTAAGGATGGAATTAATTCCTGCCCCAACTTCACCAGAAATGTCCTTAAAGCTGAATCTGTGTAATTAAGATATAAACTTTATTTCACCCTATTAATCCAACCTATTCTTTCAGGGGGAATCTTATCCTTTCTATCTCTTCGATTCCATGAGCTAACTGTCAATTAATAGAATGCCCAACTCTGTAGGTTCTGCATGCTCAAAGACACGTCCTTATCTTCTAGGGGAAAGATTTTTCCCCTTCCCCCTTTTTATTAAACTCTGGTCCAAATGAAAGCTGCCTAAAGAGAGTTGAAATTATTATTGTTCTGTTAGAGGAGATAATTAACAGCATTAATTAGGAGGTCAGCATCTTCGAGGGCTAGCCTAAAACAGTTACTGGGGCAATCTAAAAGTAAGCAACTCAACCAATGATAGGATATTGGCAAAATTCTGTTTGATGACAACATGCACCAGTGCAATAAGTTAGATCTACACTACAAAATTACACACACACACACACACATATATATATATATATATATATATATATATATATATATATATATATATATATATATATATATATATATATATATATATATATATTTATATATATATATATATTTTCAATGCAGTTATCAAATATTCACTGGGCAAATACTCTAGGAGAAAAGGTAACGGATAGTGATCGATATACCCTAAAATACATTGATTAAGTATTCAGCAGATTTTTCAAGTAAACCGTTCCAATGCTATTGCCACTTTCTTCCAAAGAACAAGGACGCAAAGATTTCTGAAAACCATTTTAACCCTGTCATGTTGGTATCCATTGAATAGCTCTCGCAGAGTACTCTCAGATGAGTACCCATATGCCAGGGTTTCAGTCATTTTCCAAGTTTTCTGCATCATTTTGTGATGGCCAAAAAAGCCACAAGCAGCATAAGGGTTGATGTAACCCCAAAGCTGCATGATCCTTATCTTCTAATGGAAGACTTCTGCCCTCCCTCCTTTCCATTAGAGTATGATCCAACAGATAGCAACTTGAAGTAAGACGTCACCATCTTGGACAGCAACCTGAAGCATATTTTACCCTCATTATCACAAGATGGTTTCTTTTGAATTAGAAATATCGAACTATCAAAAACCATAGCTGAGTTTTAGTCTCAGCTTTAATAGGAAAGATGACTCCTGTGGCTGCCACTACCTTTCAAGCACTAAAATGTGCAACCAAAACTGTCTCCATATCAAAGAAACATTGTATATTTATTCCTCCAAAACTGTCTCCATATCAAAGAAACATTGTATATTTATTACTCAGGTCCTCAAAGCGTTTCACTGTCTTGCTGTGAAGTACAGCCTATAGGGTTCATGATTTCACTCCTGGCCTTCAAATGTCTGTATGGCTCCTGATGACATGATTTACTGGTCTGTACCTTTCTTGTCTTCCTGTCATACACATGTATTTAAAACCCACATTAATGAACCCCGGAACTCTTCAAACCCCACATATAAAATGTGTAAGTTATTACTTCCATGCCCACCTCTTCCAGCACCCCTCATTTTTGTATGTAGCTCCCTTCCTCTCTACCACTTAGCCCGAACCAAAATCAACTGTGTTAGACAGTAAAAAAACAAGTAAGCACACTAACAAAGAGGGTGCTTAAGATTTAAAGAGATCTAAGTACTAAGGCCAAGATAAATATATTGTTTGTTTCCTGTAACGGTCTGAAAAAAAATAGGGTATGTAGGTGGGTAATTTTTTTTTTTGCATTCTTTTTTGGTCAAAAATGTGGATTTTATGCATGTTTTACGTTCATTGGGAGTTGGGAGGGCTGAAAAAACCTTAGGGTAGGGATTTTTTTTAATAAAAACTTGTTAGGGTAGGGTTAGAGGAAACAAACAACCTTTTTTTAGGCCTAATGCTACCTCATGAAATTTAATAGCATATCTTTTTAGATATAATGAAAGTGCATTTTTTAAATATATATAAGATAGCACTCTAAAATGACTATTTCATCATCATCAATATCATGAGATGTGGCTTGTGAGCTAAGTCAATTTCACCTGGCTACTGACCCTTATGTTTAACCCATTACATTAAGTCTATGCCCACACCTATAAAAGAGCATGTGGCCTTCTTAACCCATTCGCACTCAGAGTTCCTGTAGAAAGTATCGTCTGCTACTCTCATACTTTTGAAAATACCTTGGGAATGAAGGAAAAAGTTCACAAAATATTTGAAGGAGAGTTGTTGTTTGGCGTTTGATGAAGATTTTTCCTGCAAATATTTTCCAAAAAATGCTTTGGGTTGAAAAATATTATCAAAATTGTCAGGCCTGTTTTGGCCGCTCTAAGTGTGAATGGGTTAAGCTATCTGGTTATCTACTTCACACACATGAGAATACTCACAGTGGAAACAGTAAGATTCTAGCATATCGCAGTGCCATCTATATATCAAGAATGACATCTCATCTCTGAATCTTGCCTGGGATGCTCAATTTATCTATTTTTAATAATTTATTTTTTGTCACTCTTTCTGCCATAATGCCGCTAAATCATGACTAAAGCTAGTTGTAGCTTGTGAAGGAAACCGGAGTACCCCAGTGAAAACCACCGCCTAACCCCAAATCACCGGCAACCTTTTCACATTCGCACTGAGGCAGTGGTGAGAGACAGCTAGCAGTCAGTGGCAACACCTTAGACCACACGGCCATCAGGGCAGGCCCCGGGAATCTAGAGAGAATGAGACCATTTCAATAGTCACTCGCACAGCTCAAAGCTTTTAGAGGTATCAGGCTTCAATTCAAAACACAGAGAGACAGCAGGACTTCATGCAGGTTCTGTTATTGCCATAGCCACACCCAAGCTCTCATAGCCCTGGCCTTAATAAATCCTGCAGTTCCACTCTAGTACTTCCCAATTTTAAAGATGTATAAGCTATCTTTTCGCTGTTAAATTTCATTTTGAAACTGAACTCAAGAAAGCTGATGTGTCAACTGGTGTTCTTCAACTGCTCTTAGTCTTAATATTCCTCCGGGCATGATCTTAAAATACCACTTTTCATCTAGCCTGAGCAGGGCTACAAAGGCAAATATAATTATAGTCACCTCTCTTTATACTACAATTCCATTCAGTAAAAGAATGTAAACCACAGGTAGTGAGACCATTTAGGAGACAGCCATCAAGCTCAAGACTTCGTCATCAATTCCTACTATCCTAAAGATTACCATACATAGAGTTTAATAGACTATAATGATAACTAACCATTCCAATGCTGAGGCTTCTATGGCCAAAGCACAAAGACGCAAAGATTTTTGAAAACCATCTATTCTAAACCCTGTCATGTTGGGATTCATTAGATAGCTCTTGCTGGGCACTCCCAGATGAGTATCCATGTGCCAGGGTTTCAGTCATTTTTCAGGGATTTTGCATCATTTTGTACTAGCCAAATTAGCCAGCAGCAGCATTAGGGTCAACACAAAGAGAGAGAGCAAGATGAGCCAAACGCCTAAAGGATTTCCAGGAAAAATTTTACCTACCTTTATAGTTACCCTGCAGTTTCATACAGTAGAAGAATGCAAACCAGGGAAAGTAAGGTTACTTGTTCAGGACACAAATGCTCAACTTTAACACAAAATTCCACCAATTCATATACTACCATTTCATTCAGTATAAGGTCTGTGAATTCATAAACTACAGGGAGTGAGATCACTTTAGGAGACAGCCACCACGCTTCAGGCTAAAACTCACTAATTCCCACTATGATCCTAAATACTACCATTCATATAGATAAAGGATAATGTACACAAAACAGAGGGAGTGAGACTGGTTCATGACACAGCAACTATTAGTATAAGGCTCTCTTGCAAAATTCCACCTTCCTAAATACATATAGTAATTGATTAGTGAACATAGACCAGAGGGAGTGAGACTTCTTCAAGACACAGCTACACAGTTCATAAACTACCATTGATATAATAAAATGCCAGTAGCCCACATACACCTACACAAAGAGCTATCTCACCTATCCCATACACTACCATTTCTTGACTAATAGGTCGGTGAACCAATATAACAGGGAATAAGACAACTGTCTCTATACATCTGCACATCCATGTACCTAACTAATATAATAATACAGTTGTTCATATGATAAAGGGATGAACATGCATTCTTGTAATCTTGTAATCTAAAAGTATAAACATCCATAAAGTATTTATATCTTATAAATACTTTAGAAAGTATCGCATGCAACTACGAAGGTCACCTGCAACTATGAAAAGATAGAATAAATTACACCAATCAAGCTAAAGCAGCTGTAAGGTTTTATTTATAAAATGTCTTCTACCAGATTAAAGTGCAAAGTTTTGTAAGGTGCATTTTGCAGTTGATGTTACAGGAAGGACATTTATAAATAAGAAATATATGTACACAGCGCCCATGACTTCCCATCCTGTAGATTCAAAAGATGAAAAAAGTTAGGACATTTATAAATATCCATAAGGTATTTGTACTTTATAAATAATTTATAGAGTATGACCTGCAAGTATGAAAAGATATAATAAATTACATCAATCAAGCTAACGCATCTGTCACCTTTTATATATAAAATGTTTTTCACCAGATTAAGGTCCTAATGAAGTTTTGTGTAAGGTGCTATTTGCAATTGATGTTACAGGAAAAAAATGAGAACATTTATAAACATGAAATACATGTACACAGTGCCCATGGGTTCCCATCATGTAAATTCAAAAGATGAAAGAAGTTATGGCAATTTTTAAATATCCATAAGGTATTTAAACTTTATAAATATTTTATAAAGTATCACCTGCAGCTATGAAAAGATATAATAAATTACATCACTCAAGCTAACTCATCTGTCACCTTTTATATATGAAATGGTTTTTACCAGATTAAGGTCCTAATGAGGTTTTGTGAGGTGTTATTTGCAGGAAAAAAGGGCATTTTTAAATATGAAATATATGTACACAGTGCCTATGAGTTCCCATAACGTAAATTCCATCAATGGTACTTAAGTACCCAATCGTATCAATCAACGTCACGCCTCTTTCAATCACCTACGCCTACAGCGACTCGCCCACAATTTAATTAATACCTTGCCTTTATGGTTTAACTCCAGCAGGGTTCCCTACACATCCACTTAAAGCACACAGCTTTAAGGACAGCGGTTGATATTTATTTGTGTCCAGGAATCTCTATAGACGAAGCGCTGAAGCAATCGGAGTCCTGCAAGGTAGTCAAATCTCCGAGTCCGTCGTATTAACCCATTAACGCTCACAGCGACTAAAAGCAGCCTCACAATTTCAATGATATTTTGCAGGCAAAAGCAAATTAAGAAAAATATTTGATGGAGAATTGTCAATCAGAAGATTACCTACAACTCTCCTTCAAAAATTTTGTAAAACCATTCACGATGTCAAAGTTATGGTCAAAAGAAATATGGATCCAGACAACAATTTTTTGAAGAGCTCCTAAGTATTGATGGGTTAAATCTCGGTCCATTTCTCTCCAGGCCACCTGCAGATGTTCCCACAGTGCAAATCACAAGCATTAAATGGAAAGTACTGAAAGCAATTACAGAGCTATTCTACCTCTCTCTTCTAGCAGTTATTGTTGCAGATTTGATGTAATTAATCGCAATCATCTTTAGCTTGTTCAATCATACTTAGAAAGGCAGAGAAAACACTAAAGATTTATATTGAGTGTCATTGAGTACTACATGAATAGGAGGAAATAACAGGTCAGGGGTAGGGATGTCATCGATAGTCGACAAATCGATCGATCGACATTTTCACTTTGTCAATTAAATCGAATCGAATGGTTTGGTATCGAATCGAAATAATCGATATTCTGCACCCCAATAACAGCGTATGATTATTAATAAAAAATACACCTTTCCCAGATATTTTCCTGTTAAACTAACGCAAAGTGAAACTCTGACTAAATATTGAACTATTTTCTATGGTTTTGTAAGAGAAATTGGTGTACTTTTCTCAGGCATATGGCCATGACACAGGTTATCGAACTGAATCGAATCCAATCGATATATATCGGAAAGAGTATAGCAATTAATTAAATTGAAAAAAAGGGATATCAGTGACATCCCTACAAACAATTGTGCCCTACGAGCACGTTACGGTGTATCGAATCGTATCGAATCGAATCGAAATATATATCAATTAATCGAATCGATAAAATTTCATATCAATGACATCACTAGTCAGGGGATGGGTAAAATGAAATGTTGTTCCTATCAATATTCATTTATAACATCAATAATCATTAAAAACATAAATGTCAATACATTCTAAAAGAATTAGGTACATATACCTCGTTTCCTCTCCAAGCATACACGCATTGTTAAATGTGTTCTCTGAAATAATAACTCTATATCTGTAGATATTTTCAAATAAAGTTTAGATAAGCTATCTGCCCTAGATATGTGGGTTAAACATAGGTAACTTTTCCTCACTTTATTTCAAGTATATATTAAGTGTACCTCACATGGAGGATTTATGCCCCCTTAAAATGACCTAATACACAGTTGGAGCAGCAGGAGTGTAACATGATAAATGTACAACTCAATGTTACCCTCTAAATATAAGTGAACTCCATTGACATCTGATAGAAAGAAAGACAACTTGAATCTTGCACAAACTGAGAAGCCTTGATCTTTAGCTTCCTGTAGCTTGAAATCATCCGATGAACAGTGAGATAGTGTAACTCAAGTTGAAAATGGCATTAAATTGTTGAGTTGATTTCATTAACCTTAGACTTCCTGTAGCTTAAAATTATCCGATGAACACAGAAAGAGTGTAACTCAAGTTGAAGATGGCCTCATAATGTTGAGTTCATCATGATAATAATGATGAACACCATAGAGCTTGTTCTGTATGATAAAACAAATGACTCCCATTGGACGAAAGTAGCCTCAGCATTGGAAGGGTTAATAATGATAAACACCATAGGGCTTGTTCTGTATGATACAACAAATGACTCCCATTCACTCTATGACGGCTGATGGCCGTGTTGTCAGCAGGTAGTGCTGGAGACATTAAATAGGTTTAACGGTGGCTTTTTTAAATGCTGAAAATCTTTTTTTCCCACTTAGGGTCCAAAAACCTATAATTGAATCCATGGATTGAAAAATAGGTTCCAAAAACCCATAACTGAATCCATGGATTGAAAATTAGGTGTGTAAATGGTAGCAAGGAATGTTCCACGCCCTGTCCAGATTTATTTCTTAAAGCAGAGCGTGGAATATTCCACGGCCTGTAGAGAACTAGAGCTTGAATGAAAGCATGGAATATTCAACCAAGGTAACAAACTTGTGGCGTGGAATATTCCACGGCCTATACAGAACTAGAGCTGAAATGGGAGCATGGAACATTCCACCAAGGTAACAAACTTGTAGCGTGGAACATTCCACGGCCTATACAGAACTAGAGCTGAAATGGGAGCATGGAACATTCCACCAAGGTAACAAACTTGTAGCGTGGAACATTCCACGGCCTATACAGAACTAGAGCTGGACTTGTAGTGTGGAACATTCCACGGCTAGCACAGAGCTAGAGCTGGAATGAGAACATGGAACATTCCACCAAGTTAACAAACTTGTAGTGTGGAACATTCCACGGCCAGTACAGAACTAGAGCTTGAATGAAAGCATGGAACATTCCCCCAAGGTAACAAACTTGTAGCGTGGAACATTCCACGGCCTGTACAGAACTAGAGCTTGAATGAGAGCATGGAACATTCCACCAAGGTAACAAACTTGTGGCGTGGAATATTCCACGGCCTATTCAGAACTAGAGCTTGAATGAGAGCAAGAAATATTCCACGGCCTGTACAGAACTTGAGCTTGAATGAGAACATGGAACATTCCACCAAGTTAACAAACTTGTAGTGTGGAACATTCCATGGCCTGTACAGAACTAGAGCTGGAATGGGTGCATGGAACAATCCACCAAGGTAGTAAACTTGTGGCGTGGAATATTCCACGGCCTGTACAGAACTAGAGCTGGAATGAGAGCATGGAACAATCCACCAAGAATCCTGTCTTTTTTTAAAGAGGAAAATCTTTTTTGTCCTCTTTAAGGGGTCAAATCAGGAAATATGAAACCTTTGCTGCATTTTGAGAAATGTTAGAGTAGAAATAACAGACACATGGACAGATTTTGTAAACTAGGTTGATTCATTTCTTGTATTTGCAGCTCTGAGTAAATTTCCTCTGCCATTTCTTGAAGTCTGTAGGTCTTTGAGTAAATTTCCCCGACCATACAAATTTTACTTCATATGACACTGAGTAAATTTACTCTGTGCCGCTAGATGCAATGTTAGTATGGTTGAGGAAATTTACTCAGTCACAAAAAATGAGATCACTGTTTTTAGCAAATTACTACCAACCAACTTAATCTCTTGTTTAGTATCTCTGAGTAAATTTCCTCAACAGTACAAATTCAACATCAGATAAGACTGAGTAATTTTACTCAGTGTCATTATATGATATGTTAGTATGGTTGATGAAATTTCCTCCAAGTCATAATTGGCGATTTGAGAAAAGGCATTTGGGTACATTTTACATACAGGTTGTATATACATTTGTTTCAATGATTCAGGAAATAAATCCGTTAGAGCTTTTATTTCTCGGGTGTACCCCATTATTTCTAATCGCTTGAGTCATATGTGAGCGGTGATGAGAGACAGCTAGCAGCCAATGGTTATTGCCTCAGACCACATGGCCATCAGGGCAGGCTCACTTCTGAATTAGATCAAGTCAATACAAAAGTTTATCATTAATACGTATGTCTCACATGCTGCTCATTATATAAAACACACATTATCTAACTTAGATTGAATATGGGCCCAATACAGACATAAAAGAGCGACATGATCCCCGCCCCTGTAGCATTTAAAGAAACTCTTTATAACCTTTAAGTTTTGATACAATTTTCCTGAAGGCCCTTGGTTTGAGGTATAGGTGGAAAGATCGAATCGAGTTAAAGAGGGATCAGGATAAAGTCCCCTTCCATTTAAAAGGTAGAAAACCAGATGGAGTTCCTTCAATAACAACACATTCTTGCAGAATTTCTGTGGCAAAATTGTGAAATTTAAATATTTCCATGGCCTTCACGTTGATAGTTTAAGCCAGGTAGATACAAATCACATAACTTTAAGAGATTGTGGCGTGACTTGTACATCTACCTTGGAAGATGCATTTCCCAGATAATTCCTAAAATCACATGCTTTCGATGATTTTTTCAGTGAAATACTGTACCCGATATACCCCATTGTCATAGGTGGGCAAATAATAACTTATTTCCTATTAGCCTGTTCTTGGTTAATTTTCTGTAACAACAGTATCCAGCTATAATCTTGGTATGAAATATAAAACAATTTGGTTCAAATATGGAAATTACAAAAATTCTTCTATTTTATAGGTTTTATGTTTTAAGGCCATGAGCATCCTTTTAAACACACTTCGAACAAGTTTTGAAATTCTGACATGAAAATGAATTTTCTTTAAGCAAATCCGAAAAACACACTTTTTGATGATTTTGTGAATAAGATGTCCCAGAGGTCCCTTATGCAGCAAAAGCAGACTTGCCATCCACCCATACACTAAAGCCAACCCTATGTAGAGATGAATAAGCATGGATGACAACTTGCAACAAAACACAACATAATTATAAGTATAGTCATAAGTATAACTTTGTCACCTGCCTATAATAGCTCTACCAAGCTAGTAGTTTTTCTCAAAAGTATTGTTGGTCTGATTAAAATAGATAGAATTCACCCAAGCTTGCATCACAGGGGGTGGGGGGAGGTGTGTAAAACAAATTGTTTTCACCCTTCTCTTTTAAAATGGAACAGTACTAAATTATAATTATCATTAATGAATCACTAATGATTCATCCCAAGTTAGACATTATATCAGTCTTCTAAATTAAGTATCTAAAACCATCATGTAGTTTAGAACCCTACAGTGTAGACAGAGACTTCCCCAAGTTAAACCTTATCTACATCGCAAGGGGTCTGCCATGCCCGGCCTGCTTTTCTCATTATTTGCCTGCTCTACTTGTTGTTGTTAAGATAAAAGTCATTAAAGTGTAATAAAGGTGCCAGTCACTGTAACGGCTAAAATCCTGTCCCAGCTGATTCCCTTTGAACTGGCCAAATATTAGACAGACCAGTAGTCTGCCGATGGCTGCTGAATAAGCTCAACTGGTCTGCATAAGTCTGGTATCAGGGTTATGTATATATTATATATATATATATATATATATATATATATATATATATATATATATATATATATATATATATATATATATATATACATATATATACATATATATATATATACATACATACATACATACATACATACATACATACATACATACATACATAAATATAGGGACACGTAGCAGGTAAATAAATAAATTAATAAATATATATATATATATATAAATATATGTATATATATTTATATATATATATATATAAATATATATATACATATACACATATATATATACGTATATATATATATATATATGTATATATATACATATATATATATATATATATATATATATATACCTAGTTATATGTATATATATATATATGTATATATATCTATCTATCTATCTACCGATCTTTCTATCTATCTATCTATCTATCTATCTATATATATATATATATATATATATATATATATATATATATATATATATATATATATATATATATATATATGTGTGTGCAGAGAGAGAGAGAGAGCTTTTACATACCTTGATGATTTTGTTAAAAATTGCTGTATACTGTATATATCCAGTGCCAACCATTTCTTGAATGTGAATGGACACAGCTGACAGCCAAGTGAGTGCCACATACCATGACCTCATTCTTTGAGATAAGGGACGTGGGTATAGCATTGGCTCTTATCGCCATCATAAAACCGGCAGGTCAAAGGTTGCCTGGTGTACCATCATAGGGGAATATTCACCCAGATTTTCGTCTACATGCAGCATGCAGATGTGTGCCTCTCCTCACACTTTTATTCAAATTTGGACAATTTTGGAATATTATAAAGGCATAAGACAGAAAATCAAGATACATAAAGGGATTCTTTGGATGAGGACAATGTGATTATGGGCACTAGAGATGAAATTGGACAAGCTTCAATGTAAGTTGTCAAGCACTATAAGCCACTCAAGTACGAATGTTGCTCGACAGTGAGTGTCAAATTAACCATGATTGTAGTAATAATAGTAGCAATAGGTTTTTGTTTTGTTTTATTACTTTAAAACAATACTTTAATTCTAAGACTAAAATCAAACCATTTTTTAACAAGTGGTCCATGATATAAACTAAGTAGCACTGCCTATAATTGACTCTTACTCTAGGAAAGCTGCATCGCAGCTAACTGAAAAAATATCAACATGGTCTAAGGTCCCATCCAGCTCATGGATATCATTAATCCAAACTAGGTATGTGCATTATAAAATACATTTTTATGGAATTTATGCGCATTTGTCAATTATTACTTAAGTTTAATCATCTTTATTTACGGTGTGGTTTGGCATAAGGGTATAAGGGTAATCCTTGCTGCATCAGAAAATTTAGGGGCACCTTGTACCAGAAAACACTAAAAAAATATTTTGGGCTTCCTATCTCTCATGTTTATTTTTTCTCGTAGAAGTGTCAAACTTATTGCAGCTGTGCGATTTTTGTGTCTTAATTAGGGATCCTGCACAGATGGGGACCGGCAACCTCATTTTTCGGAGCGGGGCACTTTCACCACACTAGGCCATGGCAAAATAAATAAATAAAAACAAACTAAAAATAACAAACAATTTCACATTATTAAAAGTACATGCATGGTTGCTTTAAGATAAATGAAATTCTTGAAATGTTTGGTAATCACTTAAAGAGACCCGTCTTATGTAATTGAGATTAAATGTAGTCAAAATAAAAAATTTCAATAGTTCCTTTAAGGTGTCTATTTCTTAGGGCAATAAAACCTGCACATTAAAGTAAATCAGTCAAATGGCAGCGATTGCAGGCTTGTGTCACATTGTGGCTAATTCGTAACTAGCCAGTAGTATGAGGAAAACTGAGTACCCGGCGAAAACCACCGCCTTACCCCAAGTCACTGGTAACTTTCTCACATGCCCAGGCCAGGATTCCAACCCATGCAGTGGAGAGAGATAGAATACAGTCAGTGGTGGCGCCTCAGACCAGCTTATAAAATGCTATTTTGAAAGGAGTTTGACTATATGGACCATAAACATGTCCACTGACTATTCTTTATAAAGCGCTTTTGAATAGTTTAGGTTGAAAATTTGCTATATCAAATATCATTTTTTTTTCTCTTTTCATTGTTATTGTTATCATTATTATTATTATTATAATTATTATTATTATTAGATCATAGACAGATTGGAGGCCATATTGAATTTTCAAAACACTCAAGGGTAACC
>OZ012684.1:43894328-43961828 GCA_963942565.1 Maea johnstoni | reverse complement strand
ATATATATATATATATATATATATGTACAGGATCAAACATGTTGAAATTAAAACATCATGGACATACACCACAATATATAAATATATATATATATATATATATATTTTGAGGGGGGGGGGAATTCCAAAAAATCAATTACAGCCATTTTCTTTTGGAATTCCAGGGAAATGGATATGGTTGAATTAAAAATGTTGTTGGTAAACCAATATAACTCATTACAACAGATTTCGTTGGAAAGTCAAGAAAATCCATCGCAGCACTTTTTGTTGGAATTCCAAGGAAATGGATATCGTTGAATATAGGATTTTGTTGGTATGCAAATGAAATCCATGTCAACATATTTTGTTGAAATTCCTTGGAATGTTCCACGCTACAAGTTTGTTACCTTGGTGGAATGTTCCATGCTCCCATTTCAGCTCTAGTTCTGTATAGGCCGTGGAATGTTCCACGCTACAAGTTTGTTACCTTGGTGGAATGTTCCATGCTCCCATTTCAGCTCTAGTTCTGTATAGGCCGTGGAATGTTCCACGCTACAAGTTTGTTACCTTGGTGGAATGTTCCATGCTCCCATTTCAGCTCTAGTTCTGTATAGGCCGTGGAATGTTCCACACTACAAGTTTGTTACCTTGGTGGAATGTTCCATGCTCCCATTTCAGCTCTAGTTCTGTATAGGCCGTGGAATGTTCCACGCTACAAGTTTGTTACCTTGGTGGAATGTTCCATGCTCCCATTTCAGCTCTAGTTCTGTATAGGCCGTGGAATATTCCACGCCACAAGTTTGTTACCTTGGTGGAATATTCCATCCTTTTATTCAAGCTCTAGTTCTCTACAGGCCGTGGAATATTCCACGCTCTGCTTTAAGAAATAAATCTGGACAGGGCGTGGAACATTCCTTGCTACCATTTACACACCTAATTTTCAATCCATGGATTCAGTTATGGGTTTTTGGAACCTATTTTTCAATCCATGGATTCAATTATAGGTTTTTGGACCCTAAGTGGGAAAAAAAGATTTTCAGCATTTAAAAAAGCCACCGTTGTTTGTACATGCCAGAGAGTTATCTAATGAGTACCAACATGACAGGGTTTCGATGGTTTTCAAAAATCTTTGCGTATTTGACGAAAGTAGCTTCAGCATTGGAAGGGTTAATAATGATAACCACCATACGGCTTGTTCTGTATCACAGTATGATAAAACGAATGACTCGCATCCACTGTGTGGTGCTGTCAGCAGGTAGCGGGAGATAATTAGGTTTGTACATGCCAGCATCTGTTGCTCCTCCTCTCGCGCCCTTTTTACAAACACAAAATAACAGTTAGCACGTCAGTTGCGGGAAGACTCAAGCGAGTGCACTAATGTGACCTGTCAGTTGACTCGCACACCCCGCTGGCCCCGCTGCCTCCGCTGTGCGGGCAACTCGGGCAGAAACGGAGACACGCGCGCGCCCACCGCAGACTTCATGTAGACAATCACATGATCCTGTTATCACTCAATTTCTCAATGCCTTTATTCGCTTGCTGCGGAAACGTCATTTCCAAAAGGAAATGTGTTCTATGATGAAGCACAATTCTTGCTCTTTATTTATTTTTTTTTTCATATAATGGGGAATTTTTTCACAGCTATTTCTAAACCGTGCCAAGTTTCCAGGGACCTTGCCTTTATTGAGTTGCTGCAACTCCAAAAGGCACTTCCTGGCACACATATGATAATGTGCTCTATGAAGAAGTACAATTCTGGCTCCTTTTTTGTTATTTCTTTTTTGCAGAATGGATTTTTTCTTTAGTTATTTCTTGACCATGCCAAGTTTCCAGGGATCTTTTCATAGTTTTTTCCACCCGATTACACCCAAATATCTTTTCAACTATCACTCAATCATGGTGAATTTTCAGGCATCTTTCCAGAGTTTATTTCAACCGTGCATTTCTGAGGCTCAAAGTCATATCATAACTCATAGCATGAGTGAACTCACAACTCAAATTTCCAAGATTACTTCCGTTTACTTGGCCATGTTAAGCCTTTCCCTACCATAGTGCCTAAGTCTCTGACAACTGTCTAACATGCCTGTAGTCAGGTTCAAACTCGAGACCTTTGGCAGTAGTTAGGGACAATATGATAAGGTCCCTGGAGACCATTATCTTATTCAATATTTAGACAATATCCTATTGATAACACAATGAGTTCGGTTGTTTTTTGCTTCAAAAGTCTGGACCAAATAAATGATTTTCAATGTGTGGCTTTAATACAAGCTTTCAAACCATCTAAATCATAATAATTAGATTGAATCATATTAGAAACTAGGTCTCATTTTTCATTTCTCTTATTTTGTTCCAGCAATCTTCATTTGTGATCGAAAGCAGAAAACGCCCACCACCAGATCAGGAGTTGAATTGAAGCAGGACAAGAAAGATTTACTATGATGGAGTATTCCATTGCCATTTATTTCTGGAAGACGTACGCGCTTATCTTCCTCATGAAAGACTGAACAAACGACAGCTTAGCTTGGCTGCTACTGATTCAATTTTATTTCTTTTGCTCCTGAATCATCTTTATGAAGTCTGTCATGGTGCGGCTGGATTACAATGGAAGTGTCAAGATCAACCATACCCTCTACTTGTAACAAACTGATTTAACCTTTTAATGCCTGTTTCCCCCCAAAAGCAGCCAAACTATAATTGTGAAAACGTTTGGCCCAAACAAAGCAAGAAAATATTTGAAAAGGGGATGTTATTCAAAATACAACCAAAAATTCTCCTTAAAATTTTCCAATCCTCACATGGTGCAACATTAAGGTTCCAAAACATTACTTACCCCTAAAGTTTACTTGCCCCGCCAGCACTTCAAGTTGCCCCGCCACTTTGTTAAACAAAGTTGGGCTACATTGTGAGGACTCTGCACAAAACATTACTTGCCGAGCGGGGCAAGTTAGGGTCTTATTCTGCTTGCCCATTTGCCGTTTTTTGGCCGAATTCACTTGCAACTTGCAATGGGGGCAAGTGGTTATGTTATGTTGTTAAAAGAACCATATAATACATCTAGATGACATTAGTCATAGAGAGCTCTAAGCATGAATAGGTTAAGTTATTCTATAAGCTGTGTCATAACAACCTTAAAAAGTTTGGTATTTTAACCTATTCATGCCCCTAGGGCCAAAAAACTCCCAAACAATTGTGTTAATACCCTATACCAGAGCGGTTTTAGGAAAATATTTGGAGAAGAAACAAATTCAACACACAAATCGTTTTCGAATATATTGTGAAATTCTTTTTAATGATTTTGAAATTATTTTCAAAAGCACAATTGGTCTTACAACATGACACATATATCGAGGGGGTCTCAAGGCATGGATGGGATACAGGGGCACTGGAAATCAGATAAAGATAAAGTGAAAAAAGCCAACTCACCAACTCATCATACCATGAATGAAGAACAAGATACATACCTGAAAAATACAAAAAAACATAATATTTAGATTTGTAATTCCTTATATTTATCATAGCAAATGGTATGCAAAAAGGTAAAAAAATATTCAGGACAGCCAACAATTAAGGACATATAATACTCATTGAGATGGGCTGGCCATGTTGGGCAAGCTGATAACCTGCTGCTAGATTAGCAAACAACAAAAACAAACACAAATCAATATTGATTATACTGTAAAATTAGACATAATTTTCCAGTGCATATTGATTTTAAAATCCCATATGCCTGTGTGAATACCATTTATTTTCAGTTATATAACTGAAAATGAGTTACATTGCAAGGACTTTGCCTAAAAGATTACTTGCCAAGCAGGGAAAGTAAGGGTCTTGTTTGTCTTGCCCGTTGTTTTTGTTTTTTTCAGAGTTCACTTGCAACTTGCAACGGGGGAAGTGGTTATGTTGCATGCTAAGTATGCAGTATATAAATCTCTAGGTAGCAAGTCTAATCATGATCATGAAACAAAGCAGTAAATCTGTATGAAATCACTCTGTTAAGAGGAGATGTTCGCGTATTTGATCTTAACCCTTATGCTGCTGGTGGCTAATTTAACCAATACAAAATTATGCAAAAATCCTGAAAAATCACCGAAACCCTGGCAAATGGGTACTCATCTGAGAGTACTCAGCGAGAGCTTTCCAATGAGTACCAACATGACAGGGTGTAGATGGTTTTCAAAGATAATTGCGTTCGTGTGCAATGGACAAAAGTAGCCTCAGCATTGGAAGGGTTAATTGTCTTCCCACTTACCCAGCAATAAACTTTTCCTGCTCTTAGCAAATCTGATAAATCAGGAACTTCACTGCTACCCATTTGTTGGAAGTTTCCTTCACACCTTTGTTGAGTTTATTGTTGGATATATAATAACCGGTTTTGCCGGCAGAACTGGGCTGATTAATGATCTGTGTCTGGTGGGACACAATTCAGGTAAACCACACAAAAGAAACATGCAAGATTGACACAAAGCATGATTTACAGTCATGTGGGACTCTTAACCCTTATGCTGCTGTTTTTTAATTTGGTCGACATGAAATGATGACAAAAAGCTGAGAAATCACTAAAACCATGGCAAATGGGTACTCATCTGAAAGCACTCGGCGAGAGCTTTCCAATGAATACCAACATGACAGGGTTTAGATGTTTTTCAAAAATCTGTGTGTCCTTGTGTTTTGGATGAAAGTAGCCTCAGCATTGGTAGGGTTAATATTACAGGTGCCAATCTCCCGAGACTCATTGTCTCCTCCTCTAGGGATGGAATTAGTGAGAGTAACCAGATGAACACATTTCTAAGAATCAACCAAAGCATTTGGGGATGAGATGTCTACTTATGGTATTTTTCTCATCTAAAAAATTAACCAATTGGGAGAATTAATGTCTGTACAATTTCTTGTAAATGGGGAGAATAATCTGGGGATCAGTTTTCTTGAATCAACCAATAATTTAAGGACTAAACTGTCTCTTTAGGCACTTTCCTCATCTTGAAATGGTACTTGATAGGACAATCTAAATGTTACACAGCTCAATTTCTTGTAAATAGTGAGAAATACCAGACGATAGATTTTCGGAAATCAAGCAAATAATTTGATGATTAAATTCTTTTTCACCTTGGTGTAGGAAATATCTTTACAAGTGGTATTAATTAGTTTGAAATTTGAAAGTTAGTTTTACTGTATTTTTTTCTGTAATCTTGCAACTAATTAGGGACTAGTCAGTATTACAAAGTGATGGAGAAATCAAGAGTACAGGGTAAACTGACACCCTGTAATATCAAGTCACTGGCAACTTTCTCACACAAGCCAGATTCAAACCTGGTGGTCTGGATAAACAGGTGGTCTTTTGAGCAGGTTGGACTCAATATTGGAATCTCTGTCTTCAGGATTTTCCAGAAAAAAGTAACTTGTATCCAGGGTCTTTAAGGCAGGATTTAGAAACTGGGTATCCAAAGTTGACAATTGCCAACTTTTTTGGCGTCCTACTTTTCAAGGGAGACCACAACATACTTGAATTACAACCATCAATATGTATTTATTTATTGCATAAGGCATTTAATGTCAATATAAAAAGGCATGGGAATTATATTGAAGTGAAAATCAATAACATGATTGAAATTGACATTTTTAGCATTTCCTCACAAAATAATCTGGGTGTCCTAAAGGGTGATTTTTGAGGGTTCGTGTGTCCAAATGACCCCTAGACACCCTGCTGGCTGATACTTAATGATTGTATCTATAATAATATAAGAAAACAATAACTGAAGTTCATGATGATCTGCCATATGATTCATGTCTCATATCAATCACATTATCCTCTATCTGAATGTCATGAATCGGATCTGTCACAACATAATGAATGACAACAGGAGATTTACCCCACTTTGTGGTATGTACATGGAATCTAGATTATAATGAGTGTGGGGGAGAGTGACGCACATGGTATTATGGAGACTAACATACCTATAATCCCTGTGCTCAAGATACTTATGGTGCAAACAGCAGGAAATACCTGTGATGTTTGGGGATTAGGTTAATGGCAATTGGATGGAGGTGCTAAGTTCTTTCTGAGGATAAGTTCACAGAAAACTCCATTAGTGTGGCGTTCACTTACAGTAAAACATCCACATTTTACCTGCTAAAAACTGCCCAATAACACACAGACTGCATACGTACTTAACAACGTCGCTTAGAATATTTCATTTCATTAACCCTTCAAATGCTGAGGCTACTTTCATCCAAAGCACAAGGATGCAAAGATTTTTAAAACCATCTAAACCCTGTCATGTTGGTATTCATTAGATAGCATTCGCTGAGCACTATCAGATAATCAAGGATCTATGAGCCAGGGTTTCAGTCACCTTTTTTTTCATAATTTTAGTAAGGCCAAATTAGTCACCAGTAGCATAAAGGTTAAAGACAAATGCATTCAAGCATTATAATATAATATCTAGTAACGGATAAAATTCCTCAAATTTTTATTGCAAAACAGACTAAGTGGTTAAATTTTTCGCTTTTATCAATAACAAGTATTTCACAAGTAAGAAAACTGAAACGATATTTCACGGGCAAATTGTTCTAGCTGAGGCCTACTTTCATGACCACAATGATATCCACTGCTAATAGAACTTTCCTAGAATTTCAATTTTAGTGGAAGAAAGACATTAAAACCACCAGAAAATGGACTCAAATTAAAAACTCTCATAATGAATCTGCTATGTGAATTCTCAGCAACTTGTCTGGGTAGCCCTTACATTACTTATATTACTAATGGGCCTGCTATAAAGAGGTTACCATGCCCCATCAAACAGCAAATGAGGTGCTTTACATGCAAAGGGATAACCAGCTATATTTCCCAATAGCCCACAATATTAGTCTACAACCATTAAATGTGAAAAAAGTCAACAAAGGTCCACATTTGCTTTAACCCTTATGCTGCTGGTGACTAATTTGGCCAATACAAAATGATACAAAAAAACATAAACCCTGGCACATAGGTACTTATCTATTCAACGAATACCAGCATGACAGGGTTTATATGGTTTACAAAAAATCTTTGCATCCTTGTGTTTTGGACGAAGGTAGCCGCAGCATTGGAAGGGTTAAAGCACTTCATTTGCATAGCCCATCGACTGCTGGGTAGAGCAATACCCTTGATAGTAATTTCCGTCTACCATTACGCAACGTATCCCATCTCTTCTTGACCTCAAAAGCAGTAATGGGCATTTTGCAGTACTGAATATTCATTAAGGTGTGTGCCTGTCAAATGCAGGGAACTTAAATATATTATATATAATATATATATAGATAGTATATTAATTATATATACTTATATATATATAGTTTATATATATAGTATAGTATACTATATATATTATATATATATTAATTATATATATGATATATATTATATATTATATATATATAAGTATAGTATATAGTATATAGTATATATATCAATTATATATATATATATATTTATATATATATTATATATATATATATATATATATTATATATATATATATATATATATATATATATATATTATATAATATATATATATATAATATATATATATATATATATATATATAGTATATATATATATATATATATATATATATATATATATATATATATATATATATATATATTGTCAAATGCAGGGAACTTAATCTTTCTGATCATTACTATTTGCATGTATACATATATTTATATATATATATATATATATATATATATATATATATATATATATATATATATATATATATATATATATATATTTAAATATATAAATATATATATATATATATATATATATATATATATATATATATATATATATATATATATATATATATATATTATATATATATATATATATATATATATATACATATACACACATACATACATACACACATGTTTATGGTAGAAATTCATATTGCTTTTTACACATACAAACAGCGTTCTGCAATATTTAATGCATATTTATTGTCCAATGCTAGGCAATGCCCTTATATATTCACCATTCCTCAGTATCCGCAGCAAATAAAGCTTTCTTCATAAAAGCTAGGGGGTGGGGGGTGATAGTAGATGTAATAGCCAAGCTCTTATGTTAACTGTGATTCTCAATCACTTTAGTACATAACACTTGCTCACTCATAGAGAAATATCTTTCTGATTGCCTTGTTTTGATCAGGGTAATTAAGGGCATCACATTCAGTATCAAGAGAATAAATCTGGTATTTGCACTCCATTGCACTCATTTTGTTAAAAGTAATCGCTACAAAAGAGAGCACTCAATAGAACCAGGATAATACAACATATTTGCTTTGATTTATGGCTACATAATGATCTATTATGATCGAGTTTTACCTAAGGGCAAATCCATATAATTCTTTAATGATATCACTGATGATCTAAGTGTAAACCTATTAAGTCTGTATGCCAGTACAGGCCACATCTTCAGGCTTCTAAATTGTGAAAAACACCCAAGACACGCAAAACTCTACAGGAGGGAATTTCTTACGAGTTCAGTTTCTGTCATATAACAATGCTACTTCTACTACCACTACTCCTATACTACTACTGCTGCTGCTACTACCACTGCTACTACTACTTCTATACTACTACTACTACTACTACTACTACTACTACTACTACTACTACTACTACTACTACTACCACCACCACTACTACACCTACTACTACTACTACTACTACTACTACTACTACTACTACTACTACTACTACTACTACTACTACTACTACTATTGTCTGTTGCTGCTACTTCTACAAATATTGTCGCTGAAGATATAAATTGGAATAAATGATACTTGAAACAAACTTAATAAAAACAATTTCCGCACAAATAGCAAATATTAGATTTCAGTTGGAAGTCTTCTCAGGCAATTTCTCCGGAAGAAAGATTGGGTTGTTGTTTATCTTGACTCATCGGAAGTAGTCAGTTGTAAAAAGAAAAATGATATCCGAACAATTGCAATCAGTCATTCCGGCCAATTTGGCAAAGACTAGTTCTCATTAGTTGCATGTCTCCTCTTGGAGAATGTCGCTGGGCAATCTAAATAAGGCCTGGGTCTCTCAGTGCTGTCTGTAAGGACAGCGGAGTGCAAGGCACTCTCTCCATCCATCAACCCTAAGGATGACTGCGCTCTAACCCTTCCAATGCAGAGGCCATTATCGCCCAAAAGACAAAAATCTTTGAAAACCCTCTAAACCCTGTCATGGTGGTACTCATTGGATAACTCTCACTGAGCACTCTCAAATGAGTACCCATTTGCCAGGGTTTCAGTCATTTTTCAGGTTTTTGCATCATTTTGTATTAGTTAAATTAGCTACTAGCAGCATAAGGGTTAAGGGGATCCAGCGTACTCCCATAGATCTTGTCAAGATAACCAAGTCCATGGAAACCCATCAGCCTCCTAGACCTATAATTGGTAAGTGCAGATCTAACTTGGAGATACATTATTTAACCTTTAAAAGAACCTGTTTCTACCTTTAAAAATGCTGATTATTTTTTCATGATAGCCACTTTAAAGAAAAGATCTGGCTATCTATACCTCTAGACTCAAAACATGGAATTTCTTTGTAAAGCTTGAATACTTACATAAAACTACAGCTAGGTACTTAGAAGAACCTTGACTTGGCTAAATTTTCGGTGAACCTTTTTTCTAATCTTTAAGATAATCTAGACCAGAGAAGCCAAGAAATATATCTAACAGTTTTTAATACAATACCATTTTACATATAGGATGTACTGTATACCGCGTTAATATTGCGGCAGTTTAATTAATGCGTACTTTGCGCACCCATGGGGTCCGCATTTATTAAACTGCGCACTATCATTAAATGGATATTGGATCCCTTATGCTTGAACCGTTCAACACACTGGTAGGATAGCTTGTCATTCAACATAAAGACCCTTCCCTGCCTTTGCCGGTACTAAGTTCAATTAGTTCGTAACCACTAATCAGAGTTACTGATTGCAACCAAGAACACACTGTTCGTGGCTGGTGACGAAACAAAGATTGCACTTGCCTATAATACTGGCCGCATCTGGCATCCCTAAGGGGCTGGCCGGCTTGGAAATAGCATCACCACTCTTCCCAAAACCTGGGTTAAGGTGGCATACCCTTGACCCCCCAACACAGCTTGAGCTGGAGGTTATCAACGCGCAATAATTAAACTGCGCACCAAAGGCAGTTATCTGCTGAGCGCATCATTTTATATGCGCAATATTAACACAGTATACAGTATATATAAATACATCTATATAATATATATAATATATATATATATATATATATATATATATATATATATATATATATATATATATATATATATATATATATATATATATATATATATGTAATGAAGGATGCTTATACAACCAATGGCTGAGCTTTTTCTCTATAATCCATTTCCCTGTTTTGACTACTGCTATAGGAGATTATCTTAAGTTTTACAGAGTAAATCATTAAATACATTTCAATAAACTGAATACTGCAGTGATCCTAACTCCCATGACAAAACATTTGAGAATGTGAAAGTGAGCTTTCTTTTGCACACCAAGCTCCCAAGAGGACGATCGTAGAGGACATATCAAATTTCAAAACGAAAATGAAAACGCTTTAATTCACTCCAATACCCCTGTCACCAAGCTGCTTTAGTGTTCCCTTTTTCACCACTTCTTAACATTCAAACTGGGAACTGTGGAAAAGGAGAAAAATCAAATGAACTGAGGTTTTAATTGAACTTTAGGACAGGCAGTGCCTGGATAACGTTCAGGAGATCTGAACAATTCATTCACTTGAAAAAAATGGCTTTAACCCTTTTGCTGGTGGTGGAGAATTTGCCCAATACAAAATGACACAAAAAAGCTGAAAAATTACAGAAACCCTGGCAAATGGGTACTCATCTGAGAGTACTGAGCGAGAGCTTTCCAATGAATACCAACATGACTTGGTTCAGGTGATTTTAATAATTTTTCGCATTTTTGTGCGTTGTACGAAAGTAGCTTCAGCATTGGAAGGGTTAAGAAAAGACATGCATCAATTTACAAGACCATAAATCTATGTGAAATGGTCAGTACTATCAATCTCAATTGTCACCCTTCTATTCTATTAGGATTCATGACCATGTACCACTAGCAGCAATCTACATAATGTCCTTACTGATCAACAGCCGGATGAAGATAAAAAATACACTCGTGTCAGAGTTTCTGGTCAGAAGGGAATACCAAAATTCTTACCCACCCTTAACCCACCCATATGCCTTCATCTATACTTTATCCCAAAAAACCTTAAAAAAAGTGTCATCTATGAAATTGTTGATAGTTATTTGCAACTTACAAAGTCATCAGCTGTTGAGGGAGAGATGTTGCCCCCCCCCCTTTTGGGGGGGGGGGGGGGGATAGGGGATTACAGTCAAGAACAGGTTGACTAATGTACATGTGTAAATTGTATTAATCATTGGAAAAACTCAACAATCTACCTCACCTCATGTTTTAGAATTGCCTTATGTTTTTGATTGCCTAGCAAATTGAATTGTATCAGTTGTCAAATGGGTTGATTTTTGAAAAAACAAAAACATCTTAAGGTACCCATATAAATTGTCATATATCTAATTAACACGAACATAAGAATCACACAAGAAGGTTGTCAACTGGCAAAATTGAAATAAGATAAGTCGTTCACTTCAATAATATAGGCTTTCTGTTAAGAGAATGTTAGCATTGTAGGAAAAATCCTCAGCAGATGCCGACAAATCTGTCATATGTGAAAGAAACCATGAGTACATCATTGATAATTAGCGTAGGGATTAAGTCAATATTGACAGAAATGGCTTTATTGGGAGAAATGACGGATATGAATATTTCAAGCCAATGAATGGCCTCTTAATATGTAGCTGTGTTACTACATTCCACTCTCTCAATTATTCGTCAAAATATGAACAAATAATAATCGATCAATTACGTGCAGCCGGGAGCGCTGACAATCGCAAGAGGTCAAAAAATGTGTTACGTGACCGTGACCACAACACAGGCGCCATCTACAGGCATCCCGAGGAGTTTAAACTTTTGGCGATTGTCAGGGAGCGATTAGCAAAGCAAGATTCATGATATGAACAGGTAACGTATATCGAAATTAATATATATATATATCTATATCTATCTATCTATCTATCTATCTATCTATCTATCTATCTATCTATCTATCTATCTATCTATCTATCTATCTATCTATCTATATATATATATATATATATATATATATATATATATATATATATATATATATATATATATATATATATATATATATATATATATACATATAGTAGAAATTTCTTTTGGCAGATAAGGATGGCATATGTTACTGGGGTGGGTTAAGAACAGTAATGTACAGTTAAACCACTGTGTGTGATTCTATTACTAGCCCATCTCATCCAGTATCAAGCTGTAAATGGCTTCATGCAATTTGATCAAGTCACTGATTTCACTCCATCAGGTGTGGCATTCAAACTAGAAAGCCAATGCTATTCCTAATTATATTTCACCATTGGATTTGCAATTTCATCTATCTTCACTCTATATGACATTATTAGAGGCTAAATTGGGATTAGATATCACAAGTGGAGGGATTATACCTACTGGATAACCCTAGGAAGACCACCACTTCTCTCAAAGTGGTTCAAACCCAGGCTTCAGTGCACATCATGAGAGACAGTCAATGACAATGCTTAAGTCCACTCTACTATCGGGGCTGGCCCTTTCACCATCGATCCCTGTAAATTGATAAGCATCTAGAAGGGTGGACAAAAATCCAGCCAACCAGGTTCTTCATTACAATATAACTTATAGTGCAGTGTAACCCAACCAGTGCTATTGCTGGACTCACCGTAACACTTCTGATGCTGACGTTACTTAAGCCCAATGCACAAAAATGCAAATAATTATGGAAATCGTACAAACCAAGTCATGTGGGTATTCATAGGAAAGCTCTCATTGAGTACTACCAGATGAGTACCCATGTGCCTGGGTTTCCAGTCATTTCCCAGCTTTTTGTCATCATTTCATGTTGACCAAGAGATAGCCACCAGCAGTGAAGGGTTAAGCAACAACTGAGAAACTTAACAAATAAAAGATTGGATTGTGTGTCTGAACCTAAAGAAATAAAATGCTAATACCAACTACAACTTTCCCCCTTAACCTTATTCTCACAAAAGACAGATCAATATCACAACAAATACAAATTCATAAAGATGTTAAGTATGATTAGGTGTCAACATAATTTGACATCACACTTCATATTACCAAGACTGTATTGATTTCTTCTACAATGATAACATAGTTATGTCACCCATTCATGATGGCCGTGCACTAAACTGTCTGTTCTTTACCAAATGTAATTTTCAGAAAGGAATTTACAGAAAACATAGCTTCAATTATCATGAAAACATAATTACAAAATTAACATATCAAGAAAAATAGATTAGAAATGTACCTTTCATTCGTTTTTCCTTTTATTATTATTAAATTCACTTCCAAATATTTGTATTTGCACCAAAACAAAATCACTGTGAGAGGAAGCAACCTACCTCATAGATCTTGTTCGCAAGCCAACCCAGACACTTTTTATAGGCATGTGAATTTACAATCTAATACTCAGATATGAGATCTGTCGTTTTCACTAGGTAAAGCTACAACACAATGAACAATCTTGGTGACCAAACTAGATGAGTATCTGATCAGCTCATATTGAAATTGGCTGAATCTATCTCGCTAAGTTCCCATGGACGGGCCGGCCATCCAGAATTCAATAAAGGACTTGATCTAGGCTGATAGGAACGGCCTGAGATAAGGCAAGTAGCATTTGATACCCATCAGAAGTGAATCAAAGAGCAGCGCAGCATCTAAAGCATAATGAAGTAAGAAGGATCCAATTTGCCTGGATCACTGTGTCAAACTCGATCTCTTGCTGTCATCTCCCATTACCCCTGCTGGTATTCTAGCTGCTCCTATCATGCCACTCTAGCTGCTCCTGTCATGCTACTCTAGCTGCTCCTATCATGCTACTCTAGCTGCTCCTATCATGCTACTCTAGCTGCTCCTATCATGCTCCTCTAGCTGCTCCTATCATGCTACTCTACCTAGCTAGCTGCTCCTATCATGCTACTCTAGCTGCTCCTATCATGCCACTCTAGCTGCTCCTATCATGCCACTCTAGCTGCTCCTATCATGCCACTCTAGCTGCTCCTATTATGCTACTCTAGCTGCTCCTATCATGCCACTCTAGCTGCTCCTATCATGCTACTCTAGCTGCTCCTATCATGCTACACTAGCTGCTCCTATCATGCTACTCTAGCTGCTCCTATCATGCTACTCTACCTAGCTAGCTGCTCCTATCATGCTACTCTAGCTACTCCTATCATGCTACACTAGCTGCTCCTATCATGCTCCTCTAGCTGCTCCTATCATGCTACTCTACCTAGCTAGCTGCTCCTATCATGCTACTCTAGCTAGCTAGCTGCTCCTATCATGCTACACTAGCTGCTCCTATCATGCTACTCTAGCTGCTCCTATCATGCTACTCTACCTAGCTAGCTGCTCCTATCATGCCACTCTAGCTGCTCCTATCATGCTACTCTAGCTGCTCCTATCATGCTACTCTAGCTGCTCCTATCATGCTACTCTAGCTGCTCCTATTATGCTCCTCTAGCTGCTCCTATTATGCTACTCTAGCTGCTCCAATCATGCTATTCTAGCTGCTCCTATCATGCCACTCTAGCTGCTCCTATCATGCTACTCTAGCTGCTCCTATCATGCTACTCTAGCTGCTCCTATCATGCTACTCTAGCTGCTCATATCATGCTACTCTAGCTAGCTAGCTGCTCATATCATGCTACTCTAGTTGCTCCTATCATGCTACTCTAGCTAGCTAGCTGCTCCTATCATGCTACTCTAGTTGCTCCCATCATGCTACTCTAGCTGCTCCTATCATGCTACTCTAGCTAGCTAGCTGCTCCTATCATGCTACTCTAGCTAGCTAGCTGCTCCTGTCATGCTACTCCAGCTGCTACTATCATGCTACTCTAGCTAGCTAGCTGCTCCTATCATGCTACTCTAGCTAGCTAGCTGCTCCTATCATGCTACTCTAGCTGCTCCTATCCTGCTACTCTAGCTAGCTAGCTAGCTGCTCCTATCATGTTAATCTAGCTGCTCCTATCATGCTACTCTAGCTAGCTAGCTAGCTGCTCATATCATGCTACTCTAGCTAGCTAGCTGCTCCTATCATGCTACTCTAGCTAGCTAGCTGCTCCTATCATGCTACTCTAGCTAGCTAGCTGCTCATATCATGCTACTCTAGCTAGCTAGCTGCTCCTATCATGTTAATCTAGCTGCTCCTATCATGCTACTCTAGCTAGCTAGCTAGCTGCTCATATCATGCTACTCTAGCTAGCTAGCTGCTCCTATCATGCTACTCTAGCTAGCTAGCTGCTCCTATCATGCTACTCTAGCTAGCTAGCTGCTCCTATCATGCTACTCTAACTAGCTAGCTGCTTATATATATAATTATATATGTATACATATGCATGCTAACAACAAGTCCTGTCCTTCGATTTTTCAATTATCCAGCCTTGACATTTTTCCTTTTTAATTGGCTTAAGGCAAAAATGGAAATGGGAAGTAAAGCTGGCTTGGCTATGACTTGGCTTCATCTCTTAATGGTTTGGGAAAGAGCAGATCAGAGGAAGGAATCACAATAGAGGGAGCTTAATTGCCACTAATGAGTTCCATTAGGGGAACCGAGAAGCCCAGGGAGGAGGAGGAGATGGAGAAGAAAGGAAAAACATCCTGGAACAACAGGAGACAAGGAATTCTGTGAACACCACAAAAACGGCACAATGATACACATCTTCTCCTAACCTTGGAGCAATCAATAACATGTTGATATATTTGTACCGCAGCAGCAATTTGGATATGGACTTTTTGTTTAATGTCACTTTTTAGCCATATTAGGCCTAAAAAAGGTTGTCTGTTTCCTGTAACTCTACCCTAACAAGTTTTTATTCCCTACCCTAAAAATCCCTATCCTTCAGTTTTTTCCGCCCTTCCACATTCTAAAGTAACATAAAACATGCATAAAACACACATTTTTGAACAAAAGAATTATCCAAACAAAATTTCTTTACCGACCTTTTCTCCCCTTTCTTTTTCCAGACCATTACAGGAAACACACAATATCTTTTTCTAGGCCTTAAGGATAAGCGAGTAAAGGTGAAAGGTGTTAAAAGTGGTGGAAACCAGAATACATTCAGGAAAAACCAATGCCTAATCCAATGTCACAGGCAACTTTTCTTTACATGCCTCAAGCCACATTGAAATTGCCATGTGAGAGACAGTAAGCAGACAGTGGCAATATACCTTCAACCACACTGCTATCAAACAAGCCTTTCCAGTGCTGTAACTCTTAATTTCATTATTCATTCAATATTGTGACTCACTACCATCCAACCCATTAGAAAAATAAGTAAATGAATAAATGAAAAAAAATAAAATGAAATAAAATAAAATAAAATAAATACATAGATGAATAAATTAATAAATGAATAACTAAATAAACAGCCAAATTTTTTTTTTAAAAAATGAATAAATAAATTATTAATCAAATAAATAAATAATTAATTGAATGAAAAAAAGAAATAAATAGATAAAACACTTTTAACTGGGTTAAACATTCTGGCGTATTCTATGATATTATAAGTTCATCCTATGCTTGCAATCAAAGTGAATATAGTGATCACCTGCACCACAGTAGTGTGAAATTCCTAGTGCAGAGTGAGTGTAGAGGAAAGTGCCATGAAATTGGATTCAATCAATCAAGAGTTAGCTGGGTTCAGCTACGTGACACGCGTGACACAATTCCTGCCTGCATCGTCCTGCGTACGTCACAGAATGGACAATAGTCACAATATGCTTGATAGGGATCCAAGGCATCAGAAAATCACATTTCGATTACTTTATAGCATTTCAACATATGCCTTTTACCATCTATTGAGAGTATGTCTTGGAACAAAAAGAACTGCACATTTATCCATGATCCCGTCTGATTAACACAGAGAATTGCCTGATTAAAGATTGCACATTTATCCATGATACAGCCTGATTAACACAGAGAATTGCCTGATCAAAGATTGCACATTTATCCATGATACAGCCTGATTAACACAGAGAATTGCCTGATTAAAGATTGCACATGTATCCATGATACAGCCTGATTAACACAGAGAATTGCCTGATTAAAGATTGCACATTTATCCATGATACAGCCTGATTAACACAGAGAATTGCCTGATCAAAGATTGCACATGTATCCATGATACAGCCTGATTAACACAGAGAATTGCCTGATTAAAGATTGCACATTTATCCATGATACAGCCTGATTAACACAGAGAATTGCCTGATTAAAGATTGCACATTTATCCACGATACAGCCTGATTAACACAGAGAATTGCCTGATAAAAGATTGCACATGTATCCATGATACAGCCTGATTAACACAGAGAATTGCCTGATCAAAGATTGCACATGTATCCATGATACAGCCTGATTAACACAGAGAATTGCCTGATTAAAGATTGCACATTTATCCATGATACAGACTGATTAACACAGAGAATAGCCTGATCAAAGATTGCACATTTATCCATGATACAGCCTGATTAACACAGAGAATTGCCTGATAAAAGATTGAACATTTATCCATGATACAGCCTGATTAACACAGAGAATTGCCTGATAAAAGATTGCACATTTATCCATGATACAGCCTGATTAACACAGAGAATTGCCTGATTGAAGATTGCACATTTATCCATGATACAGCCTGATTAACACAGAGAATTGCCTGATAAAAGATTGCACATTTATCCATGATACAGCCTGATTAACACAGAGAATTGCCTGATTAAAGATTGCACATTTATCCATGATACAGCCTGATTAACACAGAGAATTGCCTGATTAAAGATTGCACATTTATCCACGATACAGCCTGATTAACACAGAGAATTGCCTGATAAAAGATTGCACATGTATCCATGATACAGCCTGATTAACACAGAGAATTGCCTGATCAAAGATTGCACATGTATCCATGATACAGCCTGATTAACACAGAGAATTGCCTGATTAAAGATTGCACATTTATCCATGATACAGACTGATTAACACAGAGAATAGCCTGATCAAAGATTGCACATTTATCCATGATACAGCCTGATTAACACAGAGAATTGCCTGATTAAAGATTGCACATTTATCCATGATACAGACTGATTAACACAGAGAATTGCCTGATTAAAGATAGCACATTTATCCATGATACAGCCTGATTAACACAGAGAATTGCCTGATTAAAGATTGCACATTTATCCATGATACAGCCTGATTAACACAGAGAATTGCCTGACTAAAGATCGCACATTTATCCATGAGACAGCCTGATTAACACAGAGAATTGCCTGATGGAAAATTGTACATTTAGCCATGATCGAGCAGGCCTATTTACGCTGAGATTTACCTAATGGAAGGTTATACATTTAGCCATGACCTAGCCTATTTACGCTGAGATTTACCTAATGGAAGATTACACATTTAGCCATGATCCAGCCTATTTACGCTGAGTTTTACCTAATGGAAGGTTGTACATTTAGCCATGACCTAGCCTATTTACGCTGAGCTTTGCCTAATAGAAAATTGTACATTTAGCAATGAGCTAGTGAGCCTATTTACGCAGAGATTTGCCTAATTGAACATACGAAGTACATTTAGCCATGAGACTTGCCTAACTGATAATGGTACATATAGCCATGATCCAGCCTATTTCACTGGGATTTGCCTAATTGAGAACTATATGTTTTAGCCTGGTAGGGCTTGGCCCCGTGTCTGGTGTAATGAAGTGGAGGAGAGCAAGTGCTTTGTCAGCTGTAATTAAGAACGCTGACTAGGTATGTAGGTATCAGGAGCAGCGTAATGACAGGCTGCTGTGTGCTGTTTTAGTAATGGGATCAGCATCATTATCATCTCCAGCAGCTGCAGCCTTCAATGCTCACCATCACTGGAAACACTATAAACTCCCAGCTAAGGGCTTATGGGACAAGAGAGCCTGCATGCTTAAACCTTTCAATGATGAGGCTGATTTCGCCCAAAACACAAGTTAGCAAAGATTTTTGAAAAACATCTAAACCCTGTCATATTGGTATTCATTGGATAGCTCTTGCTGAGTACTGTCAGATGAATACCCATTTGCCAGGGTTCCAGTCATTTTTCAGGTTTTTTGCATCATTATGTATTGGCCAAATTGGCCACCAGCAGCATAAGCATAACACCCAGCTAAGGGCTTATGGATAAAGAGAGCCTGCTTAAACCTTCCAATGCTGAGGCTGCTTTCGTCCAAAGCACAAGTTAGCAAAGACTTTTGAAAGTCATCTAAACCTTGTCATGTTGGTAGTCATTGGAAAGCTCTTGCTGAGTACCCTCAGATGAGTACCCCTATGCCAAGGTTTCAGTAAATTTTAAGTTTTTTTTGCATCATTATGTATTGGCCAAATTAGCCACCAGCAGCATAAGGGTTAAATAACTACCTGCCCTAGTGTAGGTAATCTTGGAACCATTGGCACCAGCCCACCTGTCACGTGCAGGTAACTATCTTGAAAATCAGATGTCGGGGAGGTAATTTCTATAAGTCACCTAATAGGGGGGTTCATGTCAATTCACAAGAAATGATTTCTTTCTTAATTAAGGGAAAATTGCAAAAAGCTGAAGAATGGTAAAAAGTGGTATTCTCAGAGAAAAATCACAGTTTAATTTTTCAAAAATATTTTAACTAACTTCAACCATTCTGAATCTTTCTGTTGCCTCATATTGTTTGAGTTGTTCAAACCTCAAATAATCTAAAGGTCATGGAACATGACTTAATATGAACGTTGATATAAAATACACAGTAAATGGATAGGAATCTGGAGAGATTATCATTATTATTATTATTATTCTTTCCTGCCTCCCACGAATCCAGTATCTTTAGCACATGTAAGATCAATAAAGACTTTAGGGGTTATGTTAACCAAAGGTCTTGCCTGGAAAGGCTTAGAGACAGTAGATGATTGAGGCAAAAGAGATCTGCATGAGCCACTTTAATACCTCATTAATCTAGTTGAAAATGGAATTAATTTCAGATTGCATTGTCTTATTTGTAAGCAAGCCATCGGAATGTGAGATGAATTTTGCGCAAAAATGAAGACAATTTCCACAATTACAGAAGGTAAAGTACTTCTTTTCAAGGATATTAGTAAATCCATCAAATTCTTTTACTACAATTTTTTCTTCATTGGATTTATATATATATTACAAATCTATAAATTTGTGTATATATATATATATATATATATATATATATATATATATATATATATATATATATATATTATATATATATATATATATAATATATACATACATACACACACATATATATTGACACATTATGTGTTTGTGGTGGGGATGTGTATATGAATAATTTTTTTTGACAATAATTCAGTGGGAGAAAAAAATCCAAATGCCCTGAAAACTGTAGAATATACTTCAATGGCTAGGTTAGATCTCCTACTGTTTGAGTATGCAAGTGATGGCCTGTGCGCCTGCAAGGGCCAACCCTCCAATGGAGCTAGTACTCAACATGCTGTAAGCACATGTAATACATACCCCTTCCAGCTCATAATGGTGCAAGCCTCGGCACACAATTACCCAATAGACGCAATGACATGTAGATTTTCCATGTGATACCACACAAACGGCTAGCAGTGCAGTCAATCACTGCAGCCCTTGATGAGCAGAGACAGGGAGATACTCTAGTGCTTCAATAAAGAATGCACATAGATTAACCCCTTTTGTGCCCAGAGATTCCTTTAAAAAGTCCCTACCAGATATGTTGTACATTGAAAAGTACTAGACATGGAAAGTTGTTGTAGGTTGCGTTCTGATCAAGATTTCTCCTTGAAATATCCAAGAGGCTAAAGGTTAACACCATTAGTGATAGGAATAGACTATCAACACAACAAAGCAAATTTACATTCATCTCAAATCATTTCACTACAATAAAACAGCTCCTAGCAAATGGAATGAGAGAATCAAACTGTGGCTTCTAATTGGTTGGTCACAGGCATGATGGCTTGTCACACTAGTTCCTGATTGGCTATATTTGAATAAAACTGGCTTCTGTTTTTTAACCCTTCCAATGCTAAAGCTACTTTCATCCAAAGCACAAAGACCCTGCTGTGTTTGTATTCATTGGATAGCTCTTGCTGAGTACTCTCAGATGACGTGTACCACATGCCAGGGTTCAAGTCATTTTCAGGGTTTTTGCATCCTTTTGTATAGGCCAAATTAGCCAGCACCAGCATAAGGGTTAATCACAGTTATTTGATCTATGGTTATAGGGTAATACTGTAAGAAACATAGTTATTACAATGCCTTTCTTAATATTTTCTAAAATCATATTTTATGGCGAATCATATTTATTTGACCAATGGAAAATTACTTTTCTTTTTTTTGCCATGTTTTTTAATCATAACTTTTACTATTGGCAAATATGTCAGACCAACAGGATATTGCTTCATAAAGCAAACAAGTGGCTGCTGAGGCGCGCCTCTCTATGCATACCGCTCCACTTCTCCAGTAATAAACTAGCATGTAATACAGGAACTGTCATCCTCCACTTACCACTCATGGTCATCTACCATTATAGGCGTATGAGCTTACATTATGGATTTTGAAATATTTCATCTCCATTTCACCTTTTAACGCTGCATCGATACATCAAATGGGGCCAAACTCTTCAGTAAGAGCTTTTTTTTCCGTAGCTGAGGCCCAGTAAATCTGATATTTTCCTAGCATAATCCTATTCCCAGCTATCGTTGGTATTTAGGAATATGTTGGTGTTTCAGAAGGCAAATTTTGCCCTAAACCCTTCCAATGCTAAGGCTAACTTTCGTCCAAACCACAAGGACGCAAAGATTTTTGAAAACCATCTAAACCCTGTCATGTTGGTATTCAATGGAAAACTCTCGCTGAGTACTCTCAGATGAGTACCCATGTGCCAGGGTTTCAGTAATTTTTCAGGTTTTTTGCATCATTTTGTATAGGGCAATTAACCACCATTAGCATAATTAAGGGTTAAGGGAAAATGACAGAAAACTTAACGAGGTATAACATTTAAAGATAATTATCATTTTCATGATGCCTACTGTCAAGTGCAACTCCAGCTTGCAGCTCCTGAGTAATATTCATGCTAGCAGCATTGAGTCTGGGTTCAACTTTTTTTTTAATTTTACAAAAACTGCTGTTTTTTATTTTTTCCCATTTTTTTCATAACAATAATATCCAACATTTTATAGAATTTACATTTTTCATCCCAATTCAGACATTTCTTCCTTCACAATATATAGTATGTTCAACTTGGTAGTCTTGCATTTCACCAGGCACATTATACAAGTAACCCAATCACATCTGGCTCTTACAGAAGGCCTGGTACATGGAAAAATATTGGTTATAGAGCAATAATCTAAGAATTATAGTTAATAATCCCTTTCTAAATAGTTTTCTGAAATTACATTTTATGCTGAATCATGTTTATAGTTGTTATAAACACTGTGAGCGTGCAAGATAGAAAAGGTAAACAACTAGTTCGTAAAAAACTTCAGATCACTGAAGGAAACAGAAATAATCATTAAATCTTTCAATGCTGAGGCTACTTTCATCCAAATTAGCCACCAGCAGCATAACAGTTAAAGGCCAAGCAGAAACATCATCTTGAGAAAAAACCAAAATGCTCCAAATGTAAAACACATCAACTAACCAACAAAAGCGATCTAATTTGCAAGAAAGTTTTCCCTCTCCGCACTGGCAAGGACAAAAGTTAACAGGCTGGAATTAGTTGAATCAGACATATAGACATGGCTGCCGCCAGGGCTGATAAACATTATCCTGCAAATCCTTAGACAATGACCATTCTAGCACATAATGACATTATTATTACTGCTTTGTGTCTGGGTTGATCAGAGTCGGTATCGACTTAAGACAGTTAAAGGTTAAAAAGTGTAAACAAGGCCTTAACTGGCTTTGACATTTTGAAAAAGGGTGTCCCAAATAAGACTACATAAACTTCTGAAAGTCATATTATTATCATAAGTGACATGAAGATATTCTGGGAACATACAAGACCAATATGTCTCTACAAGTCATGTCCTATCATTCCAAAAGAAATGGAACTTTTGAATTATTTGCTTGAAATTGGCGTATTTGAACGTTCTTATAGACTATGGTGTCATGGAGTCAGGTCAAGAATTTGTGTTTCCAAAGCAGGTGTACGTGGGTTAAATGTGACCCAGTCTATGGAACGAAAAGTCTAAAATATTACAAAGCAGGAGAGAGTGAATGAGGAACTGTTACTAACTGGAAACACGTACGTCTCTGAAAGGTTAAATCTCTTGGGTCTCCTAATAGTGTGAAACGTCTTACTGCTTAGCAGGTAAAGTATTAGAGAAAGCTAGACCTGCAGCAAAATGAAAACACGGTTGTTAAAAAGGTTCAAGCTGTCCCAGTTCCCCAGGTGAACCGGGGGAATGACTGCAAGAGTTACCGTTGCAAACTGGAGACATGCCTCTGAATGGTTAAATTTGTCTACTGAAAGTGTGAAAAGGACTAAAGAACACTTCATTCAACTGAAAACACATTCTCAAAGGCGTTATTACCCTTCCAATGCTATGTCTACTTCTGTCCAATTGAAGCACAAGGTTGCAAAAATAAAATTTGGTACTCATTCGATAGCTCTCGCTGACCACTCTCAGAGTGCCATGGTTTCAGCCAGGTTTTTTGCATCATTTTGTATTGGCCAATTAGCCAGCAGCAGCATAAGGGTTAAAGCGATCCCAGTCTGCCTACTGTGTGAAAAGTCTTAACGGGAAGGACTCACAGAGACACAGGTGCCAACAGGAAACACGGCTTTGACAGTGATCGGTGGAATTCGCAGAATATGTCACCATTTCCTTCCCAGCCTTTATTGGAGGCGTTCTAGTTGACAGAGACAGTTAGAGTGCCGGCCCGAAAGGAAGGAACGGTGCTCTATGGGAAATTGAAGAGTAGGGTGGCATATTGATGTATCACGCCAGCCGGGGAACCCCCCACCCACCTTAAGAACGCTTCGCAATTATGTCATAGCTTTTACCTCATAATACAAAGTTTTGTCACTAAGTGTCATTTCATCTGATGAAACACATGCCCCCCTAATAGATTTTGCAAATGGATTTTGACAGGCCATCCGAGCTGCACTCTTTGTCATGAAATGTCAGAGCACTCTAAGGTAAAAGATCAGAGCAATGTTACAAACTTTGCTATGTAAAATAGCACCATTGAGTATCTTTCTTCCAAGGCACAAGAGCCTAAAAAGTTTTGAAAAACATCTAAACACTGTCATGTTGGTACACATTGGAGAGCACTTGTTGAGTACTAACAAATGAGTACCCATGTGCCAGGGTTTCATTTAGTTTTAACCAAATTAGTCACCAGCAGCATAAGGGTTAAATTTCAGGTGACAGGTTGATGTGTTCAGAACCTGAGAATATTGACGTATTTATCACCTACGAACCAGCAGCATATTAGGGTTAAATTCCAGGTTTATCACCTGAGAACATGTCCGGGACCCCTGCTGGCCAATATTGGAACTAAACAAAATACCGCGAAAGAGGCCCCCATAGTGAACCGCGTGAAATCTCCTGATTTTGGATAGTTGATTGTTGACAGGTACAGGACAGTCCCACAAAGGTTAATTGAGAACTAAGCCAAAAAGATACAGGTACAGTACATGACAAAGGCTTACTCTGAAAATGTTGTCACTTTATCATAAACAGATCTATGAGATAACTGCTATGAACTTGGAATAATGAGAGACAAATATCTTATACCCTAAAATGATTATTAGTCAGCTTAACCTATAACACAACATGATATAATTCAGGTGCTATAAAGATTTAAATGGGAAAAAACTTCAAATTTTTCAAGATGAAAAGTTCACTGATTTCAATTCTAATCGATCAAAAAAATCCCAAAAATAAATTGTTGTCAAAAGACTTATCTACACTACCTTTTAATGAAGGAAAACAACAATGCAAAACATCAAAACTTTGAATGAAGACTGATGTCTAGCTGTAACATAAACAAAATATGCCAGGTCTCTATGCTTTTCATCCTAATACCATACTTAAATCTTATCAGAGAAGAGAACCAGTAACATGAAGCACTGTCTATTAATATTAAGGCTGTAGGAGTACAGAGTACAGAAGTCTTCTTTATAAACAAGATCATATTCAATGAAAGCAGTTTTGTGTATATTCTTTGCAATCCAAAAGGATACAAAGCATAGTTGCCATGACGAAGGATACAGTGTGCTTTAAGGCCACCCACCCTCACCTCAGATCACCCATCCCGACCCCAGATAAGTATGATTAGTAAAGCTAACATATAAGATTCCAGTGCCGGTGGAGAGAGATGAACAATAATCTCTTGCAGACAGGAGTCTGCCGTGTCTACATTACTTATTTGTCTTTGCTGGGAAGCCCTCCCCGTGGAGCCCGCTCTGCCCCGGGAGCTGCATTAGGATAATTGCGACCATATCCCTCCGGCATGCCGACGGGCCCACAAGGCCAAAACAAGCACCAAGCACCGAGAAAACCACACACTCTGCTGCTTTCTGATGGTAGGGCATGTCCTGGTTGGGCCAAAGTCTGCAGCATCCTCTGCTTCAGGTAACGAAGCCAGCGTAAAGTGCATTTACTTATTCCCTCAAGAGCAGGCGTCTATTGGAAAGAAGGGTTTTTGACAATAGCATAGCTGGTCGACTTGCTTATTGGTTTTTAAGTGAAGATGTCTGCATAGATGATGATGATGATGATGATGATGATGATGATGATGATGATGATGATGATGATGATGATGATGATGATGATGATGATAACAAAAACAGCAATGGCAACAAAAATATCATGATGATGCTATGAATAATATTCTAACTTTAATTTGTTATTTGCGAACATGATTAAAGCCTCCATTTGAAGACAATAAATGCCCTCTCACAATGAATGAACCAGTTATTCGTGGCCTAAAATGCATATTCTGCAATCATTGGAAAAAGGTAAATCCTAAAAATGAGCATTCCCATAAGGATCAACTTCAAAAAAGAACATTTTCTGAGGAGAAAGAAATATTCAAAAATTGCTGAAAAAAATTTCTTAAGCTTAACAGAAAAAAGAAAAACTACTAGCAAGAATGTCCTTTAAGTTTCTGTCAGCAAATAAGGGGCTATGGGGTTAAAGATAAACCTACGTCAATTGCAAATCATCGGCATACGAGAACTGCAATCAGATCTCGCCTACTTCATGCTGCGGGGGAATCCTTTCCCTAACATGACATAAGCCCTGGCAGTAGTTAATTTGACTCAATTGTTGAGCATATGAAGCCTCGCGGCTTAGCGGGTATCATGATATCGACTCGATATACTATAAACTCTCCAGAGCTCAGGTGGCAGAGGTTTAGTTTTACCGAGCATTGTCGAGCTATAAACTCTGGTCCCCGCCACCGTGCCACGATCGATCAGAACAATCTCGCGTAATTCTTCTAGCGCACACACCAAGAGGTGGAGTGTTCCTGTCGAGAACATGATTCTGCATACAATTTCTACAGCTGTTATTATCCATGCCAGATATGGTATTAACTCGAACAAATTGACCCTGGAACACAGGGTAAACAGTAATGACAGTCTTGGCAAACACCTCTAGCCGTAGGAGCCAGCAAGCCACACCTGTTTGTCAGGTATGGAAGGAAAGCATACACCGTACCCATGACAAGTAGGGCTAGCTTTATAAAGGAGGTCTTTATCCACATCGCAAATCCATCATGATCAATCGATTAACATCACAAAAAAGATCCATTTGCTACTCAATGAAAATCTTCAGATTAAAGTAGGAGTGAGATCAGATTTCATCAAAGTTACAAATGTTGCCTATACTATTCTTTGCAATCAAGATAAGAAATGTGTGAAGTTGCCATGATGGTAGATTAAGTGTGCCTTCAAATAGGCCCCGCAGAAAGTAAACCAAAAATGCTTTTCTATTAAGATAAGAGAGAACATATACCCTAATCATCCTTAAAAAAAATAAACCTATCACAAATAGTGTTTCTCCGACATGGGCAGCATTTTTATGGGAAAGGCTATCTATATACTCACCCCATTTGTAGCACATCAGTGATTATTGCATGTTTTTAGCCCCGAAACTGGAGTATAGAGCAATGAAGCGTGGCTAACTGCATTGTCCCATTCCAGAGATAAGGCAAAATGATGTCTACTTGGGACAGTCGGGGTCAATAACAATTCAAGACAAAAAAAGAGCGCCCCTTACATAGATTTCACTATAGGTGAAGAAAAAAGTGTACAACAGGCGATAAGGGGTAATATCCACTTAATTCCTTAACGACCATGTCTGCTACTTAAAAAGGTGTCATAAAAATAAAATCACACTTAAACCCAGGCTAAAAGGAACCAGTAATGGAGTTGTTCAGACTTTATGCATGCTTTTGTTTGGAAATTTTGCATTTTTTACCTAATTTACAAATCTGCTGTACTGTTTTTCTTGAAAGCTGCTGATGAGAATTACTAGGATATCCAGAAAAAGGTTTGGAAGGTGCAAAGATACCACAAATACCTTAATCCTGTTTTTTTAGGAATTAAATGACAGTCAGTACTGCCTTTGATTGTTATCAATACAAACTAGTGTGTGAAACTACGCGACACATGAAATCAAACTGAAAAGAAACTGGATATATGGTAAAATGAAATGGACTTTCAAATTTGGAAGTTCATTCATCATTTCACTCTCTTCCATACATATTAGGCTTAGCTGTGACAAGGCAGTTGTAAATGGTACATAATTGACCTTTCCAACCCTAAAGCTACTTTCGTCCAAGGCAAGACACGAAGATTTTTGAAAACCATCTAAACCCTGTCATGTCGGTATTCATTGGAAGGCTCTCACTGCATACTCTCAGATGAGTACCATTTGCCAGGGTTTCTGTGATTTTTCAGGTTTTTTTTGCATCATTTTCTTGGCCAAATTAGCCATCAGCAGCTTAGGGGTTAAACTTATTATTAATACCCAGGGAAAAACACACTCAGACTCTAAGTCAAAGGCCATGCACTTTCATGCCTGGAGCTAAACTGAACATGAAGGAAGTAGGATAACCTGTGTATGGTCAAAGACCCCAAACCATGAGGTGAGGCAACCTGAACTCAACCTAACCCTTATGCTGCTGGGCGCTAATTTGGCCATTACAATATGATGCCAAAATGACTGAAACCCTGGTAAATGGGTACTCTTCTGAGAGTACTCAGCGAGAGCCATCCAATGAATACCAACATGACAGGGTTTAGATTGTTTTCAAAAATCTGTGTGTTTTGCACGAAAGTAGCCTTAGCATTGGAAGGGTCAATATGCTGACCATCACTTATTACTTATGCCAGCCAAGACCAGACACCTTGTAGAGTTGGTCTATTGGTATAGGCTTATGCATGTGGTAAGAACCAATGCTATTAGGGGAATAACTGTGATAAATGGGATATCATAATCAACAGCCGCGGCCAGATTAGTCAATACGAGATAGCTGCCAAGATTAAACAAATATATTCCCTCCTGACACAAAGCCCTGCCAGCAACACACAATAGGAATAGAGCTGGGGCATTCACAGAGTCGTGGTTCGCATTCTCAATGTGTATATTACAGGCATATTTCTCCCAATCATAACTTGCGATCTAAATGCAGACTTTGAACTCGTGCCAGGAAACTGTCCCAATGGATCTCATACATACATGATTATCACCACAGACTAATGCACTAAACATGAGCAAGGGGAGTAAGGCACAAGCTGAAATCTGGCACCCAACACGCTGATTAATTAAGTAATTGTGGAGGTATTTCTCAGTGTTAACACATTGATATATATATACAATCAATGTATAAGTATTCGTATTGGCAGTTCTTAGAACGGACATATACCTGTTAAATGGTTCCTTTATCAAATAATTTTATGTAATAATGCATATTTTTGAAAAAAAAATCAAGAAATGTTCATCATTCTTCTCATAAAACGTTCTACTTGAGAATGGATTACTGAAGTTTCTTCTTTTCAATATTTATTTGTTTCTTGTCAAACTTGTGATTTATCCTTTTTTCTTATTGTAAAAATTATCACCATATACTGTAGAATGGCTAAATAGACTGGCCCAGCTTTATCTCTGAAGTATCTGACCAGCGTTTACTGAGAGTGGTAAGCGGTCATCACTCATTGCAATCTACGTGTGGCGGGGGAACAATCGCTAATTGCACTGGATGACCACTGATCATGCTGTGACTGCTGCTCAACTATACGCCACTTCACAGATTACATCACCGTTGATCTATTTCTGGACGCCTCTCTAGACTGGTTATAGTCCCATCGCCACATGCGTTGCTGCAATTAAGACCCTGACCGTGCAGGTACCCATTAATATTTACTCTCTGGTATACTCAAATTAAAGGTCTACATAAAACGGGAAAATTAAAAACTGAAAAAACATATGTCCTTTTTCCGGAAATATTAGAAACGGAAACACCCAAAAATAAGAAATTTGTCACACGGAAAAATTAGCCATTCTACAGTACATGATTGTATCATAGCACTTTCCTTGTTTTCCTAAATTTTGCCAGCACTGTGGATATTTTTTGCCAAGGTTTACTTGACAATAGGTTAAGGTTTCTACATTCCCAGTTCTTACGTTATCACATGTTTATCATTGGTTCTCCCACAGAGCAGCATCACTGCCTTATGAGGGCCACAAATGGGTGCTGTTGGGCGCCTACCATTGTCTCCCTACATGAAGCTCCCAGACAATGCAGATAGCAGGGAAATGAGCCTGCGGCATCACAGTGTAATTATCCTGCTTGCTATCATTTGTTCATGGCCCCTCTCGCTCATGTAATAACTTCACATGCAATGCCTCCAGCTCAAAAGAGAGAAATTCAATGCCTGCATGTGGCCAAACCCCTCTTAAAGAATTCCTGTGCCCTGATAACAAATTATATTCCTACACCAGACCCACTCATAAAGAACTCAATCCTGTACCCTGAAATGAAATTGCATGCTCGCAGCCAACCCATTCTTAACCCTTCCAATGCTGAGGCTACTTTTGACTAGGATGCAAAATGTTTTGAAAACCATCTAAATCCTGTCATGTTGGTATTCATTAGATAGCTCTCACTGAGTACTCTCAGATGAGTTTCAGTCATTTTTCTTTTTTTTTTGCATCATTTTGTATTGGCAAAATTAGCCACCAGCAGCATAAGGGTTGAAGGGACTGTACAACGATAAAGTTTTCTGCAGTCTATTGATTTCATCTATCTTATGACATTTTAATATACTTTCTATGTCTACTGTTAAACACAATGGTGTATTTTATAGATATGAGGGGAGTCTCTCTTGAATTAGGTATTGGCTAATTTCCCCAAAGAACCTTTTAAGTCATTTCACACTGCTGACATATCCTTTCTATGAAATCAAATGCCTACAGGCAACCCATACTTAAAAAGACTGTCCAACAATAAAGATAAGGTTTCTGCAGTCTGTAGATTACATCTATGTAATGACTTTTTGATATGCTTTCTATGTCAAATGTTAAACACAATGGTGTATTTAAGAGATAAAAGGGGAGTCTCTCTCCTAGAATAGGTATTGGCTAATTTGCCCAAAGAATCTTTTAAGTCATTTTCCACTGCTGGCAGAGAGGAAATTAAAAGTGACTTTGTTGGCCTAGAGTCAGTTGATGAAGTACTGTACAATCACCAGCACTCGCTAAGGTGGTTCTAGCTTATAGTGGATAATGGCAAAACTAGCAGGAACAACTGCTTTTATTTCAACTGTGAGTTCGCTGCAACTATGTAACCCTTGCGCTGCTGGTGGCTAATGCCAATACAAAATGATGCAAAAAAACTGAAAAATGACTAAAACCCTGGCACATGGGCACTCATCTGATAGTAATCAGCGAGAGCTATCCAATGAAGACCAACATGACAGGGTTAAGGTTTTCATAAATCTCAGCATTGGAAGGGATAAGTATTTGATGTTGGCATTGTCTAATTGTGCTAGATATTAATTGGTAAGATCAGCCCTTACCACATAAACAGCCAGCAATTCCTATGATAATGCTAGGAAAATGACAGGGAAATGTTCCTAGGTAAGTCGTAGCTATATTTAGGAAGAGCAGTCTGTTATCTCTTATTCACAACTTCTAATAAAAATTGTATGCTGCAATATTCTTTTTTTGTACGTCTCCCTCCTTTTAAAACAACTTGAAATCTAGTATGACACATGCCACTTTGTATTTCCTTTATGACACTTTAGCAACCAAATGATGCATTATATCTTTTGTAGAAAGTCTGAGACGGTACAATGAAACAGATATTCTATCCAGTTTTCTTTATAGATCTCTTTTGCAATATCGTGCCTTGGACAAAGGTAGACTCAGCGTCACAATGGTTAACACTTATGCCGCTGATAGCTAATTTGGTCAATACAAAATTATGCAAAAAACCTGAAAAATGACTGAAACCCTGGCAAATGGGTACTCACCTAAGAGTACTCAGCAAGACCCAGCTAATGAATACTAACATGACAGGGTTTAGATGGTGTTCAAAGATCTTCGCATCCTTGAGCTTCGGACGATTGAGCTTCTTTAAGCATTGGAAGGGCTGAGACCATATTGCTCCCAAAAGACTCATACTCCTTGCCTAAATGTTTACATTACCAGTCCTGGTATGGTGTATTCCCAACACCTTTTAGTCTAAGACATGGAGCAAATTACAGCAGCCACTTAAGTACTCTTCATGGCTGGGTCATGGCATGAGAAAAGAGGGGTGAGTATATATTCAGAGCCCCTAAGGTCAAGGAATAATGATTCATTCGGACACTTGCTCAACTTATCAAGGTTCCCATTGTACCTCTATGATTCCTATTGTAATATGATTTCCTTAGTATGATTCCTATTGTACCTCAAGAGAGGACAAATCAATTTTAGTGGGTATGCAAAAAATTATCACTCAAAGGTGTTAACCCTTCCAATTCTGAGGCTACTTCTATTCAAAGCACAAGGATGCAAAGATATTTGAAAACCTTCTAAACCCTGTCATGTTGGTATTCATTGGATAGCTCTCACTCAGTACTCTCAAATGAGTACCCAAATATATGCCAGGGTGTCAGTCATTTTTCAGGTTTTATGCATCCTTTTGTATTGGAATATTAGCCACCAACAGCATAAGAGTTAAGTTAAAAGGTTCTAGAGTACTAGTTAGAAATATTCTTATATTCTAAAGAAAACCTAGCTATGGGTTTGATAGAGGAAAGCTAGGAAATATGATTTCTTGAGATTTCTCATCTACTCTAAGATAAGGCAACTGTGTCTTGAAGGTCAGTTGTAAATATTTGCAGAAAAAATGCACACTGAAAGAAAAATCCCAAAATTTAGAATAATCATTTATTTTCCGATGATTTGCATTTCAATAAGCATAAAAAACATAAATTGCTTAATGAGATTTGATATTTTCTATGCCACTGCTTTGCACTCTAGCTGGTCACCTAGCTGATATCCTTGCTGACAAATGCAGCATGGATGATCCATTATCTTATCAACACACACAAAATACATCGCATCTGAGGAAAATTCCCAGAAAAACACCCACAGATCCTGATGTGGTGTTATTATGTTCCTGCTGTGCAGGGTAGCTTCTTAGCATGAGGTGGATGTAGGCCCAGTGGATCCCCACTGCCAATGTTTTCCTGCAGGGTAAGAACCCATAGACTACCAGATCTGAAAAAAGGTCCCGAAACTAAGCATATATTTCACTCACTCTGTATGTAAGGGAAAAGAAATTCCAAATTATCTAGGATATTACGAATAAGAAATCCATTTATCATACATATACACAAAACACTTAGCTGTGGAAGTGTTTTGTAATATCTTTAAGCAGCAATGGAAAATATATAGTGTTAAAAATAACTGTGTATGTCTGAATACAAACCAAACTAATTCCAGGAAAAAATATTTGAAGGATCAACTTGCTTTGGATGAGTATCCACAACCTCAAGCCAAATATTTTCATGGGAATAATTCACTTGTAAAATCCTGGCACACATGTGAGAATGTCATGGTGCTCTGTGCAGGGATGGGTTCTAGCCTGTCTCCACCACCAATGGTGCAATATGTCTGTCTTAAAACTAGAGGCCTTCCTTCATCAACAAGGAACCTGTGTGGCATGCCAGCTTATTCCGCATGATTTGATTCAAGTGAAACTCTTCCTCCTCCTCCTCTTACTTGTCATCCTACTTTTCCATCTCCTACTCCTCTTCCTCATCCTTCTCTTCATCATCTCCCTTCGCCTCTTCCCCTCTGTCCTCCTCTTCCTCCTGCTACTTGTCATCCTCCTCTTCTTCCTCCTACTCTTCCTCGAGATTCTCTTCATTATCCTTCTCCTCTTCCTCATCATTCTCTTCATCATCCTTCTCCACCTCCTCTTCCTTCTCCTCTTTGATCTCCTCTTCTTCATCCTTCTCATCCTCTTTTTCATCCTTCTCTTCATCATCATTCTCTTCCTCTCCCCTTCCTTCTTCTCCTCCTCTTCTTCGTCCTTCTCTTCATCATCATCCTTCTCTTCATCCTCCTCCTTATCTTCTCCCTCCTTGTCCTCCTCCTACTACTTGTCCTCGGTACCAATCAGTAGAGTTGGCCTCTGGCTGGCCTCCTTGACTTCACTAGAGGAAGTCTGAGTATCTGCTTGAGCACGGGGCAAGGAGGCAGGACTCGTAAGCTCACTTCAGCATGCACATTTTTTCCGCCACAACAATGCTTGATTGGGCAGAGGAAAATAAACCTCTGGACAGCAAAATGATTTTTCCTTTTTGCCACTTGGTAAAAGAATTTTTCTATGATTTTTGATTTTTTGCGACTTGGTAAAAGAAATTCTCTATGCTTTTTTTGTGTGTTTGATTTTTTCTATCATGAAAAGGGCAGTAGCATTTGTTGAGTTTTCAGAATCAGATCTCTTCTGAAAGTTTTGCGGGAGAAACTTAAGAGTTTATCATCAGAAAAATACCATCTAGGTAAAGGGGCCTTCTGAACTGCTGCAGTGATTAAAGGGTGAATTGGTGCGGTCCATAATGGAGACATACATGACAAAAAGTACCTGTACTGATCTCCAACCGAGAATAACATGAATAGGTCCTTTCAATAAAATCTGACTTCAGAATACATGGTTTAGTAAAGTTCAACAGAAGAGACACATATTCAAAGCCTACTAAGGTCAGCATATTTGTCAAAAACTCTTTCCTTGATTAAATCATGAATGAAATCTTTCACTGAAAATCAATCCATGAATATGTGTTGGGTTTGGACATGGATTTTCGTCAAGCATCACTTTTTCTGCCACAAAGAGGGTAAAACACGACTAGCCAGTTGTTTATGGTGCTGGAAACTTGAGTACTTGCAAAATAACCACCTAACCGAATGTCACTGACAACTTTCTCACTTACTAAGTGAGCGGTCAGTGACAAACCTGTAGATATAATTATTGAGTTTATCAGAGAAAAAGTAGCCATTACTGGTAAGTGTTGTGATAAATGATCAGTTTGATCATGTTAAGCATGAGATATTCCTTTTTTTATCATAGACATAGACACAAAGACTAATGTTTATATCATCTTACATATTAAACACATTCCTTAGCAGATCCATAAAAAGGTGTTTTGTTATGTTGGAGATAATTATGATTTAAAACGTATAAGCTTGCATAATCAAATGGGTAATATATTTTGGTATTTGAGATTTTCTTTTCCTAGATGTGTCAATTTTCGCACTGGTTCAAAACACTAATATCATGAATTTTACCTAAGATATTTATATTGCCACAATAGATATATCATGTTGCTGGAAATACCATAATCAGTACATGCTCATCACTAATAGCTTTGTCACTGCACTACTACTGTGCAAGAACTGTCAATCTAGCAAACATGCATGATCATTTTTAAGATATAAGGTATGAGGTAGGCCATTGATTATGTCATTGATTATGTATGTCTGCAACACTGTTTATATAGCAAGTCTGATTCAATCCAGGATCTTCTTTAGTGTAGGGATTGGCAACACCTTAGACCACGCACTAGGCCATCATGGCAGCCCATTGAATTCTTTGATTATATATGTCTGCAACACTGTTTATGCAGCAAGAGGGTACTTGAGAAGTCCAGAAACAATCAGCTATTTTTTTTTCTCTTTTAGAACTTCATTGATTTTGTTCTAATTGTTATGAGACATCAAGCAGTCATTGGAAACTTCTTAGACCACGCACTAGGCCATCATGGCAGCCCATTGAATTACTTGATTATATATGTCTGCAACACTGTTTATGTAGCAAGAAGGTGCTTGGGAAGTCCAGAAACAATCAGCTAATTCTTTCTTTTTTGGAACTCCATTGATTGTGGTATAATTGTAGTGAGACAGCTAGCAGTCATTAGCAACACCTTAGACCACTAGGCCATCAGGGCAGCCAATCAAAGTCTTTGATTATATACGTCTGCAACTCTGTTTATGTAGCAAGAGGTTACTTGAGAAGTCCAGAAACAATCAGTTAATTGTTTCCTTTTGAAACTCCATTGATAACGATCTAATTGTCTGAGTTTTTTCCCACTGTGCGTCACACATTTGAGAGCGTCTATGATGAGCACGCGGCGGTTAAAAATAGCCGTCGCAGGATCTACAGCAGCTCAACAAATACATTAGCTTGATTAGTTTCTCTTAATAATGAAGAGTCAATCACTGGGAGTGGTGGCTGCAGGCTGCACTACATAGTGCCCCAGGCTGCAGACTGTCTGCATTTAACTTAAAAACTCTCCCATGGCGAATAAACTACAGGTAGTTGCCGCAGAGTAAATAACTAGAATGGGACTAAAAAGGGTGGATATATTAAAGTAAAAGAATTCTTCACTTCCTGGAATGTGCGAAATCTACTTGCAGAGATAGGTTTTATCTCGTTCAGAAGGAAGGGTTTAACCTATTTATGCTGAGGTTAATTTCATCTGAAGCACAAGGATGCAAACATTTTTGAACAACATTTAAACCATGTAATGTTGGTATTCATTGGCTAGCTCTCACAGAGTACTCTCATATGAGTACCCATGTGCCGTTTCAGGCATTTTTTTAAGGTTGCTTGCATCATTTTGTATTGGCCACAAATTAGCCACCAGCAGCAAAATGGTTGACAAAAAACTTTGAGAAGATGCTCACATCAGGAGGTTTTTGCTGGCCTTTTTTGTGCCCTATATGGGCATGCAAGGGTTAAGCTATAGCAACAGGCAGCTTATGTTACGGCACAATTGTGCATGACATAACAAGGCATTATTTCATTAGTCCCACTCGTCCTGTGCCGGCATGTGGGGCTCCGAGGGACTACGATCGTCGTCGCTGGCATGTCGCTCGACGCGCCTCGTGTTAGTTCCTCTGATATGATTATCCACTAAACCTACATTAAACCTCCGCCTCACCTTAATTAACATCACTGAAACTGACAGCTGGAGACAGATACCTCAAACCCTGAAAGAATCAGCTCCAAGCTAGACCAGATTTACAATACCTGTTAACCCTTGCTTTCCTTACAGTACAGATATTCAATTCATGCACCAGTCGACCGGACGTCTGCCTGTGCCAGGTTGTACAAACACCTATGCATGTCAAAACAATAAGCCAATCACATCAATGACCCAAGTAGCTTGCGAGTCAGAGCTACATTCAGTTGTGAGGTCATCTATGCATCCATTCCCAAGAAACTGGGTGGAAATCGGGTGTACGGTTGTGTATTATGCCAGGGCATTTAGTGCAGGAATCAAATGTTGGCACTTCAAGTTCTTCTTAAAATTGAATTGTGCTTCGGATGCTGTGATACTTAGGCCTAAAAAAAAGTTGTTTCTTTCCTGTAACCCTACCCTAACAAGTTTTCATCCAAATAAATCCCTATCCTAAAGTTTTCTGCCGTCCCAACTCCCAATCAATGCAAAACATGCATAAAACACACATTTTTGATCAAAAAAAAAATGTAAAAAAATTCTTTTCACTGACCCACCTACCCTATTTTTTTCAGACCTTTACAGGAAACAAAACAATATTTTTTCTTGGCCTTATCAACATAACTTGAGAATTGGGAATGGATTGGCAAAGTATATTCCAGAGAATTGTTGTTAGTTAAGTTCAGATAAGCATTTCCTTGTCAAATAGATACGTTGGAACGCTATCTGCTAAATAACAATTGAAAGCTATTTGAACTAATGCAAGGAATAACTGTTTTACCCTGAGTGGTATGGACACTTTTCTTTTTAATTTCAATACTTCAAGCAAGTAGCAAATTACCCAGATAACATTTTCTACTAAGGAATAAATGATGATTTTACAAAATATTGGATGAGAAGTCGCAGGTAGACATTTTTCTTTCAATAACTTTTTCCAAGACATCACCAGAATAGCCAGAATAGACTGTTAAATGGGAAGTACAGAGCATAAATGGATTATCCCACGTATGTCTATCGATGCCCTAGACAATTGTCATTTTGACCAATGATAAATTTGAAAACGACTTAAAATTAAGGGTAAATTTATAAAACATTCCTATAGATGCAATATGTGTGACACATTCAGACGAAGGAGGATCACAGTCCTAACTTCTCTTTGTATCTTTGGCTAATCAGTACAGAACCATGGCAGATGCAATATACTCTAACAGTGCTGTTTAGGAAAGCAACAAATGTTTATCCCATTATGGGTAGGGCTGAGATAGGACACATGCTGGAGAGTAGGTCTGATAGCTTTAGTACAGTTTAATAGTCTTCCTGCATACCTTAATAAACATTATGTTAACAGGTCAAGAAAGGTCACTGTCAAGCCACCCTGTCAGCAGAGGGGTCAAGGACTGTTTGCTGGGATGGGCAGTGAGAACTTGACCTTTGAACTTTGAGAGCCAAAATATTTTCTCACAGCTCTCAACACTCCAAGTGGAACTTCCAATCACTGATGCTTTAAAGGATCTCCAATGTGACAAGAAAAATATGTTGTCAGGACCACACATTTTTAAGTATCTTCTAAATATCAGTTTACAATCTAAATTTTGCTGTCTTTTACAAATCTGGCTTAATATAATAGAGAAGTGGCATTACTAAATACTGCACTTTCTGTGTCACTTTGAATTATAACCAAGGGCCAAGTTATAGAGTTTTTGCCTTTAATCTTCCAATGATAAGGCTACTTTCATCCAAAGCACAAAAATGCTAAGATTTTTGAAAACCATCTAAACCTTGTCATGTTGGTATTCATTGGATTGCTCTCGCTGAGTACTCTCATATGAGTACCCATGTGCCAGGGTTTCAGTAATTTTTCAGGTTTTTTGCATCATTTTATATTAGCAAAATAAGCCACCAGCAACATATGGGTTAATATATCTGAAGTCTATCTAACCTCATTTGCATAAGTAGCATATGCCATCTTTCATTCACTTAACATCCATGAAATTCAGAGAAAAAATACAATATTTCTGGTCTATCTCTATCATTTGATCTATTATTTTGCTTATTTGATATCAAGCAATGGCAAGACTCTCAGTCAAAATGAAGAGTAGCACATTTTCCATTAATGATTAAAATTCAACAGATATGAGGCTAACAAGTACATATTGCTATTTCAGAAGTAGTTATATGACTAAATGGACCATTACATCTGTCCACTGATAATTCTTTAAAAAGCGCTTTTGAACATTATAGATGAAAAGGGCACTACATCAAATATCTACAATTATTATTAATATTTCATATTTCATGAATTTGGTGAAATAAAAGTATGGTACGAAACTTCTTATTTTGAGAAAAAAAAACATAACTACCCTACCCTTATAGCCAAATGGAGTCTAGAAATCTAAGATGATGACAACTTCAGATTATGTACATATGAGCTTTAAACATGTCCAGTATCCATTAGTGTACCTTAAGGGTCATGTTGGAGCTGTCAAAGAGCTTTTCCAGATCATCTTCTTAAAGCATGGGTCAATGAACTATGTTTGCTACTAGGATGTCCTTTTTGCATCAAGAATATGAGTTAGGTGCAACCTTTCCATATAGAAAGGGATGTTTTTGGTTAGAACTGAACATTTAGCAGTGATGATGACAGCTTTAACGTTGCTGAGGGTATACCTTCATCCAAACCACAAGGATTTAGATTTAGATTTTTAAAAATCTAAACCTTGTCATGTTGGTATTCACCGGATAGTTTGTACTGAGTACTCTTGGATAAGCACCCATGTGCAAGGGTTTCAGTCATATCTAAGTTTTTTTGTATCATTTTGTAATGGCCAAATTTGCCACCACCAGCATAAGGTTGCTCCAATACTTTTAAACACAACTCGGAAACAAATACTTGATTGACCAAGTATTGATAGGTATAGTTGACAGTTGAATTCTATCAGGAATCTTCATAAAATGAAGATTCCTGATTCTATTCAACATTCCTCTCTAAAATCTTTTGAAAATATGCTTTAATTTGAAAGGTTTCACCACCATCCACTTGCCAATTTATGGAGCCTCTGTAAGGATGAACAGATACACAGTCATGGTTTTCATGCACATTAATATCATAATGAACTGAAATAAATACATGCATCATCAAATCCTTTGTAAACTTTAATTGGTTCCATAAAAAATCTTTTGAGAGAGAAAGTCTTTACCTCTATACTATGATAATAAATCAACTTGACTATTATTTCCATAGGTTGAGGGTGATGGTAATTAGTGCACATTCTCTAATCCCACGACTCACTCTACAAGGAAAGTGGTGATTTGTCAAAGGTGGTTCGGTGCAGATCGTGACCAGAATGATTCTTTTACTTCCCTATGTTAATTGGCCTGTGAAGATAAAGGACTGTTGGTATATCTTTCTGAAGAAGACATATATTGGAAAATATGTAAATGGAAAATATTACTAAGAAATATTCACTCTACAACTCTACAACTTTAAGATAATTTGTAATTCTATGATTCCATTCAATTATTTTCAAATGCATCATAGCAATTCAGAAAAACTCAGAGCATGAAAAATTAAAGTAATAATTTTAAAGTGAAAAGTAGTTGAGAATCTTATAATACCATTAGATTGGAAGTCATTATTGAACCTGTTTTAGTAGAAATTAATTGATAATTATGATCTGCTGGGATTTGAGAAGTAGCTGAAGAGTAAACCTGGCCTCTTTGACTGAGCCAGCAAAAAGAATAAAAGAGGTAAGTCTCTAGAACTTGATAATATTGTGCACAATCAATAAAAAAACATGTTCAGTTTATTATATCCTAGACACCCATACTTTAATGGGTAATTGCAGTTCTCTTCCCTAGGAAATACAACTATCTACAGACAAATTAAGATAAAAGGGAAATAATCAAATATCATACTAAAATGCCACCTTCATTTGTATTTTTATTTAATAACTAGAAGTCATAAATTTGATGAATACAGATAAACTGATCAAGTCATTCCAGAAAAAGCCATTGCTGGCATAGCAGAAAATTTCTATCATATTAAGTATTGCAGCACTCTAGCATGACAGTCTAAGACCCTTAGAGTAATACGCTGGGCTTTGAGGCTGACACATCAAATCCAATAGGATTCTCAGTGGTGTTTGTCAGTGTGAATCCTATCAAGCAAGTCTAGCGATGGAATTATGAAACAGCCGAGAATCTCAGACTCTCCTTTATCAACTCAGCAATAAGTGGGAAAATGAAAAACATGATTAAATAATACGTAGAGAGAGAGTGGGGAGAGAGAGAGAGAGAGAGAGAGAGAGAGAGAGAGAGAGAGAGAGAGAGAGAGAGAGAGAGAGAAGAGAGAGAGGAGAGAGAGAGAGAGAGAGAGAGAGAGAGAGCGAGAAAGAGAGATAACGATAAAGAGAGAGAGCGAGAAAGAGAGATAACGATAAAGAGAGAGATGAGAGAGAGAGAGAGAGAGAGAGAGAGAGAGAGAGAGAGAGAGAGAGAGAGAGAGAGCGAGAAAGAGAGATAACGATAAGAAGAGAGAGAGAGAGAGAGAGAGAGAGAGAGAGAGGAGAAAAGTTCACTAAAGAGAGAGAGGGGAGAGAGAGATAGAGAGATAGAGATAGATAGATAGAGAGAGAGAGAGAGAGAGAGAGAGAGAGAGAGAGAGAGAGAGAGAGGAGAGAGAGAGAGAGAGAGAGAGAGAGAGAGAGCGAGAGAGAGAGAGAGAGCGAGAAAGAGAGATAACGATAAAGAGAGAGAGAGAGAGAGAGAGAGAGAGAGAGAGAGAGAGAGAGGAGAAAAGTTCACTAAAGAGAGAGAGAGGAGAGAGAGAGATAGAGAGATAGAGATAGAGAGAGAGAGAGAGAGAGAGAGAGAGAGAGAGAGAGAGAGGAGAGAGAGAGAGAGAGAGAAGAGAGAGAGAGAGAGAGAGAGAGAGAAAGAAAGAGAGAGAGAGAGCGGATGGTCAGAGAGAGACCCGATGAAGTCACCTTGAAAATATGACATGTGACTGCTCCATTTATCATCTATTTGATCATGCTAGTCACAGGTGGTAGTAAGCGAGTATCCATTGGCTCATAAACAAATGTCAATAGGCCTAGCGAGAAAAGGTTATCAATCAATAGCAAGCGTTCCCCACTAACCCCTTACGATCCTGACACTGCCTGGTGATCCCAGACAGGACAGAAAGTGACAACAAGGAGCAGTGAAGGTTATACCTAGGAGCCTACGCATGAATAACACATGGCAAACTCAAACAACCTACAACCTCCAGCACATGGCCTACCGGATACACTTTTTTCGCACAATGCACTTCATAGAAAATCTTTGATTTTCAAGGAAATCAGCATTTAGGGTCCTACTCTTCTAACTAACTTCCTCTATTAACCCTGCTAACAGAGTTCCTTAGGTGTTAATATTGATGCTATATTAAGATATCTGACATTTTTGACTGAAGCACACATCCTGGAATAAGTACAAGTTTAAGCCTGGTACTGACCAAACATGCAAGGTAAATATAGACATTGGAGTTGGATGACAAAATGATTGAATCGTAAAGAGAAAAAAGCAGAGAAACTTAGACATAGACAAAACGTGTTCAATGGCCACTTAAATATTGAAATAGGCTCAATAAAGGATAACTAGTAGCATGAACGTCACATAATAAAAACTCAACATCATAAAAAACATTTAACTTCAGTAAAAAGGTTATGAATTCCTAATTGTACCATAGATATCAAACTGTCCAAACATAAACATACCATTTGAATAATGATAATTTTATGTAGTTTAAGTCTTTAGGTTAGCAGGGCAGAAAAGCGGCCCCATAAGGACTCAGGGACTTAGCCAGGACCTGTCAAGCCTGTCTTTTGGACATGCAAATTCCTGAAAACCTTCATTTTGGACAGGCAAAAAATTCTATGAAGAATTTTCAATTTTGACTTTTGGGTGTAATAAACAGATATTTTCCTAACAAACAGTTTTCTAAGACAGGGCTGAAGTTTGAATTGCTCTTTTTGATACGATAGGCAATTAAATGTAGTTGGTATAAGGATTTGAAGTAGCAGAGTAGCTAAATCTAAATGGGCAGAAATTTTTGAGTTGCTATTTTGGACAGGCATTTTTGAAATCCTAGCTATAAGACCCTGCATAAGGTGTAACGAGAAAGTTGACTACGAATGATCCAACAAGTGTTCTGCCAAGCAGCCCCAGTCCATTGCACAGTCTCTTATCAGCCAGCTTAAGAGTCACTAATTCACGCTAATTCAGCGCCACATAAGGCTGAAAAACCAATCTCACGCGGCTCTCTTGGGAAACCTTTTTTCACGCCCAAATGAAATGATGTGGCCATGGCTGTCGCGGCCAGCAATTCATCAACCACAAAGACCGGCTACACATGAAAATTCCCTCTAAACACAACATGTACTTAACCCTTATGCTGCTGGTGGCTAACTTTGCCTATACAAAATCATGCAAAAAATATGGAAAATGACTGAAACCCTGGCAAATGGGTACTTTGTCTGAGATTACTCGGTGAGAGCTAACTAATGATTACCAACATGGCAGGGTTTAGATGTTTTTCTAAAAATTCTTTGCATCCTTGTGCTTTGGAGAAAGGTAGCCTTACCAATTAGTTACCATTGGAAGGGTTAACTTACTGATAAGGTGCACAGGGCTTCAACATATACCTTAGCCACAGGGATTACCTACAGGCAGGAATATAGCCTACCTACTAGGCATTACTGTGTTTTATTTCATTATATATAAATGTATGCCTGCACTCTGTACTACAGAAGGGCTTGTGGAATGGGCCATTTAGTTCACACATTTGCCACACATGGGGGTTGTAATGGCATAGCATATTTCCAACTACCCTCCTAGCATATTGCAGTGCCATCTAGTCACGAGAGATGATATCTAAATATGGCCTGCAGGAATATAGTACTGGACAGCCGTAGGTATATAAATAACCCATCTTAGCTCCTATTGGCTAAATAAATGATAAATCAATGTTGATCTATGCAAGACCACTCTAGTTATATCTGAAAATTTAAAAAGAAATATGATCATGAAAGAAGTGAACTTGACTAATGAATATCATCCCAACCTGAAATTCTGATTAATCCATTCATTTAGCAGCCAAAATTGTCTGACATTTTTAGTAATGTATGGATTGGAGAATAATGAAGGGAAGGAGTGAAGGAGATATGATAACCAATTCATCACAAACAACTTTCCTTCATTTTGAACAATAAATCTTTATTTTGAAGTTATATTGTCAAAAATATCATCAAATACTGCAGGCAACAGATTCATAGAGAAATTCTCAAACATGAATGGGTTAAATAATCATTTATTTCAGAAACACCAGATTTCTACTAACCTTACCATAAATTTCTATTAACCCTTCCGATGCTAAGGCTACTTTTGTCCAAAGCACGAGAATGTAAAGATTTTTTTCAACAATCTAAACCCTGCTATGTTGGTATTCATTAGATATGTCTCACTGAGTACTCTCAGATCAGATGAGTACCCATATGCAAGGGTTTCAGTTATTTTTCATATTTTTTGGCAAAATTAGCCAGCTGAAGCATTAGGGTTTATTCAACCTAAAGCTTTTACTAGTCTTACTTCACTTCCTACTCGACCACTCCAAAATTTCTACTCAAACAACATCAAACAAAATTGCCAAAATGAACCTGATACTAAACCTATCTCTACCTGTCAGAATCATACTCCCAACTTCTTACCATCAGCATCATCATCCCAACGTCAGCAATCGACAACCTGTTGCCAATTGCTCCTGTGAGTAAGTGAATTAAGCTGTTTATTTGCTGGTGGTTTGACTGCAATCATCCCTCAGTTTGCTCTAACAGTGTTGAACCTTCCATTGCTGTCGGCTACTTTCGTCCAGAGCACAAGAAGGATGCAAAGATTTTTGAGAAACATCTAAAGCCTGTCATGTTGGTATTCATTAGATAGCTCTCGCGGAGTACTCTCAGATGAGTACCCATATGCCAGGGGTTCAGTCATTTTTTAAGGTTTTTTGCATGATTTTGTATTGGCCAAATTAGCCACCAGCAGCATAAGTGTTAAGCTAACTACCAGCCCAAGAGGCACGTGCGATTACTCCAGCCTGGCAAGCACATACGGCAGACACCGAATCTGTCTATATCCACCTTATAATTGACCGCAATCAAGTCCTACTGATTGCTTTACTTAGGTTTATAAAATCCAGCACACAAATTACTCATGCATAAAGTGAGTGATTTATCCTATCTAGACAAATTATTCATGATAAATAAACTGCTTTTTTCACCCATATGCTACCCAGACATAATTTGTACAAATGATGAGAGAGTCGGTCTAGATTCTCCAGACACATCTATTGCATAACAAACACCTTGCAGAGGATTTTGAATTGCCCGCACTTTTGAATTTATGAATTGCCACCTAAAAATGTGATAACAATAAAATCTGAAGGAGAGTGGTAGTAATGTTCAAAGTGACATTTTCCTGACTTACCCTTTGTTTACAAAATATCATTAATCTGCCTTCAATTGCTGTGATCACTCTCATAATTAAGGCAAGACAGCAATGGTTAGTCAACAACACACTAATCTTACTAAATATTTATACAAATGGCTTGTATTAACTATGCTATTGGTACACTGTATCAAGACGCCTTTTGGATGCTTATCCATGTTAAGCAAATGCTTATTAATCAGATATTCTGCTAAGCCATTGATCTTTCTTTGTTTAAATAAAGGTATCGTGCTCTCCCATAGCAGCAGTCTATATCCTATTGTGTTGGCTAATGGGGGGTGACAATACCAATAGGCGAGGGAGCCTAGAAACTCCACAGAGGTTCATATGCCGAGGAAACTAACGCTGCTGAGTACATTAATCAAAGCAAAGAATGGATTACGTGCCACACATAAAGGTGCCAATACAAGGACAACAATAAAATAAAATTATCATCACTTGGTCTGCCATATTAACCCTTCCAATGTGGAGGCTATTTTCATCCAAAGCACAATGAAACTTAAGATTTTTGAAAACCATCTAAACCCTGTCGTATTGGTATTCATCAGATAGCTCTCACTGGTACTTTTAGTGAATGTCCATGTGCCAGGGTTTCAGTCATTTTGTTAGTTTTTTTGCATCATTTTGTATTGGAAAAATTAGCCACCAGCAGCATAAAGGTTAGAAACTCCACAGAGGTTGAGATGCCGAGGAAATAGACACTGTTGAGTTAACATTAATCAAGGCAATGCATGAAGTATGTGCCACACATGAAGGTGCCAATACAAGGACACCAATGGAATTTTGTTTATCATCACTTGTTCTGCCCTATTGTGGCATAATCCTGACAACCCAGTTGTTGATGGTGGTTAAAGCCACTACCTAATATATAGCCATAAGTCACTGGTAACTTTATGCCATGCCCTGAGCTGGATTTGAACCAATTCAATGGAGAGAAAGACATTGATGAATGTCTAATAGGACCATAATGTCTAAACAACGTCTAAACCTAGATCTAATACATATAAAAGGAAGCCACTACCTCGCCCCAAGTCACTGGTAACTTTCGAGCATGCCTTGAACTGGATCTGAACCAATCAGAGGCGAGAAAGACATCAATGATTAGCTGGCAATGCCTAAGACCACTCAGCAATTGGGGCAGTCACCAGTCCACAAAGACTTAAGGATGACCAACTCAAAAACAAGGTTCTCAACAACTCAACAATCTGAATTCAGAAAATAACTGAAGCTTACATTGTATTTTCATGTCTAAACCTAGCCGTGTAATATTAGTAAAATAAGACTTCATGCTGTATAACTGATATGGTGTAACTGCTTCATTCCATAGAAACACAATTTATGGGAACCTTTATCTTACTGTTTGTCATATCCTTACGGCAGAAACATTAACTTCAGCCTCAAGAAAGAAAAAGGAAGAAGATTTAGATGAATTACCTATTCTGCTTTTTAGCTCCCGCCAGAGGCAAGTTCTTGTCTTTGTGCTAAATAGACATGAGGCAAAAAAGCTAGTTGGTTGGTAAGTTGATGGAGAGTAAATGCATTGCTATGAATATATTGGATATCTTACATCACGTCTTTGCTAGAATGTATACATTAGCAGCTTGCCTATACTACAAACTCTTACTACTCCTCACAATATTCACAGCCACACTGCCCCAGCTGTTAACATAAGGATGCATTTCAAATTATATGGCAGATTAAATATGGTGTCTAAGATTTTGCGATGAACACCTTTCTTCGTAAAGTTACCAGAAACACCTCTGTTAACTAATGAGATAAAGATTATGAAATATAAACATCTCCTGATATGAAGATCTTTTTATTTTTTTGCCATAAATTGTTGTAAAAGTTCCGAGATGTGAATACCTCTTGAGGAAAACACTTTTTCCTGTTCCTATATATTTTTTTAATTTCTAAGAATTCTTTTGTTTATTTTCCTGCTCGCCGAGCATCACAGATATGCTGTGCAATTATCTAGTAGACATATAAACATAAATTGTGGCATGTTAAAACCTATATGGTCCTATATTCTTGTTAGAGATTCAGAAAAAATATAGAATTAAATGCCATGCTTCTTTTGCCTGGTCCCCTTTTCTTTGTATACTTAGTATATATTGAGAAAAATACTCTGATGAGATGTGACCACTTTCACCTACTAGTAGGAGCAAGCTTTTTTCTGACCACAGAGCTAGCTGGTCTTCCTGGCTAATTGACATATGTCATAATTAAGCTAGCAGATCCCTCCTTCCACATGTCAGGCCTCCAAGTCCCTGAGATGTGAGATGTGAACACTTCCTGATATGAACACTTCTGCCTTTGCCCAATTTCTTGGTAAACACTGAGAAAAATATTCTGATGAGATGTGGACTTTCAACTAGGTGCCAAGGTTTTCATGGACCACAGAGATAGCTGGTCTTCCTGGCTACTGTATACAACTTTAATTCGGAGTGTTAAAAATTCCGCTTTACACGCCTGCTGGAGGGACTATTTGTGCTAATTTAAATTCGCGCATTCAACCACTTGAACTAAAACAGATACAAAGCAAGATATGTATTTGAAAGATACTATTTTGGCCCTATCATGGGGAGCGCGAAAATAGCGAAAATTATATGCCTGTAAAAAATACCAGTTATGCAGTAATTGTCATATGTCATATTTACGCTAGCAGACTCCTCCCGCAGATGAGTGTCAAGTCACCAAGTCCCCCGGCTCATCAGCCCCTGCCCAGTGGGTGTGTCCCTCTGCTGCTGCAATATGTATACCGCGATGTTCTTCCTCCACTAACATCTACCCTAATTAATCAAACGCTGCGCCGCATGAGACAATGGCCCTGCACATCCCATCAATCAATGAAGAGAGCTGGAGAAAGGAATATCAATGGCATTTCAACACACTCAAAGTATCTCTTATGCTTACAAACATAACATGGACAAACAATGGTTAAAGGACAGTGTGTGGGTGTGTAAATATACATACATACATACATACATACATACATACATACATACAAACAAACACATATATATATATATATATATATTTATATATATATATATATATATATATATATATATATATATATATATATATATATATATATATATATATATATATATCCATATATATATATATACATATATAAATATGCATGTATATGTAGTAAAAGTTACTAAAAGGGACCTCTGCCAAAGTGTGTATTATTCCAAAGCTTAAGCCCATATTGCACCAGTAAGAAAAGTGTCTACACATGTCTTCATTATCAATATAGAGTTGTAACATTATTTACGCACTGATGGCATGAATAAGTTATCATCAGAGTGACTTGTATTGTAGACCACACTTGTTCACCAGAAAAAATGCCTCCACCTCAAAGCTCAACTAATTGCTTGCCAAGACTACAGTCATTACCCCACATCAATCAGCCCTATGGTTCACACATTTAATTAAAAGCCGCAAAATAATGAATAGAGTCACTGGCCCTGTGCATATTAGCCTGTCTATCAGTGCCTGCAACGAGACTATCACAGGCCTCATGTATAAGTGAGGAGTTCAGGCCATAGTCTTAGCCAACAGGCCGTGTCTGGGAGTCATAAAGACACACAGACCTTCAAAGATCTCCCCTCAGGACATCCAAATATTTTTGTGAGTAATTTCTTAACCCTTATGCTGCTGGTGGCTAATTTGTCGGATACAAAATGATGCGAAAAAACCTGAAAATGAGTGAAACCTTGGCACAAGGGTACTTACGACTGAGAATACTCTGTGGGAGCTATCCAATGAATACCAACATGGCAGGGTTTAGATGGTTTTCGAAAGATTTTGCATCTTTGTGCCATGGATGGAAGTAGCCTCAGCATAAGAAGGGTTACAATATCAATTTCTAGCAGATAATTGAATATTTTCCAACAGAATGCAATAGCCATGACATTGTATGAGGATATCATGCCTAATGTGTATGGTTGTAATCTGAGTATATTGAAGCACCCCTTTAAAAAAGGATGTCTAAATATTTTACAATTGCCAATTTTGGGCACCCAGTTTCCAAACCCAGGCATTTTTTAAACCTGCCTTAAAGACCCTGGTTCACACTATGTGTATGCAGCCACAGCCATGGCTACACCATATAGAAATGGAGTGAGCTGCTCCAATAAGATGATGACCCCAGGAGTATGGGTATTGCTGGTGGAATGGCAGGGGTGAGGAAAGTGTCTTGTTAAGTCCCCATTAAAACCTCCTCAATCAACCCCTGCTGCAGCTCAAACTGCAAAGATGACAAATTGATGTCACTTAAACCCATCAACTTAGACGTCATTCAAATATCAATACTTTTGATTAAAGCCATACAAGTTGAAAAGAGGTCGGATTGAAAATTGCATAGCCTTGGAGGCTATGCTTCAAGTTCACCATTAGGGGACCTTATCAAAGTTCATGGTCGTAGGACCTCCCCTCTATCATGGTCCTTCTCATCCATCACACAGACCTAGCTACATCCTACAATGATATTAACCTTTTCAATGCTGAGGATACTTTCATCCAAAGGACAAGGACGCAAAGATCTCTGAAAACCATCTAAACCCTGTCATCTTGGTATTCATTGGAAAGCTCTCTCTGAGTACTCTCGGATGAGTACCCATATGCCAGGGTTTCAGTCATTTAACAGGCTTTTTGCATCATTTTGTACTGGGCAAATTAGCCACCAGTAGCATAAGGGTTAACACACTAATATTTAGAGCTTTCTAGAAAAGTCTTGTTGTGAAGTAGCGATACTTTATAAAATGAAATAGGAATAGTTGAAAAAATAAAAATTCAAAATTTAGAAATATTCGATGGTTTGATTTTAAAAATCATTGATACTTGAAATAATTTTGCTAAAAAAAGCATTCATTAGATATCACATATATAAAAGTATAACATGATATATAATTAAATAAAATATATCGACTAATTATAACATATTTGCAATGATAAGTTACCTTAAATATAGTATAAGGTTTCCCACATGAATTTTGTAGATACTTATAAGCTTTAGAAATTGTGAGAAACAGGAAAAATGTTTTAGTTCATAAAAAGATTAAAAACAAAAATATAAAAAAATTGCTGATAAAGTCAGAAAAATTTCATTTAGTCTCCATCCGACAACTGTTTAAAGTTAGTTAAAGTTACCATCTCTCTTTCCCTCCAGCACAGACACAGGTTGCCTGTTCAGGTGTTATACAGTGTCGTTAGCTACAAAGGTAATTACCTGATGCTTCATGTCAACATCTTATTACAGACTGTTTCCTCAGCTAAGGAGAATCCACTCCGAGTGGCCATCTCTCCTAATGATACCTTTCCCCTGGATCACGGAAGTTGCCGACACATAGCAACTGCTAATGGAAAAACACTTAGTGCAGTCACTTAGCAACAAACACACTTCTTTATTTGACCCAATACCGTCTTCTTTTCGGATCCAGCCAGTCTATAACACTTAGATATCTATTTCTTGTGAAAAGCGAATGATAATGAAATAAATGATTTTCATGTAAAACCCATAGTATAGCCATGTGATATTATGAATGTGATTTAAAGGGACTTCATTGTAGGACTCTGTTGTAAATCTAACCACTGTCTGGCCATGGCCATATCTTGCCTTATTTATCAATAGTTGCTATTAATCAAATCTCTACCTCTAAATGCCTTGTATGAAAGTGGTCTAACTGATAATCAAAACACTGTTTATCTCACTTTGATAATGGTCAAACAAGTACATGTTGTTCCTTGTTATAGATCCAAACATGTTTGGAGCTGGCAAAATGACATTCAAAACGATATTATAGAATATTGTATCCACCACTTTTACTGCAGCATATTTAGTATACCTGCTTCTTGGCATTTCTTCACATCACATTACAAAATGAATCTGGATTGCACAAAGTGATTGCCGTCTTGAAATTATGAAATAAAACAAGGTTTTATGCCCATACAAATCAGCTGAGAGACTTCAAGAGGACCACAGCTAGCCCGGCCTGCAGCACCAGAGACACTGTCGTCTCCTATCAAGGTAAATTGGCTAGTAGATGGTGAGCGGCTCCCTCTCCCAGCCTAATGCAATATCGCGGCAAATTTGATGGTAATCAATCTGGGATTGACTCCTTTAGGCTAGACAGGTACCGCCATCTGAGTCAATCGATTGACTAAGGGTAGCGCAATCACACGGCAATTGATCCGCTAGTTAAATTCTCTGACCTGAAGTTGTAAACTCGTTTACTACTGGTGCAATATGGGCTCAACTCCTCCAATGCTGAGGCTTAACTTTCGTCCAAAGTACAATGATGCAGATATTTTTGAAAATCATCTAAAGCCTGTCATGTTGGTATTCATAGGTTAGCTCTCGCTGAGTACTCTCAGATGAGTACTCATACATCCAGGGTTTCATTCATTTTTCAGCCTTTTTGCATCATTTTACGTTGCCAAAATTAGCCACCACCAGCATAAGGGTTAAGCTATGTTGTAATACACACTTTGTCCCTTCTTGAAACAGTTTGCATTTGTATACTACAAACTGGCTGCACTATCACTTTTTATCCTCATTCAATTTATTTTGTAAAAAAACAACTCAGTATTTAGAAAAGAATTTCACTGTCGTTAAAGCTTTAATAGGTTACTGGCCTCTATAATCAGATGAATGCCAGGAGATTTGTAGCTGCAAAAAAGCAGGAAAAAAATTGAAAACTATAATTCAAGTTTAACTCCAGGCAGCAGATTTTATGGCGTGAAGTAATTAATGCTATTCCTCTAGGAATGTCATTTAACAGAAATTCTGCAGAATAATCGTATAGTAAACAATTTCCTTGTTGACAGCAGTATCGCAATAAAGCCCTGAGAAAGAGATACAAAGCCAGGTTGAATGTACCAAGCCATGCAGTCATAAGATTTAATCCAATCTACAAATTTCCACAGAAAACAACAAAGACTAGTTTTTTTCTCTTTGGTTGTGTCTTTCAAGTAGAAGCAATAGAGAAACTAGAAAGGTATCAGCCCCCTATATAAACCACTAGCCGGTTCCTTGAAGCTCCCTTAATGGCACAGGCTGCTTAAAGACCAAGTAATCGCTCTGATTGCTGTAGGATAGAAAAGGACCGTCATTAAAGCTAGTTAGCAGAACAAAAGGAGTGATGGTTTGATCAATCAAGAGCATGAACATCAGCTCTTGAAGAAAATATCCTAAAAAGTATTGAAATACAGAACATTTCCTTTGATCTTTAAAACAATGATTAGTTTACAATCTTGGAATCTTTACTACTAAATCAAAATTTTAATATATTGTGTTAACAGATGGTCTCCTTGGTTCTCAAAGTGTTGACCCTTCCAATGCTAAGGCTACTTTCATCCAAAGCACCAGGACACAAGGATTTTTGAAAACCATATAAACCCTGTCATATTGGTATGCATTGGATAGCGCTCACTGGGTCCTCTCAGATGAGTACCAATGTGCCAGGGTTTCAGTCGTTTTTCAGCTTTTTTGCGTCATTTTTCATTGGCAAAATTAGCTACGAGCAGCATAAGGGTTAATAGTTTCATCTGCATTTAGGGATCAAACATCAGTGATGATCTGATGGTTTCGCGCATGAGCAGTTTCAGCTCAGCCGAGATGACACAGTCTCTTTCTCTGGATCCGACTCAATCTAGGCGACCACCGAATCAAAGCCCATTTTCAATTAGGATAATAGCAGGTGTAACTATGAGTGATCATGTAATTAGCCTCATCAGGTTTACTAGCCTGTCACTAATGCTACAGGCCGAGTCTAGATGTGGGTCTGTCTGTCTACGGAGATTTACACTACCACAGATAGTTCAATGGAACTTTTATTAGTGCTCCTCATGGAATAGTATACTGTACCCTTCAGGCAATCCCAGTTCATCTTTTTATCATGTAATGATACGTTTGTAGCCTTATCTCGCTCCTGGCAATGCTCTTATAATACAGTGTTAAAGACAATTACACTTAGGCCTAAAAAAAAAGTTGTTTGTTTCCTGTAACCCTACCCTAACAAGTTTTTATTCAAAAAAATCCCTACCCTAAATTTTTTCCGCCCTCCCAGCTCCCAATCATCGTAAAACATGCATGAAACACACATTTTTGACCAAAAAAATAATGCAAAAAAAAATAATTTACAAACCTACCTACCCTATTTTTTTTTCAGACCGTACAGGAAACAAGCAATATTTTTTTCTTGGCCTTATCACACATTATTTTATTTCAGCCCACTGATTTTTAGCTATATGACGCTATAAGTGTAGCTATGAGTGATCTGAAGATTCCATTCAAAACTGCTCCGCAAATGGGCTGTAGGGAAATGAAGCTGGAATTCTGTGTGCATCACAGGCTGTTAAGCTATTGATGTTAACCCTTATGATGCCGGTTGCTAATTTGGCCGATATGAAATGATGCAAAGAAACTGAGAAATGACTAAAACCCTAGCAAATGGGTACTCTGAGAGTACTCAGCAAGAGCTATCCAATGAATACCAACATGACAGAGGTTAGACGCTTTTCAAAGATGTTTGCATCCTTGTGCTTTGGAAAATAGTAGCCTTAGCATAATGGAAGGGTTAGAGTCTTACCGTCGGCACTCATATCCTTTACACACTGATCTAGGCTGAGGGTCTCACTGTTCAAACTAAGGTAACTTTTAAGTTTGTTCTCCACTGATCTAACTTGAGGAACGCACTGTTGAAACGAAGGCCACCTTTCTTCACTGGTGTTGTAGGTTTGAGTCTCTCTCTATAGACAGTCAGGCAAATGTCATATCCTTTTTTCAATGAACTAGTTTGAGGTTTAAAAAGTTGAAACAAATGCTATATATATGTTTTCTGCGGCCACCTTCCTTATCGTTTCTCCAATAATCTAGCCGGTAAACTCCTGTTAGGAGTCAGGCATCGTAACTACTATGTCACAGCAGATCCCCCTATTAACCCGTACAATGCTGATGGTACATTCGCCCAAAGCACAAAAACGCAAAAATCTTTGAAAAACATCTAAACCATGTCATGTTGGTACTCATTGGAAAGCTCTTGCTGAGTACTCTCAGATGAGTACCCATTTGCCAGGGTTTCGGTGATTTTTCAGGTTTTTTGCATTATTTTGTTTTGGTAGAATTCGCCACCAGCAGCAGAAGGGTTAAAAAAAGATTGAACAAAACACAACAACAAAAAACTTAACTAAAAAGATCAGCGATGGCATGCAAGGTTGTCTGATGAGGCCCATGCAGTAAACCTGCATGCTGTCCAATCATGGAGGAAGTTGGCCATGGCTCCTTTACTTAACAGTGTCTCCTTCCCTCTTCTCCCGTCACACGATCCCCAGCGCATTACGACCACTACCTGCGCAATTACCTGCGTCGACGCCATGGATAAGTGCAATTGTGTCAACTCACCCTGATCCCAAAACAGTTCACATCCTGCTATTAAATCCTCACATCAAAAGGTGGGGAATGAAGATACAAAGTAACTTCTTTTTACAAATTAAATGTTGTGCCTCACAATTTGTCTGATATTTTCAACAAATATTGTATTAAGTTTGCGGAGAAGGTTGGGAATGAATCTCAGACAATACCCGATTTCATTTTCACCACTGAAGTACTAGTTGTCCACAAGATACACAGTAACTTGTTTTAATAAAAAAAACTTTGCGAATCACAATTTGTCTGATATTTGCAACATACATGTACACTGTATTAGTTTGGTGGAATAGTAAAAAGGTATTTTCATTTTTATACGGATTAACAATGGGCTTTGTAAAAATGCTGCTACCCTGAAACATGAATAAAAGAGGAAACACAAAACTATGTAAGTGTATAACATTGAAGTAAGTACTAATTAACTCACCAAATGGCCTCGTTCTTAGAAAAATCATTGCATAATACATACCTGCAAGAAAAGAGAACTGTGTTAGAACAAGGTAGAATGACAATTCATTTAAGTCAATTTTTTCCACATAATAATAAATACAATAGAACACAAAATAGACCAATGCAATAGTGAGCCAGCAGTTTCTGGCCATGGCTATCTTCAGTTTCATTTAGATTATTTTCTTATTTAAATGTCCAGCATATGCGGTTTCAATTGCCCATTTCAAAATAATTTGTTTAACCCTTATGCCGCCTGCTTATTTTGTATTGGCCAAATTAGCCACCGGCAGCATAAGGGTTAATGAGTTAAATTTTTCCTATGCACACACACACACACACACACACACACACACACACACACACACACACACACACACACACACGCTTCTCTTGAATGCCAATACGGTGTCGATGCATAAACATGTTTTGCAAGTGCCCTACTGGTGAGCCCAACCACAAGATCCGCTGTTTAAATATTCATACCAGGAGATTTTCCAATTAAGCTGATGCTACATACATGGTAGATCACTGTCATAGCAAATAACAAGTGTAATATCTAATCATCCAGATTTAAGCCGAGTCGGGACAAATCAGAAGCAGTAGCTCTACTCTAGGGAATCTCCCTCGATACTCCTAGTATATCATTTGGATTAAATGCATATCGTCTTAATGGAAAGAAACACGTGTTTGGATGAAAAGAGAAACCCGGACTTAGTGGATAAGAGATCGGCACCTTTAAAAAATGTTTGATACGATAAACAATATTGATATTTCTTGAACAATATAATACAATATATAAATGTTATTTTTTAACAATACTGCCTGCCTCGCAAGGATCTACTTTTGATAAAATAAGCACTGCAAGCTCCAGAAATTTTCGCTGATAAATAGTGAACTTCTTTCATGTGGAGACGCCCAGGTAGCAGTTACATTAAACTTATATATATATATATATATATATATATATATATATATATATATATATATATATATATATATATATATATATATATATATATATATATATATATATATATTATATCTTAAAGGGCAAATACACCATCATGATGATTTAGGTTCAAAATGTGCCCATATGTGTCACCTTTCAAATAAGACCACCCGCAAGTCTGTCCTCATCAGCACTTCTAAGATATGGCTTATGAAAGTGAGTAAAAAACAGGCCTGAGGCTGGGCATGGAGGCTGACATTATCAGGGCAGGTCTACACATTTGAAGCACCACCTCTGATTGGTCGAGAGATAGCAGTGGCAGGAAGTGACTGCACTGGTTCCTTATCTTCCTTGACTACATAGATTTGACAAGGCACATTAATGTTTGGATTATCAGCTGATAAGGAAAGAGTCATTTTCAGGGCTCTTACATTGATTTGTGACAGTACAGGATATGGCCACACTGCCAACAGTCCTGGAAACTCCACTTGTGTAGTCTCCAGGACGATGGCACACTGTGGTACAGCCGTGCTTCCTGTCTAGTCGACCCCCTCGGAAATGCTACCTCTGGCAGGCCCGGACGTTCCGGTTGTTATGTGTATTGGCGGGGGTGTCAACACAAGGAGTGACAGCTTTACAGATTTCCACTCGTTGAAGAAGATTGAGTATAAAAGCATCTTTCTTGGAAATGGCTGCACAAAAGTGGGATATTTATTTAAGGAATTATATGATACAATAGTTAGCAACTTGATGTAGGAGTTCTAGGGCCCTTTAGTAGTCAGAAAGTGGCATTTATTGACTTCCTTTAGTTCAGTGTGCGCAATTCCTGTCATGGAAGCCCCTGGCTTCACAGAAAATTGCAAATTCCTCTTCAACAATATAATGCGATAGTTAACATTTACGATACAATACATTTTCATATTCGATATTTGTATTTAGCATCATATCACTAATTTTTATTTTGATTAATTCAGAGAAATGTATGACAACAAAACACATCCTGTATGCTATTCATAAAGAAATCCTATGAAAGCGATGTTTTCTTGAATCATTCATCCTAACAAACATATCAAAACAAAACATATCCTTTACGGTACTCGTAGAATTCCTATAAAAGCTATGTTTATGACTAATTCAGAGGAACATCGAAACAAACACATCCTGTATGTATGAAGAATTCCTATGAAAGTGATGTTTTCTAGATTTACTTATCCTAAAATCCATATCAAAACAAAAACATATCCTGTATGCTAATCCTTTTAAGGTGACTCTGCTTAATAAGCTAAGGTGCCTAACTTTCCTCTGTGACTTAGTAATAATCTACATCATTCATGCAATGTGGGGGTTCAGCAGGAATCTCCTACATCAATTGCCTGTTATCTCATTCATCATCATCGTCCTGACAAGCATATCAAATGAAAACATATGCTGCTAATAAAGAGGTCAAGCGTCCCAATAAAATCATTGATTTACTCAGCCTGCTGATCTCCGTTGTCTTGGCTCCACGATCGCCCACTCATGCTTAGCAAAGCACTGAAATCACCAGCTGGGTAAAAGTACCTTGGGAACATGGTCTTAGCCAGCAGGGTGTCTGGTACGTGTCCTTTTGGACACCCTAACCCTTAAAAAGCACCCCTCAGGACACCTAGATTTTTTTGTGAGGAATTTCTTAAAATGTTAATCTCAAGCATATAATTTGACTTTTTTCCTCTCCATCTAATTCCCATGACATTCTAGAAGGATATCATGCTTTATTTTGATAAATTTATACATGTTTATGGTTTAAATCTAAGAAATTTGTGGTACCCCCTAAATATTTGGACACCCAAAATTTAACAATTGCCAATTTTAGGCACCCAGTTTCTAAATCCAGGCTAAGTCCCTGCTTGGGAATTCCCAACAATTGGCGTAAGGTCATGCAAAATAAAACTTTGGACAATCCTAGTTTGTTATTTTACCCATATATAGAACTTAAATCGATTCTCACTGCCCAATGGAAATTTGCAATTGAGAACAGATTTTCTTTTTTCTTAACATCATAAGAGGAATCATTATTTTGGTTTTGATAAAAAATCTCATGATTAAATACTATCCAGAGGATGCTGAGATCAAAATTATCTTGAAAATAGTGAACCTTTTTGAGCCACAGGGATGCTTGGATCCAAAGAATCATAGCCATAGGAATGCATACAATTTCTGGAGAAATATATACTAGTGGAGATGGATCTACTTATAGACTATTTAAATGGGGATGACTTTTCACTCTTTCGCTAAACACTTTGAAAGCTGTCTTATGTTTCAACTGGCAATTCAGTCTAACTAGTTAAGTAATGAAATATGTTACTTGATGACATATACTGGACTATTTCACGTCAAAAAGGTTACGCAATATACTAGCTATAAATATCAAACAAAAAATTGTAATAAACTTAAAGACCATCAAGTCTAACATCATCCGTTCTAGCATTGATAAGGGGAAGATAGAATCTCAGACATATTCTCCCTATCTTTCTGACAAACGGCATGTCTTCACGCGGTTATAAACCCAGCACTAAATACAGAGTGTTTTGATAGGAACCATTTATATCACCCCAGAAATGCTATTTCAACCTTTCCCCGGCGCCTAGAATGACGCCCACAGGACACGCAGAGGGCTGTTGTAGGATACGGGAGCGCGAAAGGTCCTCGCGGTATTCCAACTCTCCTTTTTCTCATCGCTTTCTGCCGATGAGGTGAACTCGTGTACTCAATTAGACGTGAACTGAGGAGACTGCTTAATGGCTTACTGATGTTGAAAACCATCATTAAAGCATGGAGAGTCTCCAGAAGCCCTCATAGTCCTCGGCCGTTTCAGGTGTCCAAGTAATGAAGGTTTAAGTGTAAATCACATGTGTCTCGAGTAGACTCACTACATGCAAGGCAAACACAGACTTTTCTGTGGTACGCGAAATATCCCATCCCTAGCTCGGCAGGAAATATTCTATACTCCTGCAAAAACGATGGAATTGGCTCAGGAGAATTCTCATAATCTCACTACACACACAGCAAACACAGACTTTTTTGGTAATCCAAATATTCCATCCCTTAATGCATAAAATATTCTATACTCCTGCAAAAAAAAACTTGAATAGGCTTAGGAGAATTCTCATAATCTCACTACACACACAGTAAACACAGACTTTTTTTGGTGCTTGAAATATATCTCATCCCTATGCAGGAAGTATTCTATACTCCTGTGAAAAAGCTAGAAGAGGCTAGGAGATTTCTCATAATCCCAAGGCAAACACAGAATTTTCTTTTCAGGCACTCTGCTAGCGATGATATTCCCTTTCCTGCATGAGTACCGCACACACGTACACTCCACACAAACACAAACACAAACACACATACAAGAAACTTGTATGACAATGTGGAGAAAGAAACCATTGATTTTGATAAATCTAAAAACTTCCAAATTCTATACATAAAACTTCACATAATATCATTACATATGTGGCATACACAGGAAATTTCTGGTACATGAAATATACCATCCCACTGCAAAAAATATTCTATACCCTTAGCACTACATGCAATTAAGGCAAATAGACTTTTCTGGTCCTGTGATTGTCCCATCCCATTTATGTGTGGAGCATCTGCATCTTAAGATATTATCCTTTCCACTACTACATCTACTTTTATCCAAAGAACAAGGACACAAAGATATTTTGAAAAACCATCTAAACCCTGCTATGTTGGTATTCATAATTGATAGCCCTCGCTGAGTACTCTCAGATGAATACCCATGTGCCAGGGTTTCAGTCATTTCTCATATTTCTAACTAAAGGTTTTTGCATCATTTTGTAATGGCCAAATAAGACACCAGCAGCGTATTAAAGGGTTAACCCTTTGAGTACTGAGGCTACTTTCGTCTAAAAGAACAAGGACACAATTTTTCAAATCTATTTAAACCCTGTTATATTGGTATTTATTGGAAAGCTTGTGCAGAGTACCAATTTACCAGGGTTTCAGTCATTTTTCAGGTTTTTGCATCATTTAGCATTGGCAGAATTATCCACCAGCAGCAGCATAAGGGCTAGCAGACAACAGCATAGTTAGCTAGACGGCAGGGTGTCAGAGGGTCAGCGGCATGCTACAGGTATACAGAAAGCCCTCCCCTCACCTCCAGCATCAAGCCTATTAGCTATTAACCTTAAGGACACCTTGCTGTCTTGATTTATCCCACGTCTGGAGACTAGCTTCACCTAAACTCTAACGTAAACATGACAGCCTCTTTTCCTAATGCAGTTCATGCGAAGCTTAGCACTATGCAGAGATGCACTGTAAGTCTTTTTTTTTAACAGTTGTCATAGTAGTCTTTAAGAATTCCCCATCTTTTTTCAAAGATTTCCTACTTATCTTTTAACAAGAATTTGAGCACCTCAAATTCATATATTGTTTTGGTATACACCAAGTCTTGGTGGAAACCTGGGGAAACATGTAGAAAATAGTTTGACCAACGGGAATCCTAATAGATTTATAAAATCAATCATGCAGTATATGAAACATAATGAGAATTTGTTTTTGTAATCTGCTATAGCCGGTAGTTCAAATCAGCATCTTTAAAATGGAAAACCTCAGCACTCTGCTAGCGATGATATTCCCTGTCCTGCGTACCACACACTCCCAAACATATATTAACACACAAGTATCTTGTCTTTGACAATGTGGAACAAGAAACCGTTGTTTTTTTTATATAAAAACTTCTAAATTGAAAAAATATATCAAACATAATGAATGAAAACAAAGTACTTAATAAACACTTGATAACTGTGTCTGTATGTGATATCATGTATGTATGTATGTATGGATTTATATATGTATGTATGTATGTATGTATGTATGTATGTATGTATGTATGTATGTATGTATGTATGTATGTATGTATGTATGTATGTATGTAGGTATATAGGTATGTAGGTATATATGTATGCATACATATATTATTTAGATAGATGGATGGATAGATGGATAGATAGATAGATATACATATGCTTAGAAATTGCTTGTTGCACAAGTGCAAATGTGCGCACCCAGTCCCAGCAGCTCTCCCCTAAGGAGGATAGCAGTGGGTAGTGCATGTACCAGTTGTACATGCCAGACCTAGCTTGCTTCTCTATTTGGCCTGAAGGAAACTGGAGAGCCATGAGGAGAAATGCTCTGCCACGTATTAGTGTAGAGCCTTGGATATCTCCTTAACCCTTTCAATGCTGAGGCTACTTTCGTCCAAAGGAAAAGGATGCAAATATTTTTTTAAACCATCTAAACCCTGTCATGTTGGTATTCATTGGATAGCTCTTGCAGGGTACTCTCAAATGAGTACCTATATGCCAGGGTTTCAGTCATTTTACCGGTCTTTTGCATCATTTTATTTTAGCCTAATTAGCCAGCAGCAGAATAATTAACCCTTTCATGCCTAGAGTTCCCCTGCTGGATCAATGACACTTCATATTTCAAAACAACTAATTTTGAAACATCGACTCAGAAATTATTCTGAAGACATGTGCAGGTTGTGTTCTGATGAGTATCTATCTTTTATATGTTTCCAGAATGATTTTGTAAAAAAGTTTCTTCAATGCTAGGTATGAAATGGTTGAAACCATTTTTTTTTTCAGATCTACCCTGAAGTCTCATAACTTTTGCTTGAAAATGGAGAAATGCAGCAAAAATGTCTGAGGGAAGATAACTTATTTGGAGAAGAGTGACGGCTGTTGGCCTAAGGTGCCGCCACTGACTGCACGCTGTCTCTCATCACTGCCATGCCTGGGCTCGAATCCCGGCCTGGGCATGTGAGAAAGTTGCCAGTGACTTGGGGTTAGGCAGTGGTTTTCGCCGGATACTCCATTTCGTCCACCTCATACAACTGGCTAGTCACAAATTAGCCAGATTTGGCATAAATGTGACGAAAAGCAACATTCCAATTCCAATTGGAGAAGAGATTATGCATCAACGCAACAACTATTGCTGTATACAGGTATGTATGGCCCCTACCTATCATTTAGTTTAGGGAAGAAGATGATGCCAATAAAGCAAGTCAGGAGGAATTAAACCAAATCAAAACATCATATAATAAATCAGTTTTAAGTTTATCCCACTTTTTGGCCAGATTACGGCATGAGTCACTATCTAAAAGTATAAAAAAACTGTTAGCCACCTTTTTCTATACATCCAAAAGTATTTATAGAGAACCTCTAGCAGGAGAGACAGCAGCGAAATGACATTTCGGCAATAGCCGTAAAATGGAGTCTGACTTGACTTTATCTATGAAAGGACCAGTAGCAACCCTAGAGTGAATTGATATCATCCGGCTCTCCGTGTTTGACACCGCAGAGTCAGAGACTGGCAAAAAAACTTCAACTACAAGCAAAAAAGGCCATCCCCTGACACCGTCTATAATGTGAGAGATGTTTACAGGGAGTGCAAGGGAAGCGGGTATCTTCTCAATCTGACAGCGGCCGCGTGTCCAGCGGGAGACTCCTGGAAGCGATATCGCACCCTTTAACTGATCAATTAGAGATAGAAACTCTACCTTGATTGTCGGGTCCCTTTCCAGGCTCCACTATCTCAGTCACTTAATCACCACGGGGATAAAACATAATTGAAAAGACCTTTCCATGAAGAAATATGAGAATCTTTACAGAGCACACACAGCATGCCTAGCATCCATTAACAGCTTCTGCTGACACAGATATGTGCAGGAGAGAGAGAGAGAGAGAGAGAGAGAGAGAGAGAGAGAGAGAGAGAGAGAGAGAGAGAGAGAGAGAGAGAGAGAGAGAGAGAGAGAGAGAGAGAGAGAGAGAGAGAGAGAGAGAGAGAGAGAGAGAGAGAGAGAGAGAGAGAGAGAGATAGAGAAAGAGAGAGAGAGTGAAAGAGACAGAGTGAGAGAGATAGAGTTAGAGAGACAGAGTGAGAGAGAGAGATAGAGTAAGAGACAGAGTGAGAGAGAGTGAGAGTGAGAGAGAGAGAGAAAGAGAGTGAGATAATGAGAGAGAGAAAGAGAGAAAGTGAGAGAGAAAGTGAGAGAGAGAGAGCTAGAGAGACAGACAGGCAGGCAGGCAGGCAGGCAGACAGAAAGAGACAGAGACAGACAGACAGAAAGAGAAGGTATATGGTCAAAAGTGAAAGTTCAAGAGAGTGAAAGTGGAAAAAAACTGGAAAGAAAAAGTAAGATAGTGACAGATACCAAGGGTCAACTAGCAAGCTGCTTCCAAACTTACTTTATATAAATCATTTTGTACAGTACCAACAAACTATGTCTTCATGTATAAATTATCAGTTAATCCCACTGATATGGCAATGCATCTCATTTTGAGAAGCAATAAGCAGAAAATGTTAATTGCTTTTCTAATGAAGCCTTCCAATCAATGTTCAATACATATCAAACAAGTTCAAAATTGCCACTGAACAATTTTTATACTTAGCTATATCTAAAAGGATTATTCTATTCAGTTTAACCTCTATAGATCGATGCTAAGCCTAATTTTGGGGTGATCAGCAATATTGAAAGTCTAGCATTTGCCACAAGCTAACCTCATAGTTCTTGTATGGACATCAGATAATTCACTAGGTCAGACTCCATGCAGTTGGAATGCATGGTTAATGATAACAATAAGGACTTTGTCTTTTTAATAGCGGAAACTGCCAGACTAAGAGCCAATCAGAGGAGCGGTTTCACTCTCTCATGCTATTTGTGAGGAACGGCACTTTTTTTCCCTGGGTAGAGACAATATTAAGAAAATGGGAGCAACCCTCAAGAGTCTCTCATTGTGGGATTTCTCACTTGAACTTGCAAGTTAAATAACGAAATCCATCTCTGTTACTTTCTGCATTTTTCAAAATATAAACCATGGCAGCATATGAAATTAAATAAATAGGTTTTTAACTCATAAAAAACAATTTCAAGCCAGGACTGGATTCGACAGTGGCCACCTGGTGGTAATAGTAGTAGTAGTAGTAGTAGTAGTAGTAGTAGTAGTAGTAGTAGTAGTAGTAGTAGTAGTAGTAGTAGTAGTAGTAGTAGTAAGTAGTAGTAGTAGTAGTAGTAGTAGTAGTAGTAGTAGTAGTAGTAGTAGTAGTAAAAGTAGTAGTAGTAATAATAGTAGTACCCGCAGCAGCAGTAGTAGTAGTAGAAGTAGAGGTAGCAGTAGCTTAGCCGCCTATGCGCCCAGCGGTCAATTGGACACCCAGAACACTGTTTTTTGACAATTTGGACACCCCAAAAGTTTATGTCAGAATTTGCTGATGATGACTTTTCTTAGAAGATAGAAGATGTAGAAGCTGTAGTGTCACTTTTGTAAGACACACAAAGCAGTACTGCCTAAAAAGCAAAATATGTAAATATATAGGGTTTATTTTATTAGTTGTATGTACTTTGTACCACACTTTGGACACGCAAAAGTCTATGAAACCTCTATTTGGACACCCTGTTTCCAAATATTGGCTAAGACCATGAGTAGCTAGTAGTAGTAGTAGTAGTATAGTAGTAGTAGTAGTAGTAGTAGTAGTAGTACTGTAGTAGTAGTAGTAGTAGGAGTAGTAGTTGTAGTGGTAGAAGTATAGTAGTAGAAGAAGTGTAGCAGTAGCTAGTAGTAGTAGTAGTAGTAGTAGTAGTAGTAGTAGTAGTAGTAGTAGTAATAGAAGTAGTAGTAGTAGTAGTAGTAGTAGGTAGTATAGTAATAGTAGTAGTAGTAGTAGTAGTAGTAGTCAGTAGTAGTAGTAGAGTAGTAGTAGTGGAAAGTAGTAATAGTAATGGTAGTAGTAGCTAGCTTTTTATAGTCAACACCTGTCGTCTATCGTTGCTTGGATACCCTTCAGCCGGCACTGTGGCTGCCTATCACCAAAGCTATAGGTATTGCTACAGCAGTGCGTTTCAGGGGTAAACTAACTTGCTAGCAAGAGCAAGAGCCTGAGCACACAGTAGCTGAGAAAGAGAGAGAGAGAGAGAGAGAGAGAGAGAGATGGAGAGAGAGGAGAGAGAAGAGAGAGAGAGAGAGAGAGAGAGAGAGAGAGAGAGAGAGAGAGAGAGAGAGATGAGAGAGAGAGAGAGAGAGAGAGAGAGAGAGAGAGAGAGAGAAGAGAGAGAGAGAGAGGAGAGAGAGAGAGAGAGAGAGAGAGAGAGGAGAGAGAGAGAGAGAGAGAGAGAGAGAGAGAGAGGAGAGTGGTGAGAGAGAGAGAGAGGAGAGGAGAGAGAGGAGTGCTGAGCCAGATGCACACGTTGCTAGCCATCATATGTTAAGCAGCCGCAGCAGCAGCGGCGGTGGCGGATGACGACAATGCTCGATACTACTGCTGCTGCGTGTGCCTCCGCCGTGGCCGCTGCTTCTAAGGTGTCGGGAGTAGTTACAGAGGAACAGCCACTGCGTGCTGTCAGACATCAGCTCTCCCTCCACTAGCTCTGGAACTTCTCCACAAGGATTAGTCAAGGAACACTCTATTACACTTTAACACAGGTAGGTGGACAAAAAAAGGTATTGTGACATCGTCAAAGTAATTCACAAGAATTTGTCCAGGTGATTTGAAGTGATGTTTGAAACTGACGCATATACTTTATAAAAACTTCTTCTAACTCGCGCATTTATAGGAAAATATAGAACTTAGCTGATAAAACACTATGCAATAATTGTGATTGAATTAAGAAGGGTTAGGGACAGACTTTTTATTCAATTCACAGTAGAAATAAGTGTGAGGTTCTAATTGTTTGTTTCTATTGGGCTATCTTGAGACAGATACGCAGCAGTTGCTTGTTGTGGAAATGAGTAACTTGGCATAGAGGATTTTTTAGAAACTGTAGCTGCCAAAAAGAATAAAGATGTAACATTGTTTCTTGATGTGGAAGACCTGCGGGAAAAAAATGTTTTACAACAAATCCGCCTTAACCCATTCATGCTAAGACCTCTCATTCACAAGTGTTTTTATAAATAAATGCCATGATATTTTTCTTCGAAGCTTACTAGAATAACGACTTACTATAACCTTTCCAATGCTGAAGCTACATTCGTCCTAAGAACGAGGACACACAGATGTTTGAAAATCATCTGAACCCTGTCATGTTGTATTCATTGGATAGCTCTCACTGAGTACTCTCAAATGAGTACCCATGTGCTAGGGTTTCTGTCATTTTTCGGGGGTTTTCGTATCATTTTGTAATGGCAAAATTAGTCACCAGTAGCATAAGGGTTTATAATCTTATTTCAAATCCACTTACCCTTAATTAGCCCATTTGTGCTCAGACTTCTGTTTTAAAAGTGCTGTGTAAAAGCCATTAAACGTAATGAGGTAATTTTTCTATACCGCTTACACTTAAACCAGCCATGCTCAGACTAGCTCTCATGTAAAAGCCATCGTATGAAGATAATTTTGTTATAAAAACTTCAAGTTATTCCATTTCCAATAACGCTTTTGATTAAGAAGTGCATGTTTTCTAAATGTTATGATATTTTTAAGAGAACTCGGGTAATAAAACTTAAGGGGACAAACTATTACACAACTAATGGCTGCTTAACCCACTCATCCTCCGACTTCTCTATACCGTTTAATTGTGATATATATATATATATATATATATATATATATATATATATATATATATATATATATATATATATATATATATATATATATATATATATATATATATATATATATATATACATATATATTTTTATGTTGTCGGTTGGGTTCTGATTAACATTTTTCCTTCAAACATCTTTACAAATTATGCATTCACGCAAAGGACACCACACAATCAATGAGGATTTTGGGCTGCTTCTGAATTGAAAGGGTTGAAGTTCCCTAAATGTCAAAATTGTATCTTTTTACTTTGAAAATACATTTATTTGAAGAAACTACTTTACTGATTTAGGGGAAAAATCTTACTGTCAAATGTTTTCAACAGCTTTTACTTTTTTCATAGATTCAAAACTTTTCATCGCATGATGAGAGCACGAAAGATTTATTCTAGTTTAAAAGGCATGACCGATCCATTAATCAAGTCACACCCACAGCTGCAGCACTTTTGAATCTTAATGGCAAGAGAAGTGGAAAAAGATAAGAGTTATACATAACAAATGGGTGTTTTCTACCCTCCTACCATAAATCTGTTTCTTCTAAGACACTTTGAATTGATTGGGAGGAGGATATGAATTCTTCGCGGGATGTTGAAATCCCTTCCCTCTGATGATAGTAATCATCAAACTGACATCCCAAACAGGGTGTGATTGAGCGCCGAAGAAATTGAAAAGAACTCGGCTGCATGTTCAGTGAATCTTCTCTTTGCTTAAAGCCAAAACAGATCCTGAAACTACAGTCTGGATATTATCATATATCTTAAC